>JAZGUH010000733.1:0-600000 GCA_037893225.1 Hippasteria phrygiana
AAACTTTATCAACTACGTTCTTAACAATAATTGTACATTAGATTCAGCTTAAAACACGAATGGTCATCAAGATCAAAATGAGCTGGCATTTAGCTGAACTTGCTTGCTTGCGGCTTGTTGAACTCGTGGATTGCTTGATTAGATCGCAACTATGAGGTAGTGGTATCAGTGACCGGCCCTCGCGCAGAAGCATGATTTCTTGGCTTTTGTCGTGCCAAGATCTGCAGAATACAGCTGTATAACCTGCAGTTGTGTTGCAAGTTCGATGTGTGATCTGGATTCCTCCATTTGCAGTTATTAATCAATGTCATGAAGAATCTGCCGTAGTCCTCTCGGCCAAGGGTAACGGATTTGTTTTATTAGACTCAGTCGGCTCACTTTACTGTAAAGGTTTATAAATGTTGAAACAAAGACTTGAAATAAAAGTTGCCGTGTGCACGGGTTTACATAAACGGCGTAAAACAAAGTTACAATAATACTACACGTTATAAGTGGTTTCCATTTCTCGTCAAGGTTGGTGGGTGGGGGGGGGGGGTGCAAAAACGGTGACAGCCCGATTGTCCGAAGGTTCTTTAGTCCGAAGGGTTATTAATCCGAAGGTTCGTAATGGTCGTAAGGCTCGATAGTCCGAAGGGCCCAATAGTCCGAAAAGAGAATAAGGTTAAATAATCCGAAGGTTCGATATTCGGAATAGACGACAGGGTGCAATAGTCCGAATCGACGATAAGGTTCGATATTCCGAATAGACGATAGGGTTCGATAGTCCGGACTATCGAAGTTCAGCTAAATGCCGGATCATTTTGATCTTGATGACCATTGTACCATTCGTGTTTTAAGGTGAATCCAATGTACAATTACTATTAGGAATGTAGTTGAGAAAGTTTTGGGAGAATACAACTTTCTCATAATATCAAAGTACCTTTCTTTTGTTATGTGTGTTGAACTGATTACTGAATTTTGTTTATTGCCAAGAGCGCAGTCAAGAAGGGTTCATGCGTATAGCCTACAGGGGCGGATCCTGGATTTTTTGCGTGGGGGGGGGGGGGGTCTGAAATTTGCCCAGAAAGGTGACTCCAACAAAAAAAACAAGCGGGGGTGGGGGGAGGGGGGGGGGGGGGGGGACTGACACACTTCCTCACCGTTGGTGGCGCCATTTAACCACTTTGTTTTGTTCTTACCCATAGGCAAAATAAGACATGTGGTTTCTGATTTTCTGGTTTGCAACTTTAAGCGTAGGCCCGTAACAAAAATGGCCCCGAGCATGGGGGGGGGGGGGGGGGGGGGTGGGTTCGACCCCCCAAACCCCCATCTGGATCCGCGCCTGGTATAGCACAAAACCCTTGCCAGCATCCGAACCGTACCCATGAGCACATGTTTAAAGTGCCCATTGCATATCAGGAACATAATATTTTCTCTCTTTTCACTCTATATTTTGTCCCGCCAGACACCGCTGTTAGCGCGGTACCGTTGTTGATTCTGTAGATTTTATGCTACGAAAATGGGGAAAATACAAACAGAATTCTCTAATTTTACACATTTCAAATACAGAGTACAGGCCTTTTGTTTACCGCGCGGTTAAGCGCATGCGCGCATAAACTTAGCGGGTTAAGCCCGGTTCATACTTCATGCGAATGCGTATGCGAAGCGAATTCGTTATGGTAACGGAGAACGTCACAATGGAACTTCAATTGTCGACGTCATGAAATTCGCTTCGCATTCGCATTCGCATGAAGTATGAACCGGGCTTTAGTCTGGGCCTGTTTGTTTCACACGGATCGGGAGGTGATCCAGAGCAGAACGAAAACAAACAGGATCGCGAATCCCTCTCGCTATATGTTGCATGCTGGGAGAATTTGTATTACACGACAATGTCGTCTGCTTCAGATTCTGTAGGGCTATTTTTATGATAAACTATCTAGTATTTCCAGAAAAAGTAAATAAATCGTACATAGCTTTAATAACAAAAATACACTTTAAAAGAATTATGAGTAAATACTGTCACAATAGCTCGTTAAATGCTTCAAATCTACGAAAAAATACCGTCACTTTTCTCTGTCCGTCTCGCACGTCGCCATCTTGGATCTTGCGAACCCACCTCGCGAGCAGGATCACTAAAAACGTGATTCGGAGCAGCTTTCGACGCTCCGGATCACTGATCGCGCTCCGGATCTGCGTGAAACAAACACGCCCTCTGTGAGCTAGTTCGGTATTTCAACTGCGCATGTTCACAATAGCATGACTACTCCACGCAAACACGACGCGAAACACGGCGCGACACACGACGCGACGCACGACGCGAGCACGACGCGACGCACGATGCGAGCACGACGCGACGCACGACGCGACGCAAGACGCGACACACGACGCGACGCACGACGCTGCGACGCGATGGGCGACGGAAGAGGCGACGTTGAGGAAAGAAAACCTGCAAGCTGGAAACAAAACGACGCGATGGCACGACGCGACGCCAGAATGTGCACAAAAGTATTGAGAAAGAAGCGACGGCACGACGCGACGGCACGACGCGACGGCACGACGCGACGGCACGACGCGACGGCACGACGCGACGGCACGACGCGACGGCACGACGCGACGGCACGACGCGACGGCACGACGCGACGGCACGACGCGACGGCACGACGCGACGGCACGACGCGACGGCACGACGCGACGGCACGACGCGACGGCACGACGCGACGGCACGACGCGACGGCACGACGCGACGGCACGACGCAACGGAGCCGTCGTGCCGTCGCGTCGTATAGTCGCGTCGCGTGTGGAAGAGGCAAAGTGGTGTGTCGTAAATAGTACACCATACATTGACTTGTGTGCAGAGTGCAGCAAGGTCAAGCTGTCACCACAGATGCACTGTGCTGCGTCTGGCAGGGTTAGGGAAGTTAATGGAAATTACACAGGTCAGGTGTAACAGGGACACCAAAAAAGTAACACTTTTGGACCCCAAATTTATCAGAAAACATTACTTACAAACAATCTTGAATTCACTTCAGTGACAGAGTTACAATTTAATTAGTTTCTTTGAGATGAAGGCCGTCTGCGATGGTGTTGGAATGATTTGTTAGGCAATTAGTTGTAGGTTTTGCTGATCGATAGATTGGACTGAAAGAATGCAGGGGAAACGGCAGTATGGGTATAAGCTTTGGTAATTATCAAAAAACCAAACTTATTAATTTCAGTAAAAACCATCTCGCCAAAATGAAGCCTTTGCTGTGCATGATCATGTGAATAAATGCACATACCCAAAAAATGGTAACCACAAGCCAATGTCTTCCATGCACAAATGACCACACATTCACAGTTAGGGAAAGATTTTACTTTAATACCCCCCACCAAAATCGGTAAAGAACAGCAAAATCACCAACCCTCCTTGATTACAACTGTCTAAACATGTGGCAAAATTCACAACCTGTTAATTCAAGATTTACGTCGGCAAAATCTGTAAAAAAAAAAAAATGAGGAAGAAATCAACATGTAAGTGAACACCGAGTGAGTACATGTACATATACATGGTGCGAAGAACTTCTAACACAGAAAACACAAACTTTCTTCCCATATATTGCACTAAAATGTCCCAACAAAATTCTCAAAATTAAAGGTTGTGCCAAGTGCTTATACAATTATGAACACAAATGGATGGTTATTTTCCAAGATTTGCTGTTCCTTACCGATTTTGGTGGGGGGTAAAATCTTTCCCTGATAATATCTATGAGAGTTTGTCTTCTGATGTCATTGGCGCAGTGTTACTTTTTAGCTTGAAAATTCCAGCTCCAGGCTCATGACATGTGAAATTCGCAATTTAGCGAATTTGACGTGTCATGAGCCTAGAGCTGGAATTGTCAAGCTAGCGCAGTGTGTATGTACGTTTATACGGTAGTGTGATTTTGC
Organism: Hippasteria phrygiana; assembly: GCA_037893225.1. Lineage (NCBI taxonomy): Eukaryota > Metazoa > Echinodermata > Asteroidea > Valvatida > Goniasteridae > Hippasteria > Hippasteria phrygiana. The sequence continues at coordinate 3,904 of JAZGUH010000733.1, forward strand.
CGACATAAATCTTGAAATAACTTGACAGGAGGGTTGTTTTTTTTCTCAAGATTTTGCTGTTCCTGACCGATTTTGTTGTTCCTGACCGATTTTGTTGGGGGGGGGGGGGGGGGGGTTAAAAGTTAAATCTTTCCTAATCTTTCTAGACAACTTGGAGGAAGGAAATTCCTCCACTCCATACATATAAACCAATGGATATGCAAAGAGAAAAATATGTACTCACCCCTTTTCAGCATATTCCCGGTGAATTCCTTTTTTCGCATACATTGGCCGTCCCCTTTAATGTAGTTTAGTTAACCTTTTGTCAACCAAACAAACAAAGCTTTGCTGCCGGTACTATAATCTACATTACTCACAGTCAACGCCCACTGCTTTCCTTGTTCCAATGGTGAAAACGTTCACAAATTCAGAAACCAAACAAATTAGTTCACACACAACCGAAGCTCAGCAACTCACAAAACAGACAATTTCCATCAGTGCGAAATATGCACAAGGTCCATAGAGCGAGCCGTGCACAAAATACATCATATCTGCGGTTCCACAGCCCCGAAACTCCACGGACACTCCCCGTTGGTTTTACGTTGGACGATGCCTAAAACCTGCCACGCCGCTGCAGCACGGTGTACCCCAAATATGGAGGATTTTATACCGTGGTTTCCATACATCGAGTCAAGCAACACCACGCGGTAGAAAAATCTGTAAATATGCGGTTTACAGGTAGACAACCACGCGAACATTCCCCGTAGCTTTTATGCTGAGCCGTGCCGGGAACGCGCGCTATGCGGGACCTGATAAAATACTTGTTTGTCTGGGCCAACGATTACTGCAGGGGCTTAATGGATGCGTTGGTGTATAAAATGAGCCGTTTTGGTGTTTCTGAATGGCCTTCGATTCCCGTCCTAAAATATAATTAAAGTGGACTGGGTATCGGATGTTGTGCAGTACCGAGTTTCCGCCATCCAGTGTATTCATTTTCTGGCATCGAATAAAGTGTCCTGTTGCCGTTTATTCTCGAATAATCGATCAATGCACGTGAATGAATGTCTTTATTTTGCGGATGCCTGCCTTCCTATCCTGAATGATCGTGTGTGTTATAATTTGTATTTTCAAGCCTCAGTATTTTTGTCCAATTGATGGGTTTCATTATTGAATATAATTGTTTTAAAAAGAAAAATAAATTTGAAAATAATTGTTTCTTGATGGCGAATGCCCTATAGCTTATAGGCCACACAAGGTAATAGATAAACCCTCAAAATGCACTACTTACATTTGTTCTGCAGTGCACCAGAATTTATGGACACTTTATGGTTTTTTTGTTTTTTTTTTGGGGGGGGGGGGGTTACTGTTTTTTTTTGGAGGGGTGGGCGGTTTGCTGTTTTGGGGGTTTTTTGGGGGGTGGTTTTTTGTGGGGTTTTTTCGGGGTGGGCGGTTTCGTTTTGTTTGTCTTTTTATATTTGTCTTTTTTTTTGGGGGGGGGGGGTATTTGTCTTTCTTTCTTTCTTTTCTATTTTTTTTGGGGGGCAGTGGTGTAACAGGGTGAAATTTCTGGGGGGGTCACTCATTTTTGAAGGGGGAACCGAAAGTACATAAACTGCAGATTATGTAATTTTTGTACATTTCAAGATTTCAAATGGGGGAAGGATGTTCCCCCCGTGGCAACCCCCCACCCTCCCCACGTAGTCACGCCAATTAATTAATCTATTTATTCATTCTTTTTTGGGGGGCGGATTTCCCAATGTGATTTTTTTCCCCAGTGAATCTGCTACCTTAAATTGCTACTTTTTGTGCGAAAGCCTGGTTTTGTGGATCACTGCATGGAATTTAGAGTTCGACAAGAGTTTTTACGCACTTGCAGTTAAAATGAGTGCCTGTGCTTCAACATTATCAAGTGCACAGCGCACACAAACGAAGGTTTCACATTTCAGGAGAGACTATGTACCAAAATTCTGTCTACTTTCAGGACTTGGGTAAAGACAAGCTAATTCTAATTTCAAGGTTCGACCGCGATCTTGTACTAAATGACAAATACATGGCACAATAAGACATTCTTTTAATATTTTGCGTCTTCTTCAATTTTAATTTCCACACATGAATCTCTTAGTTTAATAAAGGCCAACACCCTATCGTCACCCAACACATGGAGCCGTCTGTACTATGTACAGTACGCCTATTAATAAATTAAGCCCCTTTTCTTCATTGTCATATGCTACAGATATTTATTTATTTACATAATATAAAAACGCAAAACTTTTTCGGCAATTGTTCCATTTTGGTGATTTAAAAAAAAAAGGATTTACCTGAATGCTCTTTGTGTGGCACAGAGATTAACATAACTGAAAGTAGGGGACGCCGTTTCACAAACTGTTGGATTAAAACTGTATTTTTATGTTATTTAAAAATGTACTCCCCATCCTTTTCTAAAGTTCGATTTTTGTTTTCTTATGTTATTTTGTGTTAAGAAAAAAAAAATTCTATTTTGAGCGTCTGCAACCCTAAAAAAAGGTTTTTATTCTTGAATGCTTCCACGCATCTAAACACAAAGATACATGCGAATTATTGACGGACCGTAAGTAATTCGAAATATTTAAAGTTATTCCATAACAAAACATAGCATTTTTTTTTATTTTCGTTTGATGTTTCATTCAAAAGTAAATAACTTTTGTATTCCTAGAGAAATAGCAGTAAAAACAATTATTATTCGGGGTGAAACTCGAAGAAAGCACGGACTATATATGTAATTTGACTAGAATGAATTTTCAATCTCAGGGTCATGTCACACGGCCACGGGGCAATTTGCAGTTATAGCATGGAGGTAATCTCCAAGATAAGGAAAAAACAATCCCATTTTAATGTTCACAAATTTCTTAGGAATGTCAATTCCCTGTCAAAATAATGTCTTCTGTGCAACCCAAGCATTCATTTAACCTATATGGTGCTGATAGTTGCCTCCAATCTGCTTGTTAAAAAATTGCCTTGTGCGAAAAGGCTTTTATTAAACAATGACAAACAGTTACCTTGAACACCAGTGTGCCAACTCAACTCTTAGGGCCTCGTCACACTAGTAAATTTTTACGTGCAACTTCGACAACTCACAACACTGCGGCAAAAGTATTCTTGTGTAGCAACAAGTGCATTTTTCTGACAGTGTGTTGACATACTTAACCCTAACCCCCCTAGGGTGCATGCAAAATCATATTAAAATTTGAGGATTTGGAACCGTATGGTTAAGAAAAATTCATTTAGAATTTAAAAGTCTTTCTTGTAAATTTTGGAACTGATTGCCTGTACACTGTTAGTTTTTTTGGGCAAACAGATTACCCAACGTTGGTACAATAGTCAACATGTTCAACCTTTGGGTAATTGTTCACGTAATTTACCAACTGTTTATAACCACAGCTGTGCACAATCCAATTGTTGGTTAAAGTGGGGTTACGTTAAACAACATCTCTGGTAATACAACTGTTGGTAAATTACGTAAACAATTACCATGTTGACTATTGTACCAACGTTGGGTAATCTGTTTGCCCAACTTTCTAACTGTGTAGCTAGCCTAATAGTGTGACACGAAGTTCTCTCTCGTGTACCAGCACAAATAAATTTCATCTTCTCTCATTATTATTATTATTTTTTGAGGGGGGGGGGGGGGGAGGGGGAGGGGGCAGAGTTATCACAGATAACTGTTGATATTTGGTGGTCTTGGAAGATTCTTGAAAGACTAAACTGCACCACAAACAGGTTGTCATCAAGCATGTAACTTAGAGTCCTGAACAAACAGTTGCGACAGCTGAAGACTTTGGCACAAAGATGGCTGTTCATTACGTGTAGAGTGGAGCATCCAGCTATTGTCCTTGTGCACAGTTGCATAATCCGCCATGTTTGGTCCAAGTTTTGGTGCCCCTCATGTCGCAACCCCATAATATGCACAACTGGATGAATAGGGACATCATGTGGCCCTACGTGCAACCCCCACTGCATTTAGGACTGGGCCCAATTTCATTATCTCCGTAACGGTTATCGAAAAATCACAGCTAACTACAGCAGGAAATTCTGGGCCAACGGTTAGCGTATTTAGTCTGGAGAAAGCAAGGAATTTTGGCTTGTGCTTTGTTTGTGCAAGCGTACATCCCGTAACTAAGGATTCTCGTGCTTATAGGGTGAACGGAGAATTTCTTTGCGAGCTCAGTTAGCACAGAATAGACCTTCATCTTCGACGCTAATGTCTTTGTTACCTGTGGACGGGCATGGGTAGACCTTTTGTGCTTGTTACAGAATCTGAATGATAAAAAATATACCGCTAAGATGGCCGCTCTGCATAACGTCTATTGCAGGCTGTTAACACAGAATTTGGCATTACGGATTTCATAAAATTGGGCCCTCGTCAGCATTGGCTGAGCTGACAACATGGTTGCAGCATGGAGGAAGGAAACAGACTGTTTCCTTCCTCCATGGTTGCAGGCAGTGTCCATACTGTGTGTGATTCGGCATATACATGAAATATTGTGAAACTGAGCTCAACCTGTCAACCGAGTCACGAAAAAACAGAAAACACAATCTGAACAGTGATTTCATGGACTTATTTCAATTGTATATCGAGATAAGCCACAGTCTTCAGAGACAATTTTCTCAAAGATGACAGTGATTCAGACGAAAGTACTTCTCAGGAGGATTCGTGCTTTATGAACAATATGCTTTCAGATTTGAAATTAATCAGCTTGGTTTTGGATTACCAAAGCTATGACATACCTTGAAAAACTGGATAAATGGAGAACTTTTGCGACCCTACATGCAACCCCCACTGAGTTTAAAATTGATCACTTAAAACTGATCTGGAGCTCAAAATGAAGCTCTAAAATCTATGAAATTTGAGACCAAGTAAATTCTTGGAGACCACTGACCATGCGCCCACCTTGAGTCATGTGCAACGGCGGCGGAACAGGGCGGCTGGGGGATTGGGTCCCCCACTTTTGGCAGTTCCGCACAAGAAAAACATATAAAAGGCCGGCAGCTGGCCGGCAGCCGGCCGGCACCGGCGCTGCTTTTCCCCACCCCCCCCCCCCCCCCCCCCCAAATTTCAAAAGTGTTCCGCAGCTAGCTGTTGGTCATGTGACCACCAATTCTGGCAAACATTTCAACTACAGGCATTATAAGTTTTTGGGGGCATTTGAAAAACTTGAATTTGGAAAAACTTTCTTCAATAGTGCTGGTTATGATCATTTCTAGCCACAACACGTTAGAAAAATGGCAGTTGCACATTAAGCATTTAAACAAGCACCAGACAGACAACAGTTAACCCCTTGAGTACGGTTATTTACAGGAGGCGTCGGGGTGTCGCGTCGGCCTTTGCAGCCAAGTGAAATGGACACAATGTGCTTGTGCAGTCAAGCGTAACATACACAATAATCAAACAATGGATTGAAACTGCACAAATAGCGGCTGTAGGCGTCATCCGGCCTGGTGGCACTATTTTTTGGGGGCCATTTGGCGTCATCCGTACGCAAGGGGTTAACATGTGTTTACAAGTAGAGCACGGATCGAGACCTCTCGTCCATCACTGTTAGTGTTAGGGAGCACCTCAGAAGTCGGAATATTCCTATTCTGTTTGGGACACCGTTTCCATTGAGAATGTGCTGTTTCCAGCATATTCCTAACGGAAAAGGCCATTCCCATACAGGATCACTTGGCATTTCCGGGCTCTTCCCAGCATATTCCTAACGGAAAAGGCCATTCCCATACAGGATCACTTGGCATTTCCGGGCTCTTCCCAGTAGGAGCAGCCTGTGTTGCCGATTTTAAAGGTAATATACAACATTTGCAAACATCAAAAAACAAAACTACCTAATTATTATGAAAGACCAATACTTGACAGTTAGTAAATAAGTCTCGCGCATCCTGTGAAATCCTGCTACCTGGTGTGCTGTCACTTTCAAGACAAGTGGGATTGGGTATCAATTTCCAGCGATGGTCAGCTGACCATCATTTGAAAAAATGTTAGTCCACCTTTTGTTTGCAATCGGTTATACATCCGTGATCGGGTGAAAGTCAGCTAGTCTGGTTCCCTGACCTGACAATTCCCCCAATGTCTATCAATTGCTCCATTTCGCTTGAAGTAGGGTCAGGGAACCAGACTACAAAATGAACATTTTGTTTTTGGTTTTTCCAGCATCTATGAACATAAAACTTCAAACAGGTCATTGCAACAATCCTTGCTATAAAATACCAACCCCCACATCCATCCATTTCTGAAAAATTACAGCAAAAGCAAATGTTGTTTATTACCTTATAGTAGCAATTTTCCTAGACTTGAGATAAAGTCCTGGGATTGGATGTTGTCTGTGGATATACTCCTATGCATAAAACCCACTGATCTCTATACACTGGATTGGCTGCGAAGCTCCGCGATTGAAGCCACTGCGCGGCCCATCTTGCTATATTCAACACAATGGCCGTTTTCCAAGCCCCTGGCTTCAGCTCCGTCTCCGAATTCAGCCCATTGCCAAACTGCATTCATGCATGTAGTTTATGAATGGGCTGAAGTTGGAGACGGAGGTGAAGCCTGGAGCTTGGAAAACGGCCATTGTTTTGAATATAGCAAGATGGCCGCGCGGTGGCTTCAATTCACGCATAGGCAATCACTGCTGCGCTGCCAATCCAGTGTATAGAGATCAGTGATAAAACCTAATAACACGCACAGTATACCGCCCTCTTCCTAGTTCCAATCCAAGGACTGGAGCAACCTGAAATAACTTTGCGCACAGCCTACGCCTACTTCTCCCAACATTGGTAGGAGCAATGCGATTGGTCAAGTTTCCTGAAGGGCAATATCATTGGCCAAAGTTGTGCTGATATGAATATTCAGATTACCACTTGCACCAGATGGCATGCGACAGCGCGTTTGTTGCCTGTCTCCACAGCAACTAAATCGCATGTGCGCAGTGATCGCTCACGAACATGAAAAATGAATAACAGTCATTTCATACTTTTCAAGTGATTGGATTGGAACGAGAATCTCAGGAGGTGGATGCAAGAGGAAGGTATACTAATGCGCCGAATATATCCACGGAAAACACCCAAGTGTTCTAACTTTCGAGACGCTACGTTAGAGACGCCGTTGAGGCCAAGTACGACTGGCAAATGTCACGGCGGAGATCAGTCAAAATGTATTTTGTTTACCTCCAAAGAGTTCATTGTACTTTGAACTTGTACAAACTACAAACTGTACTTCCACAATTATTTATACCACATTCACGATTATTAACAGCCCACATTTTCAACAAGCATGTAACTCTCCAAATTTGAAGCTTAAAGTTAGTGTACACCATTTGCAAACATAAAAAAAAAACTACTGAATTATTACAAAATACCGTACTAGACTGTAAGTAAATAGTCTCAAGCATCGGGTGTGCTGTCGTTTAAGAAAAGTGGAAATTTATATTGTTTTCCAATGATTGTCGGCCGACAATCGTTGGAAATAGTTTTGTTCCCTGACCTGATAATTCCCCGACGTCTATAAATTGCTCTGTTTTGTCTAAGGTATGGTCAGGTAACAATACTAGAACATATTTTTTTTCTCTCTGATGTTTTCCCAGCATCTATGCACACAAAACTTTAAACAGGTCAGTGTTACAGTACTTGCTAGCATGCTATAAAATACTAACCCCCGAATCCATCTATTTCTGAAAATAACAGCAAAAGCAAATGGTGTATACTACCTTTAAATTTATCGAAAAATTTCCACGCAAATGAAAAAATATAAATCACATCTGTACGAGGTCTCGCTCAAATTGGAACAGATTCAATGTTTGCAGTTGCATAGAATAGTTCGGTTTTTAAGGTTAAAGGTTTCAATGAATTGGCTGAGATGGGCAAGAATTTATTATAGACGAGTATGGGGGACAAACATTGTTTTACAGGTAAAATATAATCTGGATGAAGGGTCATTGACTGCAAAAGTCAAATGGGGTCAGAGGTTACACAGGAAGAGACAGGTGGGATGAAAGCTGTTGACCTGATGACAGCATGGTGATGGTGGGTCAGGGGTCATTTCTCGGGCACGTCTGGCTTGATTATCTGAAATGTGATGAGGTACTCGGGATATGCCTGCAGAGACACAAAAAAATGAAATATAAATCAGTTTTCTAGACCAACCCTCTCCCCCCCCCCAACCCCATTGCTTTGCACAAATGCCTGACGGTGGCCAAATCGCAACCACGATTGCGGTGATGGGCTATTTACAATCTTGAATAAAGAACCATTTTAATTTAGTGTTCTTTTTCCACAATTGGATTAGCTCTCTCCAAATCTTGAGAAATACGAGGCAAGAAATTAGCTACATAAGACTTGCAGTCTTAACTTCGTTTGTCAAGTCATCACGTTAAGCAGCTGCCCAAGTTTAGCCTTTACGTATGCGTATATAACATGACACGCAATGTCGTTAACATGTAAAAAAGAAACTGCAAAACGCACACACAAATCTCACACAAGCAGGCTGCGCGACGCAGTTAACATGATGATTTATTCGGGGAAATAAACATTTCTTTATCGTTATCATATCCTTGGACATAGTTCTTCAAGATAATATTGTGGAACAATCAAATTATAGAAAAAAACAAAAACAATAATTGCGGAGTGATAAGTTGCAGGTCGAACCCTTTTTATGCAAATTTTCACAAAATTGTACCCGGATATAAAGGTTTGAGCAAATTTTCCGCAACTTTATTTTCCATTGTATGTGGAATGTATATTTTGGACGTTGACGTACAGTACAAACAGGAGAAAGCACACCTGGGCTACGTTCAGGCCTAAGTTCCAATGTAACAAATATCTCAGGCTTTCAAGCAGACCCAAGTGAAAAAGTAGAAACGTTTTTACAGGACAAATGCAGGACTTCAGTGGGCTTTCATGAGTAGTTTTCATTGATACTCACAGCATCACAAGCCTCATTTGGCATGTTCTGTACTCACAACACTTGTGCACCATCCTCAACTAAGCTCTTGGAAGTAAAGTTGCAGTACTCCTGCACCCAAGCCCTTTATTGTGTGATTTTCATATGACAGTGTATAACACTCTCATGAAAAATACTCAATGAGATTTCATTTCTCGGAGTTTTAGGACGAACAAGTAGGAACAAAAATAGGAATTTCAAGAAAAAAGTAGGAAAACTTCAAAGCCTGTGGACGGCACACATATGAGAAAGGACAGCTAGGCTATTTTCAGGCCCGAGTCCCAATGTATTACAAAGTATCCTTACCTGTTCCCCTCTGTATATGACATACTCGGAGTAGGCCAGACCACCTGAGCTGGGCCTACCAATAACCGAGTGGTGTCCCGGTGGGGCGTGGGCCATCTTCATTGCACTGAACTGCAGGAACGCTTTGCCTAAGGTCACACGACAGTAGATGATTTGCCTGAAGGAACAGAACATTGAATACATCCATGAAAAAAATGTAACGCTTCAGACAAACAATCACTATCTCTCAATTTGTAGATTTCTCAGTGACTGTGATTTTGTAATTTGTCGATTTACTTGTTTTATACAGTAGAAATTTGCTATAAACGGCACCGATATACTGAAAATTCATCTTTGACTTCCATTAATATTGTTTTATTTAGCCAAGAACAACAACGGGAAATTATAGGTAACAAAGATAACACAGGACATGTCATGTGACATGCCTTACAAAAATCTCCCATACAAAACCCCATGGGACTTACATGGTGCATTGGACACCATGGGAATCCCATGGGAAGTTTTTTGTTTTACAAAAAAATCTCCCATGCAAAACCCCATGGGAATTGCATGGTGCATTGGACACCATGGGAATCCCATGGGAAGTTTTTGTTTTACAAAAAATCTCCCATGCAAAACCCCATGGGAATTGCATGGTGCATTGGACACCATGGGAATCCCATGGGAGGTTTTTGTTTTACAAAAAGATCTCCCATGCAAAACGCCATGGGAATTGCATGGTGCATTGGACACCATGGGAATCCCATGGGAGGTTTTTGTAAGGGATTGAACAGACACTATGATCAGCTACTGATTATGAACGGCGATAGGTCAATTAAAGAAAACATGGTGCGTTACGTATGGGACTGCATGGGGACCTTTTTGGGGATTTACCCTCATGAAAAAGACATACAAACAACACACTAAATTTCAAGCATAGAGCTATACCGAACACCGCTATACCGAACACCATCCTTGGCTCCCAAATTTTGTGTACAAAACTTACCGAACAGTGTTGTTAAAAAAAAGGCAACGGATTATAAAAAATGTATCGGGTATTTGGGCCGTTTGTAATTCCCAAACGGCTGCAGCTTTATGTTGAAGAGTGACAGGTGGCTATTATTTCCCCAAGGAATAGAAGGGAAAAGCCAACTGTTGCTTTAGAATTCGGTAGAAAGTATGAATATCTATGGCCGGCACATGTTCAATTACAATCAAAAGAGGATGCATTTCAAATACGATGCAAGAGGGCACTATTTAAAGAACAGACGCCATGTTGGCAGACTGGCGACTGAAAATCGCAATACCAAACTATCGCTATACCGAACAAAATCTGTGGATCCCGCGATGTTTGTTATAGCGGCATTCCACTGTACTAGAGTGCTAACTTCTCATTCTTACGCGCGGAGATACTTTAAATCCTTCCTGCGCGCAGACATTTTGGATTCGTGTACGTGTTTGTAGAAATGAGAGGGAGTGAATTTCAAATACTGTAATCTAAATGCAACGCGCAAGCGCGTTTTCCACGAGTATGACGCACACGTAATAAGCAATGATGCAAGTGATATGCTGAAATAGAGCATGAATCGGAGCCCGGTTCCATGAATTCCGTATTACAAGGGATTCTGCACTTGTAATTCTGCGCTGACATGAGCTATAGCAAAGAACTGCACAAAAACCTTACTTATCCCCATAGACGCTAACCGTCTGCTACAATGACGACTCTGAAACTGATACTCATCCGGTTAAAAAAACGTCACGTTAAAAAAACGTCACGGCAAAAAAATCATCTAAAGCGCATACGTCCATGCGTTAGCATTTGTGTTGTTTGCGCAGAGCAAAATGAAATGCTCATTTTGTGATTGTATCGGTTTCGATAACGCACCATACAGAATACAAACACAGATATGCAAATAGCCGTACAAAAGCCGTACAAAAGTTTTCCATAGGTTTGTACACAAACATGGATGGGCCCAGCAGGCATCACTTTGTACATCGAGTCAGAGCTCTAGTAGTTTAATATAGCTCTATGATTTCAAGCTATCTATAGGTCTGCGCTCCGTACTGCAAATTAGCACTGTTGTTATTTAATATATCCCTATGACCCTACCTCACACGCATAATGACCCGAGCTCACAACTACACCAGCCACTGTCGGCAGAAATCTACGTTACAGCAGTCAAATATAATTGGCAGGCAAAATCTAAATGACATCCAGGTCAGTCAAAATTCCCGCTATTCATGACACTGTCTCTGGTCAGCAATAAAGCAACTTACCGATGGCAGACATAGCAAGACCTGTCTTTATGGGCGGGGCATCCCGTGCCCCCTCCTATCCCGTAGACATACTGGTTGCTTTTGGAGGAGTCTTCGGCGAAGTAGATACCGGCGCCGAACATGCCTCCGATGTAGGCGTGGCGCTCGTCAAACCCTTTGTTGACGATCGCATTGATGAACGGTGACCCTTGGGAAGTAAAGCAAAAAGACACCAACAATTTATTTGTTGTGGTGAAGTTGATTTCCATATCAACTTTTTTTTTTTACATGTTCTTTTCAGAGTATGGTTAATCTTCATTGTGTTCTTTACCTGCAAAGCTCAGTTCATACTTCATGCCAACGCCACAATGAAACAATTGATTATGTTATGAAATATCCCTTCGCTGTCGCATTCGCGTGAAGTATGAACTGGCCTTTAACTGTTTGCAATACTAAATGGGTCATTGGAGAGAGTGAACAAAATGTTATTACGGAGATAGTGGACACGAAGCACAAATGTTCGTGTCTCCCTGAAGTCAAAAGTACCTTTTCTAGCAGAAACGTTTTGGGGTTCCAAGGCCCAGAATGGAAATGCTCTTATCCTCTTGAAAATGGACGACGGCCATAGCCACCGTTTGAGAAAAGACCACCTGGCTGGTTGACGTCTATTAGCGCATTCCTGCGCTTACTCAATACATACATTTTTAAACTATATTGTTCTTTAATGAGAGTGTAATGAATAGATGGAGCTTTTCCAAGCAAAGCTTTCATTCACACGAAAGGGGGGCTCAGAGTGCGATGAATAGGACCACTCTATACAGTGTGGCGCCTATTGTTCGTGTTTACTCTTGGCTGCACAGCCGGGTTCTTGGCATACCACCACCCCATTAATAACAGCCGGACACAGGGGGTTTAAAGTTAGTGGTGTCAAAGGGTTAAATAAGAATAAGTTTTGTACACAAGTGTCTAGGAATGTCTTCGGAATGCACCCTTCTCAGATACCAGTGTAGTAGTCGAGACCATCACAAGGCCAGGCACAAGACCATGCACAAGACCATTTACAAGACCAGCTTGTTACAGGCACAAGTAACAGGCATAAACCATGACAAAGGAATGCTTTTATTACAGTTCATTTGAATAGCTTGAGACTTGAATTAGGACTGAAGGTCTTGTGATGGTCTTGTGTTGGTCTTGCAGGGTCTTGCATGTTCTTGCGATGGTCTCGACTACATCACTGTCGGATACTGTTATCATTATTATTAAATCCCGTAAAAATAAAGCTCTGTTGTACCGTGGAACAGCATTCTCTCATTGTCGTGAGCGTGGTTCTCGTCGCCCACCTCCTTCTTGCGATGCAGATATCTTTCCCACAGCTTCTTGTTCCGCACCTTCTGGATCTTGATGATGTTGTACCTGCTGAAGATTCCCCCTGCTTGTCCGTTATCTCGGTGCTCCCTCACAGTGTTCTGCATCTGTTCATCCAGAAACGTTTGGGGAAAGGTTTGAGAATTTTCAGAGTAATTTCTGGAGTGCATGAAGAAAATTGGCAAAAGCAGGGCTTGAACCCGCGACCTCCAGACAAAATGGGCGGGTGGATTAGGCGGATTGATCTTACCAATGAGGGTCCAAATAAACATTCATTGCAGCAAGACCTCCACTAATAGGGCTCTCTGTCCACGGTCTGACCGCTACAAATTGAAAATATTTGACAAACCAATTGGGCATTAATGAGCTCCAAGCTCCAGTTTTGACCTCATGATTATTCAGTTATTCAAGCCGCCTGGCTTCCCATTCATCAGCTAGGTATGAGGTAAGGAATGCAGTGCCGCAAAGAAAAACAGCAGTACCGCAATCGATACCGCATCTGACAATATGAAATGCTCCCTATGAGAAATGGTTCATTCGTCAAACAATCCACAAGGGAAACTGACAAGGTAAATTTGAATACATTTTCAGAGTGAACAAAGAAACTGGCAGGAGCGGGATTGGAACCTGCGACCTCCGGGTTACCGTACCGGCGCTCTACCAACTGAGCTATCTTGCCCTATGTTGGCGGTCTCCCAAATTGTCAGTATCTTTGTTCGGGTGGGCGCTAGTCAGAAGTCAGAAATGGTTCATGGTATAAAGTTTTTTACACAGTATATTATGAAGCCTTGCAGCCGGCAGTAAAAAAAAAAACCAATGCACATTTACGCATCAACCTTTGTTTGTTCAGCACTTCTTACCTCCACAGCCACCGACTGGTACTCCTTGTCGTCCAACCCCAGGTCAATGAGTATAGATCCCTGGTTACCGTGGACGCTGAGGTGGGGGTTCGGAGTGATGTTACCTCCCGTCAACCTCTCCATGCCCTTGATGATCTTGTGGCGATGGCCGTAGGCATTGATGCCAATCTCCTTGAGTTCTTCATGGCCCATGTCTACCAGTACATCCATGGTGATCTGAGAAACAAGGAGGTCAATTTGGGTTCCATTAACCACAGCACTACTAGAACTTCAAGGCGATGCAATGTTTGGGGGGGGTAGTGCCCTTTGGGGCACCTCTAGGATGTTTCTATTTAAGTTCTTAACCCTAACCCTGCTAAATCCAACAAAATCCAACAAAATCCAACAAAATCCAACAAAATCCAACAAAATCCAACAAAATCCAACAAAATCCAACAAAATCCAACAATGGTAAAAACCTGTTGTAATTTGTTGGATTTAGCAGTCAACACAAACTACACGGTGTGTTGAATATTGTCGTATTTCGCAGGGTGGAAGCTAAATACACCTGTTGGTTTTCTCATATCTGGTGGGTCAAAGCTAAATTTACCTGTTGGATTATGTTATGTTTACGAGGGTGGCAGCAAAAGTAAAATATTAGTTGGATTGCGTTGCATTTTAGCAGGGCGCATACAAACAAATACCTGTTGTATTTTGTTGGATTCAGCAGGGTAGCTGCAAAAGGCTGGTCTGTACCGAATCAAACAAAAACTGCTGTTGGATTTTGTTGTATTTAGCAGGCTTCTCATTTTTAGTTTTGTTGGAGATTGTTGAATTTAGCAGGGCCGTTATGAAAAACACTGACAGGGGATTTAATCATTCTAAAATAACATTTGCAATATTGAGCAATATATTTAATTCTAATAGCTCTAGTAATTTTCAAGAATATTTTGGTTATAAAATCCAACTTTCCTGCCAGCTTTAGCAGTTGGAGCCACGCGAGTTCAGTGAAATTACCATTTCGTCAAGGTCACGCTGGCTATTCCATTTATTAATCCTTACTCCCCTGCTGCTCTTAAGTCTCGACCAATCAAACATCAGGTTACGAAAATGTCCTTTTCCATCACACTATCGGCGAAACGCGATCGAACCATGTGTGTAAAAGCATTTACCCCTTAGCATATTGCGGACTTCATTGTTCTACCCTATAATGTCCCTAACATCCTTCACTCAAGCCTGATCTTGCTAAAAGCTGTGTCAGCAGGCAGTGTTGTATGTCTCGAGACCTGGTCTCGTTCTTGAGACCTGGTCTCGATCTCTAGACCATCTCGAGACCTTTTTTTTAGCTGGTAGAGAGGCTGAGATCAAGTCCAGCACAACTTTAGAAACTAAAACAACAGTTTCATTGCCTACAATGAATTTTGAATTTAACCCCTTGCAGCCTGATGACGGGCCATAGCCACGGTTTGAGGGTGACCACTGGGCCGGTTGACATGTATAGCCGCATTCCTGCACATACACAATCCATTCATTATTCAAATATATTGTTCTTGAATAGATAGGCTTTTCCATACAAAGCTTCCATTCACACGAAAGGGGGCCTCAACGTGCGCCGACCAGGACCTCTCTTTTCAGTGTGGCGCCTGTTGTTCACGTTTATATACGCTCGGCTGCACAGCCCTCTCAGTACGAGTCCTGGCATACCTACACCCCATCAATAACAGCCGGCCGCAAAGGGTGAATTAGAAAATTTTCTGCCCAAATCAAAACCTCACCAGCTCCTTCTCAAAGATGTCCCTGAGATGGTCCTGCTGAATCCCCCTCAGGAAGTTGCCGATGCTGATGTCCAACGGATTCCCCGTACCTTCACTGGCTTCGCTATCCGCAGCCCCGTCCCCGGTCTGCGACGTCGACACCACGGCCTGCTTCGCCGGCTGCGTCACGGCCGGCGTCCCGACCCCCACGCCCCCGACGGCGCCTTGGGGACCCCCGTCCGCATCGTCCGATGCTAGTCCCGTGCCAGGCCGGCGGGACGACGGGGCAGGGACGAGGGCGCTGGTCTTGATGGGGGTGGAAGGGGAGTGGCCCTTGCTGGCAGCCAGGAGGGCGGCGCCCTGAGGCATGGCGTCCAGGAGGAGTGAGCGGACGTCATCGGCAGTGGCAAGGTCAAGTGGCGTCTGTCCTTCCTGGTTGGTCATAACCGGATCGGCACCATGGGCAAGCTAATGCAATCAGGGGAAAAGACAATCAAGTTTTTAAACTATTGCCGGACAAAATGACACCCTCACAAGGCAGCCACTTCACAGACAGCAGATATTCTTCTTCTTTTTTACGTGTTATTGCTCTGTTTAGGTAATTTAGGCACACACTGAACAGCTTAGGCAGTGCACCGAGACAAAGACCAGAAATTTTGTTCCCTATAGAAGCTTGTGTTATAAACCCTGTGGCACTTTTACTGGGAAGTGTCCACAACTGTCAAAATCTAACACTGTGCAGTATACCGATGGCACATTCTTTGTACTTGTACAAATTGGGGTATCATAGCTCCATGTAAAGTAATGGTGCCAAGGCTCTACAGTCCCGAACCCATCAAAATACAACACAACATGCTGTTGGATTTTGACAGATTTGGGACGTTTAGGATTAAATGTGTTTACTGACTGAAATATCAAGCTTGGATTACCAAGGAAACACAAATCAACCAACAAACATTAAGAACAATCCGAATAAAAAACAAATCAACTACTTTCATACACAATAGCTTCTTTTAACAGCCCATGAAAGATTACATCGATGTCGTGCTTATGAATATGGAAGTTTCTGTCAGTAATAGATCCAAAATACTGCTTAAAGGGGCATGTACATCTTTAAACACCTTAGGAATGGCAAAGGAAATGTTGAAAAAAAAAGACATGTCACAGATGCTACTGAAGTCAAAAAACAACAAATTATTTAATGGGAGGTGATATACTGATTTTCTCCTTAATTAAACACAGCTGAATAACTGCAAACCGACGCTTGCCAACGAGATGGGAAGTAAGTCGCGTGACTGTGAGAAAAAAGGTGAACTGACACCACAAAAAAAGTGAAATGTGTCTAAATTGGAAAAGAATTGAGATTATTGCAACTGCTTCGACAACAAGTTATCAACTTTAATTTGAAAAATCAACAAAATTAGCTGACCCAACGTTTCAAAAGTTTCAAAAGTTCTTTCTCAAAGGCAAATGACAATGATATTAACCCTAACAGAACTCAACCCATCAAACCCAACATCATGTTTGGTTGGAATCTGTTAGGATGGGTACTGGACCCCAAACTTTACACTGAGTTTGGCATACCACCAGAATCAGAGTCCAACAATTTGTGTGTACAGTTTACCATATGGTGTTGGAATTTGCAAGGATGGGTATGGTTCCTAGTCAATTATACTAGGGGGTTAGGGTTAATGGGAAAAAACATGTGGGGGATGCTCGTGTATCCCCCACATGTCTGTTTCTTGTATCACAGTCATTTGCCTTTGAGAAAGAACTTGCTTAAGTTCGAAACGCGAGGCCAGCTAATTTTGTTGGTTGTTGGTTTGTTATATTTTCAGGTCAATCCAGTCAGTCAGCAATTTTCAGTGTCAATTTTATGTATTTTTCATTCCTATCTCAAGTCGAATCATGACAACTTGTTCTGTCTGGAGAAAAAAAATGCCGCTACAAGTCAGTCAACTGTGTGAATTATACTCTCAGTGCAAATAAAATAAATTAGCTCAAAACAATACTTTGAGATTGAATTCAGTTTGGGATTCCACAGGAAATAGTTTTTCGGATGAAAAATGTTAAAATGCCAAGACTAGCCAGGCACGGAATGGGTGGACTTCTTATACTGTCCTAGCACTGTGTCTTACCAGTAAAGCACATAGCTGTGTTCTCCCCTTCTGGGCGGCCTCGTGGAGGGGCGTGAAATTCCACCTGTCCACGGCGTTGACACCGGTTTTGTGCTTGATTAGTAACGAGGCAATATCCAGGTGCTGTGCACAGAAAATAGGCAAGGACGAATATTGTCACTTTAGTAAGGCCCCCAAAAAAATTGTTGTGTTGCCCTCCGCGACTGACCCGAGAAGTCACAAAAGTGGGGTCACGTTTCTTTTCTTTATTTATCATTAAAGGAATTTTCAAAATCTCACCTTTTCCTGCACAAAATGAACAAGTTTTATTATTATTGTCTTTAAATAGTTACGACGGCACAATCATGCATTTCGCCATCTCACTTTTTAAAAAGCTTACTTTTTGCCTCCTGACTTCCGAGTTACACGACATGTAGTATTGTTTTAATGGATGGTAAAAACAATTTTAAAAAATAAAAAAATAATAAAAAATTGACCGACCGACTCTCCCTCCCGATTTTTCCCATTTAAGGGCAACTTGACAAGATTTTGGTCTTTTTTGGCCTAAATGGACATATGACAACCATATGTTACATCCAGAACCTGTTGTGAGGCAATTTCAGCACTTCTACATATGTGACCCGTTACCACAAAATGGGCGTAAAGTAGCACAATTTGAAAATCAAGATTATGCAATTTCCTGAAAGTACAGGTTAAGAGCTTTAATTCCATATATTGTGTGTTGTGGTATCTCGTTCCTAGCCCCCGATACAATCTTTTAGAGTTATCAGAGTCTTGATCCCCTTGTTTTGGGAAAATGAAGCTCAAAGTTTATGATCTGTGCACACTTTAACCCAAGTTCAAAAAACAATTCCCCTCAACAAATATTTCAAGAATCGATTCAGTTTTAAAACTTTGGGATATGACAGAATAGTTTTTTGTTTTATAAATAAACAGTTGTTAAAATCCCAAAATTGACTTTTCAGTGAAAAATTGTTGTTTCTGCTTGTAACTCAGAAAGCCATAATGCGACTTTCAGCTCATTTTGTGGTGGCAGGTCACATATCACTGCACAGTTCTGCTATGCATGTTTAAGTACAACACACAGAATGGACCCAATACACGCTTTAAGGTAGTTTATACTCTTACCTGAAATACAAGTGAATCGGTAGCTATAAAAGGTTTAACACGGTGTACCCTAGTGTGATATTGGCTACGTCGAAACATTTTTTTTAACACATCCCTTGTAAATTATCTACAATATCCTTATAAAAATATATACGGTTCCATTTTGTGGTCAGTTATTAGTATAAAGAGAAGGTTTGTACAATAAATCTTGCAACATGACAAAAAGATGTAAAAGAGACATGTGTCACCGTTACATGCGAGACCGACATTTTTCATGAAATGTCAAATTTCTCAGGAAACTAATGTTCGAATGGTACAAAACTTGCCTTAATCTGTCCAACATCCAAGACAGATATCAGGAATAAAGATTGAAATAATTTAGTCAATAGATGACATGTCACTGGAAATGTAGCAAAACGTCACCCTTTGTGTCTCAACTTCATGGAATGGCTCAAACTACAGACAGCACTGTCACAACTTTGCTGTTGACGAATCTTTTCACACCACTTACAGTGATACGTGAAACGAGGCAATCAACCCACGTGGCATTGAAAGTTCCTTTCGCCAAAAATGAATGTTACGCCGCAAGTTTTGCTCTGAATAGTGCCAGTATATGGAATAAACTGCCTGAACAATTTAGAACCATGAATTCCTTAGGTACATGCATTCCTGATAAAGGGGTTTTTCATGGGCTTGCAAAAAGTGGCGTCATTAGAATAAAAAGAATGCTGTCCCAGGTTGCAGAGGTCATTTTGGAATAGTAAAAACAATTTAAGGACCAAACAAATCTTCCGGAAATCTGGAAGACGTCTCACAAAAAATCCTGAAATTAGGAAAAAATCCGAAGAAATCTCCCCCCTGGACAAACTTTTGGGAAGAACAACAAAATAAAGCTCCCCTCTCCACCCTGTCCATAGAACACATCTGAACTTACCCCGTAGGATGAAGCGTTGTGTAGCGGTATCAGACCACCTTTGTCCCTGGCGTTCACATCAGCACCATGTTCCAGTAAGTAATCCGCTACCTCCACGTTGTTGTATCCAGCTGAAAGAGAAATTGTTACAGTGATGAACAGGGAAGGCTTTCTGATTAATCCTCACCCCTTCATTTTTTGCATGTGAACCCTGCTAAATCCAACAATTTCCAACAAAACTGAAATGAGAAGCCTGCTAAACACAACAAAATCCAACAGCAAATTCTGTTGGATTCTGCAGTGTACCACCCACACACCAGCCTTGGCATTTTGAATCCAACAAAATACAACAGGTATTGGTTTGTATGAGCCCCGCCAAATCCAACGAAATCCAACTAAAATTTTAGTAGAAGTCTGCTTCCAGCCTCCTAAATACAACAAAATCCAACAGGTACATTTAGCTTCCACCCTGCTAAATACGACAAAGTCTAACAGTAAACATTTAGCTGTTGCCCTGCTGAAAACTCAAAAAAAGTGCTCAATAACACAAATAAAACGGTATAACAGGAAACTTCACTGCAAGTAGGTGAGCAGAAAAAGACACTTACCAGCCAAGTGGAGCGGTGTCGAGTTCCTACCCTGGGAATCTCGGCAGTTGATGTTTTCCGGAGTGACCAGTTTCTGGACTCTGGCCAGATTGCCCTTTTTGGCTGCCTCCAGCAGGGCCGCGTCCCCCCTCAGCAAGTCCTGGACGTCTTGGTCGCCTTCCTTGACAAGGTCAAGGGCCGTGTGACCGTCGCGATTCTTCTTCTCTGGATCGGCACCGTGCTGTTCAACAGGAAACAAATTGTGATTTGCGGTGTGAATATGGGTCACAATTCGGCTCAAGTGTTTTATACCGGTGTCGTAGTCAATAACATGACTAAAGGCAATACCGACACAAAGAAGAATTAAAGTATGCTTGAGTATTCTGGAAAAAGCAGACTCGGGTATGGATGTGACTTGAGCCCTGTCTCCAAACCAGACCTGACCCTGGACTCCAGAATATTTCATTAACTCTGCGGTGTGCCATGGCACTGTTTTATTAAGAAGGTCAGCGTGGTGTAACAGTGCGTGTATATTGTCATGGCACACCGCAGGGTTAATGTGTTTTTATAAATGATCTTAGACACGTCCCGATTTGGCCAAGTCCAAGCACAATTCCAATACTATTACGATGTTTAGAAAGTACTTGGCACTCGGTGTCAAGGTTCTTTATTCCAGCCAAGACTCTAGATTTGAGCTCTTTTTTTTAGTTCTGGACTTTCCACTTGTTCACCGTTTGGCTTCAAACTCATTGTTTAGATGCGACTGTCCAATAAAGTTGAACTTGATACTTATTTTTATTTATTTCACTTCTTATATCAGCACAATTTCTATTTTACACATTTTTTGAATTATTTATTTAAATTCACTGGTTTTTTATCTACTTCAAATGAGTGGCAAATGGACCAAACCACATTTAAAATCTTTAAATAAAAGGAACTCAAACCAGACATTGAAATTACTTCATTATGAGTCAATAAAAGGCAGCTCTAAATGTTTGTTTACCTACACTAGATGTTTGTTACTATGAGTAATAATTTGCATATCACTAGAGGTTTGTTTACCTTAGACAGTAATTCACATATGAATAGATGTGTGTTTACCATCTGATGTAATTTACACATCACTAGATGTCTGTTTGACTTCAGAAAGGATTTACATATGAATAGATGTTTGTTTACCTTGAGTAGTAATTTACATAATAGATGTTTGTTTACCTTCGGTAGTAATTTACATATATATAGATGTTTGTTTACCTTGAGTAGTAGATGTTTGTTTACCTTGAGTAGTAATTTACATATGAATAGATGTTTGTTTACCCTGAGTAGTAGATGTTTGTTTACCTTCAGTAGTAATTTACATATGAATAGATATTTGTTTACCCTGAGTAGTAGATGTCCGTTTACCTTCAGAAGTAATTTACATATGAATAGATGCTTGTTTACCTTTAGTAGTAATTTAAGATATGAATAGATGTTTGTTTACCTTGATTAGTAGATGTTTGTTTACCTTCAGTAGTAATTTACATATGAATAGATGCTTGTTTACCTTGAGTAGTAATTTAAGATATGAATAGATGCTTGTTTACCTTTAGTAGTAATTTACATATCTCATATTTGCCCTTGGCAGCTGCTTCGTGTAGCGGTGTGAACTTCCAGAGATCCGCCGCATTCACCACAGCACCGTGTTTAATCAGTAGCTCAGACACCTCATAGTGGCCAAATGAACAGGCGTTGTGCAGAGGGACAAGGCCCCTAGAAACACACACAGGAGACGGAGGGTACAGTAGAATTTCACTATAACAAACACTAAGGGAACATCCTCTGTGGCTCTTAACCCCTTGACACCGGATTTCATATGGGTGCCAGGCCGGCTTGTGCAGCCAAGCAAAACAGAAACAAGAGGCTTGTGCAGCCAAGCATAACGTACACAATACCCCAATAATGGATTGAAAATGCAGAAATTGACGTGTATAGACGTCACCCGGCCAAGTGGCAATTTCAATCTGCACGTATTTGTGTCAACCGGTGGCAAGGGGTCAAGTGGTTATATTCAAAGAGTTAATTTCCAAAACAAGATACAGTGGAACGCCGCTATAACGAACATCGCAGGATCCACAGATTTTGTCCGGTATAGCGATCGTTCGGTTTAGTGATTTTCAGCCGCCAGTCCGCCAACATTGCGTCCATTCTTTTAAATAGCGCCCTCTTGCATCGAATTTGAAGTGTGCCCTCTTTTGATTGTAATTGAACATGTGCCGGCCATTGAATCATGTAATTACACGTTCACACTTTCTAAGCTTACCGAATTCTAAAGCAACAGTTGGCTTTTCCCTTCTATTTCTTGGGGAAATAATAGCCACCTGTCACTCTTCAACATAAAGCTGCGGCCGTTTGGGAATTACAAACAGCCCAAATACCCGGTAAATTTTTCTTAATCTGTTGCCATTTTTTCAACAACAATGTTCGGTGAGTTTTGTACACAAAACTTGGGAGCCAAGGATGCTGTTTGGTATAGCCGAATGTTCGGTATAACGGTGTTCGTTATAGCGGCATTTCGCTGTATATCTATTTAGATGAAATTGAGAAAATTTCACTTGTGTGATAAAATAAACAAATCAAATTAAATCTGCTTTATCAGAAAAAATTGTCAAAATATGAATTATTTTTGTATGCTCCAAAGCAGCTCATTTTGCACACAGCTCCACAATGGAAGATGGCATTCTCCAAAAGAGGTCAAATTTGTGTAAAAAGTACATGCAAAATATACAGACTCGTTCAGTACGCTGATCAGCTCAGACCGGTATATGCATAAAATTGAGAGCATCCAATTTGTAGCGTTTTTCCCTTTGAGAAATGTGCACACCAACACTGGTTTTCCAAATTCTGAATTTTTCCAGGCTCCAGATAGATTCAACTTTCTATCCCCCATTTCTCAACACATTTCGGACATAAAGGTGAAGTTAGTTTCAAAGTATGGTATTTCTCTTCCGTGATTATACTGCCGCTTAAGAGGAAAAACGCCGACACTAAACAGTCGTCCAAATTTCTTCAAAAGACAGCAAGAAACCAACAGGAGACACTTACCCTTTGTCTTTGGCATGTACATACGCCCCGCGCTGCAGTAGATAATCCACCAGGGCCACTCGGTTGTAACCCGCTGCAAAGTGCAGGGGGGTGGAGTGACGCCCCTCCTTATCCCGACAGTTGACGATGTGAACGTTTCTGGACACCAGCGCCTGAACGGCATAAAGTGATCGACACAGTGACTAAGAATTTACATTCCCACGTGGATATGGTTTTACTTAACCCCTTGAGCCCGGGTATAATAATGAGGGGGCCGGGTGCCATGACGGATTGTGCAACCAAGCGCAACGGATACAAGAGGCTTGTGCAGCCAAGTGTAACATACACAATAACCCAACATTGGATTGAAAATGCGGAGATTGCGTGTATAGACGTCAACCGGCCAGGTGGTAATTTTCAAACCGCCTCTATACAGGTCATCCAGGCTCAATGGGTTAACCTACATCATTTTTCCCACATGTAACCCAAATCCTCCAAAATCCTCCGATTCCAAAATCCTTCAATGTTTGTTACAGGGCCAGGGGGGACCCCTGGCTAAATCCTGCAATATCCTCCAGTGAGTTTCTGACCGGTATCCCAATAACCTTAATCCTCCAAATCATCCAGCATCAGATTGGGCCGGATGACCTGGATCCTCCATTTTACTCTTGAGGCAAAACTCTTCTAATACCCTCAATACTGCAAAATACTCCGATGTTTCAACTTCCAAAGACCCTTAATCCTTCAAATTCCTCCATTTGGCAAAGAGGATTTGGGAGGATTTGGGAAGGCTCGGGTTAATTGTAATTTACATAATAATTATACTGGAGTTAGGCAATGATTTTTACGTTTCCAAGTATTCCTGAATTCCTTACAACTGTAATGAAAACTGTTTCATGTCGGTCTGCGAGTGGCTTAACTACCTTTTGGTCAATCACATTTTTCTAAACAATTTACTCCAAAAAATATTCAAAACTGTAAATGTGGCGCTAAATAGAGAACAGTCTCTCATCGCAAAAATTAATTTCTAGATTGATATACCATTAGAAAGAACACATCGATTTATGAGAAAAAAAAAGTTCCAAAATGGCCACTTACCTCGATGTTGTCTAAATCACCTGCCTTCGAGTACTCTAAGAATTCAGTACTCTCATCCACAGCATTCGGCCTTTGCTCCACTGCGAAGTGCAAAATGATGTCACACATTTGATGCTATCTCACAATATGAATCAGATGTTTACGGATTCTGGTGTCCGGAAAACATCCTTGACAAACACCAGATATACAGTTTGACAAACACCAGATATACAGTTTGTCAAACATATCTGTGAACTACCACCACAAAATGAACTTAAAGTCTCACTATGGCTTTCTGAGCTACAAGCAGAAACAACAATTTTTCACTGAAAAGTAAATTTTGGGATTTTAACAAATGTATATTTGAAAAAGTTTTTAAACTGAATCTCTTCTCAAAATATATATATATTTTTTTTTTTTTGGGGGGGGGGGATTTTCTTTAATGAACTCGGGTTAAAAGTGTCCACAGATCACAAACTTTGAGCTTAATTTTCTCAAAACAATGGGTCAAGACACTGATAACTCTAAAAGGATGTAATCGGGGGGCTGTTATTGATGGGGTGCTGGTATGCCAATTACAAGCTGCGGAGCCAAGCGTAAACGCGAATAGGCACCACACTAAATAGAGTGGTCCTATTCATCGTACTTAGAGCCCCTCTTTTCGTGTGAATGAAAGCTTTGTTTGAAAAAATAAACATCTATTCATTACACAATCCCATTCAAGAACAATACAGTTGAAACATGAATGGATTGAGTACGCGCAGGAATGCGCGTATAGAAAACAACCGGCAAGGTGGTCTTTTTTTAAACCGCTGCTCTGGCCGTCGTCCACACTCGGGAGGTTAAATGTCCCACAGACCAACCTTGCATGATTTTCTGCACACCCTCGGAGGCTAGCTGTACCGGAGTGAACCCCTGCAATGATAGCACCGTGGTGTCGGCGCCGTACGACAGCAAGAGACGGCAAGCCTCTGGGATGTTCTCACGGGCCGCCCGATGGAGTGGGGTCTGGCCCATATTGTCTGTCGAATTAACCTGGGAGGGGGAATCCAGGAAAAACAAGAACTGGGAGCTAGAAAGAAGTCATTCATTGGCCTTGATTTTTAATCTTGGGTGTAGACTGTAACAAATACCCACATCGCCATGGCAACAATAGGCCGTCATATTGTGGTGCTGGCATATGATATTAGTATTACTGCAGGCGTGTCCCACAACATGGCTGGCATGACTTCATATTCAATACGGTTTATAGTAGAATCTTGTCCACTGTTATTGATTATTTGATGTGAACATGCAATTTTCAAATCTTCACATTAACCCCTTATTGATTGGTGGTTGGTATGCCAAGAACGGGCTGTGCAGCCAAGCGTAAACACAAACAATAGGCACCACACTGACTAGAGTAGTCCTATTCATCACACTTGGAGCCCCCCTTTCGTGTGTTTGAAAGCTTGGTTTGAAAAAGCTCCATCTATTCATTACAATATAGTTGACACACAAATGGAAATTCTGAAATCACGACAAATAATCCTGAAATCAGAAAAAATCCCGACAAATCTCACCCGAGGTCTGCATGTTCAAATCCACTTTCCTCTGCACACTTTGAAAATGCATGGGGTTTTCATTAGATAGTTAAAGAGTTTGTGGCCAAATTTTCAATGGGGACCATTGCAAGAGTCTTGTATCCATTTGGGAATCTGCATACCTTGGCACCACTTTCAAGTAGAAGCTCCATCACCTCAATGTGGCCCTTGTCTGTCGCTACATGCAGCGGGGTCAGACCCCTGGGCAGAAAAGAAAATCATAATATTAACCCTCCCTCTCTCGGTGCCAAAATGGAGCCAACTACCCTACCTATCAAAACACACAAGCTGTTGGAGAGGAAGGGCTTAGGTTTTTTTGATAGGTTATGATAGTTATAACAGTAGGAGGGTTAATAATAACTGTAGATTTGTAAATAGGGGTGTGCATCGGAACCGGTTACCCGAGCACCCGACCGTTCATGCCAAGAACCGGTTCCATATTATGGAATCGAGTACCCGTAGAACTTTACATTATCCTATAGTAACTTCCCAGACAAGACAAAAAGGAAAGGTTTTGGATGTTATTTGTAAGGAATTTTCAAAAATTAATAGATAAGAGCCTCGACGAGACATAATAGCATGCCTCATTCCACAATAAATACAACTGTATAAAGCTTCCGGACAACCATCTTTGGGATATGCTGGCGCATGCACGTGCCGGTACATGCAAAGGTGGAGAAGTGATGTTTACTTGACAGGCATTAGTCTTGATTCCAAGACGTCTTTAGCAGTGCGACGTATAGCGCTCACGGCTGGCCGACAGCGCCCTCCAGCAACACACACACACGCCAAGGCAAAATCACAAAGAAAGTCTTGGTTATTTCGCAAGTTCTGCTCGCGAAATCGCGAGCAGAACTGTGCGGCATTTGCATGCGCGTGTGACGTAGCTGCATTATCGCATGTAAATTGCAAACACTCACTAGTCTAGTTTCTGTACGTACATATGTGCATGCACACGTACGTACAAGGTACGTTAACTGACTAGTAAGTTATTACTAAAACATGAGTTTCCTCCAGTGCGCAAGCACGATTATTTGTTTGACCCGTCTGTTAAATTATGCATTTAAGCAGGTCATGCGCTTCCATGCGAAATAGCCAAGACGTTCTTTGCGATTTGGCCTTGACGTGTGTGTAGCTAGAGGGCGCTGTCGGCCGGCCGTGCGCGCTATACGTCGCACCACTAAGGAACCAGGCATGAGATTTTTCATACTTTTGTCTGAAATCAGAATTGTTGAATCTCAGAGAAAGACATTATTGCAACTTCCGGGATTGGAAGTTTTGGGTTGGGTTTCATTAACGGATACCAGTATTCTTTTCAATCAGGTACCCGGTTCTTTTACTACCCGTAAATGCACACCCCTATTTGTAAAACGCAATATCCACCGTGATCACGGTGCTCAAGGCGCTACATTATTACCCCTGCTCATCAGGCTATTAATCATTCCTGAAACCTTGAGTCCAGTAACACTAGGCCACAGCGCTGCAAAGATCACAAATCAGGTTATCAACAAAATCCCTGAGAGAGAGGTTTCACAATTAAACATACACATAGAGGGTGCAGGCACACTAAACACTGAGGGCGATTTTACCGCATTCCTAGATTTTAAATACACACAGACGACACAAACATGTTACGTGATTCACTCACTTTCAATGCAATCAATTTTATAACATTAAGACAAAGTCCCTCGTTTTCTGCCGGAATTAGGATGATTGAACTTGTAGAATTAGAATTGACACGGCTACTGTGTAATCCATCTTCAAACGGATTACAAACATTGGATTCGAATCGGCCAAGCTCAACTCTCTGGGGCGACTTACTCGTTATTTTTATCCAGTATGTTGGCACCCTTCTTGATGAGCAATTCCACTATTTGTCTTTTCTTGGAAAAGATAGACCCAGCCGTGCAGTGCTAGAAAACAGAAGATCGATACAAGTTCGGTGATCATTCCAGAATGGATGAATGAAGCAACAAAAAATGTGGAATTAAATCTGGTTCGCACCCATGCTCATCCAAAAGTACTCCACTACAATACTGGGCCCAATTTCATAGCGCTGCTTAACACACGAATTTCTGCTAACGGAACCCTCGCCCATTTCATAGAGACCGTAAGCAGTATTAGCACAGTGAAGAGCCCGCTAACTTCAGAAGCAGGATTTGCTTAAATTAGTGACACAACAATATAAATCTCCATGCACGCAGAAGTGTTAGCACAACTTGGCCATGAAATACGCTAATGCTTAAGCACATTTTCCTGCTATGGTTAGCACAACTTTTCTGCTTACCGTTAAGCAGCGCCATGAAATTGGGATCCTACTCTGGTTCAATAAATGGCACAAAACTGTAACACTGGTAATCACAAACTATGCGTTTGGAGTATATGTAAGTGATACAGATTCTGTATTGGGTGTGATCCCTGGCTATACGGTATTCTGGGTTGATGACTTCTGACTAGCGCCCACCCGAACAAAGATACTGACAATTTGGGAGACCGCCAACATAGGGCAAGATAGCTCAGTTGGTAGAGCGCCCGTACAGTATTCCAGAGGTCACAGGTTCGAATCCCACTCCTGCCAGTTTTCTTTGTTCACTTTGAAAATTGATACGGATTCTGGTAGGGTTATCACGTCAGGCCACTTTACGACAATCTTCAAGATTTTTACATGTTTTTTTTTGAAAACTCAAAAAAAACACAAATCTGTGGCAGAACCATTTTTTCTTACCAGTGGGCTGTCAAGCGTCTGAGGGTTTTTGAAGTTGACCAAGTCGGGCGCAATCTGTTTCTTGACTCTTGCCACATCGGCTTGCCTGCAAGCCTCCAAGATTGCATTGCCTCGAAATTCGTCTGTGGTATAAACACACACATAAACAAACCAATAAATAAGGCCTCGATTTCTGGGTGCATTCTAAAATTGAGTCGGTCATAGCAATGGGACTCGGCAATGATTCACAGGGATGTAAGTGGGCTGTAACAGACTTGCAGGAAAGTTTTATCGAGGTACATCGACATGAACACGTTCATTTACCGTGGAACGCCGCAACAGTGGAACGCCGCTATACCGAACACCACTATACTGAACATTCGGCTATACCGAACACTATCCCTGGCTCCCAAATTTTTCGTACAAAATTTACCGAACATTGTTGTTGAAAAAAAGGCAACGGATTAAAAAAATGTACTGGCCGTTTGGGCTGTTTGTAATTCCCAAACGGCTGCACCTTCATATTGAAGAGTGACAGGTGGCTATTATTTCCCCAAGGAATAGAAGGGAAAAGCCAACTGATGCTTTAGAATTCAGTAAGCTTAGAAAGTATGAACATGTAATTACATAATTCAATCATGGAAGTAGGAATGGGCGGCACATGTTTAAAGTCGTCCTTAAGTAACCGGCGGCTGAACGATCGCTTTACCGAACAAAATCTGTGGATCCCGTGATGTTCGTTATAGCGGCGTTCCACTGTATGTGCCTCCACATGTATACATACTCCTTCACAAAAATGCACAGAACATGTTTTTAAATTTGCTAACCCCTTGCCTCAGGCTGTTATTGATGGGGTGCTGGTATGCCAAGATCAGGGCTGTGCAGCCAAGCGTAAACACAAACAATAGGCACCACACTGAATAGAGCGGTCCTATTCATCGCACTTTTATGTGAATGAAAGCTTTGTTTGAAAAAGCTCCATCTATTCATTACACTCCCATTCGAAAATAATGGATTGAGTTAGTGTAGGAATGCACCTATAGATGTCAACCGATCAGTTGGTCTTTTTCAAGCCACGGCTATGGTCGTCATCCGGATTCAAGTGGTTAAATTAGACGCAAAGAAAAACAGACCTAGTTTTGCGTGGTACAGGAACCGTTGTTGGAATTTTGCAGTTGACCTTTTGAGGCGAAATTGCGTGAATGCCGTTTGTAAAATATCGTCCTATTACATTTATAGTTATAATAAGCCAGTTCAGTATTTCAACTGCACAATGACATTTTATCCCGAATGACCCGCGTGACCTAACGCGCGCGTGTGAATGCAAAAGGTGGTCGCACGACGCGCACGTGTTAAATTCAATCAGAATGGGCATTGGCGTATAAACATGGCGTGACATTACGTCAGCAATATTATCCCGAATCACCTTTGACCTTTGAGATACCGAACTGGCTATATTAGGCGGGGGAGTGCGCCAACCAAAATTACTCTAAACATGAATGGGACGGTTATTTTGTCAGACTTTTCTGTGTCTGGCCCATTTTGGTTGGGGTTATCAAAGTCGAATCTTTCCGTCACTCACATTGCAGCATCTCCTTGAGTTCCTTTGTCGGCGTGACGTCGATTGCACTCTTGGAATGGCAGTTGACAATGTTGGGATCTGCTCCGTGGCTCAACAAGAGAGAACACACCTCCAGCCTATTATAGAACGAACAGGAATCAAGAGGCCTCTGAGAACTTTCTCCTCATTTCAAGCCCCAAGCTCTTCGGAATTTATTCGCACGGTGGGAAAAAACCTTTATCCCACTCGTGATTGACCACACTTCACCGTACTGGTCTCATATGATGCTAGGCACTGATTGGTATGACAACCAAATGAACTATAGACGACGTGCCCTCTGACGTCGCGTGTTTACATCTATATTTAAATGTACCCAGCGGTATGCGCACGCGCTTGTGTTTTGCATAAAATTAGGTTTACGAGTGACGTCACAGCTCAGATGGCCTTTTCAATTACGTGGCCTTTGATGTCACTCAACCAAATTCATGCAGAACACGACACATGCGCATACTGTGCGGCACATTTGAATAGCGGTCATTCCATTAATTTGGGGTGCAAAAGTGTGAAATTTTTTTGGTTTCCCTGTTACACCTGACCTGTGTAATTTCCCATCAAGTATCATTCAAATTGACTTCACACTATTTGTTTACTTGTTTGGCAGGTACTTTGCTGTTAAAGTCACTCTTGGAGATAGAAGGCATTAAAGAATGTGTCTGGAATTGCCAAATCTTATACATGTCACTATGTAACAGGGACACAAAAAATGTCACTTTTGGACCCCAAATTTATGCGATGACCCATATACGGGGGTAAACAAAAAGAAAAAGGGCACATGGTTTATAGGAAGGATAACAAATAAACACAAAATGCTGAAGTGGTTCTGCTAAATACAAAAAACTTTCGATAATGATTTGTACGAGGGCTTGATGCTGTAAAACTTTTATGTTTATCACCTCATTCCAAATTTACTATTCTCTACATCTAAAGGCTAGTTACAACATTTGTTTCCAACAGCTTTGGTTATTATCAGCAGTGTAGTTTTGTTTGTATATATCATCTACTGCCCCATCTACTGGTCACAATTGTACTGAATTTTTCATCAAGACTGCATGTCATGCATTACTGCACGTCCGCAAGCCACATTTTTTAGCCAAAAACACACAGTGCATTCGCCACAAATGCTATCTTCATCGTTTCTTCAAATTGTAAGCACCCGCGAAAATATTAAACTTTGCTAACTTTCTTTTACAGGCTTTCAAGCAGACCCAGGTGAAAAAGAAGAATAGCAGGATCAAAATTATTTTTAAAAAACAGGACAAAAGTAGGACTTTGGAAGACAAAATCAGGATAAAAGTAGGACTTTTACGGGCTTTCAGTAGTTTTCGTTGATACTCACCCATGTCCACAGCATCACAAGCCTCATTTGACATGTTCTGTACTCACAACACTTGTGCTCCATCCTCAACTAAGCTCTTGGAAGTAAAGTTGCGGTACTCCTGCACCCAAGCCCTTCATTGTGTGATTTTCATCATATGACAGTGTGGAAAACTTATGAAAAATATTCAAAGAGATTTCCTTTTTCGGTGTTGTGCAACAAAAAAGTCAGGAAAGTGGGAAAAATTAGGAATTTCAAGACAAAAGTAGGAAAAGTAGGGGCAAGGTAAAACAAAAAGTAGGAAAAAGTAGGAAAGGTAGAAATACTTGAAAGCCTGCTTTTAGCTAATGACTCTCCCAATCTGAAATCTAGAAATCATCAATGGTATAATTTTAACTGACCTTTAAAGGTAGTGTACACGATTGGTAATCCCCCAATTTTTTTTCTACTGAATTATTATGAAATTACCTTACTAGACTGTAAGTTAATAGTAGTCTCAATCATCCTGTGAAATGATGGCACCAGGTGTGCTGTCGTTATCAAGAAAAATGGAAATTTATATCATTTTCCAACAATTTCCAGCTGGAAATCGTGGGAAAACTGCCCTGTAAGCCTTTAGTCAAGGCGCGCGTGGCCACCCGGACAAGTGGCGCGTCCCGGATCAGGGCGCATCGCGCATCATGCCTCCAGATAGCCACGCGCGCCTTGACTAAAGTTTTTCTCTCGCTTTTTTTGGCCATCCAACAAGGCAAAACTTTTGAACAGGTCAGTGGAACGATATTTCCTATAAAATACAAAACCCCCAAATCCGCCCATTTCTGAAAATTGCAACAATGACCAATCATGTACACTACCTTTAAACAGGACACAAAAGGAACATCATATTTCTTGGTAATAACAATTTCCAACGGAATCATGTCTGCGTGTGAAGCACAACTGGGACACTGAAAGCAAGCATAATCACTGCTCCTCGACTTCTCAGATTCAAAACCTCGCTTGGTGGAGCGAGACAGATATCTTACCTTGTTTTGGATGCTGCCTCGTGCAGGGGCGTGAACTTCCACAGGTCCATCGCGTTGACGTTCGCACCGTGCTTAATCAGCAGCTCTGTCACTTCAAAATGACCATAGGAGCATGCATTGTGCAAAGGAACCAGACCGCTGCGTTTGAAAAAAAATATATTTTGAGTTTACCTAAGAATGACATGTTTTAAACAGTAACTGAGAAAAATTGCTGTAAAGAATGATTTTTAAAAAGCTATTATGAAACTGTGTTAACGACAAATAGACCACAAGGGAAACTCACTAGGTAAGTTGCCAGTTGTCTTTGTTCACTTTGAAAATTCATTCAATTTACCTAGTCAGTTTCCCTTGTGGTTTGTTTGATGATATATTATGAGTTCAAAAGTCATATCCTCATTGAGTGATCCCCACACTTCGAGGCACTGCCGCGGATCGCGAAGCGATATTTGCTATAACAAGAAGCTGTGTACAGCATGTGCAACGGTCTAACTCTAACCAACGGAAACCAGCGACGCACGAGACGCAGTTCGCTTTGGGGAATGCTTAACGTCATCCGCGGGCGTGGCCCCTGCGAAATATACATTGCCAGATCGTGGTCGTGTTTACACGTCCTCCGTGATACTATACAGAAATTTGTTGCAGTTTACACGCCCCCGGCAAGGCGTTAAGTGGTTGTATCGTCTAATAAATTAATGTTTTTGTTTTATAAATATCATGGATAATATAATGTCCTTGAAGGAGCGCCCTCCCCCGACCCCCCAAAAATGTTCCTCACCCATGAAGTGACATCTGCCACCCTGGTCGTAGAGAACACTGCGGACGATACAATGATTCACTTGCACATGCATGTAATTAATTTATTTTTTCAAAGTGCACAAAGAAAACGGAGCGGGATTTGAACCTGCGACCTCCGGAATACCGTACTGGTGCTCCACCAGTACATTGTCAGTGTCTTTGTTCGGGGGCGCTAGTCAAAGGTCATAAACCTAGAATGCCGTATAGCCAGGGATCACACTCTAACTTTACGATACAACCTGGAAAACAAAATTGTGGGGATCACTCAATGAGGATACGACTTTTTAACTTATAATATCGTCAAACAAACCACAAGGTAAACTGACTAGGTAATCTGAATAAATTTTCAAAGTGAACAAAGAAAGCTGGCAAAAGCGGGATTTGAACCTGCACCTCCGGAATGCTGTATGGGTGCTCTTTGAAAATTCATTCAAATTACCCACTCAGTTCCCTAGTGGTTTTTGTTTGATATTATAATTTACTTTTTTGGTCAATAAAGTAATTTTCTCTGATAATTTGTTGGCAGGAACAAATTTGTTTATTTCCAAGCACAAACATGTCTAAAAGCATTTGTTGCACATTTGAATGGATGGAAATAAGACACCATTAATCTTCACAGTTGTGGTGCTTTCTAAATTTTTGCGACACCTTCTAATCACTACAGCTTTGAGAGGTAGTTTGAACCCACCCTTTGTCTTTCGCGTGGACATCTGCCCCATGTTGCAATAGGAGCTGGACGATGGACACACGATTGTAGCCAGCAGCAAGATGAAGGGGTGTTGACTGAAATAACAAATTGAACAATTAAACCTTTAATTTGATTAACACGAAAGGTAGTATACAACATTTGCTTTAGCTGTAATTTTCAGAAATGGATGGATTTGGGGGGTTGGTATTTAATAGCAAATACTGTAACACTGACCTGTTTAAAGTTTTGTGTGCATAGATGCTGGGAAAACAAAGAGAACAAAAAATGCTGTTCTGGTAGTCTGGTTCCCTGATCCTACTTCAGACAAAACCGAGCAATTTATAGATGCATTATCAGGGAATTATCAGGTCAGGAAACTAGACTAGCTGGCTTGCACCCATTCACGGATGCGTAGCCAATTGCCAAACAAAATGTGGACCGACTAAAGTTGGTAAACCGGGGGCAGTATTTGAAAAAGGGTCATTTATTTCCCCAATGATAGTCTTGAAATTGATGGAAATTTATACAAACATTCCACTTTTTTTGAAAATGACAGCACATCAGGTGCCATGATTTCACAAGATGCTTGAGACGATTATTTACTTCAAGTAAGGTATTTCAAAACAATTCAGTAGTTTTTATGTTTTCAAATGTTGCATATTACCTTTAACACCTCTAGGAAAGAGAATTAAGTAAATTTGTCATGTTTCACCTTGTTCTTTGCTGTCATACAAACATCTCCATTTCTGGGCCCAATTTCGTGGCTCTTTTACTCTACAATAAGCAATGAATCTCCACTATAAACTAGAGCTGAAAAATCTGCACTACTGCTAACATATTTCATGGGTTAGCACGCTGCTTGTACAACATGTGTACATTTAATAACTAAGGATTCTGTGCTTACAGGGTTGTGCAGAATTTCTGTGGGTGTTTTTGTTTTGGGTTTGGTTTTTGCTTCATTTGTTTTGTTTTTTGTTTTTTTGTTGTTTTTTTTCTTAATGGAAGTCGTCCAATACAAGGCTAAAAGCCACTCTAGGTAAAGGCCTACAACCGAGGTGGTGGGGTTGGCCACATTTTAGGTTGCCGGCCCAACCACCCTTACGGTTTTCCTGGGCCCAGATCTAAATAGAGGATAAATCTTCAATAGACACCAAAGAAATTATCCCACTTTTCAGACCTATATAGACCCAGCCGGAGTAACTTCCACCGTTGGTGAGACAACTCCCTCCCCCAGGTTAGCAAAGCCATACAAAATTGGACCCAGACGATACAGAAATGGAGGGTGGGCATTTAAGCACATACCCGTCTTCCATCACTAGCGTGACCGTTGACGTTCAGAAGGGTTATCAGCCCCATCAGCTTCTCCTCGTTGCCGCTCCGGGACGCTTCTAAGAGTTCGTCTTTCTTGTACTCCCCTGTGAGGACTTGTTTGGCGGGTGGGTCGGCGAGGTCCAGGGCCGTCTTACTATCCGTGTTCCT
Organism: Hippasteria phrygiana; assembly: GCA_037893225.1. Taxonomy (NCBI): domain Eukaryota; kingdom Metazoa; phylum Echinodermata; class Asteroidea; order Valvatida; family Goniasteridae; genus Hippasteria; species Hippasteria phrygiana. Next base: position 39,436 of record JAZGUH010000733.1, read on the forward strand.
GATGTTAGGGTCGGCACCATTTTGAAGCAACACTGTCGACCAACAAAAAAATGTTTTAGGCCAAGTAAAAAAAAAAACATGTTTCTCGTCCGGGTTTTCAAAAAAAAGGAAAAAGAGGGGCTTTTTATTTTTTATTTTTTATTTTTCAAGATGGCCGCCATTAGAGATTTCTGACAATCCCTGATGTGTTCGCTATAAATGAAATGTTACAAATAAAAGGGACAATTGTTAGCCACACAAGAACTGAACATATTTACATTGTTTTAATAGTGTTAGCACCATGTTTTACAAGAACTGAACATATTTACATTGTTTTAATAGTGTTAGCTTTAACGACTGTATGTAAAAACTACACTCACGATCACATGATTATATTTACACAATCCACAACGAAACTAAATAGACTCGTGCGAAGACATATTTAGCGATGGTACAGTAGCTACACGATGTAGAAAGTCGGGGGGAGCCTACATAGAAGACTTCGAACTCGCTATAGACTCATGCGAAGACATTTTTAGCGACGGTACAGTAGCTACACGCTGTAGAAAGTCGCGGGGAGTCTACATAGAAGACTTCGAACTCGCAAGTATTTAGTTTTCCCGATGAATTTGTTGCAGTTTTTAATATTTTTTTCTCATTTTTTGGAAATAAAAAATAAAAAATAAATCCAGGCGGCCTCAAAAAAGGAAGCGGGCGGGGACGAGGAACATGTTTTTTTTTTTATTTCGCCTTACTTCAGAACTGTATATTTTACTATTATTATCGGTGGGATATTAATATAGATTTTTAATGTTCCATTTGAATTCCACTATTCAGTTTCGATTTTGGAAACCGGATATTCGAAAGAAACCTTCTAAAAATGAAGCCTTCCAATTTTTTTTGTGACACCGGCTAAAGAAAACAACTTGACCATCCTCCAATTTTCTCCATGGTCTCTGATTGTAACTGGATTCACTCACTAGAGGTCTTCTTGGTATGAATAGCCTGCCCATCCATTTTTTTTCAACATTACACTTCCGGACTGTTTTTAAATGCCCAGTGTTCACTGAATCCTGCCAACTATATCCAGTTATTGGGAGGGCTTTTCATGCGGTACCTTACTCGTCACTTTTTGTTGGCATGACAATGGACTAGATGGGAACTTCGATTTGAATAAAATTAGGATAACCGGATTTTGAAATCTCTAATTTCTCCCACAGGACTTTTGCGGGCTTTCAGGAGTAGTTTCAGTTGATATTCACCAATGTTAACAGCATCACAGGCCTCATTTAGCACGTTATGTACTCACAACACTTGTGGTCCATCCTCACCTAATCTAAGCCTAAGTTGCAGTACTCCTGCACCCAAGCCCTTTATTGTGTGATACTCAGAAGAGTGTGTAACGCTTATGAAAAATATTCAATGAGATTTCAATTTTTTAGAAAGAAGGAAAAAGTAGACAAAATATGAATTTCAAGAAAAAAGTAGGAACCCCTGCCACAGACTGCCACAGGAAATGTTCAGTGAAAGTCCTCTACGCACCGATGCAAACATCTATCTTGCCCTTGATTGCCGCCTCGTGCAGGGGTGTGTAGTTCCAGTTATCCCTTGCATTTGCGTCAGCGCCATGCCTGAGCAGTAGGGTCACGACCTCAGCATGGCCAAAGGAGCAGGCGTTGTGGAGGGGGATCAGTCCTCCATCGTCTCGTGAATGCACGTTGGCCCCACTCTGAAGGAGAAACTCAACCACATCCTTCCGACCAAATCCTGCACGAGATGAACCAACAAAAAAAGTTCAATGGAAGAATTTAAATACTCGGATCTTATTCTTAGTAAAAAATTGTCCATAGTATAATTTCGACAGTATTTTAGCAGAGAAACACAGTTTTCTTACCCACTTCTTCATCGTCTTCATTGCCATTTCAACTCATAATTTTCCTCAAAAATCAAAACCCTGCCCTATTTCCACGAAAATAATGATGATATCCAAGAGGACATCATCCAGCTAATTTAGGTAAGTTCTATTGCCACCAGTTGCCCCAAATATAGGCCTACGTGCGAATTGAAAATTGCCACCTGGCTGGTTGACTTCTATTTGTGCCAATCTCTGCAGTTTCAATCCATTATTGGGGTATTGTGTACATTATGCTTGGCTGCACAAGCCTCGTTTCCGTTTTGCTTGGCTGCACAAGCTGGCATGGCACATGGCACCCGACACCCCCCTCCCCCCCCCCCCCCCCATATGAAACCCCATAATAAAAGTAGCTTGAAAATTGATGTTTTCCGATCGATTATCGGCCAGCAGCACTGCGCGCGCCTTGGAGCTCGATATACAACGGCTGTTTGCTGAAATACTGACAGAGATCAGCAAACAGGCGTTGTATATCGAGGCCCAAGGCGCGCGCAGTGCCGCTGGCCAATAATCGATCGGAAAACATCGTTCATGTTCAAAAATCTGCTCCATTACTTTGTAATTCACTTTTTCGGGTTTAACTTGAGCATATTCTCATTTTGAGGGGATGACAAGCTACATGAATTACTACTCTGCATTTTGGGTGAGTGTTTGGTTGATATATTCAGGGAAACGGAAGATATCAGCAATTATAAAAACGACCCTTGCCAACCCAATAGGAGTGTTTCCAGCTCTAAATGGCGAATCTCACGTCATGAGCCTAGAGCTGGAATTTTCAAGCTACATAAACATAATATTAAAGTAGCTTTTAGTTCCTAAAGGAAAGGTGTCTAAAACTACACAAACACCATTAAGGCCTTGTTAATATGCAGAGCCCTTAGACTAGTTTAAATCTGACGGATGAGTCAGAATGAGTCTATCAAAACAATGAACATGATGATGATGTCACTGGCGAAAAAGAAATGAATGAAGAATCATTCGAAGGATGAACTTCTTTACCCGCAGCAAAGTGCAGCGGTGAACTCTTTCTTCCCGCCGTGTCCCTCGCATTCACGTTGGTAGAATTCGCCAGCTTTTTCACCCGCGTGATGTCTCCGTTTCTACAGGCTTCAAACAACTCACGATGTGGTTCATTTGCTCCAGTACTTATCGGCAAAAATGAGGACAGCGCACTGCGCCGAGTCGCCATATTGACATTTTTATCGTGATTCATTTTCGATCTCGTTAAATCTCGCCTACTTTCGTATTATCTCGACTCCCTCGAACCAAAACAGGTTTTTATGCCTTATGGTTTCCGGTGGGAAAAAGTGCTTGCAATCAATGCAGATATCCCTAAAGAATTATATTCATCATCATTTAATAAAGGTTTGCACAAATTGTTTTTAAAAAGATGCTATTAGGGCCTATTATCGATTTTGTACAAATAGAAAATGTCACGTGATTCAACAACAAACATGGCGTCAACCGCGGGAAGTTTGTTTACTGCGCGGGTTGTGGATTGATGATCATTTTTGTTTTTATTTATTAATTGCAATTGAAAGAAAATTACAAACACATATGTCTTGAAATGGCAAGTGGTGACGATGATATCCATGAAGAATGGAGCGACGATGAAGTGGAGATGACAGCAGCAGATGTGCTCCAGAAAATAGAAGAGGTACCGACGACGTTGTTTGTCATGTTTGTAAACAAAACGTAGGCCATCGTCACTATTCATTGACCATGTTGACAATTGAATTTTAATTGTGATATGGTGGCGCGCCCCGCCTATAAATATACTTTATATTAGAATTCATTGCAAATATTTTGACAAAAATAACATGAGGAAACAAATAAAATGTTTAACATATTTGCAATGGGGCTCGGACAACTCGACCGTTGGCCGACTCGACTCGAGACAACTCGACCGTTCAGACAACTCGACCGTTCAGACAACTCGACCGTTCAGACAACTCGACCGTTCAGACAACTCGACCGTTCAGACAACTCGACCGTCTTTTTGTTAAATGGGAAGACAAGTCGTCCGTTGGGACAAGTCGTCCGTTGAGACAACTCGTCCGTTGAGACAAGTCGACTCGTAGATAGGGGAATTGGTTGTGGAAGGAACGGCACGGGGTGACTTTTGATGGGCAGGACAGCGCTGTCGTTTTGGACGGGGCTTGGGTACACAGGGGGCCCGGGATGAGGGATTAGAATAACACTTTGATAACAAACTACATTTTGTAATCCACTAGCCTCTACACTGTCCATCATCAACTGAGATGTTTAAGAACACCGGCCTATCACCGCATCGGTGCGGCGATAAATACCGGTGCGGCTGCCCGCCCGCGGCCGTGCATGCCGCGTCGCTCTCGCGGGCCTTGCACGCGCTGGGTCCCGGCGTCGCGCTCGCCGTGCATGCCGTGTCACCGTACACCGACCGGGTCCCCGCGCACGGTAATACCACACATTCTGAACCATTCTGGGCCACGCGCACACGCAAATACCCAAACATTGACGGGCAACCTGTGTTGAAAATACCACGCGCTCCGCTAGCTACATCATGTACAACGCATCGCACGGTCGAGTTGTCTCCATGTCAAAGTCGACTTGTCTCAACGGACGACTTGGTAAACGGTCGAGTTGTCTGAACGGTCGAGTTGTCTGAACGGTCGAGTTGTCTCGAGTCGAGTCGGCCAACGGTCGAGTTGTCCGACATCCTTTGCAATGATCAGTTAATAAATAACAATTTAAATAAATAGGCCTCCAATTTTTTTTTACGAAGAAATGGTCTCGCATAATATAACAATAAACTGCCCCATCTGTCGAGCTGGCAAAATGGCCGAGTGGTTTAAACACTCCTTGCTAGGAGCGCTTGAAAGTGGCATCGCTGCCGCGCCATGGCCCGACTGGTTAAAGCATGGAGGTAGTGTTTACTACCTCCATAGACCTTATCGCAAATACCGCCTGGATGAGACGTCACAATGGTTACTAGGGACGTGGGAAAGAAACGCGCACCAAAATCGCTCCCATTTCCTTCCCACAATCCCTTGTGACCATTGTGACGTCTCGACCAGGCGGTATTTGCGATATGGTCTATGGTTAAAACCACGCTACGCCATTTGTGGTTTTTGGGGTTTTTCTCTCTTTTTTGCAAAAAAGTAGGAATTGCTTTTACTAAAAATCAAACCCTGATTTAATTGCAGACATTAAGCATTTTCTTTTTTCTAATTCATCTCTCCAGGGGATTTTTTTAAGGAAAATAAAGTCCGAAATTGCATTTGGTCTGATTCCCATCTCGTGTATATGAAGTCAGAACGATAATGAAGGCATGGAACCAGACTAAATTCATTGTGGTAAAAATTTCTTAGTCCCCAAAAACACTCACTGTGCATGTGTGTTCAAGAGGTCAAATTAATTTTGCCAGTTCACGGCAAAATAACCACTGCCTATAAATAAAGTGAAAAGCATGTATTGGTATTCTTTCCCTTTGTACAAAAATATGATGATGTGAACTTGTGAAGGATGTTTTAAATCACCAGGCATTCATATTATTTGATCAATGTTTTAAAATTACCATGGGTGACCAAAAAAACAGAAATGTAAAATCGTGCAAGAGTTTGAAATGGTGATTCGGGATGTGCACTATGATTACCTGAACATTCACCAAAGCTTTAAATTTCCATTGATGCCCCCCCCCCCCATTTTAATATGCTTGTTTTATGTGATTAAAAAAGATTACTTCTGTTTTTGTAATAATTTACTATTAAAACAGTTAATTTATGCAGTAAGGCTTTTATTTGATTGATTAAAAATTATCACTTCACTGGAGTACTTTTTTTTTAAATTAATTTCCAGGCATGGTTGAATGAGAAGTTTTCTCCGGATCTGATGGAGAGTAAATCCGAACTGGTGGACTGCATGCTGGAACAGATTCAACAGATGGAAAGTAACATCAGACGATGCAAGAAAGGAGACTTCCGCATCATTGTTCATAAGATGGAGGTACATGATGGAAAAGGGTCGCTTGGAAGGGGAGGCTTTTAAAGTTTTATTTTCCTTCTTTTCTTGACATAACTTCTTTCGCGTACCGTACACAAACCGACAATTTGCTTTTAGTGAATTGTCATTAAATCAATGTACTGTCTCATGTAAATAACTACCAGGACCAGCTTTTGTGCATCGAAAAACAGTTATAACACGGTACCCTTCACCCCAACCAAAAGTAAATATATCTTCCCAGCACCACCGCCAGCCAACTCCGGCCTATTTTTTAGACCGCAACAAAAAGACAGCTTTATAAACCGGCAGTGTACACCGGAAACGTACAGGTGTACTTGTATCAATTTCACCCACGTGCTGTCCAAAATCGCTCATGTACTGGAAAAACAAAAGAACAAAAAAGATATATGTCTTAATTGTATATCAAGTGCCTCTTGGTCAAACACATATTTTCGTGAAAAGCGTTATTCACTATCTCAATAAACCACTCATGAAACGTCAAGAGCAAAACTATGCATAAAATATTTAGTTTTTCCTTTTTTGGTTCATGTCATCATTGACTGCTGTTTTGGTTAAAAATATATCACTTCCAGGTCCGTTAATAAAAATGTTTGCAATTTATTATTATTATTATTTTTTTATTTTGTGATTTATTTCAGTCTTTGGATAAGACATGCGAATCATACTACTACAGCAGGTGTACTGTGATGTTTAATTATGCTAGAATAGGGTAGTCTGATAAGTCAAAAAAGAGATGTGGAATGCGTATGCGAGGGGGAGTTGGAGCCACTTCGTATGCCATGCGTAGAGGGGGGTAAAAAAAGTCGGCATTTCGTGCGTACATACTTTATGGATGGCCCCTAACTCCTTTTCTTGGGGGGGGGGGGGGGTGTCGAAACACAGACCCAGCAAAAATATAAAAAGAATTAGTTTCAACAAATCATTCAATCAAACAAACAAACAAACAATCAATCAATCAATCAATTGCCCTGTACAGTTTTCCATCCAAAAACAAATTTGATGGGGTATGCTGTGTCAAACAATCAATCAGTCAATCAATCACCCTAAACAATTTTCCGTCCAAAAACAAATTTGATGGGGGCGGTTATGCTCTATCTAACAGTGGCATCATTTCACTGCGGCTTGCTTACATGTAGTTTTTTTTTATTACTTTAGTCCTAATGGCAGGTTTTGTAAAAATTGAAACAAAATGTAAACCTTGGGCTACATGTAAGACCTTGGGCTACATGAACAAGCCATCAACGTAATTTTTTTTATAAATTTCATCAGTTATCTTCATACAGGTTTAAATTCTTTTTGAATGTTGTCGGTTGACGGATTAAAAAGGAGATGAAGTAAACAACATTGAAGCAATTCGGTCGATTCACAACTCGGTGCGCCGCCAGCGGCAAGCCGGGGAGAGGCCAAATTACGCAGTGCATCATGGGAAAAAGTCGACATCGGTTCTATCCAAACATACTTCTTACACCCCTTCTCCGCTAAATCTATCAACTCCTCCTCTCTTCTTTCCCGCACAAGGTATTCCCCGATTAGTCAAAAATTGCTTTAACTCATCCACTCACATTGGCGCAAAATCCATACTGCTGTACTGTCCACCATCTAATACAACGCGATAGACGAAATGTCGACCCCGGAAGTGGGAAATTGGCCTTTGCCGCTGGCGGTGCACTGAGGTGTGAATCGACCGAATTTCATCTTCCAGTTTTACAATATACAAATAAAACAATGCAGTCTCTTTTTTTAACACCGTGGTTGTAATATATTTGTTGTATTTCAACTGAACATGCTTTCACTCAAGTTGTTTCATTGGTGATTTTTGTCTTAGATTGGCAGGATACGGTACATTTTAAACAGCTACTTGAGGATACGATTAGGAAAGGTAAGTATAGTTGAGTAAAGTATAGTATAGTAAGTAAACTTTTGTAATTTATAGTTTTTAAGGATGTAATACAGCTAAAATGAATACCTTTATACCGGACATTTGGCTGTAACGAACATCCAGTTTGGCTCCCAGACTGATGTGGCTTATTAGTGTATAGAAGTTTAAATAAGATCTTGGTGATACTGCAGATTGTGGGTTCAAGACCGGCTGGGGCCGTGGTGCTTGTGTCCTTGAGCAAGGCACTTTGTCACAAGTTGCTTCTCTCCACCCAGGAGTAAAATGGGTACCTGTGAGGGCAGTGATGGTTGTGTTTGATTTGCCTGTGTGCGCTTAAGATAGCAGTCGGGGCTGTATACTCCCCAGGGAGCTGAGATGGTTTCAGGAATGATTAATGGGCCCGATGACCAGGGGTAATAAATAATACTGTAATAATACATTGAGAGTTCCTGCAGTCCTGAAATGCGCTATAGAAAAACGCTATTATTATTATACACACCATTATGAATGACCACTGTAATGAATATTTTTTTGCGGATCTCATGATGTTCGTTATAGCGGCATTCAACCGGATTAAGTCAAGTATTTACTTCAATGTTTTTTTTTTTTTTTTGTTTTTTTTTTGGGGGGGGAGGATCTTTAAGCCTTATCAAGTGGGCAATTTTTCCCAGAAACCATCTTTAATCAGCAAAAATCAACCATTCAAAGGGTGCAGGTGAGTTGGTCCATGGAGGAATGATATAAAATGAAGGGAGTTAGACTGACCGATACTGCACACACAGTCTCTGCTAGCCTTTGTGTACAGTGTTCCCTGCCGCCAGTTCGCTGGTATTAACCCCTTGAACCCGGGCATACCGGGTATTTCATGGGGACGTCCGGGCTCCAGGCCGGGTTATGCATGCAAGCGAAACGGAAACAAGAGGCTTGTGCAGCCAAGCATAACGTACACAATACCCCAACAGTGGATTGAAAATGCAGAAATTGGCACATATAGACGTCAACCGGCCAGGTGGCAATTTTCAATCTGCACATATTTGTGTCAACCGTATGCAAGGGGTTAATCCCACTGCCTCATAAACGTCGCTGCTCCTCACTGGACTAACTAATCCTCAACAGGGCATCTTGTACGGCTGAAAACAAATGGTACGATACATTAATGAAATTATATTTTCATTTCCGTTTCTATTTTTGTTTTTGAATTTGACATTTTTAAGCAAACTTAGTCATTTTAATAAAAAAACAAAGGCTTTGTTCCATCACCTGCACATAGTCCTGCACCTAGAGTGGCATTGGGCGACTTTTATTTTTTAGAAAATGGAAAAAATGTCTAGTAACCCAATGGCACATTTTTTAAGAGGATGTTGATTGCTGAGAGAAGTCTGCGTCATTTTGTAGTTTTATGTAGATTGCGTATTGTAAAATAAAACAGGCAATTATTTCTGCCATGAAATAACAAAAAACGATGACTTTTGAGAGCTATTTCTATCAAATCCCCTCTAGCCCGCTGGTACCATTTGTCTAAAAGTCTGACATCATAGGACGTACTCCCTTTTGTGTCTAGCTTTAGACACAAAAGGGGAGTTTGTCTTATGACGTTGATTTGTTTGCTGCCCGCAGCGATGACTTTTAGACAAATGGTCCCAGCGGGCTTTGCTGCGCTAGAGTGGACTTGCTAAAAATAACTCTCAAAAGTCACTATTTTTTATATATTTCATGGCAGAAATAATTGGTTGTTTTATTTTGCTTTACGCAATCTACATAAAACTAGCAAATGACGCAGACTTCTCTCAGCAATCAACATCATCTTTAAAGAGGCAGCAAGCCCCATATAAAATACTAGTGGCTCTAGTCTTGCGTCCTGAATCCATTAAAATCAAGCAAAAACCAAGTGCGAGAATTTGGTGGATTTGGGAATTAGGCTTTATGGATTGTGGATTTACATTGTTAATACGAGTGTAATTGACTTTTGTGATTTCTGTAGATTGAGAAATATTTTCACAACATTTTGAAGAAGGAATCGGCAAGGAAAGACGACGAGCCATCCAGATTATCACCAGAAGAGTTTGCCTTTGCTAAAGAGTATGTTTAACTTTTTTAATTTCATGAAGTCAATCAATGAAATATTGGGGATTTCAGGGCAATGGGTGTCTTTAAAAACAACCTAAACAAATTCAATTTTCAAAGTGAACAAAGAGAACTGGCAAGAGCGGGATTTGAGCCTGCAACCTCCAGAATAATGTACCGGCGCTCTACCAACTATGGAATTCCATTGCTGCCATTTACGCGTCGCATGTGTGGCAGTGTTGCTTGGGTCCGCAGCCGTTTGCGTCGTCAACGGCGCATAGTCACGTCGCATAGTCGCGTCGTACTGTCCCATAGTCGCGTCGCATAGTCGCGTCGAGTAGTCGCGTCGCGTCGCGTCGCGTCGTGCCGTCGCATAGTTTTGTAATGTTTGTATAGGGCCGTCGGGTAGTCGCGTCGTGCCGTCGCATAGTCACGTCGTGCCGTCGCATAGTCACATCGCATAGTCACGTCGAGTAGTCGCGTCGAGTAGTCGCATTGTTGATTTCGGGTCCTTAGCCGTTTACGGCGTAAACCCTGAAATCGACAATGCGACTATGCGACGGCACGACGCGACTATGCGATGGCAGGACGCGACTATGCGACGGCCCTATACAAACAGTACAAAACTATGCGACGCGACAGTACGACGCGACTATGCGACGGTACGATGCGACTATGCGCCGTTGACGGCGCGACTATACGCCGTTGATGGCGCATACGGCTGCGGACCCAAGCAACACTGCCACACATGCGACGCGTAAATGGCAGTAATGGAATTCCATAACCAACTGAGCTATCTTGCTTTATGTTGGCGGTCTCCCAAATTGTCAGTGTCTTTGTTCGGGGGTGGGGGGGGGGGGCACTAGTCAGAAATTATAAACCCACAATGCCTATGGCCACGGCAAGCATTATAGAGTTGTAATCAAGTCAATCACAAGTCAATCACAAGTCAGATCAAAAGGCGGATCACAGGTCAATCACAAGTCAGCTCACAAGCTACATGGGATGAACAATGACAAAGGAGTGCTTTTGTTATATAGTGTGTTTGAATAGCTTGTTACCAGAATTGTGAAGTGACTTGTGATGACTTGTGATTGACTTGATTACAACTCTGCAGCATTACAATGTGGGGATCACTCAATGAGGATACAACTTTTTAACTTATCACTTTTAATAATTTTAAGAGAATTGACAATTGTATAAATGTTCATTTTGGGCTCTTTGTGATATATATTTGCAGGTTTGCCGGGAATACAGAAAATCACTTGAAGACAGTTGCACTCAGGCATATGCCTCCCAACCTGCAAGCACTGGAACAGGACAAGAGAGGTGAGAATTGAATGCGAATATACAAGGCTGTACAATTGTTAGTAATACTAGGGCTGTCCATTTTCAAATAAACTCCTCAAAAACGTTCGGAAACTCAAGTTTGACAGACGATTTCTCTCTTGTTTCCAACTCCTTTTCCTTGAATTTGGTATCATTGGAAAGCCCTGTTATTCTTCTTTACAATGATGTGTCATTTGTTATGATTAAGCAATTGGGGGATATGTGCAGCACAGCTGAATATGGGGGTGGGTGTAAAGTGAAATGTCACAAAATGCATTGCTATTGTCATACAGTGCATTCCCCTTTTGCTTGGAGGATGGGAATGTGTCTTGCGTAACTGATTTTGAGATAATCATTGGAGGCATATCCCGGAGGCAATTGATTGTGACAGGCCATGTGGATTTCTAAACCTTTCCCGCACATTTATGGCAACCTTTAAATATTGGTTAGTAAGCAGAGAATCATTCAAGACACACCAAAATCCTCCACACAACTCCTAACAGCAAGAGTCGATACACTTTTGGACAATAGCAATGCATTTTGTAACATTTCACTTTACACCCAGCCCCATATTCAGCTGTGCTGCACATCCCCCAATTGCTTAATCATAACAAATGACACATCATTGTAAAGAAGAATAACAGGGCTTTCCAGTGATACCAAATTCAAGGAAAAGGAGTTGGAAACAAGAGAGAAATCGTCTGTCAAACGTGAGTTTCGGAACTGTTTTTGAGGAGTTTAATTTAGTATTTGAATATTTGAAACTGCACTTGACTGAATATTCAAAACTCGCCAATCATAGTTCTACACATGCCAACCGCAGCTGTCGACCTCGTTGCCAACCTCGCATACAATGTATTATTGTCTATATATATTTTAAATTGTAGTAGTTTTTACTGATAATGATTACTTTCGTATGTTTAATGTAATTTTGTTTTACTTTTTAAAGATTGTAACAGCTTACACAATTCCGCCTATGGTGGCCAGGAGGCTGTTTGTAATAAACCATTTATCTATCTATCTATCGCATACAAAGTGCGCCGGTTAATTAAAATGTGCATGCGGCGTTGGATATTATGGGCTGCTGGAGTGTTTTGCAGTAAGTACTGTATAACTTGTCGAGGCGCCTTTACCCAGGTAAAAGAAAGGGACCAATAAAGAAGTAAAAAGTTACTGTGGACAAAAAGTGGCATCTGACAATACTGACAATAAAAAAATGCAACTTTACGATTAAAATAACAGTCGTGTGTGCAAGTGCCTAGTTGTTTTTCGAATATATGATTGTTTTTTGGTTGATGATCGAATATTCGGAACAGCCCTACCAGTTTGTTTAAAGACTTCTCTTCTACTCCCAAACAGCAATTGTAAGGTTTGCGCCAATGGTGTGTGGTTCGAATCTCTCCGCAGTGGTAGCGTGAATGAGGTTTTAAGACCCACCTTTACTCTAAAGGCCTTTCTCTAGTTAAGATCCAGATACCAATTTTTTTAATTTTTTTTTTTAACTGGTGTGTAACTGAAGAACGTTCCGGACAAATTTCTCTCACCACAGTTGTGTCTCCAACAACTACGGCACATCTCAGAATTCATTGCATAACAGGGGTGAGATTTGTCTGGATTTTTTTCCTGATTTCAGGATCTTTTTGCTGGAATTTTGACTGATTTCAGAATTGTTAAAGAATCTCGTTTGAAATTCTGGAATTCCTGAGGTGTTTACCCTGAAGGTGTTTTTACCTGTAAAAGTGGATATAGACCAATAGAAACAGGTATAAGGGTTGCCTATAGGCAAATACAAACCATATGTTACTCTGTGGTCCTCGGCCCCCCAAACACTACAGATTTCATGGATTTTTTTATTTTTGGCCAATCTCACCCCCTGGTATAAGTGACTTGTGATCTGTACATAATCTAAATAGAGTGGAACCTCCCTCCCCTGAGCATTGTGGTAACATACAGATGGCATTCTCGGTGGCACAAGTCTAAATGTTGCCAGTGTATTTTTTTATGAATAAAATGGCCTGTGGCTCAGTGGATAATGTTTTCAGTTTGATTTTAAGTAGAACCAAGTAGAAAAAGTCATCAAGATGAAAATCAAAATGTCTTGAGGGTAGAAAGTCAAGGATATTGTGTTCTTTATTATGGCACGAGATACCCTTGTTGCACAGAACCAGAGGTACATGTATGCCAACTCAAAAAACGGCTCGTGTGGTGATGCTTCTGAAGCTCACGGTGATTTTTTACATTAAGCCTAACCGTCCCAAATACGCCAAAATCCAACACCATGTTGTGTTGTATTTTGATGGGTTCAGGACGGTAGAGCCTTGGCACCATTACTTTACATGATACCCCAATTTCTCTAAGTAGGTTCACTGCACAGTGTTGGATTTTGACAGGTTCGGGACACTTCCCAGTAAAAGTGCCACAGGGGTTAGGGTTATTTTTGTTTTCTAGATGATGTCGCTGAATTATTTCATTACATCATTTCAAAATGATCAAATGAAACTTATTGCACTCACAGCACCCAAACCCAACTTAGACAGCTATGTATTCCTACGGGCCAACCAGCGACAGGAACAAGTCCTCATCGAACCAGAATTGGAAGATGACCAGAAGTAAGTCTCCAGCATTTTCTCAGTGGAAGGATAAATGTAATGTGTAGATTTATAAAGCACACACATCCACCGTGATAACAGTGCTCGAGGCGCTACATTATTACCCCTGCTCATCAGGCCTATTAATCATTCCTGAAACCTCAGCTCCCGGGGGAGTATGCAGCCCCAGCTGCAAGTTAAGCGCACACGGGCTAATCAAACACAACCATCACTGCCCTCACAGATACCCATTCACTCCTGGGTAGAGAGAAGCAATTTGTGACAAAATGTCTTGCTCAAGGACACAAGCCCGATGAATCCCTGCTGGACTCAAACCCAGTCTGTAGTATCATTGAGATCTTGAGTCCAGTGCACTATAACACAAGGCCACGGCACTCCAATGAACAACATTGATTTAATATCTGTTTTAAATCTATAGCTTTTCACGTTTCGAAAATTATCAGCTTTTGAAACCCAGAATTGCTACATATTTCAATAATAATGTCCATTCATAAATGTTCTTGTTTTTATTTTGTCCGTCCTGCTTACAGTGCGGAGGTCATTGACCTTGAGGAAGGTGCACAGTACATCATGAGGTACCAGCCAATCGCATCGCTCGTCACAGACGGAGCTGTCTCGTTAATTTGAATGTGTTGCAATTCGAACAATTTAAGGTTGCTAGATGTCTGCGCTCTGACTGAAAATTTAATGGATTTGCCCCTACTAACGAATTATGGAGGAAAATTATTTTGAACAAAAAAAGCACGTACTACACTACTCTATTTGATCTTTCTAAAATAGTCTAGTCCCCTGACCTGAAGATTCCCTGACGAATCTTGATAAATCTTAGGTCAGGTAGTACACACCGTTTAAAATAAATCATGACTTGGCGTTTTCCTACCTCCATGGTCCGAGTGACATCAATGGCATTATTCAAAAAATACTCTTGCAAAATCCGGTTGGCAAAATACTGCAAGAGTATGTATGGCATTGATTTTCCAGTTTTTATGTATAATTGAGAAACAGGAAGAAAAACCCACCCACGTTTACAAATGTTAAATTATTTGCAACCCGACAATAATTCGGGCATTTCTTTGTCTGCATCAGTTGCACGAAAGCAACCAAGAATCAAAAGGCTTTTTTTGGGGAGGGGGGGGGGGGAGTTGCAGCCGCCCAAAATAGCGAAAAGTGGTGTGTTTTTTCATTACAGCAAACAGTACTGAGAAGTAAAGTCACTATGAACACTTGATCTAACAAAAGAAAAACGGCGCACTAACAATGAACATCCATTGTTACTTGGCACTAAATCCATTGTTACTTGTTCACAGTGAGTACTCAGTGAAAAGAATTTTTTTTGAAGCACACAGACATATCTTTAAAACCTTTCAGAAATTCAAATTTGTCAGTCATTCCCCTTTCATGCCCCCTTGTGTATTTTTTTGTTTTTATGGGTTGGGGGGGGGGGTGGGGATTATGGGGCCATGCTTTTGAAAGTTTGTAAATAAAATACAACTGTAGCATTTGTGTACGATTGAATTCCGTTGAGCCTTTTGCCTGTGACTGTAGATATGGGATTGTGGTTTCCTTGGTCCGATCATGGAGGAAGGATCCTTCCTCCATGGTCCGATCGAGGTACTTGTCCTGAAAATAATAAGACACAAAACAATTTTGATTGTGCTTTTTTTATTTGGCATGTTTCGTATGGAGGGTAATTCATTTTGGCTATTTCATTTGTCCACTTGATCACAAATCTTCGTCATCCACGGAAAAATCAAACTGGAATCCACTTGTGGACAATTTGCATTTTGGGAAGAAATCCTTTAAAGTTGATAACATTTTTAAAAAGTAAAATTTCAATGGAACATTTTGTTTGTCCTCACAATTAATACCTGCTCTGTTTTGCCTTTCTTTTTTTCAATGGAATAAGCTTAGTTGGTTTTGTTTCTGAAGTTTCTCGAAATCTCAGAACATTTTGTAAAGAGCTAATTCAACAACAAAAGTGAGTCTTCCAAATTAATTAACCCTAACCCCTTAGAGTGCATGCAAAGTCATATTAAATGTTGTGGATTTCGGACTGTTGTGAGTAATTAGTTCAGAAATTGCGAGTACTATACCAAGGGCGGATCCAGAACACAATTTTTTGGGGGGCCAAAAATAAATTTCACCCAAAGTTTCTAGCCAACTTGAGCTAGCTCAGCTGCTCGCACATCACAGCGCCCTCAACGTTGTTATCCTTGCAGACTGACTGGGTGCCGATGCACGCACGTGTGTCGCAAGGTACATCGTTGATCAGGGACTGTTTTTTTTTTTTCCCCGATTAATTTACTTGCTCGGTGATACATTTGAAGTTGAAGTCCCCTTCCCCTGCCGTGCAGACCATCCCCGCACATATCATTGGAAAGAACGCTAAGACGACCCCCCCCCCCCCCCCCGAAAAAAAAAAAAAAAAGACGTCAGACGTCCATCACCGGCAACACATTTGTTTTGACTTGGACCCACTCGATAGTCGCCGTCATAATCTCAAAGATAATATTGACAAATCAGATGGGCAAATGGGGTCAATTCGGGTTCACCGAGTGTGGACTTCGAATCGGGCATCTATCAAGTTCCAATTCTGCGCCTCCCTCCAGCTCCATCCACAGTTCAAATGTATCGACTATTTACCTCCATACTATATGCTGGGGACGACATAATATGCTTTCAGCGGTGTACCACCAGCGGGAGGGGAGCCTTAAGAGGGGCAACTTAATTCTTGTTTTATTTTTGTATGTAATCCAACCAATATTGTACATTTGCGAGGTATGGTTGCAATAAATAAATTAATAAAATAAAATAAACTCCCCTTTACATTTGTCGGTTGTTGGTGTGCTTTACTTTCTTTTTATACAGATGAAAGCACAACCCCAACCCACCACCACGTACCCCGACGGGGTATATAGGCCTAAAGTTTGATAATAATTTAGTTCGATTTGCTACGCGGTTTCAGTCACGATCCAAAACCAGTGGATATCGTATGCCGCACTATGTTGGGGGGGGGGGGGGGGGGGGGCGGGCGTGGGACGTGGGACGTGGGACGTGGGACGTGGGACGTGGGACGTGGGACGTGGGACGTGGGACGTGGGACGTGGGACGTGGGACGTGGGACGTGGGACGTGGGACGTGGGACGTGGGACGTGGGACGTGGGACGTGGGACGTGGGACAAGGGACAACACGGCCCTGATACTAGTCTAGGTTCCAAGACGTTCTTAGCGGTGCGACGTATAGCGGCCGACAGCGCCCTCTCGCTACACACACACACGCCAAGGCCAAATCGCTAACAACGTCTAGGGAATTTTGCAAGTTCCGCTCGCGAAATCGCGAGCAGAACTGTGTGGCATTTGCACGCGCGTGTGACGTCACTGTATTATCGCATGTAAATAGCCAACACTCACTAGTCTGGTTTCTGTACTCACGTGGGGTTTACGTGTACGTACGTATGAACGTGCAGCGCAGTACTAAGCCATTCGTTGTTTGTTGGAAAAAATGTCTGAGCGCGTGGACCAAGCGATTGATTTTACAGCAAACAAACTGGGCTTTGGAAAGCTAAAAAGTCATCAGATCAGTGCCATTCATCAATTTGTACGTGGCCATGATTTGTTTGTTAATTTACCAACGGGATTTGGCAAGAGTGTAATTTTTCAAGCTGCTCCATTGGTCTTAGATTTCTTGAACGAAGTAACCAAAGGTAAACAGGAGAAACGCTTGTTATTGTCGTCGTGCCATTGAAAGCCCTGGCCGTTGATCAGTTACATCATGGAGAAATAAGACATTTCTCCATGGTTACATCGTGCTGAACATCTGGGACTGAAGTCGGCAGATATAACGTCTGATATTTCAGATCACATTTTGGAACAATCCGAAGATTTCTCAATCCTGTTTGCCAGTCCAGAATCACTCTGCTCAGAACGTTAACAGACTAGTAAGTTATTACTTAAACATGAGTTTCCTCCAGTGCGCAAGCGCGATTATTCGTTTGACCCGCCTGTTAAATTATGCATGAGCAGGTCGCGCGCGCTCCCTTGCGAAATGCCCAAGACGTTCTTAGCGATTTGGCCTTGGCGTGTGTTTGTGTGTAGCTAGAGGGCGCTGCCGTTCGCGCTGTACGTCGCACCGCGATAAGAACGTCTTGGAACCAAGACTACCCTGATACCCAGGCTTTGAAAGGCGGCTCGGTATTCAAGTTGGATTCGGTGCTTATCACGGACCGTCACATTTTTTTTTTTTTTTTTTTTTTTTTAACTTAACTTAACTTTATTTTCATCTCAAGGCAATAAAACAATTACAGTATATACATACACATAGAAATTATTGAGTTTTATAAACGTTACAACAGAAGTAATAAGTGAACATAAATGTATAGAAATATAAATGCCAAGAGATGCAGGAAACCCACAAAAAGCAAAGCTTGTCGAGTGCGGGTACCCTGAACATAAACAACAACTTAAGTACTAAAAGTGGAAATAACCAAATTAAACAAAAGCATAACATGTATTTAAACAAGCTTAGAACAAAAAGAAAAGTACGAAAAACATTAACGAACAAACATATGCGGGATTATATTTCTAAATCATGAGTCAGAATACTGATTCAAGAGAGATTGTTTAAAGTTAATTTTGAAAGTAAAAGTAGATAACGATTGTTTTAAAGAATTGTCAAGGGAGTTCCAGAATTTAGGCCCTTCAAATTTAACACTTTTTTTTGCGAGAGTGGTTCTTACAAATGGCAAATGAAATTCATTTGCCTGTCGAGTTAAATGAGCATGATAGTTACTATTTATTTGAAACATCGATGATATGCATTCCGGAAGATCATTTTTTTTTTTTTGAAACATAAAGACACCAAGTTGGAAATAGTATATATCATTTATTTTCAATTTCTTATCTTGTAGAAATAGCGGGTCAGTGTGAGCAAAATAGTTAGAATGATTGATTATTCGAATTGCCTTTTTTTGAAGTAAAAATAATCTATTCAAGAATTTTTGCGATGAATTCCCCCAGGCTAAAATTCCATAATTAATGTAAGGCAAAATTAAAGTATTGTACAAGGAGGAGAGAATATATTTAGGTACAAAAAACTTGATCCTGTTTAAAACACCAATGTTTCTAGATACAATGTTACAAATATATTCAATGTGATTGTTCCAAGATAAATTGTTATCAATGTATAAACCAAGAAATTTTACAGATTCTGTAATTGTAATTTTATTGTTATCAATAAAAATATCCCTTGGAAGTGAATATAAAGAATTGCTGAACAGCATACATGTAGTCTTTTTAATGTTCAAAGAGAGTTTGTTTTCATTTTATTCAGTCTGATATCAAAAGAAGATCAGTATTTACAATGTCAATCAGATTATCAATATTTTTGTTGCTATAAAATAAATTTGAGTCATCAGCAAACAATATACACGACAACCGTTTTGAGACATTAACAAAATCATTAATATAAATAAGGAATAGCAATGGTCCAAGAATGGATCCTTGAGGGACTCCACATGCCAAAGAACGTATATTCGAGGTAGCGCCATTCACTAATACATATTGCTTTCTATTGGAAAGATAACTTTGAAACCAAGCAAGAGGGACTCCTCTGATGCCGTAATAATTAAGCTTACATAACAATACATCGTGATCTAAGGTGTCAAAAGCTTTTGAAAAATCAAGAAAAATTCGAAGGGTGTGCTCTGAATTGTCTAATCCCGTCACAACCTTATTAATAAGATGAAGAATTGCATGAGTAGTAGAATGTTTTGAACGGAAGCCAAACTGAAAGTTCGATATGATATCAAATTTACGTAAGAATCCAAGTGTTCGTTTATAAACAATTCTTTCAAAAAATTTTGAAAAGCAGGGCAGAATTGAAATTGGCCTATAATTGTTTACTTGATCAGTTTCCGAAGCTTTATGAATGGGAATAACTTTTGCAATCTTTAGATTGTCTGGTACAATACCAGTTAATAAGGAAATATTTATAATGTATGTCAGAGGTGTTACAATAGCAGGGAGAGTCTGTTTGAGAACAAATGACGGAATTGAATCAAAACCACTACTACTTTTATTTGGTAAATTTTTGATAATGTCGGCAACTTCTTCTTTTGTAGCGGGCTGAAAATATAAGGAATGTGGGTTAGGATTAAGGAGATAATCGGAAAATTTATTTTTGCATTGAGGAATATTGCTAGCCAGATTTGGACCTATGTTTGCAAAAAAATTATTAAAGCTCTCCGCCATAAGTTGAGGATCATTAGTTGGATTACCATTAACATTGATATCAGAAATGTTCGTAGAAGATGAATTTTTATTGACAACACGGTTTATAAGTTTCCAAGTATTCTTAATATTGTTTTTTTCTTTTTCAAATTGAGAGCAATAATATTTGTTCTTAGCTGCTCGCAAAACGCTAGTTAAAATATTTTTATATTTGGTATAATTCAGACATTACTGAATCGCTCACTCCTTTGCTTCAGGGGTCCATGTATAGGTCAGCATGTACAGATGTAGAGATAGGTCTCAGCGGTGTCATAGTGAATATCCGACTCCCATGAAATTTGGGCTTCGCTTCCCTATTATTGGTTAAACCCTCTCACGTGACCAGCAACTCTCCCAATTATCGATATTATCGATCACTTGGCATGTGTAATACTACCGTATTTCATGGCTGTGCGTGCTGCCTAGCAGCATGGGATGCGGTCACCCGGCTGGCGGCCCCCGCACGGCGAACGCCGATCCGATCCGTTATTACACGCACGATCTGCCCGCAATGCATCACGCATAGAGCGTGGTAATACAGAGTACATACGCTGCATACGCACCACTCGGTACCCTACGCGTGAGTCTTCTGTCGCTACACCTGCACCATCACGACCTACATCCGTGCATGCATCCACGGCCGGGTGTACATGTAAAGGGGGCGTGATTGCTGCATGGTGTATAAATTGCCCAACGGAAATGCTGTGCCCCCCCCCCCCCCCCCGGCTCTTTGCTTGTTAATAAAAGCATTCCTCCGTGATAAAAGGTTCCCCCGAATAAAGCGGGGGAACTTTCCATCGACACCTAACCCAAACGAACATAAACACACCCTCAAATAAACTCCCATATAGATAATTATTGTAATGACACCCCAAACTTTACTAAAACAAAAATGGGAAAAATACTTAAATTTATCACAGGTGACTGTACGACATACACACATCTTTTAGTGTCTTTTCTGCCGGCCGGTTTGTCTGAGTATCAGACGTTGCATGCATTCCATAGACTACCGGCCGGTCGGAGCACGGAGGAATTCCTCCATGGTCGGAGTAACCAGACGAGAGTGCCCTGGCGCTTATGATATGGCAAGGGGCTATCTGAGGGCTGGAGTGAAAGTAATGATCTTGAACTGAGCTTGAAATCGTGTCTCAGTTCAAATGCGAGGGCAAAAACAAAATAACGCTCTTTAGAAAAGATATTTTCAGGAATAGACTCGGCAGTTTAGGCGCACTATAGGTAATTCGGGGTCAAAGCGTGATATTTAAACAAAAGTGACATCATTACGTCTTGCTTGGGTCTAATTTTGTCCATAACGAAGCGCGATATGGGGCAAAGGGACCCCTCTTTTGTGTTGGTCATTAATTGTGTTCCCGGAATCTCAGGACAGGAATCTAGGGGGATGTGTTAGGTAACAATAGTCAGGAGTGTGTTTAGGGTATAGGGACAAAGGGGGTTGATCCATAATTATTATCGTGCTGGGTGTCATTTTGTGTGCACAAAATTAACAGGCCTTCAGCGTGCGCGAGAGTCGGCATGTGGCGCATGCTGAGAACATGGTCGCTCCGTGATCATGACCAGGGTTAGAGCGTTCGTGGACCTTGGCTTGGACATACTCTCGGCCATCATCGACCACTATTTCAATCTTAAGTTTCATGATATTAAATTAGCAATAAAATCATTTCAAATATTAAAATGGTCTTTCTCGTCCCCAGGGGAAACAAAATATGTATATAAAACGAAATAATGAACTTTCACGTCAGAATAGACTTGAACGACAAAATGTACACTGTGAGCATCCGGAACTTGATGCAGGATCTCGTCAAAAATACGCTTTCATTCACCCCTTATCAATGTCACAAAAGCAATTATTTATAGATTTTGTGTTTAAGGGGGGTGCCCTCAGAGCCTGGAGATCAGATAATTTGTTGTAATTTGGTGCATTTTCGATAACACACGCCTATTTTTAATTTTAAGCTGCTATGTCCGTGAAAAATGAATCTTAATATGAATAGCTAATTTTTTAGCTTTAAATATAAGTAATGAACTCTCCAATGAAACCTTCCACAACAACAAATATACTGACGATAAGTAGGCCTACTAGTTTGCTTGTTGTTTTTCGGGGGGGGGGGGGGGGTAAGTTACATTTGAATCAATTAAACGCCGTGGACGCTCCAAATTCATACAGTATTTATGTTTATCAATATTCGCGCCTACCACACAAACTATTGTACTTGAGGAGGAAGACTAAAAGAGTGAAGGATGGCATAGGTGTTTGTTTTTTTCGTAAACAAATTGTTTTCTTCAATAGGCCTACATCAGGAACAAAGCTGTGTCCACGTTTTCTGAAATTCGCAAGCCCATACCGTATATAATACCGTCGACCGCGCCGCATGTTTACGGTTCGTGTGCGCGTGGTACGTCTGATCGCACGAGTCAACGGTAGCTTATCAGTGATTGTGATTGGGTAATGCTTTGGCGAGCAGGAATGACCCGTGCAGACAAACGGATCTGATTGGCTGCTAAAAACAGCCTCACGTGAAACCACGACCTTTTGGGGTTGCCCTTCTTGGAGGGTGGCAGCAACAACCATTCCATCGTAGGTAGTTGTTTTGTTTTTACTGCGCGCTTATGCAATTTTCACATCTTTATGCATACCCAAATTCTGTTACATTTTCCTTTAGAAATATTCTAAGAGTGATTGTAATAATGATTGAAATAATTGTTGGTTCCATACGTGTTCAGGACTTCACGAAATATCGGTTGATGGGCTGACGGTAAACACAAAAACTACCTCTTAACGAAATGGTTGTACCCACGTGGGATGACCCGTTAAGATCATGCACGTCACCGGGGGACTACGTGCTTCGCCGGTTCGTCATTTTTTTTAGCTTGATAAATGCTGAGATAAGAATAAGGTTTGTGTAATATGTGTCTGCACCGTGTAGTTTCTCGGTAGTTTCTCGGTAGTTTCGTCATGTTCACATCGGCTGTTTTTATCTGAATGACCGGCTGATATATTCTCGTTTATATCATTTACACTGGTGACTGGCCGAGAAACTGCACACTGCTGGACTCACGAGCTTTCAATGTTTCGCAATTCGGTGAGTAAAAAATTAAAAACCAAGACGGCATTAATATAAAAAACTTGGCTTAAAGCCATAACGTTAGGCCTAACGTTTTATAGTCAGTCCTCAATAACAAGTCGTGAACTTAATATTTTTAATAAATTCAAATTAGGCCCTAACTGTAATTTATTTTTAAAGTTATTGTTAAATGCATTCGTGATTTTGTACAGTATACCTAGCTGCATCTCTCCAACCAAGTCAAGATATAGGCCTAGGACCACTCTCAAGTCTCAGCATCATTGATGGAGGAAGTGTTCCTTCATCTAGCCTTTCCATGCAGTCTCACTAGTCACAGTCCACTAGTCACAGTGCTCTTTTCTTTTCTTTTCTCCGCCTAACGGTAAAGGCTAGTTTTCCTTTTTGTTTTTCACGCAAACGCCCATTCTGATTGAATTTAACACATGCGCGTTGTGCGACCACCTTTTGCGTTAACGCACGCGCGTTGGGTCACCTGGGTCATTCGGGATAAAATGTCATTGTGCACATGTGCAGTTGAAATACCAAACTGGCTTATTGCAGAATACCATAGGCTACCACCCGAAAGTAGGCCTACCCCCTATGGGCCTGGGCCGTTTTTCTTTGTTTTCCATCCCCAAGCGCAGCCCCATGCCTACTTCCAAAAATGTAAGGCTCTCCGTTAGCCTTACAAGGATATGTGATTTTGGTCCCCGTAACTCAATGGGGTTTGCAATACGCTCTTGCGATATCTGTTACAATGTTCCAGAATTCCACTTTCCCAAACCTTAATCTCCCCAGAAGGTTATCCAATCCCTCCTACATATCTTTTAGACTTTTGCGGCCCATATGCGGAACATTGAAACGGACAATTTATTGAGTAATGGAGTTTTTACTCACCGACCGACGTATGCAGCCAAAATGAACATGGCGTCGCACAGCTGACTGATACAGTCCACCAGAATGCGCATGCGCGTGGATTTTTCGAAGAAATTTGGGGCTCGACCATTTTTTGAAGGAGGGGGGTGCATCTTGTCTACATCGCGCAACGGTGATGTGTGCAATGTGATAAATTATTGGCGCACTATTATACCTAGTGTTGTTCCTTGGCCTGACAATGTTTGTTATGCCCATACGTCTAGATGTCATGGCGGGTAGCCACGTAGCTATTTTTTGCCAATGCGAGCTTTTATTTTATGCAAACCAGAATAAAGCAGAATCTGGATCGATGGTCATTATTTTGTTCACGTTGCACACATCACCGTTGCGCGATGTAGACAAGATGCACCCCCCTCCTTCAAAAAATGGTCGAGCCCCAAATTTCTTCGAAAAATCCACGCGCATGCGCATTCTGGTGGACTGTATCAGTCAGCTGTGCGACGCCATGTTCATTTTGGCTGCATACGTCGGTCGGTGAGTAAAAACTCCATTACTCAATAAATTGTCCGTTTCAATGTTCCGCATATGGGCCGCAAAAGTCTAAAAGATATGTAGGAGGGATTGGATAACCTTCTGGGGAGATTAAGGTTTGGGAAAGTGGAATTCTGGAACATTGTAACAGATATCGCAAGAGCGTATTGCAAACCCCATTGAGTTACGGGGACCAAAATCACATATCCTTGTAAGGCTAACGGAGAGCCTTACATTTTTGGAAGTACCCCATGCCAGTCTAACTGGAGGGTTTAATAGCCCCACACGAGTTAAGCCCACACGTCCTCGCACATGGGTAGATATGGGGTACAATGTACCTCTATTGTGTACTTAACTTCCGTTCTTTTCTTCTGCCTTTGTCCCCATTGAAATCGCAAAAGCCATAGCGTGAACTGTGTGGGGTAGGTCGATTTCTAAAGACTAAAGACGCCCTTGTGGGGTACCATTGTCCCCATTGTTGCCTTTTCTTATGCCTACCCCACAACCACCCCTATGTACGTCCACACTCGTGGGGCTAACTTGGGGGTAAGCTAACTGGACTCCCTCTGTACCCAGAGCCACGGGAGATACAAAAATTAAGAAAAACTTGTCATTTTATATTTTTACTATAATTTGACAAACTCTTGACGTGGAGCAGGTGCACCCATGGCGTTGGCTATTGTAACCGTAACTTCTTTTCCTTGAGCTATCAGTATGAGAAGGATGTAACTCGGCCCACACCTATTTTGATTGTTCCTACATGTACAAGCAGTCTCCGTTTTCTCGTAATTTTGGAGTTAAATTTAGAAAATGATGGTCTCGGTATCATAGACTGGAAAATATGGTTTTCCTGCTAGTATAAAGGTTAAAATTGACAAAGTTTAACTATTGTTCTCCCCAGGATGATTTAAGCTTTTGGGATCTGACACGGCAAGTGGATAAACTTCGTCAAATTTGGCCCTGCATGAAATGGCATGTGGACTCCTGTCATGCTCAGCAATGCCAATTGACACCCTCTTCCCTCTGGGCACGAGCCCGCCCATGCCATCCCTCTTCCTACCACAGAGGTACACTGCCACCTCCTTCATGTACATAGCGGACAAGTCGGCCGTTGGCAAAAGCCAATCGAAGGACCGCCTCAAGAAGTTGAGACCCTGCCTCCGGGACCGACAGCAGAAGGGGAAGATGAAAGAAAGCATGAGTAACAATGCAGGAACTGGCGGACTGGTGGTAGTGGACTCAACTCGGTATGCCTGCGACGATCTACCCATCGGTTGCCTCACCATAAATGATGCGGGGAATTCGAACATTCACAGGGAACCTAAAACATCAAAGAAATGTCGGAAGCAGGTCTGCTTTGCTGACAGCAAAGGACTGGCATTGGAGAATGTGCGAGTGATGGACGGTCCAAGCAGCGTACCGCCTGTTCTTAAGTCACGGATATTACAGGAAATCATTCAGGACGAGAGGCCCGAGCTCTTTCCCACATACACCTACGTGGCGGACTTTGAGCAGCCTGGGGCCAGTTATCTTGAGTTCAGGGACAAGCTGGAGAAGAACTACATCAGCTTGGAGAATACACTCATCAAAGACAACTCGACTGTGATGGGCACGGTCAAAGTGAAAAACATTGCGTTTGAGAAGTCAGTTTGGGTCCGCGTGACCTTTGACAAGTGGAGGAACTTCAGGGACATACCGGCAACCTACGTTCAGCGCAGCCCGTCGGGGCACGCCGACCGCTACGACAGTTTCTCGTTCAGGTTTGATATCCCGCCAAACTTGGAGGGGGAGGCATTTGAGTTCTGCCTCCACTACGACTGCCGGGGGCGGTCATACTGGGACAGCAAGGGTGGGGAGAACTACAGGATCATCTCCCAGCATGAGAAGAGCTTGACAGAGCAACAGAAGATGGCCTTCTACTACAGTCTCAGCAGCCAGGGAAACTGGGGAAATTTCTCCTTCTGGAAGGTGGTGGCAGATGAAAGGCCGTACTGGTGACACGTTGCGAATCTGGGTTCATAGTGCGGCCATTACAGGGACTACTGCATCTATCCAGTAATGGCACTGAGGAACAAGTACCAGTATCTGCTAAAATGCGAAGCATATTCAACTGGTAAGCCCTAGCAAAGCATACAACATTGTACATGTATGTGGACCTGAAAAGCTTATCAAGTAATATTACGTAGTTGAGTATTTTTCAAAGCATACATATATCTTTTTTGTTCAAGAGCAGCTGTGTGAAAGTGGACCTAGATTCATAATGTGCAAATTGTGCATGTTGAGATTTGGAATTTTAAAAGCAATATATGTATGCGGAAAAAAAATAGAGGATTAATGAAATTCCACCAAAGAGTATTTTGGAGAGAGAATCTGTACAGATTGACAATGCAACGATATTTTCTCCACGCTGTGGAATAAACTTGGTAACCAAGGATTTCAGGGACGTGATTGAGGGAGGAGTTTGGTTCAAAAGGAGGGGTATTTTCTAAAAAAAGTTGTAAAAGCTAAAAGACAATATCATGGTATTTAAGATGATAGGCTTGGCGTGATTAAGTTTGCAGATTGCACGGTTCATGTATGTAGTAATTTCATTGTTCAAAACGCAAGTGCTGTAAAACACCTATGATTTGACGATGTGGGTGACTACCATGGTTTTCAAATGAATGAATGAAAACCCTAACCATGTTTTACTCCAACTGTGGGCTCAATCGGTTTGATTTTGTTGATAAAGCAGTAAATAAATCACCTTTTTCCCCATTTGTTGGATTCAGCAGGGTGCCTGGATAACCAAAGGGGGTTTAGGGTTTTAATTAATAAATCGATGCTAGGGCTGTTCATTTTCGAATAAATTAGTATTCGATTATTCGAGACTAGGCTGGACCGGATATTCGATACTCGCCGAACAAGTATTTCAGGCGTCTGCTGCAACTGCATGCCGCACGGTAAAAAGTTGCATGCATTGCAAATCACGCCGGTGTTTTACATGCGGCGATCGATATTAGAGACTACCCGATGGACATTTTTTGCGTTGTATCAAGATCGTTACGAGTACATATAACGTTCTGATAACAAGAAACCAAACTCCAGCCTGAGTTTTTGCAATAATTATGTTAGAAGTGTCAAGGGTTTTACGGTCGGGAACAATAAACCTGTCTACAAAAAAATGCGGCATTTTACACTGCTAACATGCTAAGCGCCGTAACTTTTCTCAGAGTCGTATCTGTACGTGCATATTTTTTCGAATATTCGAACCGGCAAAAAACTATTTGAATATTTGCTATATTTGGGACAGCCCTAATCGATACATTCACAGCAATGGTACATTCATAACTTTAATTCCTTAAAGGGACACATTGCTTTGGATTTTGCGATTTGGGCTATAAAACTGAAATGGATATGGTTGGGAAGCTTTTGGCGGACTGTGTTCACCAGTCGTATTTCCAGTCTCATCTGGTTGAAGTACGTTCTGTTGATCCATTTTGATGTACTGTGGCACGGCGCGCAGCACTGGCGATATGTGTCGCGAGGTAGAGAATTGTACCTGGCGATCATCTGATAGGTTCACAAGGCCACTGGCTGCGGCGCCAGCCTAAAGACTCTTACAACGTATTTTGCGCATTATTTAGATGGTGGTATTTAGTACTGGAAATAAGTCTATGTTTCGCGGGTCAGATGTCGGGGGTAAGCGGCCAATGTTTTTGTTTTGTAATCACTACTCACTAATTACAACACATTATACGTGTTTTTTTGCATGAACAACTCTTATCAAAGGTAAGGAACATTTCTAAACAGCAAAATTTCATGACATTTGAAGGCAATGTGTCCCTTTAACCTCAAGTTAACCAACACCATTACGAGGTACATGTATAGGCAGAATATACTTCACGATGTCGGCACAGTACTAAATTTAGAAAAGTAGCAAAATTGTTGGCAATGGCAAACAATTTCCTTTATAGGGAAAGAAGTGGGACCTCCACTGACGAAGAGTGGAACAAATTTTAATGCAACCGTTTTGCAACGTGCATACATGTACATATACATACTGCAAGTTTCCAAATTTACCTTGTGGGAGCACTGTGGTGCGAGTTGTCATATCTCGAAATACTGTTTCTTCTGTACTTGCCCTGAAAGGTTAGAATTAAAAAACTTTTTTTTTTAAGTATCTTGGAAGGCCGGCCCACATTGCCATTTTGTTTTTACATGTTGTGTATTTACTTTCTAAGGCCGAAACTATATATACAAAACTACATGTACAACTCAACCAAATCCCAAAATCGAGTGGGTCGAATTCCACATTGGCTTCGGTTGTAAATGATCCCGACTATGTAAAGCTTGTGCAATGCTGTGTTTCAATGCAGTTATTGACATTTCATTGAAAAAGAATTCTGCATGCGGTAAATGTAAGGGGAAAAAATGCTTTTTAAGTGCTATCACGCTTATTGGTAGTTATTGCTGCCTATAACAACTCGTAACATGGAGTGTTATTTTGTTTAGAAATTTAGATGCTGAAAACCAAGTTCACTTGTAAATCGAATTTATTTGTAAAGATGTTTAACCCTAACAGTCCTGAATCCTCCAATTTCAATACAATTTTTCACACTACATAGGGAGTTAGGGTTAAAGAGTAGATTTTTAAATTGTTTATTTGTTTTATTTATTACTCTGAATAATGTTTTATAATTTTAGTTGTGGATGATTGTGATCAACGGATTAATTTCAAAGAACTAGAAATGCATACCATTGCATTTTGGGGTTGGCAGAGAATACAGAAAGAAAAGTTAATAAAATTGTCTAGCTGAAATGTCTTCCAAGTACATTTCAGTTTGAGAAAAAAAAATACTGCTTTTTTTATTATAAGAGAAAAATATGCTCGGTGGTGTGTTGTTTGCATTACAGAAGTACATGTAGGCTTTCATAAATATGCCAGAAAGGAATTTGTCAAGTGCTGTTTAGAAGGCAATTCTACAACACAATGCCTTCGGTAGGTCAAATCGTAGTCGGTTGGATTTCAATAAGCTAGAGCTGTCAAAAAAAAATGTTTTCTTTTTCATATCAGATTTCTGTTGTGGCAAGCACTGCAACTTTTATAAATATGTGGGAACTGGAATAGAAAATTACAATTCAGGACTGTTTACTTTCATACTTGCCTAAAAATACCAATGTCATTCTGTTTACCTTCAGTATTTACTGTGAAATGGTGTTTCTGGCAAAAGTAGATGATTTTTAATTGGAAAAATATAAAGGCGGCTAACCCCTTGCGTACGGTTGACACAAATACGTGCAGATTGAAAATTGCCACCTGGCCGGTTGACGTCTATACACGCTAATTTCTGCATTTTCAATCCATTATTGGTAGAGCCAATGATTTTTCCGTTTCAGAAAAGTCAATTTTCCGTTTTGACAAATCTTCATTTCCGTTTCGCCCATTAGAACAGTGTACAAAAATCTGTTTCATTTCCATTTGACATTATTTCATACATGTAAATGAATGCACAATGAAAGAGGCCAATTCCGTTAATTCCGTTTGGTTTCCACTAAAATGGAAAATCATTGGCCCTATATTGGGGTATTGTGTACGTTATGCTTGGCTGCACAAGCCGGCATGGCGCCCCAGCGCCCCCATATGAAATCCGGGGTCAAGGGGTTAAACATGTCACTTTGAGCATCCACAGTATAAGTGTAGGGCTTAGTAAATGACTAAAGGAATCTTACATTTGAATTGGCCATTTTGCATTTTGGTACAGTAAGTTCAGGGTTGGCAGGTTGGAAGTTGCTTATTCATTTATCCGCTGGGTGATTATTTTTGTATGGAAATGCTAAAAAGTACAATCACATAGGATCTAATGTACATATGTGAGCTCATGCTAATGGAAGTGTAGGAAGTGGTTTAATTTTAAAGGGACACACTGCCTTAGAGCAGTTGGAGGCATGCAATTTGGCTACAAAATCGTTCATAAGCTCATTAAAAAGTAGAATAACAATATACTCGACCATCACTTGAAGATGCGCCATGGCCCGTTTGTCTCAAAATCATTGAAAATATTCCTGGACGAAAGTGTCTTTGGGAAAAGTCGGATACTTGGAAACCTGGATAGTATATTTTGTTCAAGCCATGGTTGTGTACATCATATTCCATTTTTAATGATCTTTCCAACAATAGTTATTTCAGGACAAATGCTTTCACCACCTCCAAAACAATGTGTTCTGTCAATGAGCCATACCCTTTGGTAATGGATTGGATTTTTATCAGTGCTGTGTGTTTCTAATTTCAACACTTCAAATAAATCCACATGTTACTGTCGTTACTGTCTAAAAAAAGAGCAGGGTCAAGATTTTTTAAAATAAGTGTGAAAAATCAGAATTATATTTCTAGCCGTTTTAATTCAGAGATTGTTCATAGTGTGAACAAGTGTATAATAAACAGCAGAGTTGCTATTGGGTACAGAAAGCTGTCTTTTTGACTGACATTGATTGTGATCTTGACGAGTAAACATGCTGCAGTGAGGGGCCAGTGCATGTAATCATCCTCTGCGATTGGGGGGAAAATGATTTAATTAAGGCCAAGTTAAAAAAAAAAATAAACTGTTGATCATCCCCACCCGCGTCCTTTTTAAGCTGCATCCTTTAACAAAAAAATCACCCCCCTCCAAAAAAGCTAGATTTTTCATGTATTTCACTTTAGGCACCATTCTTTCGATGATCGATTTCATTTCCCGATATTTTTGACTTTTGCACATGGATATTTTGACTCGACTTTCTAGTAGAATAGCTAATAAAAAGCTGCCGGTCATTTTGAACTGAACATTTGGTTACCATTTTTTATTTAAATGCTTAGCGGCCATCTTGGAAAAAAAATTAAAAGGTCCTCATCCTCCTCCTTTTTGAAAAAAACCTGGACGATCAGTTTGGAGTTATTTCATTAGAAAAGCTGCACTTGATCAGATCTCGAAATTCGCACTGAACCTGTGGACCGAGTCCAGCTACTACATGTACTAAGCATGGCAAGTGATCTTGCAGATTTCAAGACCAAACTAGACCAGTTCACTTGTGATGTAATTTTTTTTTTTTCATCTCGGATTTCACACTTCGTGTGAATAAAGTTTTATTCACTTGAAACGGTTTAAATTATTAAAGAGGTAGGACCCCAATTGAACAAATCTGATTTAACGGCACAGGAGTGTTGAGGAATTGTAACAGATACAATGTACATGTACTTGTCTTGAGAAAAAAATTACTACAGAAATTCAAACTGTCGATTCAAGTGTTGATTACCATGGGTAGAGTAAAGAGTTCTTATGGGTTGTCTGGGAATAGAGAAATACACCCAACATGGAAAATAAATCAATGTGAATAATTGAATGAGGAACTAGTGTTCAAGGAAGTGCCGTGTTCAGGTACCGGTACATGTACCACCCTATGAAACGGTGAAATCAAAACCTGATCCGATGTACATGTATTTCCTGAGTAACATTCCGGAAAATATCCTGGAACAGGCTTGTTTGAAGGTCATTCCAGGGCTGGGAAAGGTCATGGGAAAGTGAAACACACCCCCCCCCCCAAAAAAATCAACAAACTTTGCATACAGATGTTTGATGTGCCTCCTACTCATTTCTGCAATGTGAAAGATTAAAAACTAAAAACCTGTCAGTTTCTATCAATTTCCATGGAATGTTAATGGTTCAAGGGCCTTTATTTTTAAAAATAAATTATTCCATTCAAATACTACTTCCATTCGAGCAGGTGGCACAATTTTTTTCCTGACCACGGTAATTAAATAATTTCCCAAGGGCAATAACTGGCTTTAAAGGTAAGGAAAAGTTTATTGTATATCACTGAACCAAAACAAATCTGAAGAATTCTTAACTAACTATAACGTTTCTTTTACTTGCACGCATTGTTACCACTATATGCAATGAAATAATCGTGTACATTAATGTCCCAAACTTGTACAGTATATATAATCACACTGAAGATTTCTGCACCTATTTATTGCAGGATAAAAGGCTTTATAAACCGGACAGTAGTTTTAAGGATTTCAACGGGCTCTTGCGGAACGATACGTACATTGTATTTTAAATCGGATTGTATCGTCGTTGGGCCTATGCATTTGCCCGAGTCGCATATCCACAAAATGAATTCACCTTTTTTTTCTAATATCGGGTGTCGGTCTTCATTTGTCTTTTTATCAAATCAAGATTAATTTCAGGAAATGTGAGGCGAAGAGAAACTGTAATCTAAAATTCACTCAGAATTTCACATTAGCCTCGTCTGTGCACTTCTGTGTTGAAAGCGAGGTTCTCTGTGCTACACAGTGCTATTCAAGAAATACATTCAT
The DNA here is from genome assembly GCA_037893225.1 of Hippasteria phrygiana. Lineage (NCBI taxonomy): Eukaryota > Metazoa > Echinodermata > Asteroidea > Valvatida > Goniasteridae > Hippasteria > Hippasteria phrygiana. The sequence goes on from JAZGUH010000733.1 coordinate 72,302, forward strand.
TCATGCGTGCATAAATTACGGCAAATGCTAGCATAGCGCAAGGCCAGCATGGTCAAACTGATGAGGCTAGACACGGATTTTGAAACTGAAAGACTGCTTGGAATCTATATGGCGAGCCAGAGATTGTGCACCCACAGTGCAATTTCAATTAAATTGTGGCTTCGACGATATCTCTTCCGTCCATAGCCAGACCCCCCCGGGCTACATCGGAAGATCACACCATAGAAACGAGAACCTCTGTGCATGTTGTTGCATCTTAACCTCGCCGGAATGTCCTCCACTGTCGGGTCATATGGGATATACTGCCCGATGTGATAATGCTACATCTGATGCTGTGAAGCATTAACCAGTATTTGGTTGTTTTGTTTTTGTCGGTCTTATCTGCAAACTGCTAACTGCTAACTGACTGGATGACCTGAAATACACACAATTTCAAGCAAGTTCTTTCTCCAAAGCAAAAAACGAAAGAAAAGAAACTTTGAAATGTTAGGCCAGCTAATTTTGTTGAAAAATAGGTAGTTTTTGCTTTAGAATTGTACACACTCCCCTTTTTGTACATGAATCTCAATATCTTCTCCAAAATAGTGGCATCAAGGGGTAACAGTAAGTTTTGGCCGAGAGTGGACAGGCAGTTTTTCAATCTTCACTAGGATAGGACAGACGGATACTTTATCCTAGATAAAACCCTGTCCCATTGTTAAAGCTTGTTCCGGGTACTGTGGTAAAATTTCATTAGGACACTGACCAGTTTTGCAGATTTATTTTATTTTTTTGCAGAGAGAACACCAGAAGTGATGCTAAATTTGAATTAAGTAGGATTTGGGCAATTCAGTCTTTTTCTGATACACGTACACTGGGTGGGGGAGGGTTTGGGACTTTGGGGGTCTAAACACACCCCCCCCCCCCCCCCCCCAGTCACTGCAAATTTATTTCAGTATTTCTTTTTACCTTTAATGTAAAAGACCACACTGGTTTGCCTTTCAGGATGTTTTCTTTTTGCTTTTATAGAAACAAACTCTCTGCTGTTGATCTCTCTGTTTTCGGGCAGCAAATATTTTTGGGGCCCCTTTTTACCCCCACACTCTGTCAGCAAAATTGCAGACTAGTCGAGTTTTTGCAAGTCCTTTCGCAAGTCCAGTCAGAAGTCCTTTCATAAAGCTGGTCACAAGTGATTGTCTTTGTCAAAGCTTATTTGAATAGCTTGTGGATGCACTACACTAATTCATGTCCGAATTTATGGGCCAGCTCATCAACATAAAATGTATACCCACAACTTATTTTGAAAAAGGAGAGTTTGTGCCTCCAAAAATTGTGGGATTGTGTAAACATAGCCCAGCATGAACTCCCTGGTTTCTGGGCTTCCATCTGTGTGCAGACTTGATAAAATTACTGTTGAAAAATGGGTCCTATTTGCCCGAGAAAGTGGAGGGATGCCATGTTAAAAATGGCTGTTGATCGGCTTGGGAAATAGGACTTTTTTGGAGGTGGGTTTGTTTTGTGTCAATAATTAAAAATGTAATTGGTTAACCCCCCAAAAATAGAACAGAAAATGAAAGATAAAAGATCAGACAATAAGTGACATTTGTTTTTGTAGACCCCAGTGTTGCTGGGGTACAGGTTCCCTGAACTTTGTTGATTGTACACGGTTGTCAACGGGAGCTTGCACCCTTGTAGGACTGGAAGGCTTGGGATGGACTTGTGATAGACTCGACTACACCCCTGCAAAATTGTGTTGACACCCCCCCCCCCCCCCCCCCCCCCTCCCCCCCAAAGTCCCTGCTTGTAAAAATCAGTGCTGAACAGTTTGGCCTAGAACATAAACAACACTAAACACGCACCTACTATTCAACCTGCGCTGATCCTTGAATTTCAAAGGAAGTTTCCTTATTCATATGGTAATTTTGGTGAGGCCAGGGGTAGGTCACACTGTGTTGTGCGGCTGCATGTTCAAGGAGACTGTACTATGCATGGTATAATGCCATGAACACAAGCAATTCATGATAATTCATGAAAAAAAATTACTGGGTCATGAACTCTATCAATTGAAAACATACAGTAGGCGCTTGGCTTTTAATTCATGTTGCCCCGATTTTATTTTACCCTGGATGTACTTTTTTGGCCAACACAGCTCATGAATATGCATGACCATTTTAGGGGACTTATGTCATTGACATTCAATAAATGTAGTGTACACGATTGGTAATCCTGCAATTTTGTTTTTACTGAATTATTACGAAATACCTTACTAGACTGTAAGTTAATAGTAGTCTCAATCATCCTGTGAAATGATGGCACCAGCTAGGTGTGCTGTCGTTGTCAAGAAAAGTGGAAATTTATATCGTTTTCCAACGATTTCCAGCTGGAAATCATTGAGGAAACTGCCCTGTAGCCTTCAGTCAAGGTGCGCCGTGGCTACCCAAGACATGCTGGCATTCGGGGCACATCACGCGTCCAAGTTGCCACGCGCGCCTTGACTATTAAAAGGCTATCATCCGCCCGACGGTTGAAAACAGCGCCGTTTTTCTCTCGTTTTTTTCGCCATCCAACAACGCAAAATTTTGAACAGGTCAGTGGAACGATATTTCCTATAAAATACTAACCCCCCAAATCCGCCCATTACTGAAAATTGCAACAATGACCAATCATGTACACTACCTCTATGCTTGAACTGCCTGGGTGCAAAAGTTGAACTCAGCCTGTCAATGGGAGTCGGTCAGGGACACTTGTTGGAGTGCTGTGAGTCATATCAACCATGCTAAGTGGCTATGAAAGGGCGGGAATTGCGGACATCCCCCAACTGAGGCCTGCCCCCCCCCCCCCCCCCCCCACCCCCTGCATTCCCTCCTGAGGATCCCATTGCAGTTGTGCACAACAAGTTGTTCCTGTTTATTTTCTCCTTGAATTCCCCCCCCCCCCCAAGAAATACTGGTGCACTCTTTACTTTTTAAGCTTTTAACTTTGTTAAATAGGCCGTCAGCCTCGGTCCAAAAATTGGGCCACCGGTATCAAATGATCGAGAAGAGCGATTTTTTGCAAGGTATGCACACCGAGAGTTGGAAAATGTGTGATAGCATTGCAGCGTAAGCAGTGGCAGTTTTTTGAGTGTTTTAATTTTTTTATTTTTTTAAATGGCCGCAAATATGCTTGTTACCGGATTAATTATATGTGGTAACAAGCATTTTGGCGGCCATTTTTTTTTTTTTTAAAGGGTGATAACACCCAAAAAGCTGCCACCGCTGCAATGCTATCACATATTTTCCAACTACACGGGTGCATACCTTGCCAAAAATCACCATGAGCATTATTCCCCTCATTTGATACCGACCAACCCCCCAGACTGATGGCCTAAAACAGGCTTTTAAAACTTCCCTTTAGTGATGCATACAAAATGTACATTTATGGTTGATTAGTCTGTATCTCAGGCTGCCTTTTAAGTTGTCATGGATTAAGGAATTTAAAAGCCTGTCCATCAGGGGTAGTAATGTAAAGTGCTTTAATCTCTCAAAAAAAGTGCTATATTAATGCCGGTGTTTTTTCTTTTTTTATTTAATAATAATACAAATTTAAAAATCACCGGCAATACGCTGATATTATCAAAAGTGCTTTTGGACACATAATACTCTCTGGATTTGTGAAACTCATGTTTTAAAATTGCACTTCAGACATCAAATATGGATAAGTTCCACTTTCAGATGTGATCGTTTGATGTGATCAATGGCCTCCTTGAATGAAAGGGAATGCGATGCAGTGAATTTAATAATGCAGCGTGCGACTTGATCACACCGTGCGTGTGTGATAGACCGTTTTGTTGACATTATTGTGTAATGTCGTCAGTGGAGGAAAATATATTATAGCTAGGAGTGGCGTTTGACTTTACATTGCTTCTATGTGACCACTGACCAGTGCATGTAAGCATGTCCGTTCGTCAATCCGTTGGTGTTGGACTGTCTGTCTGTGTTTCCAGGTGAGGACCTGCTTGGAATGAACCAAAAGTTGCCACCAATACAAGGCTAAGAGCCACTCTAGGTAAAGGGCTACAACAAAAGGTGGTAGGGTTTGTGATATTTCGAATTGCCAACCCCATGGTTTTCCCGGGTCCAGATCTAAATAGAGGATAAATAGATACCAAAGAAATGATCCCAATTTTCAGACCTAATGAATTTGAAGGGGGTGTCAGTTTTTATGTTGTCGTCGCCACGAACATGACACCGCCGCTCATTCATGTGAACAGAACATTCAAAACGAACAGATGAACCCGTGCCCCCCACCCCTTAGAAGTGCAACTAATGCTGGTGGTGGGGAATATTCACATTACCGGTAATTATCAAAGTTTAGTGACATCATTTATGTATTTATACATTCAGGAATCACACCATTCAGGTGTGAGACTCTGTACCCATTGATGTTTGCCATGGCTTCTACGTTATCCAATCGGAATCTATTTGTTTTTAACAATTCCAATCATTACAGAGTTCAAGTCTGGCATTAGCTAGAATCATCAGTTATCTGCTATTTGTTTAAATGTCTGGGAATTTTGTACAAAATGGACGTTGTTCCAAAGGTTAGAGCTCAGACGGGCGTTAGACTCTTCAGCGCTGTTATACCATCAAGTCACGTACTGACGTGATAGTGTCATGACATCATAAAGAGTAATTTTTCTCAAAAGGAACACAAAATCAGTATTTATTAATTGTAACGAAACTTGGGAAAATATATATGTTCAGGCAGATGTCTTCAAAAGTGGGTTAGAAACAGCATGTCACTGAGTGCCATTTTTGAGAACTATGTTAATTTCTATGAACAATCTAAAGTAGAAGTAAAAACAAAAAAGGGTCGTCGCCTTTCTTTTGTTTAAACTGCTCAAAATGGACAATCCGGTGTAGCATGAAATTTTGTCACCATGAAATATGGTAGTATTTACATGCCAAGTGATTGATAATATTGATAATTGGGAGAGTTGTTAGTCACATGAGCGGGTTTAACCAATAATAAGGAAGAGAAGCCCAAATTTCATTGGAGTCGGATAATCATATGACACCGGCAATCTGGCAGATCCAGAACACTTTTTTTTGGGGGGGGGGAAGCAAAATTAATGACCGGGCCAAATGTTTCATTTTAAAAAAAAGTAGAAAATGGCACGCTGAAACATTTTCTTGCTGCAAAATTTGATAAGGACTCTCTAAGACATTTGTTTCACAATTTTAATTAATGGATTAACTAATAGGGTAAACTATATGTTTTTGTTTTTTGTTTTTTGTTGTGTTTTTTTGTGTGGGGTGGGGTAGGAGCCATGGCCTAGTTGGCCTCCCCTGGAGTCTCAAAACACACCCTGCATTCATGATCAATGTGCTATCACTATTAGGTTGAAGTTCTTGCATCCTATATATCAACATGATTATGACGAGGTGAAGGTTCACATATTACACCAGCTGGCGTAGTGACGAGATTAAGTGATAATGCTCATGATATTATTGATTGCTAGACGGCTATTGGCCTGCAGGGCCGACTAACAAGAGCTGTGCACCGGGCACAGCATCATTTCATTAGCGAAACAGACGCACCTTCAGCTTACCGTCAACTTAAATTGTATACAAATTCTTACAAGACAAATACATTGTACATGTATGTGTAAATGCCATGATTAGGTTTATTGCTGGTTAGAATAAATTATATTATACAATAAATTAGAATGCAACAACAGATATGATCAGCCTGCATGATTTGTCAGGGACTACCAAATTATTCTGTTCAAAGCAATGGCTTCTATGTTTTTATCTGTAATTTTGCAGTTTCAATGTTCTTATAGTGTTATAAAAAACTGTACTTTTATACTTTATATAAACAGGATATTATAAGGAACAAATTAAGAGACCAATTTTTCTGGGATTATTTTGCTCAAAACAACCCAATTTTCTTTTCAGCATATAAAAAATAATTGGGGGCATAAGGAAATATTTTTCAAAAAATGTACAATTTTGAGGGCACGTTTGAACTGCATCAGCCCTTTCCTATCTTGTACATTAAACCTTAATAAAATTCAGCTAGTCACATAATGTGCACCTTACACAGGTTGTTTCAGACCAGGTTTTTGTCACAGACAACATCCGGTCGAGTGGTAGAACTAGCATAGGTGCCATCAACACTGTTGCTGGTATGCCAGGTAGTTTGTGGTCTCAACTGCATTACTAAAATGATTGCCTGAAGAGATTTTTACATGTACACGTGTTGTTACCAACATCGTAAGTTTTTCTTTTTTGATTTGCAAATAACCAAAAGAAAATACCCCCCAAAACCCCAAAATTGATTAAGCAAAATATTTTGCGTGTAATCAACTGCAAGTATCCCTTTAAACAAAATGGTGAGCTCCACCCCCAAAAAAATCAAACCTTAGACCTTAGTTACGCCATTGTACAAAATAATATACCACCGACACAAACGGGCAATCATCACCTGTCTTGGAAAATAATGTTGTTGTTTAAATTGCTATTTGACAGAACTGAACACCATGTAATCTTTAATGCTCCAAATGCTAACACCATCAGCGTGTTTCGGGAATTATTTTTTTGTATTTATTTATTTATTTATTTATGTATTTCTTATTTACCCTGGGGAAACCTTTCAGTTAAAAAAATACAGCAATAGTGCAGAAGTATATAAGATACATAAAAAATTCATCAACTGATAAAACAATATATATATTTAGACCAGCTGGTTATGTTAAAAATAGGTTGAGCAAAAACATTACAAATCTACAGATCTATAGATCTATATGCGTTTTTCATTAACACCCCCCCCCCCCTCCCCTGTAGACTCAAATCTATGCTTTTGAACAACACCCTGTCCTCAAAATCCAAGCTGTTGGTCAAGCTTCATTGTGCACCCCATAAGATTAATCACAGCTCTACGAATTAATGAAGTCATTTTGGCTGGACACATCACACAAACTGCTGTCAGTGGGTAAGCATCAGTGCTTCATCTCAATCAATGGTAGACTTCAATCAAGTCAGTAATTGGCCGGTTTTGGTAAATTATTATATGAGGACGCCTGCAGACAAAACAGGACCGCCTAACGACTTGTCTTCAAGTCGAAATCAATAGCCTCTCATCAGACATCCTTAGCTCCATGGATTAGGGGCAAATTTCATAAAGCTGTTCAGCACAAAAATTTGCTTAGCATGCAAATGCTTCCTTGATAAAAACTGGATTACCAACCAGATTTCCATGTGTGGAATATTGCTTTTGACTGGCATTCAGCTGTTGTTTGCTTAGCATAAAAATTACATGGCTTTTGGCTGGTAACCTTTTTTTACTAAGCAAGACCTTTTCATGCTAAGCAAATTTAGTTGTTTTACCAATGGAAATTGACTGGTGAAAAAAAACAAAAATGTTGACCCATCCATCGGAAAATAAATTCTCTTGTCCAATGTGTCTCTTTCATTTTTGTGTCTGAACAGTTGAAAAACGTACGGTTGTTGGAAATTTTAAAAAGAACGATGGCCATCTTGAAAACAAAAAAAATGTAAAAAACTCCTTCATTTTTTTGTACCTTATCTCACAATATTACACCACAAAGCTAGTGGTTAGGACCCTGCAATATGATGACCATATTACATTGACCAGCTGCCATGGACACTTTGACCTTACATAGAGGTCACAAGGTGGCTGGCTGGAGACCCAGAACTGTATCCTGTGAATATGGACAGCCCTGGATGCAAGGCTAAGGTAGGGAAAGTTCAGGTATGTGCATGCGTCTGAACTTGCCTTGGCCTGATGAAGACTAGCAGTGTGCAGTCAAAACGTTGTCGTGGTCCACATCATTGATTACATCGTGAGGCAGTAGATAAACATTGTTCTCAATACCTTGGCCTCTCAAATACTGAGAGGGGGGGGGGGGACTGGTGTACCTCAGACAAAAGCCTGTGGGGGACAAGGAGGGGAAAAGGGCCTTTGTTTTTCTGTAACCCTCTTTAAATACCAACCCCTTTCAAAAATTGAGATTTTTATTATTTTTGCCTAAAACTGAACTAGGCAGTAATACTAATAGCAGAAAGGAATATGGTTGCAAGACCTAAATTTAAGGTAACGCATTGCCATGGATGCAGCAAACGCATTTGTCTAATTTGGTGGCATGGGTGGCTTGTGCGTAAAGCGCTCGCCTCTCACCAATGTGGCCCGGGTTCGATTCCTGGCTGCGGACCATATGTGAGTAGAGTGGTGCGTTGGTTCTCTCCTGTGCCACGAGGGTTTTCATCGCCGGATCCTCCGGTTTTCCTCCCTCCGGAAAAATCAAACACTTTCGATCTCTGGCTGTGCTCCGTGGTCATATAGGCCCTATGGGTGGATGTGGCCGGCTGCCAGAGGCGCCTTTACGTGCCAGCGACTCGACCACGTTGTAGCCGCGTCCTTCGCAATTCAGCTTCTCAGCTACCAGTAAGGATGATTAGCCTCCCATGATTATTAAATTATTAATAAATTGCTGTGATTATTAAAAAGTAGAAAATAACAATGTACATGACCATTCCTTGAAAATGTTTGTATGAGAATCATCGACAAAATACTATCCATACTATCTTGTTTCCAACAGTCCAAACCTTCGTCCCAGAAATCATTTTCAAGTAGTATATTTTAAAGTGATGGTCGTGTACGTTATAAAAGTACATTTTTAATGATCTTTCCAACCACAGCAATTTTAGGCTGAATATTTGTACAGGCCAATGAGGCAACTCTAGGCCATAAAACAGGCTCTGTGCCAGACTCTGGGAGAACAAAAATTAGCCAAGTATCTTACTCATGGACACAAGCACCAAATCCCCTTGGCTGGGATCAAACTCATATTCTTGGAGACCCCGTCACAAAGGACGAGTGCACTGTCAATGTAACCACTCAAGAACAATAACTCAAAATGCATTTTATTGTTTGTTGATTTAACACAATAGGCCTAAGCAAATATTTCCGCATTAGTATAGATGCAACACCTGCCTCTCCAGAAAAAAAAACTTTTTTTTTTGTCTTTCCTCAGGAAGTCAATGTTGAATACAGATATCCTTTTCCAGGTTTCAAATGGATTGACAAATGTCTACGCCAGCTTTATTTGAACCGGAAAACATGACTGACCCGAGATTTCGAAAGTGTAATGTTGAAATGAAACTAGTTGAAATGAAACTTGTATGTAGACCACAACTGTGTGGTGTTCGATATGAAATTAGGAACATTGAACCAACACGTACAGAAAAACCTCTTTTTCATGCTAATTATCATCCCACCGTCCCACATAGGAGTCTAGGGGGAGTGTAGTAGAGTAGAACCTCTGCCAAAAAAATGATTTACTACCAAATTGTCTTTTTTTTCTTTTTTCTTTTTAAGTCCACAGACTGTTGTGGGTGTATTTACAGACTTTTCATAAAAAAATCAAAGATTTTTGAAATTAGGGTTTTCAAAATCTGATCACCCCAACACTTTAACCTCTTTAATACGGACGATGGCCGTGGTTTGGAGAAAAAAAAACACCTGGCTGGTTGTCGTCTGTACGCGCATTGTTGCGCGTACTCAATCCACTGTCTGTGTATTGTTTGCGTTACGCTTAGCTGCACTAGCCCGTATTGGCATACCGGCACCCCATTAATAACAGCTGGCCGGAATGGGTCAAAGATGCCCTCTCCCAATAAGCAGATCAGCAATAAAATTCCTTCAAAAATAAAACTGCTTCTCTGAGGAAAATACTAGTGGCTCTTTTGAGTGGAACAGACGGGTGACATAATATCTCGTTAAATTGTGAACAAAGGAGGAACGGGGTAACATTAATTGAGGGCAACAGCCTGTGCACTGTTCATTTTCAGTAAGGTGGAAGGGTTATTTTCAGATGTTTTTTACAACTGAAATAAGACTTGGATTTCCCATGGCCAATTATTATTATTTCAAGCTTCCTCCCTTCAGGATAAAGCATACGTAAAACTCTTTAAAACCAACTTTGCAAACTGAGACTAATTTTTAATATAAATTATGTCCCGATTTGCATAAACTGTTCATAATTCAGGTATAATGTGTGGGAGACAGGAGTATGTATATGGGCCAAAGGATCATCCCTCCAGATTTTTGTTAAATGATAAGGCAGAAAGGAGGAAAATTAAATGAGGCCGGGAGCCAATACGGAATTGTAAATTTCGAAATTTCCCCGGCTGGCAGGATTCGTGAATTTCATTACCCCCCCCCCCCCCCCCCCCCCCATACACTCTTGTGTACATGGTTCATTTAGAAACCAGGCCAGCTGGTCAGTGTTTATCGGATGTACCGTTTAAATCAATATTTACAATTAGCGCACCATTCATTTAAATAATGGCCTCATAGGCCACTATAACACACATATATAAACATTTACATTTCATATCTTTAAGCATGATTTTTTTGTCCGTGGCTCTTAAGTCTGTAAAATGCAAGTCACAAAGTTTGCTATATATATAACAATTCTTGTTATAATATTTTGAAAAGAAGTGTGTATTTGTATATTACAACAAGGACACAAATATTGACTGCTATGGAGTGGTAGAGTAAAATTAGCCTACCGAGGTGATGAGCAGCCGAGGGAAAATATAACAGTACAGGGATCACTGAGGAAGGCTATAGTTCTACTGTACCATGAGTGAGAAAAGTCAATATTTGTTCGGCACAATTTAAAGGTAGTAGGCCTATACAACATTTGCAAACATCAAAAAACAAAACTACTGAATTATTATGAAATACCGTACTAGACTGTAAAATAAACAGCAGTCTTGAGCATCCTGTGAAATCATGGCACCTGGTGTGCTGCCGTGTTTTGTTTTTTTAAGTGACATTTGTTATCATTTTCCAACGATTCCCCAGCCTGATAATTCCCTGACTCTATAAATTGCTCCGATTTGTCTAAAGTAGGGGTCAGGGAACTAGACTACTAGAACATCAATTTTTTCTCTTGACGGTTTTCCCAGCAGCACACAAAACTTTAAACAGGTCAGCTTTACTGTTACAGTATTTGCTAGCACGCTATAAAATACTAACCCCCAAATTTATTTAAAGTTTCTGAAAATTACAGCAAAAGCAAATGTTGTATACTACCTTTAAGGCAGCTTTGATGGATCTAATGAGACAACTAATTCCAAGCCAGCGACGACGTTGATCGAAATGATCTTCAATCTTCCGGGCCAGGTCTGCTACCTCGTAATTTCCGGTGCCCGTATCTCCAGACAGTTCATTTTCACAGTGCATTGTAATTAGTCTACATGTACCTCAATGCAAAGGGGAATGTTTTTTTTATTTGACCAAGGGGGACAGGCCATAAGATCATCCCCCCAGATTTCACTATCATAAAAACAAAATAATGTACGCCTACTTCCAATCAAAAATGGCACAATCTGCAAATTTTAAAATGGAATAAGTTGTTAACACATGTTCACAGATTGAAGATTTGTGCTAGTGATGTGAGAAATCGGAGATTTACAAATCCGGTTATCCTTATTTTATTCAAACCGAATAATGATTTCACCAGAAGTTTCCATCTACATGTAGCATAGTCATGCCAACAAAAAGTGACGAGTGAGGTGCCGCATGAAAAGCCCCCGTAAAACAATGACTGGATATAGTTTGCAGGATTCAGTGACCACTGGGCCTTTACAAAAACACTCCATCCCCCACCCCCCCCCCCCCCCAAAAAAAAAACAAAAAAAAAAAAACTAACAAACAAAAACATGCAAGCCTTCTGAACTTCAAAAGTAGCTTTGCTTTCCTGAATCTCGAAAAAGAGGTCATCTTGAAAAACAAGCTGGCAGCCACTAAAAAGGTTTCCTCGGTTTGTCTTATCTGCCAATGGACGGGCAAAAATAATTTTGGAAAGGCAGTTATTGCTTGCAAAAATATTTAAACCTCGATAAATAAATCAATCGTCAACACAGGTATATCAAATAAATATCTCCTCCCAAAAATGGTTGGTAAAATGATACCGTAGGCTTAGATTTCATTGTTTCCTGAAACCAGTGGACATGCAGATATTTCATTTCAAAGAACCCTATAGCTGGCTCGTTCCTTTCTTTAAAGGTAGTGTACACGATTGGTAATCCTTCAATTTGATTTTGAATGAATTATTACGAAATACCTTACTAGACTGTAAGTTAATAGTAGTCTCAATCATCCTGTGAAATATGGCACCAGCTGTGCTGTCGTTGTTGTCAAGAAAAGTGGAAATTTATATCGTTTTGCAACGATTTCAGATTGGACAGAAAACTGCCCTGTATAAGGCGCGCGTGGCTACCCCGACGAGTGGCGCGCACCGGACATGCTGACATTCGGGGCGCGTCACGCATCCAGGAGCCAATTTCATAAAGCTGTTCAGCACAAAAATTTGCTTAGCATAAAAATGTCTTGCTTAGTAAAAACAGGTTATCAGCCAAAAGTCCATGTAATTTTCATGCTAAGCAAGCAACAGCTGAATGCCAGTCAAAAGCAATATTCCACACATGGAAATCTGGTTGGTAATCCAGTTTTTATCACGGAAGCATTTGCATGCTAAGCAAATTCTTTTGCTTAACAGCTTTATGAAATTGGCCCCTGGTAGCACGCGCGCCTTGACTAAAGGCTACCATCTGCCCGACGGTTGAAAACGAACGCTGTTTTTCTCTCGTTTTTTTTTTCGCCATCCAGGCGACTGTGAGATCCAGCCCAGGGAGTTTGACCAGGGATTTACAATTGACGAAAAACCTTCAATCTGTTTACGCAATGCTATAGTTCCCCAGAAACCACAACTTTAATTGAACACTTGACACTCATAAAGGCCCTCACATAATATTATTGACCTTCCCCATTTTATCCTTTAAAATGGTTGAGTGTCTTTTTCAAGTACACACCGCATGTGTATTTGTGATAAAAGCACTTTTAATGCAACGGTGACCTTAAAAACAAATTTGGATATTTAAATGCAGTGCAGGACTCAATTTGGCACAACCATCAGTCGTCATTTTTGCCTTGATCCTGTTCACAATTTTTAAATACATCCTTATCAATGTAGCCTATGTGACCTGGCAGCACAAAATGAGGGGAAAGTATATTCATGTTCAAGTTTACCAATAACCTTCTTCCACGTTCCTTCTCAGCCTTCTTTACTACAATCCGAGACACTCATGGGTATTCCACCAGATTACGTAACAAACACAATCTATTTTTGCCTTACACTCGCACGTCTCACTCCATTAGCACTTTGCGATATTATGGACCTCGTCTATGGAATGCTTTGGATGAAGTTACTCGAGCTCACTCGTCCGTTGGCCAATTTAAACGGTTCTATAAGAAATCTTTAATTTCCCATTATGTGACTTAGCTGCTCCGATTTTCATGGTTTTATTTCTATAAGTTAATATGTTTCCCTTAACTTAACTTAACTTAACTTAACTTAACTTAACTTAACTTAACTTAATTCAGTCTAATTTATTTAATTTATTCTTTTTTTACAAAATACTGTCTGTTCATGTCCCATTTCTCGTTTTCCCGTCGTGTCAATTGTTTTCTCACGTATCTTCTTGTTTGTAGGTGTCGTCTTTTGTGTCGTAATTTTGTAGGCATTTCTATACAAGCTTCGGCTTCTTGAAAATGCCTCCATACTTTCTTTTCTGTGTTAAACTTTCTTTTTTTTATAATTTATTAATTTTTCTTCTTCCCAATTATATAAGTACTTAATTTGCTTTAATACATTTGTCAATCTGTGAAAGTATGGAAATAAATGTATACTTGAATTGAATTGAATTGAATTGAATTGAATTGAATTGAAAGTTGCTAACAGGAAAAGCTATTTTTTTTCTACTGAAAAGTCAATTTGGGGATTTCAACAACTGTATATAATGGGTCATTCCAAGCGACATTTGAGGCGTCATAAAAAACAAAAAGAAATAGTGTTTTTAGGACCGTTTTGAGATGGTTCAGATTATTGTTTGCCCTCCCTGGCACAAAAAGCTGCATACGCTAGAGATACAAACTATAGTGGTGGGATGTAAATCTGTTTTTGTTTTTACATTCGGTTTGAATTCCACTATTCGGTTTCGATTTTGGAAACAGGGTATTCGAAAGCAAGCTTAGAAACATTAAGCCTTCCATTTTTTGTGACACATGTTAAAGCAAATAACAACTGGAACATCCTCCAATTTGCTCCATGGTCTCTGATTGTAACTGCATTCACTCGTTAGTGGTCTTCTAGGTATGAATAGCCTGCCCATCCATTTTTTTTAAACATTACAGCTCTGGAGTGTTTTTGTATAAAGGCCCAGTGGTCACTGAATCCTGAAAACTATATCCAGTCATTGGGAGGGTTTTTCATGCAGCACCTCATCACTCGTCACTTTTTATTGGCGTGATTATGAGCTCGATGGGAACTTGCGGTTGAAATCAGATAACTGTTATTCGGTTTGAATAAAATTAGGATATCCGGGTTTGAATAAAATTAGGATAACCGGATTTTAAAATCTCCAATTTCTACCACCACTAACACAAACCTATTTTCGACACCTTGTGGAATGTTTTTTATCAGTCGTGTCCCTGCAAGTCCTTTCACAAGTCCAGTCAAGAGTCCTTTCATAAAGCCGGTCACAAGTAACTGGATGAACAATGACAAAGGGATGCCTTTGTCAAAGCTCATTTGAATAGCTTGTGATTGGAATTAGGACCGGAGTGCTTGTGATGGACTTGCAGGGACTTGTGATGGACTTGTGATGGACTCGTGATGGACTCGACTACATCCCTGGTGGTGATCAAATTGTGTTTTCACTTGAAATTACGTATCCTTATTTTTCTGAATTGCTCTCGAAATCCGATAAACGTAGTTTCTCTGATATCAACAACATTAAAAGGCTAGTGCAGTATATTGTTTTTAATATTTATCTTAAGTACTGATGATTTTGTAATTTTCTGCCGACAGAAAAAGTCTTATCAATGGTCCAAGGCCATATTCAAATTACCAACTGATAGCAGCGCATATGTCGTTAGGCCCATGGGATCGGAGTGGGGAAATATGCACCCCTCATATTCCACAAATTTGTCTACTTTTTGCAATGCTTTTAGGATTTCTTTTTAGGGGGGGTGGGATGGAGGGTGATAGAATTGGTCAAGGTGGATGGCACTCCCACATTTTTCAATTTTATTTTTTTTGATTTTGCCAATATAGGATCCCTTTTTACGACAATTTTTCAATTAAAATTTTGGATATTCACCCAACCAAAAAATCTTACGTATGTACGGGCCTACATGCATTGGTCAAATAAGAACGGAATGTTGTCAAGGTGTGCATAACAGTTGTGTGTACATAAACTCCTTTCTTCATCTTTAACAGTGACTAGGCAGAGTGCAAACTCTCTCCCATGACCCCCACCCCCACCCACCCCCCCCCCCCCCCCACCCCCACCCCCACCCCCACCCCCACCCCACCCCACCCCACCCCACCCAACAAAACAAATGGGGATGGCAAGCAAGGGATGTGTGAAATAAGCCAGTGAAATATCATGGTGTGGGGGGGGGGGGGGGGGGGGGTGGGATGGGGATTCAACCTCTTTGTGACGAATTTCTCAGTCTGGAAATTTAATGATTTTTCCCTGGTAATCCCCCCCCCCCCCCCCTAAAAAAGTTTCACTATGCTACTTTTTAATAATATAACGGGTCTAAAGCCCGGTTCATACTTCATGCGAATGCGTATGCGAAGCGAATTTGTTAAGGTAACGGAGAACGTCACAATGAAACTTCAATTGTTGACGTCATGAAATTCGCTTCGCATTCGCATTCGCACGAAGTATGAACCGGGCTTAATACAGTAAAACACGGCAAGCAAAATGTTAACCGCAAATTGTGTGCTATAAAATCGGCAAACATTGGAATGAACACTTGGTGTAATTATGCAGAGTCCCCTCAAACAAGAAAAGAATCTGAAAATGAAAGGTAATATATCATTGGAATATCTCCCCAACTAACAAACACTCCCCCCACCCAAAAAAAAACACAAAAAAACTAAGTAGCCGCTCGTTTCCATGTTGTTCTCCGCATAATTAAATGCCACAAGACTGCATTAAAAGGAAAATAATGGCACGTATTATTAAGTACTAATTACCAGACCATAGACTTGACGATCTTACTCACAAAATGCACTCAGCCAATATCAGTCATTGGGGTTAACGAGCAATGTCCCAGGTTCTATTTTTAGGCAGAGTGCTGTGCCGGCGCACTTGCCAACCATCTAGGAATATCATGCCACCCCAGGTACGTGTGTTGTTTATTCCGCGAGGCACTAAACAGGGAACTACAATCCCGGCCAAATCTCGTTGGGCCCCCGACCCCCCTGCCCCCGGTCAATGTTGGCTCTCATTGCGCGGAATGCGCTCCGGCTTGATATTACAACATTGAGCGGGGGAGCGGGGGGCGCGGAGGAGGGTATGTTTATCATCACGTGGCCCAAGCATTTTGGCCGGGATTGTCTGAAAGTTCGCCTAGTTTATCTATAAAGAGTTTAAAACACGCAAAATCAACTTTTCAACCCAAATAGTTTGAATTACCTGATTATAGCGCCCCCAAGGGAGATCCCCGTCTAAACATCGAATGCTATTTTAATAATGATGTCCAACTAATTAGGTTGTCATAATTTTTGTTTGACCGTTCGGACAACCAAGACGTTAATTACGAGATAAATACGATTGTTTTAACAACAAGTTAAAAAATAGCCCCCAACGCCCTACAGTTGGCACTTGCTAAAAGTTGTGGACGTCATCATTGCGACTTTCCTGAACTGAACGTTTGTGGCCTGTTTCCTGAAAATCGCTTGTGAACTTGGGAAAACACGGAAGTCTGGGGGGGGGGGGGGGGGGGCAGTAGTCGCCCCTTTCCGGTCTCCGTACGTACCAAACTAAGCCCGGTCGGGATAGGGTTAACAGAATGACGATTCCTGGCTGTCATGCGCTTGCGCCAGGACTGGTTTTGCAGTGCGCATCGTACACAGTGTACCATGACGATTAGCCATGACATTTTGTCCAATAACTTCACAAAAGACATCTTTTGTTAAACGCGAAAAACGCATTATGTTACACAAACATACAAGCCTCTTCCATTTTGTTTCAACTACCTCATTCCGTGAATTGTCGGAAAACTCAACGGTTAACCCTCGCCACTAAAAAAATAGAGAAATGACAGACTCTCCTTTACTATTTTGGTGGCGAGGGTTAATCGTTGAATTTTCCGACAAATCACGCAAAGAGACGGCTAAAAAATTGGAAGAGGCTTGTAGGTGGTTTGTGTAGCGTAATGCGATTTTCGCGTTGAACAAAAATGTCTTTTGTAAAGTTATTTGACAAAATGGCATGGTTATTCGTCATGGTGCATCGTGTACGATGCGCACTACAAAACAATTGGGATCATCTGTGTCTGAAAATTGAACGGTCAATTAAGCCTCTTGGCATCTGTTACTCACATAGTCTAGTGGTTTGGACATGTACATTCAAATGCAACAGTTGTGGGTTCGAATCCAACCCGAAAAAAAACCTCTTTTTTTCCACTTCCTTTTCTTTTAATTACTCCTGCACTCGGAAAGCCATGACCATCCGTTGCTTCTCACACTTAGGTCTTTTCTAATGTTTTTTTTTTTTTTTTTTTGAGAAAGAAAATTTCAGACAATCCCGGCCAAATCTCGTTGGGCCCCCGACCCCCCTGCCCCCGGTCAATGTTGGCTCTCATTGCGCGGAATGCGCTCCGGCTTGATATTACAACATTGAGCGGGGGAGCGGGGGGCGCGGAGGAGGGTATGTTTATCATCACGTGGCCCAAGCATTTTGGCCGGGATTGTCTGAAAGTTCGCCTAGTTTATCTATAAAGAGTTTAAAACACGCAAAATCAACTTTTCAACCCAAATAGTTTGAATTACCTGATTATAGCGCCCCCAAGGGAGATCCCCGTCTAAACATCGAATGCTATTTTAATAATGATGTCCAACTAATTAGGTTGTCATAATTTTTGTTTGACCGTTCGGACAACCAAGACGTTAATTACGAGATAAATACGATTGTTTTAACAACAAGTTAAAAAATAGCCCCCAACGCCCTACAGTTGGCACTTGCTAAAAGTTGTGGACGTCATCATTGCGACTTTCCTGAACTGAACGTTTGTGGCCTGTTTCCTGAAAATCGCTTGTGAACTTGGGAAAACACGGAAGTCTGGGGGGGGGGGGGCAGTAGTCGCCCCTTTCCGGTCTCCGTACGTACCAAACTAAGCCCGGTCGGGATAGGGTTAACAGAATGACGATTCCTGGCTGTCATGCGCTTGCGCCAGGACTGGTTTTGCAGTGCGCATCGTACACAATGTACCATGACGATTAGCCATGACATTTTGTCCAATAACTTCACAAAAGACATCTTTTGTTAAACGCGAAAAACGCATTATGTTACACAAACATACAAGCCTCTTCCATTTTGTTTCAACTACCTCATTCCGTGAATTGTCGGAAAACTCAACGGTTAACCCTCGCCACTAAAAAAATAGAGAAATGACAGACTCTCCTTTACTATTTTGGTGGCGAGGGTTAATCGTTGAATTTTCCGACAAATCACGCAAAGAGACGGCTAAAAAATTGGAAGAGGCTTGTAGGTGGTTTGTGTAGCGTAATGCGATTTTCGCGTTGAACAAAAATGTCTTTTGTAAAGTTATTTGACAAAATGGCATGGTTATTCGTCATGGTGCATCGTGTACGATGCGCACTACAAAACAATTGGGATCATCTGTGTCTGAAAATTGAACGGTCAATTAAGCCTCTTGGCATCTGTTACTCACATAGTCTAGTGGTTTGGACATGTACATTCAAATGCAACAGTTGTGGGTTCGAATCCAACCCGAAAAAAAACCTCTTTTTTTCCACTTCCTTTTCTTTTAATTACTCCTGCACTCGGAAAGCCATGACCATCCGTTGCTTCTCACACTTAGGTCTTTTCTAATGTTTTTTTTTTTTTTTTTTTGAGAAAGAAAATTTCAGACAATCCCGGCCAAATCTCGCTGGGCCCCCGACCCCCCTGCCCCCGGTCAATGTTGGCTCTCATTGCGCGGAATGCGCTCCGGCTTGATATTACAACATTGAGCGGGGGAGCGGGGGGCGCGGAGGAGGGTATGTTTATCATCACGTGGCCCAAGCATTTTGGCCGGGATTGTCTGAAAGTTCGCCTAGTTTATCTATAAAGAGTTTA
The DNA here is from genome assembly GCA_037893225.1 of Hippasteria phrygiana. NCBI lineage: Eukaryota > Metazoa > Echinodermata > Asteroidea > Valvatida > Goniasteridae > Hippasteria > Hippasteria phrygiana. Next base: position 91,516 of record JAZGUH010000733.1, read on the forward strand.
AAACACGCAAAATCAACTTTTCAACCCAAATAGTTTGAATTACCTGATTATAGCGCCCCCAAGGGAGATCCCCGTCTAAACATCGAATGCTATTTTAATAATGATGTCCAACTAATTAGGTTGTCATAATTTTTGTTTGACCGTTCGGACAACCAAGACGTTAATTACGAGATAAATACGATTGTTTTAACAACAAGTTAAAAAATAGCCCCCAACGCCCTACAGTTGGCACTTGCTAAAAGTTGTGGACGTCATCATTGCGACTTTCCTGAACTGAACGTTTGTGGCCTGTTTCCTGAAAATCGCTTGTGAACTTGGGAAAACACGGAAGTCTGGGGGGGGGGGGGGGGGGGGGGCAGTAGTCGCCCCTTTCCGGTCTCCGTACGTACCAAACTAAGCCCGGTCGGGATAGGGTTAACAGAATGACGATTCCTGGCTGTCATGCGCTTGCGCCAGGACTGGTTTTGCAGTGCGCATCGTACACAATGTACCATGACGATTAGCCATGACATTTTGTCCAATAACTTCACAAAAGACATCTTTTGTTAAACGCGAAAAACGCATTATGTTACACAAACATACAAGCCTCTTCCATTTTGTTTCAACTACCTCATTCCGTGAATTGTCGGAAAACTCAACGGTTAACCCTCGCCACTAAAAAAATAGAGAAATGACAGACTCTCCTTTACTATTTTGGTGGCGAGGGTTAATCGTTGAATTTTCCGACAAATCACGCAAAGAGACGGCTAAAAAATTGGAAGAGGCTTGTAGGTGGTTTGTGTAGCGTAATGCGATTTTCGCGTTGAACAAAAATGTCTTTTGTAAAGTTATTTGACAAAATGGCATGGTTATTCGTCATGGTGCATCGTGTACGATGCGCACTACAAAACAATTGGGATCATCTGTGTCTGAAAATTGAACGGTCAATTAAGCCTCTTGGCATCTGTTACTCACATAGTCTAGTGGTTTGGACATGTACATTCAAATGCAACAGTTGTGGGTTCGAATCCAACCCGAAAAAAAACCTCTTTTTTTCCACTTCCTTTTCTTTTAATTACTCCTGCACTCGGAAAGCCATGACCATCCGTTGCTTCTCACACTTAGGTCTTTTCTAATGTTTTTTTTTTTTTTTTTTTGAGAAAGAAAATTTCAGACAGTCTGAAAGTTCGCCTAGTTTATCTATAAAGAGTTTAAAACACGCAAAATCAACTTTTCAACCCAAATAGTTTGAATTACCTGATTATAGCGCCCCCAAGGGAGATCCCCGTCTAAACATCGAATGCTATTTTAATAATGATGTCCAACTAATTAGGTTGTCATAATTTTTGTTTGACCGTTCGGACAACCAAGACGTTAATTACGGGATAAATACGATTGTTTTAACAACAAGTTAAAAAATAGCCCCCAACGCCCTACAGTTGGCACTTGCTAAAAGTTGTGGACGTCATCATTGCGACTTTCCTGAACTGAACGTTTGTGGCCTGTTTCCTGAAAATCGCTTGTGAACTTGGGAAAACACGGAAGTCTGGGGGGGGGGGGGGGGGGGCAGTAGTCGCCCCTTTCCGGTCTCCGTACGTACCAAACTAAGCCCGGTCGGGATAGGGTTAACAGAATGACGATTCCTGGCTGTCATGCGCTTGCGCCAGGACTTGTTTTGCAGTGCGCATCGTACACAATGTACCATGACGATTAGCCATGACATTTTGTCCAATAACTTCACAAAAGACATCTTTTGTTAAACGCGAAAAACGCATTATGTTACACAAACATACAAGCCTCTTCCATTTTGTTTCAACTACCTCATTCCGTGAATTGTCGGAAAACTCAACGGTTAACCCTCGCCACTAAAAAAATAGAGAAATGACAGACTCTCCTTTACTATTTTGGTGGCGAGGGTTAATCGTTGAATTTTCCGACAAATCACGCAAAGAGACGGCTAAAAAATTGGAAGAGGCTTGTAGGTGGTTTGTGTAGCGTAATGCGATTTTCGCGTTGAACAAAAATGTCTTTTGTAAAGTTATTTGACAAAATGGCATGGTTATTCGTCATGGTGCATCGTGTACGATGCGCACTACAAAACAATTGGGATCATCTGTGTCTGAAAATTGAACGGTCAATTAAGCCTCTTGGCATCTGTTACTCACATAGTCTAGTGGTTTGGACATGTACATTCAAATGCAACAGTTGTGGGTTCGAATCCAACCCGAAAAAAAACCTCTTTTTTTCCACTTCCTTTTCTTTTAATTACTCCTGCACTCGGAAAGCCATGACCATCCGTTGCTTCTCACACTTAGGTCTTTTCTAATGTTTTTTTTTTTTTTTTTTTGAGAAAGAAAATTTCAGACATGTCTGAAAGTTCGCCTAGTTTATCTATAAAGAGTTTAAAACACGCAAAATCAACTTTTCAACCCAAATAGTTTGAATTACCTGATTATAGCGCCCCCAAGGGAGATCCCCGTCTAAACATCGAATGCTATTTTAATAATGATGTCCAACTAATTAGGTTGTCATAATTTTTGTTTGACCGTTCGGACAACCAAGACGTTAATTACGGGATAAATACGATTGTTTTAACAACAAGTTAAAAAATAGCCCCCAACGCCCTACAGTTGGCACTTGCTAAAAGTTGTGGACGTCATCATTGCGACTTTCCTGAACTGAACGTTTGTGGCCTGTTTCCTGAAAATCGCTTGTGAACTTGGGAAAACACGGAAGTCTGGGGGGGGGGGGGGGGGGGGGCAGTAGTCGCCCCTTTCCGGTCTCCGTACGTACCAAACTAAGCCCGGTCGGGATAGGGTTAACAGAATGACGATTCCTGGCTGTCATGCGCTTGCGCCAGGACTTGTTTTGCAGTGCGCATCGTACACAATGTGCCATGACGATTAGCCATGACATTTTGTCCAATAACTTCACAAAAGACATCTTTTGTTAAACGCGAAAAACGCATTATGTTACACAAACATACAAGCCTCTTCCATTTTGTTTCAACTACCTCATTCCGTGAATTGTCGGAAAACTCAACGGTTAACCCTCGCCACTAAAAAAATAGAGAAATGACAGACTCTCCTTTACTATTTTGGTGGCGAGGGTTAATCGTTGAATTTTCCGACAAATCACGCAAAGAGACGGCTAAAAAATTGGAAGAGGCTTGTAGGTGGTTTGTGTAGCGTAATGCGATTTTCGCGTTGAACAAAAATGTCTTTTGTAAAGTTATTTGACAAAATGGCATGGTTATTCGTCATGGTGCATCGTGTACGATGCGCACTACAAAACAATTGGGATCATCTGTGTCTGAAAATTGAACGGTCAATTAAGCCTCTTGGCATCTGTTACTCACATAGTCTAGTGGTTTGGACATGTACATTCAAATGCAACAGTTGTGGGTTTGAATCCAACCCGAAAAAAACCTCTTTTTTTCCACTTCCTTTTCTTTTAATTACTCCTGCACTCGGAAAGCCATGACCATCCGTTGCTTCTCACACTTAGGTCTTTTCTAATGTTTTTTTTTTTTTTTTTTTGAGAAAGAAAATTTCAGACAATCCCGGCCAAATCTCGTTGGGCCCCCGACCCCCCTGCCCCCGGTCAATGTTGGCTCTCATTGCGCGGAATGCGCTCCGGCTTGATATTACAACATTGAGCGGGGGAGCGGGGGGCGCGGAGGAGGGTATGTTTATCATCACGTGGCCCAAGCATTTTGGCCGGGATTGTCTGAAAGTTCGCCTAGTTTATCTATAAAGAGTTTAAAACACGCAAAATCAACTTTTCAACCCAAATAGTTTGAATTACCTGATTATAGCGCCCCCAAGGGAGATCCCCGTCTAAACATCGAATGCTATTTTAATAATGATGTCCAACTAATTAGGTTGTCATAATTTTTGTTTGACCGTTCGGACAACCAAGACGTTAATTACGGGATAAATACGATTGTTTTAACAACAAGTTAAAAAATAGCCCCCAACGCCCTACAGTTGGCACTTGCTAAAAGTTGTGGACGTCATCATTGCGACTTTCCTGAACTGAACGTTTGTGGCCTGTTTCCTGAAAATCGCTTGTGAACTTGGGAAAACACGGAAGTCTGGGGGGGGGGGGGGGGGGGCAGTAGTCGCCCCTTTCCGGTCTCCGTACGTACCAAACTAAGCCCGGTCGGGATAGGGTTAACAGAATGACGATTCCTGGCTGTCATGCGCTTGCGCCAGGACTTGTTTTGCAGTGCGCATCGTACACAATGTACCATGACGATTAGCCATGACATTTTGTCCAATAACTTCACAAAAGACATCTTTTGTTAAACGCGAAAAACGCATTATGTTACACAAACATACAAGCCTCTTCCATTTTGTTTCAACTACCTCATTCCGTGAATTGTCGGAAAACTCAACGGTTAACCCTCGCCAATAAAAAAATAGAGAAATGACAGACTCTCCTTTACTATTTTGGTGGCGAGGGTTAATCGTTGAATTTTCCGACAAATCACGCAAAGAGACGGCTAAAAAATTGGAAGAGGCTTGTAGGTGGTTTGTGTAGCGTAATGCGATTTTCGCGTTGAACAAAAATGTCTTTTGTAAAGTTATTTGACAAAATGGCATGGTTATTCGTCATGGTGCATCGTGTACGATGCGCACTACAAAACAATTGGGATCATCTGTGTCTGAAAATTGAACGGTCAATTAAGCCTCTTGGCATCTGTTACTCACATAGTCTAGTGGTTTGGACATGTACATTCAAATGCAACAGTTGTGGGTTCGAATCCAACCCGAAAAAAAACCTCTTTTTTTCCACTTCCTTTTCTTTTAATTACTCCTGCACTCGGAAAGCCATGACCATCCGTTGCTTCTCACACTTAGGTCTTTTCTAATGTTTTTTTTTTTTTTTTTTTGAGAAAGAAAATTTCAGACATGTCTGAAAGTTCGCCTAGTTTATCTATAAAGAGTTTAAAACACGCAAAATCAACTTTTCAACCCAAATAGTTTGAATTACCTGATTATAGCGCCCCCAAGGGAGATCCCCGTCTAAACATCGAATGCTATTTTAATAATGATGTCCAACTAATTAGGTTGTCATAATTTTTGTTTGACCGTTCGGACAACCAAGACGTTAATTACGGGATAAATACGATTGTTTTAACAACAAGTTAAAAAATAGCCCCCAACGCCCTACAGTTGGCACTTGCTAAAAGTTGTGGACGTCATCATTGCGACTTTCCTGAACTGAACGTTTGTGGCCTGTTTCCTGAAAATCGCTTGTGAACTTGGGAAAACACGGAAGTCTGGGGGGGGGGGGGGGGCAGTAGTCGCCCCTTTCCGGTCTCCGTACGTACCAAACTAAGCCCGGTCGGGATAGGGTTAACAGAATGACGATTCCTGGCTGTCATGCGCTTGCGCCAGGACTTGTTTTGCAGTGCGCATCGTACACAATGTACCATGACGATTAGCCATGACATTTTGTCCAATAACTTCACAAAAGACATCTTTTGTTAAACGCGAAAAACGCATTATGTTACACAAACATACAAGCCTCTTCCATTTTGTTTCAACTACCTCATTCCGTGAATTGTCGGAAAACTCAACGGTTAACCCTCGCCACTAAAAAAATAGAGAAATGACAGACTCTCCTTTACTATTTTGGTGGCGAGGGTTAATCGTTGAATTTTCCGACAAATCACGCAAAGAGACGGCTAAAAAATTGGAAGAGGCTTGTAGGTGGTTTGTGTACCGTAATGCGATTTTCGCGTTGAACAAAAATGTCTTTTGTAAAGTTATTTGACAAAATGGCATGGTTATTCGTCATGGTGCATCGTGTACGATGCGCACTACAAAACAATTGGGATCATCTGTGTCTGAAAATTGAACGGTCAATTAAGCCTCTTGGCATCTGTTACTCACATAGTCTAGTGGTTTGGACATGTACATTCAAATGCAACAGTTGTGGGTTTGAATCCAACCCGAAAAAAACCTCTTTTTTTCCACTTCCTTTTCTTTTAATTACTCCTGCACTCGGAAAGCCATGACCATCCGTTGCTTCTCACACTTAGGTCTTTTCTAATGTTTTTTTTTTTTTTTTTTTGAGAAAGAAAATTTCAGACAATCCCGGCCAAATCTCGTTGGGCCCCCGACCCCCCTGCCCCCGGTCAATGTTGGCTCTCATTGCGCGGAATGCGCTCCGGCTTGATATTACAACATTGAGCGGGGGAGCGGGGGGCGCGGAGGAGGGTATGTTTATCATCACGTGGCCCAAGCATTTTGGCCGGGATTGTCTGAAAGTTCGCCTAGTTTATCTATAAAGAGTTTAAAACACGCAAAATCAACTTTTCAACCCAAATAGTTTGAATTACCTGATTATAGCGCCCCCAAGGGAGATCCCCGTCTAAACATCGAATGCTATTTTAATAATGATGTCCAACTAATTAGGTTGTCATAATTTTTGTTTGACCGTTCGGACAACCAAGACGTTAATTACGGGATAAATACGATTGTTTTAACAACAAGTTAAAAAATAGCCCCCAACGCCCTACAGTTGGCACTTGCTAAAAGTTGTGGACGTCATCATTGCGACTTTCCTGAACTGAACGTTTGTGGCCTGTTTCCTGAAAATCGCTTGTGAACTTGGGAAAACACGGAAGTCTGGGGGGGGGGGGGGGGGGGGCAGTAGTCGCCCCTTTCCGGTCTCCGTACGTACCAAACTAAGCCCGGTCGGGATAGGGTTAACAGAATGACGATTCCTGGCTGTCATGCGCTTGCGCCAGGACTTGTTTTGCAGTGCGCATCGTACACAATGTACCATGACGATTAGCCATGACATTTTGTCCAATAACTTCACAAAAGACATCTTTTGTTAAACGCGAAAAACGCATTATGTTACACAAACATACAAGCCTCTTCCATTTTGTTTCAACTACCTCATTCCGTGAATTGTCGGAAAACTCAACGGTTAACCCTCGCCACTAAAAAAATAGAGAAATGACAGACTCTCCTTTACTATTTTGGTGGCGAGGGTTAATCGTTGAATTTTCCGACAAATCACGCAAAGAGACGGCTAAAAAATTGGAAGAGGCTTGTAGGTGGTTTGTGTAGCGTAATGCGATTTTCGCGTTGAACAAAAATGTCTTTTGTAAAGTTATTTGACAAAATGGCATGGTTATTCGTCATGGTGCATCGTGTACGATGCGCACTACAAAACAATTGGGATCATCTGTGTCTGAAAATTGAACGGTCAATTAAGCCTCTTGGCATCTGTTACTCACATAGTCTAGTGGTTTGGACATGTACATTCAAATGCAACAGTTGTGGGTTTGAATCCAACCCGAAAAAAACCTCTTTTTTTCCACTTCCTTTTCTTTTAATTACTCCTGCACTCGGAAAGCCATGACCATCCGTTGCTTCTCACACTTAGGTCTTTTCTAATGTTTTTTTTTTTTTTTTTTTGAGAAAGAAAATTTCAGACAATCCCGGCCAAATCTCGTTGGGCCCCCGACCCCCCTGCCCCCGGTCAATGTTGGCTCTCATTGCGCGGAATGCGCTCCGGCTTGATATTACAACATTGAGCGGGGGAGCGGGGGGCGCGGAGGAGGGTATGTTTATCATCACGTGGCCCAAGCATTTTGGCCGGGATTGTCTGAAAGTTCGCCTAGTTTATCTATAAAGAGTTTAAAACACGCAAAATCAACTTTTCAACCCAAATAGTTTGAATTACCTGATTATAGCGCCCCCAAGGGAGATCCCCGTCTAAACATCGAATGCTATTTTAATAATGATGTCCAACTAATTAGGTTGTCATAATTTTTGTTTGACCGTTCGGACAACCAAGACGTTAATTACGGGATAAATACGATTGTTTTAACAACAAGTTAAAAAATAGCCCCCAACGCCCTACAGTTGGCACTTGCTAAAAGTTGTGGACGTCATCATTGCGACTTTCCTGAACTGAACGTTTGTGGCCTGTTTCCTGAAAATCGCTTGTGAACTTGGGAAAACACGGAAGTCTGGGGGGGGGGGGGGGGGGGGCAGTAGTCGCCCCTTTCCGGTCTCCGTACGTACCAAACTAAGCCCGGTCGGGATAGGGTTAACAGAATGACGATTCCTGGCTGTCATGCGCTTGCGCCAGGACTTGTTTTGCAGTGCGCATCGTACACAATGTACCATGACGATTAGCCATGACATTTTGTCCAATAACTTCACAAAAGACATCTTTTGTTAAACGCGAAAAACGCATTATGTTACACAAACATACAAGCCTCTTCCATTTTGTTTCAACTACCTCATTCCGTGAATTGTCGGAAAACTCAACGGTTAACCCTCGCCAATAAAAAAATAGAGAAATGACAGACTCTCCTTTACTATTTTGGTGGCGAGGGTTAATCGTTGAATTTTCCGACAAATCACGCAAAGAGACGGCTAAAAAATTGGAAGAGGCTTGTAGGTGGTTTGTGTAGCGTAATGCGATTTTCGCGTTGAACAAAAATGTCTTTTGTAAAGTTATTTGACAAAATGGCATGGTTATTCGTCATGGTGCATCGTGTACGATGCGCACTACAAAACAATTGGGATCATCTGTGTCTGAAAATTGAACGGTCAATTAAGCCTCTTGGCATCTGTTACTCACATAGTCTAGTGGTTTGGACATGTACATTCAAATGCAACAGTTGTGGGTTCGAATCCAACCCGAAAAAAAACCTCTTTTTTTCCACTTCCTTTTCTTTTAATTACTCCTGCACTCGGAAAGCCATGACCATCCGTTGCTTCTCACACTTAGGTCTTTTCTAATGTTTTTTTTTTTTTTTTTTTGAGAAAGAAAATTTCAGACATGTCTGAAAGTTCGCCTAGTTTATCTATAAAGAGTTTAAAACACGCAAAATCAACTTTTCAACCCAAATAGTTTGAATTACCTGATTATAGCGCCCCCAAGGGAGATCCCCGTCTAAACATCGAATGCTATTTTAATAATGATGTCCAACTAATTAGGTTGTCATAATTTTTGTTTGACCGTTCGGACAACCAAGACGTTAATTACGGGATAAATACGATTGTTTTAACAACAAGTTAAAAAATAGCCCCCAACGCCCTACAGTTGGCACTTGCTAAAAGTTGTGGACGTCATCATTGCGACTTTCCTGAACTGAACGTTTGTGGCCTGTTTCCTGAAAATCGCTTGTGAACTTGGGAAAACACGGAAGTCTGGGGGGGGGGGGGGGGGGGCAGTAGTCGCCCCTTTCCGGTCTCCGTACGTACCAAACTAAGCCCGGTCGGGATAGGGTTAACAGAATGACGATTCCTGGCTGTCATGCGCTTGCGCCAGGACTTGTTTTGCAGTGCGCATCGTACACAATGTACCATGACGATTAGCCATGACATTTTGTCCAATAACTTCACAAAAGACATCTTTTGTTAAACGCGAAAAACGCATTATGTTACACAAACATACAAGCCTCTTCCATTTTGTTTCAACTACCTCATTCCGTGAATTGTCGGAAAACTCAACGGTTAACCCTCGCCACTAAAAAAATAGAGAAATGACAGACTCTCCTTTACTATTTTGGTGGCGAGGGTTAATCGTTGAATTTTCCGACAAATCACGCAAAGAGACGGCTAAAAAATTGGAAGAGGCTTGTAGGTGGTTTGTGTAGCGTAATGCGATTTTCGCGTTGAACAAAAATGTCTTTTGTAAAGTTATTTGACAAAATGGCATGGTTATTCGTCATGGTGCATCGTGTACGATGCGCACTACAAAACAATTGGGATCATCTGTGTCTGAAAATTGAACGGTCAATTAAGCCTCTTGGCATCTGTTACTCACATAGTCTAGTGGTTTGGACATGTACATTCAAATGCAACAGTTGTGGGTTTGAATCCAACCCGAAAAAAACCTCTTTTTTTCCACTTCCTTTTCTTTTAATTACTCCTGCACTCGGAAAGCCATGACCATCCGTTGCTTCTCACACTTAGGTCTTTTCTAATGTTTTTTTTTTTTTTTTTTTGAGAAAGAAAATTTCAGACAATCCCGGCCAAATCTCGTTGGGCCCCCGACCCCCCTGCCCCCGGTCAATGTTGGCTCTCATTGCGCGGAATGCGCTCCGGCTTGATATTACAACATTGAGCGGGGGAGCGGGGGGCGCGGAGGAGGGTATGTTTATCATCACGTGGCCCAAGCATTTTGGCCGGGATTGTCTGAAAGTTCGCCTAGTTTATCTATAAAGAGTTTAAAACACGCAAAATCAACTTTTCAACCCAAATAGTTTGAATTACCTGATTATAGCGCCCCCAAGGGAGATCCCCGTCTAAACATCGAATGCTATTTTAATAATGATGTCCAACTAATTAGGTTGTCATAATTTTTGTTTGACCGTTCGGACAACCAAGACGTTAATTACGGGATAAATACGATTGTTTTAACAACAAGTTAAAAAATAGCCCCCAACGCCCTACAGTTGGCACTTGCTAAAAGTTGTGGACGTCATCATTGCGACTTTCCTGAACTGAACGTTTGTGGCCTGTTTCCTGAAAATCGCTTGTGAACTTGGGAAAACACGGAAGTCTGGGGGGGGGGGGGGGGCAGTAGTCGCCCCTTTCCGGTCTCCGTACGTACCAAACTAAGCCCGGTCGGGATAGGGTTAACAGAATGACGATTCCTGGCTGTCATGCGCTTGCGCCAGGACTTGTTTTGCAGTGCGCATCGTACACAATGTACCATGACGATTAGCCATGACATTTTGTCCAATAACTTCACAAAAGACATCTTTTGTTAAACGCGAAAAACGCATTATGTTACACAAACATACAAGCCTCTTCCATTTTGTTTCAACTACCTCATTCCGTGAATTGTCGGAAAACTCAACGGTTAACCCTCGCCACTAAAAAAATAGAGAAATGACAGACTCTCCTTTACTATTTTGGTGGCGAGGGTTAATCGTTGAATTTTCCGACAAATCACGCAAAGAGACGGCTAAAAAATTGGAAGAGGCTTGTAGGTGGTTTGTGTAGCGTAATGCGATTTTCGCGTTGAACAAAAATGTCTTTTGTAAAGTTATTTGACAAAATGGCATGGTTATTCGTCATGGTGCATCGTGTACGATGCGCACTACAAAACAATTGGGATCATCTGTGTCTAAAAAATTGAACGGTCAATTAAGCCTCTTGGCATCTGTTACTCACATAGTCTAGTGGTTTGGACATGTACATTCAAATGCAACAGTTGTGGGTTCGAATCCAACCCGAAAAAAAACCTCTTTTTTTCCACTTCCTTTTCTTTTAATTACTCCTGCACTCGGAAAGCCATGACCATCCGTTGCTTCTCACACTTAGGTCTTTTCTAATGTTTTTTTTTTTTTTTTTTTGAGAAAGAAAATTTCAGACAATCCCGGCCAAATCTCGTTGGGCCCCCGACCCCCCTGCCCCCGGTCAATGTTGGCTCTCATTGCGCGGAATGCGCTCCGGCTTGATATTACAACATTGAGCGGGGGAGCGGGGGGCGCGGAGGAGGGTATGTTTATCATCACGTGGCCCAAGCATTTTGGCCGGGATTGTCTGAAAGTTCGCCTAGTTTATCTATAAAGAGTTTAAAACACGCAAAATCAACTTTTCAACCCAAATAGTTTGAATTACCTGATTATAGCGCCCCCAAGGGAGATCCCCGTCTAAACATCGAATGCTATTTTAATAATGATGTCCAACTAATTAGGTTGTCATAATTTTTGTTTGACCGTTCGGACAACCAAGACGTTAATTACGGGATAAATACGATTGTTTTAACAACAAGTTAAAAAATAGCCCCCAACGCCCTACAGTTGGCACTTGCTAAAAGTTGTGGACGTCATCATTGCGACTTTCCTGAACTGAACGTTTGTGGCCTGTTTCCTGAAAATCGCTTGTGAACTTGGGAAAACACGGAAGTCTGGGGGGGGGGGGGGGGGGGGGGGGGCAGTAGTCGCCCCTTTCCGGTCTCCGTACGTACCAAACTAAGCCCGGTCGGGATAGGGTTAACAGAATGACGATTCCTGGCTGTCATGCGCTTGCGCCAGGACTTGTTTTGCAGTGCGCATCGTACACAATGTACCATGACGATTAGCCATGACATTTTGTCCAATAACTTCACAAAAGACATCTTTTGTTAAACGCGAAAAACGCATTATGTTACACAAACATACAAGCCTCTTCCATTTTGTTTCAACTACCTCATTCCGTGAATTGTCGGAAAACTCAACGGTTAACCCTCGCCACTAAAAAAATAGAGAAATGACAGACTCTCCTTTACTATTTTGGTGGCGAGGGTTAATCGTTGAATTTTCCGACAAATCACGCAAAGAGACGGCTAAAAAATTGGAAGAGGCTTGTAGGTGGTTTGTGTAGCGTAATGCGATTTTCGCGTTGAACAAAAATGTCTTTTGTAAAGTTATTTGACAAAATGGCATGGTTATTCGTCATGGTGCATCGTGTACGATGCGCACTACAAAACAATTGGGATCATCTGTGTCTGAAAATTGAACGGTCAATTAAGCCTCTTGGCATCTGTTACTCACATAGTCTAGTGGTTTGGACATGTACATTCAAATGCAACAGTTGTGGGTTCGAATCCAACCCGAAAAAAAACCTCTTTTTTTCCACTTCCTTTTCTTTTAATTACTCCTGCACTCGGAAAGCCATGACCATCCGTTGCTTCTCACACTTAGGTCTTTTCTAATGTTTTTTTTTTTTTTTTTTGAGAAAGAAAATTTCAGACAATCCCGGCCAAATCTCGTTGGGCCCCCGACCCCCCTGCCCCCGGTCAATGTTGGCTCTCATTGCGCGGAATGCGCTCCGGCTTGATATTACAACATTGAGCGGGGGAGCGGGGGGCGCGGAGGAGGGTATGTTTATCATCACGTGGCCCAAGCATTTTGGCCGGGATTGTAGCTCTCTCTCCCCCTCTAGCTGTGTGCAGGAGGTCGATCTTGCCACGGATCGGATTATATTTGAAAGGCATTTTATCCACGGTTGAAATATAATCGTGTCTTTTCAAGCCTATTGGGCAAGCGAGGGAGATTTGATTTGGTTTGATTTATTCGCAATTTCCACATATAGAAATGATATAAATTAGTTAATTATCTAAAACTATAGATTAAAAATAAAACAGAGATTCCCTTATACTGTGGAAAAAGCAGGGATAACGCAAAAAAGTAAAATAAATAACTTATTTCCATTGCGGTCCCAATATAGAGAGGGGTTCAGATAATGTTATTGTAATGTGTGTGTTGTCTGGGCCAAAATGGTTTAATATGTCTATTTGACAGTCAGTAATGCGTAATGCACAGAGATGCAAACATACAAGCTGTGGGGGTTATATGTTTGACAAGATTAAGCTAATAGTGAAATGACAACACGAACTGGCAATAAATTATGTTTACATATGCCGGACAGCCATTAACAAAGAACTGGACTGAAAAGAAAGAAAAAATACATGTATGACACTTTGCACGAAAAGAAAAACAAAATGGCCTGATATTACGTTGTACAATAAAGCAACATTACAGAGTCAAATGTAAACATGAACAAAATATCACAGATAATATAACGGGTCTAATATAGTAACACACGCCAAGCAAAATTGTTAACCGCAAATTGTGTGCTATAAAATCCGCAATTGGAATTAACACTAGGTGTAATTATTCAGAGTTCCCTCAAACAAGAAAAGAATCTGAAAATGAAAGGTAATATATCATTGGAATATCTCCCCAACTAACAAACACTCCCCCTACCCAAGAAATTATTAAAAATTAAAAGAATTCTAAGTGGCCTTTCGTTTCCATGTTGTTCTCCGCATAATTAAATGCAACCAGACTGCATTAAAATAATGGCACGTATTATTAAGTAATTACCAGACCATAGACTTGACGATCTTATGCACTCGGCCAATATCAGTCATGGGGGGTTATCGAGCAATGTCCCAGGCTAGGGTTGTATTTTTAGGCAGAGTGCTTGAGGAATATCATGCCACCCCAGGTACGTGTGTTGTTTATTCGGGAGGCACTAAACAGGGAACTCTCTCTCCCTCTCTCTCTGTCTGTGAGAGAGGTCGATCTTGCCGCGGATTATATTTGAAAGGCATTTTATCCACAGCTGAAATATAATCGTGTCTTTTCAAGCCTATTGGGCAAGCGAGGGAGAGAGGGGTTCAGATAATATTATTGTAATGTGTGTGTTTTCTGGGCCAAATGGTTATGTCTATTTGACAGTCAGTAATGCGTAATGCACAGGGATGCAACCTGCTCAAGTGTAATAAGGATTCAATTTACACCTTAAGAACATTCCGTTCTTATTTGACCAATGCATGCAGGCCCGTACATACGTAAGATTTTTTGGTTGGGTAAATATCCAAAATTTTAATTTTTAAATTGTCGTAAACAAGTGATCCTATGGGCAAAATCGAAAAACAAATGTGGAAAATGTGTTGTCTCGAGGAAACATGAGAACATTAACCCTAACTACCCGAAGCCTTACAAACTCCAACAGCAGGTTTTGTCTAATTTTGATAGGTTCAGGACTGTAGTGCCTTGGCACCATTACTTTACATGGATGATGTTGACAGGTTGAGGAAGCCTCCTAGTAAAAATGCCTAGGGGAGACAGGAGAGGTAACTACTGACCAACCGAAAGAGGGCATGGACCTGTGAAAATATTCCTTCCAAGTGGACTGATGAAAGTTTCTCCCTCTGATGAAAGTTTCCCCCTTGGTTGTTGTCTTGTATGTCACAAATTCCATCTTCAAAAAGGTTATACTTCCTTCAAAAATGTTACTTCCTTTTTGAAGATGGAATTTGTGTCGGAGTCACACATGCTTCCTTCAATGGAATTGACACCGTAATACAATGTGCTTGTACGCCAGGTGTACATGGGTATTTTTCTTGCCTTTACGAAACCAAGGATTACTTCAGACTGGAGTTAGCTGACAATGATATGTAAGGTATGCCTGGGAGTTCATATTGTAAATGTCAAACCACTTCATGAATCTCTCCTGTGTGTACAATATGTAATGGCTGAAAACCTCAGCTGGAAGTGGAATTTGTTTTCTCCCATATGTGCATGTGTTGTGTTGTGTAAGTGTGTAATATCAGTGTTCTCCATAGAGCTAGAATGTTGTATAAAGTGAAGCTGGGGAGGTGAATTGTCAGAGGTGGTCTCACCAACGGTGGAAGTTCAAACTGTCTAAAAGTCTAAACAGGACCCACTGGCTATATCCACAGAGTGAAATCTGATTGTTGTATCAAGTGCATTCATATCTGAGCATTAAGCCTATAGAAAACTTCAATACTGCACGGCTTCACTGGTTTAAGAACTCAACATTTATTGATATTAAATGGATACACTGCCTTGAGAGGCTACGACAGAAAGCATTCGTCCTAAAATTGCTATGGTTTGATTGATTGATTAATTGATTGATTGATTGATTGGTTTATTTTCCATACTATTAGATATATAGGTTGAATACTGTACATTGAAAAAAAACTTTAACGAAACTTAAAATAATAGTATTGGAGGTCGGACAAGAAGCCGAAGCTTGTAGTGGGTCTGCCCCTTCATAAGGAATACATGTAGCTATACAATTCAGGATAAACCAAAAGAGATATTAATAATAATAATAATAATAGATGTTATTACATTAAATTAATGAATTCATGACAATTACACAAGGTCATAAATTTAATAAATTAATAAATTACATGTACTATACCATCCTTAACTTTCAATGTGTTATTAATACCTTTGTTTGGCAATTAAAGTAACAATTTAGCTCTTAGGCACCATTAATATTAACCGCAGTGAGAAGTATTTTTTGTAATACATTTTACATGCTCTAATTGACGTTACTGGGCAGGAAGATCATTCCAAAGTAGAATATAATGACAGGCTTTCAGTTTCAAGCAGACTCTGGTGAAAAAGTAGGAGAATAGTAGGATCAAAATATATTTTAAAAACAGGACAAAAGAAGGACTTTTGAGGACCGTAAAATCAGTTGAAAAGTAGAGCTTTTTCGGGCTTTCAGAAGAAGTTTTTATTGATACTCGCCCATGTCCGCAGCATCACAAGCCTTGTTTCACTTGTGCTCCATCCTCAACTAAGCTCTTGGAAGTAAAGTTGCAGTACTCCTGCACCAAAAGCCCTTCATTGTGTAAATTTCATGTTACACAGTGTGTAACAATGTTATGAAAAATATTCAATGAGATTTCAATTTTCGGAGTTGTAGGACCAAAAATTCCAGAGAAAAAAAGTAGGAAAAATAGGAATTTCAAGAAAAAAGTAGGAAAAGTAGGGGCAAGGTAAAAAAAAATAGGAAAAAGTAGGAAAAGTAGGATTACATGTACTTGAAAGCCTGTAATAATGTACACGACCATCTCTTAAAAATTGACATTGAAAACAATAATAACGGTGACGATGACAAAATTTAACACAGCAACAGGAAGGCACATTTCCATCTTACAGATACCTGAATTGAAAATTCCGCACCTATAGAAAAACTGGTCTGCACTCTGCCTGACATACAAGAGAAAAACCAAGGGGGAAACTTTCATCAGTCCACTTGGAAGCAGGGGTGAAATTGGCAAAAAATAAAATATCCACAAAATCCACAAAAAATCTACAGGAAAATCCACGAGGACCCTAGATCAACATCTACTCTAGTTTGTATTTGCCTAGAGGCACCCCTTAAAACATCCATTTCTATTAGTCTATATTCACTTTTACAGGTAAAAAAACTTCAGGAATTCGAGATTGCAAAAAAATAAAAATTCTTAAAACAAATTCTGAAATCCTGAAATAAAATCCTGACAAATCTCATCCCTGTGGAAGACATATTTCCACAGGTCCTTGCCCTCCTTCCGTTGGTCAGTAATTACCTCTCCTGTCTCTTATAAACATTCTCATGTTTCCTGGAGACTACACTAGTATGATCCTGGAGCCATCAAGAGTAAACTGGGAGGGAAAAACGAGGGACCCTGGGCTGTCGTCAGCCGAGGGTTCGTGTTCCCACTTTGCATATCATCTCAAGACATCGTGACTCAATGCAGACGACTTCTTTGGTACACCCACTGATTAGCTTTTTTCCGATTTTTGTGTGTAGTCTCTTCAAACTGTCATTTCCAGGGAACATGTACCTACACTCAAACCCATGCTATGGCTATTCTTGGGGGAGCGGAGAGGGTCATGAACATCCGTGTTATCACTATATAGGGGCACCAACTAAGGGGCACCTCAAGTTAGAGGTGGACCAATTTTTCCAGGGGGGGGGGGGGGGGGGCACAGGGAGAAATCACAAGAAACTTTATGTGCACTATTGCAATATCAAGTGTGGGGGAATCCAGCGGGCACAGCTATAGGGGCATGCCCACTATGCCCTTCCCCTTTCCTCCCATTTAGTAATGCCACTACTTAATTAAAGAGGATATTGATTGCTGAGAGAAGTCGGCGTCGTTTTCTAGTTTTATGTAGATTGCGTATTGTAAAAATCAAACAGCAAATTATTTCTGCCATGAAATAACAAAAATATATGTGACCTTTGAGAGCATTTTTTTCATCAGGTCCCCTCTAGCACAGCATAGCCCGCTGGTATGGTCGCTCAGGCAGGAAAATCAAATCTGACATCATATGACGTACTCCCCTTCTGTGTCTAGTGATAGAAACAAAAGGGAAGTTCATCTTATGATGTCAGATTTGTTTGCTGCCCGCAGAGCGACAGCTTTTAGACAAATGACACCAGCGGGCTGGAGGGGACTTGATAAAAAATAGCTCTCAAAAGTTTTTGGTTATTTCATAGCAAAAATAATGCGCTGTTTTATTTTACAATACGCAATCTACATAAAACTACAAAATGATTGCAGACTTCTCTCAGCAATCAACATCCTCTTTCACATTACCGAAGAATCCCTGCTTAAAGTTGCAGAAAATTATATTTGCAAATATCAAAAACAAAAACTATTAAATTATGATGAAATACTTTACTTGACTGTTAAAGGTACGGTAGTGTACATGATTGGTCATTGTTGCAATTTTCAGAAATGGGCGGATTTGGGGTTAGTATTTTATAGGAAATATTGCTCCACTGACCTGTTCAAAGTTTTGCGTTGTTAGATGGCGAAAACACGAGAGAAAAACGGCATGTCCGGGGCGCGCCACTCGTCCAGGTAGCCATGCGCGCTTTGACTAAAGGCTACAGGGCAGTTCTCCAACGATTTCCAGCTGGAATATACATTTCCACTTTTCTTGACAACGACAGCACACCTGGTGCCATCATTTCACAGGATGATTAAAACTACTATTAACTTACAGTCTAGTGTAAGGTATTTCGTAATAATTCTGTAAAAAAATATTGGAGTATTACCAATCGTGTACACTACATTTAAGTAAATAATAGTCTCGAGCATCCTGTGAAATCATGGCACCTGGTGTCATTTTCAAGAAAAGTAATTTTTTAAAATCAATTTTCAACGATGATGGCCAACCATTGTTGGAGAGTCTAGATCCCCGACCTGATAATGCCCTACCGTCTACAAATTGCTGGTTGTGTTTTTCTGAGGTAGGGTCATGGAACCAGACAACAAGAAGAACATTTTTCTACTTTTTTTTCCTAGCATCTATGCACACAAAATGTTAAACAGGTCAGTGTTACAGTACTTGCTACGAAACCCCCATATCCAATTATTTCTGAAAATTACAGCAAAAGCAAATGTTGTTCGCTACCTTTAAAATATAAGTACTTTTTAGGGGTTAAAATGTGGACATGTCTGTCTGTCTGTCGGGCTGTCTGTCGGGCTGTCTGTCTGTCTGAAGCAACATTCATAATAGGGCAGAAGGAACATGTAAAAGGGAAGAAATTTAAGGAACGAGATATGAAGATTATTGGGGGAATATTGGAAAAGGGGAGGTGGCATATGACTGTTTTAAATTAAGGGTGAGCAAAAATTACTTGTACAGACACTGCACAGTTGCAGAGTTTACAACCATCCTGCTGTCCCCTCCACTCCGTTTATTTTTCTTCAGCATGCACAGGCACATGCCTTGGCGATGATGTATTGCTCTCACGCATGTTTTCCTAACACTTGTTTAAAGAACGCTCTCTCCAGACTTCGGCTGTCACCCTCTGCCGGAACTCCCCGGAAGATGCGCTCCGTGATCCCACGAGGACGAACCAAAGATGCACAGATGGGGGGAATGGAGACTTAACCTTGTTGGCATGGATGGTAATGACCCCCACTCAATGGGCAGTGCTTAAAAGGTAGTTGATTGGTCATTGTTGCAATATTCGGAAATGGGCGGATTTGGGGGCTAGTATTTTATAAGAAATATCGTTCCACTGATTTGTTCAAAGTTTTGCATCCTTGGATGGTGAAAAAACGAGAGAAAAACGGCGTTCGTTTTCAACCATCGGGCGGCAGTTAACTGGATCTTTAAAATAAGCCCAATTTTTGTAAACGGGATCGTTTTCAATTGGTCACATAACTACACGAGCCGACTGGTTACAACCCATCGCTTCGGTACACTACGCGACACACACTTGTACTATAATTGCAACATTGTGCCCGTTTTCCGGGATTGTTAACCCATTTTAGACGCATTCGGTAAATAGAGGGCAGTAATAAAAAAATCAGCGTAACAATCGTTGGAAAATGATATAATTTTCAACTTTTCTTGAAAACAACAGCACACCAGGTGGCATCATTTCACAGGATGATTGAGATTGCTATTAACTTAGTCTAGTAAGGTATTTCGTAATAATTCAGTAAATTTTTTAGGATTACCAATCGTGTACACTAACTTTAAAAAGGGACGAGACAACCGGAAAACAGCTCAACTCTTGGCTTACAATTAGGAGTTCAGTGGAGCGTCTTAACTTACTGTCGAACCTTGTGAAATTGCTTAATTAGAGCGACGTGGCAGGCCTCTGGTGTGACTAGGACGCAGCTGTTCATACGATCAAGCTTCATTAATTTTTCGACAACCTTTAATTGGAGATAGAATCACACAGAATATTTTTGTTTTAATTTAAAAGAAAACAAAAAGCTGATATGCCGGTACCTAATTCTGTTGTAGATGCAACCAGTTCGCATCATATTTGTCATTCAGCATCGTTGCAGTACAGTTTTCAAAGAACGGCACGTAAGCCATAAGAATATAAACCTGAACTTGTGAGAGGTCATTATGGTACTGGGTCCTGTTGCTCCTGGCAGTGTTGTAGTCAAGGCCACAACCTCCGAGGCCGAGGCCAAGACCGAGGCCACAACCTCCGAGGCCGAGACCGAGGCCGAGGCCACAACGTCCGAGGCCAAGGCCGAGGCCGAGGCCACAACGTCCGAGGCCAAGGCCGAGGCCGAGGCCGGCTACTAAACACGTAATAAACTAATAATCCACTCAATCAAGGTTAAAGGCAGTGTGCATGATTGGTCATTGTTGCAATTTTCAGAAATGGGCGGATTTGGAGGTTAGTATTTTATAGGAAATATCGTTCCACTGACCTGTTCATAAGTTTTGCGTTGTTGGATGGCGAGAAAAACGAGAGAAAAACGGTGCTCGTTTTCAACCGTCGGGCGGATGATAGCCTTTAGTCAAGACGCGCGTGGCTACCTGGACACGTGACGCGCCCCGAACGAATGCCAGCATGTCCGGGGCGCGCCACTCGTCCGGGTAGCCACGCGCGCCTTGACTAAAGGCTACAGGGCAGTTTTCCAACGATTGCAAACAATATAAATTTCCACTTTTCTTGACAACGACAGCACACCTGGTGCTATCATTTTACACGATGATTGAGACTACTATTAACTTACAGGCTAGTAAGGTATTTCGTAATAATTCAGTAAAAACAAATTAGAGGATTACCAATCGTGTACACTACCTTCATTGTTGGGTTTTTTATTTTATTTTCAAGTCAATGGCAGGTTCCTCAAAGGATATGTTCATTGCATTTCAAGAACATAAGGGTCTCCAGCATCTGTTGGGATATATTTGCACGGTGGGGCCTCATAATAATCCCTCCTCTGCTAAAAATGCACTCCACTGGAGCACTGCTGGCTGGAACATAGTCTTGGGCCCAAGACCCTTGTGTTGTTATTTCGGAGGCGCCCGCGCGCCAGATTCACTAACGTTGTGTCCTCGAAATCCCGGCTTCGTACGTGCGTTCCGGCCTCACGCATGCGTAGTTTACAAAATGCAGCCGAATCCGCAGCCGGTGTTTGTCAAACGTGCACGATTTTGGATCGCCAAAAGGGTCTTGGATAAGTTGGCAGGCAATTCTTAACTTTTTCTTTACTTTTCGACGATTCTCGCTCCCTCGCTTTTCCGAGGGATCCAATCAGTGACCGAGTTTGAGCCTTATCATAAATTATTCATTACATGCAAATACATAGGACATGACGACGAGGCATCATGACCGGACCATTGATCTGCAGCCGCGCGCATCACATGCGCGTGCACGCATGTCGGACATAAACCACGAATGTGATTGGTCAGAACACCATCGGGCGACGCTCACTGGATCGGTCTATTGCATAACCGTCCATCATTATCACAGTCCACAGTCTGGTCGCGCCCCCGAAATGCCAATTTATCAAAGACTTTATCAAAAATCTTATCGCGCTGTCGGCCTATTGCAACTACACTGTACCTGATCGCGCTGCCTGTGCATTGCAACTGCGAAAGTACAAAAGTACAATAGTAACGTCTTGGAACAAGACTAGCTGGAACAGAGAGGACAGTCTTTGCAATTAGGGCATGCAGTTATGGGTACATAGACTAGTAGACATTGTGACAGGCTTCGCGTTGCGCGAGCACGCGTGAATAACAGGTTGGTTCCCTCAACGTCACTGCCGGCCATTATGATTATCGCTTTAACGTTCACTCGTTCAGGGCCGAGTGGTGGACCAGGAACCAGTCTATAGCGGGAGTAGACTGATTATGTAACAAAAAAAAAGATTAGATGCTACCCGAGTACGTGTAACACAATAGTAGCAGTTCATGGGGCGAGTGAAGTGCTGGACCAGGAACTACATGTAGTCTATAACCAGGAGTAGACTGGTTCTACAAGAAGATGATACATATATACATGTACGTACGTGAGTACGTGCAATCGGGGAGCTATCTATAGCTCCATGGTGCAATAATGCAAATACCAGTTAATTAATTCGTGCGTATCTGCTTGAAACTTTATTTCGTTTCACGGAACTCACTGTGGCAGCTTCTCGAAGGTTTGATGAGGTAAACAATTTAAATTAATTGAAACAGAAAACACATCTGAATTGGTGGGAAAATTGGTCAAAGTGGGCGGCCTCGAGCCGGCCTCGACCAGATCTTCGAGTCCGGAAGGCTCCGAGGCCGAGGCCGAGGCCGAGGCCTTGCACTCCGAGGCCAAGGCCGAGGCCGAGGCCATAAAAATCGGCCTCGAGGCCGGCCTCGAGGCCGAGGCCGGTCTCGAGACCTCCAACACTGGCTCCTGGCTTCAATTAAAAACCTTGCAGCCTCTTTAATGGCCTCGGTAAAAGATGACAAAGGTAGGTACCGCGACCGGGGGGGAAAATTCATACACAAATGCACACGGCACGATCAGCTCATAAATCCTGTATGTCGATATGCTCTAGTTGTTAGAAGTACCGAGTATATGAGGGTGTGAAAAGTGCAAGATAATTATGGCGCCCGAACACATCGGGCATTAGCCTTTTATTGCTATCACAGACCAGGTTATCTTCTTTTCAGGTAATTTTTGTAGCGTACCATCCCCAACATACTAGAAAGAAATCCCTAGCCTGTGTGATCAGGTCTGGTTTTAAAGCAATAGGTACAAGGTCACATACAACATTTTCAAACATCAAAAAGCAAAACTACTGAATTATGATGAGCTGTCTCACTTGACTGCAATAAGTAAATAATGGTCTCAGGCTTCCTGTGAAATCATGGCACAGAGTGTGCTGTCATTTTCAAGAAAAGTGGAATTGTTGTATCAATTTCCAGTGATATACAGTCGGCCGACCACCGTTGGAAAAACTGACTCCCCCCTCCCCCCCCCCCCGAATACCGTCCTCCAATTTACCAATTTGAGTTAGTCCACACTTTGTTTGGCAATAGGTTACACATCCGTGAATGGGTGCAAGCCAGCTAGTCTAGTTCAATTCCCTGACCTGATAATTCCCTGACGTCTATAAATTAATTGCTCAGGGAACCAGACGACAAGAACAGCATTTTTTCTCTGTTTTCCCAGCATCTATGGACACAAAATTTTAAACAGTTCAGTGTTACAGTACTTGCTATAAAATACTTGCCCCAAATTACAACAAAAGCAAATGTTGTGTAAAACCTTTATGTTTCCTATACATGTAGCTCATAACAATCTAGTCTTAGTAACAGTGGTGCACCCAGGATTTGATGGGGAGGGGGGTCACTATTAGTTTACAAAAAAATATCATAATTTCTTTTGTAAAAATAAATTGTTGGCCCAAAAATAATTTTGAAAAGCAAAGTGGAGGGGGGGGGGACTCTTTTGACACATAATCTTTCAAACTTCATCCCGAGATGCGTTCTCCGACCCTCCTATTTCGTTTACCTGTTTGCTCTAGATCTAATCTTCGAAGACTTACAATGAAATGGTCTCCCGTCCCCCACGGCCACTTATCAATGTTTGCAGGACAGGCCGGCCGGCCGGCCGGGGACAGGCTGGCTTTCTCCCCTACTTTTCAGATTAGCGACGCGTTCTGGAGAGTTTGTCATCAGCGAAGTGGCGCCGCATCCCCGGAGGACTTGCTACTCACTTCGGCAGCATACATAATTTGTCTTGCCATTTCCGATACTGCGCTGAACACAAGAGTTCAGAGCACGATGCCTCACTGAATGCATTTTCAGTGATGTATTTTGTTGTTTTTCGATTTGTGGTTTTTAAATAAACACCTTATGATTTTTTAAAAAAGATGTTCTGATCTTCCTGTTGGAAAGATTTGTAAAGATATAGTATACCGTCTATGTTCTTTTCAAGTTTGACCGAAAAAAAATTATTATTTTTGAAATTGCTATTTTTATTGCAATAGAAAAGCTATGCACGTTTGAATGAGATATCAAACAAAAAAACAACTAAATCACGGTTTGTTATCAAATAATTACTTTACAAATGTCAAATTGCTTGACACCAAACAATAATTGTGTGCATTAGATACGCACAAGCAACCAAGAATAAAAGCCTTTTTTGGGGGGTTCCAGCCGACCAAAACAGAAAAAGGTGTTTTTTCATTAATGTAAAAATATGCTTGAAGAAAATATTTATAAGAAAAACAAGCCTTTTTTTTTTAAATACGAACAGAATATGCTATCTGCATATTAAGCTTATATTATCACTACCTATTTTCAGGAACATTCAGGCACTGTACCCATGTGTACAACATTCTACAACAAAATTGAAAGCAGGACACACATTACATTATCTATAAATCATACTTGCATGGTTGGTTTTTTTTATACCCGAGTAAACATTGGCAATTGCATTGGAATTAAAACTTATTTCCTTGTGCCGTTTTTAAAAAAATAACAATAATTTTAAATTCTCATGCAAAAAATTTATTGACAGTTGTGGTTTGACTTCGTAATCAAAGCATATGTGGCACCAGCAAGCGAAATCAGACATAGGTTGGAAATTTTGAAAATTTAAATTTCCATTCCATAATAAAATATATAATGTAAGCTTTGTAATGGTGACAAAACTACTGTTATACGATATTTTGGTTTTCAAATAGAGCCATAAATTCAGCATTGAGAATATATATTTTTTTTAGGAAGTATATACGCTAGACTTATTTAATGCTCTCACCACAAAAGCAAACCAGGTATTTTGAATTAAATATCCTTTAAACTACAGTATTTTGACAAAAACAGGAATCATGATTTTTTGACAATTTTCATGTAAATTGCAATTACTCAAAAATCGGTCATGCGACTTATGTTAGGGATAAAGATTCTGGAATAGGATAACCTGACTAGGAAGTCAGGATGACTATTTAACAAAAGATTAAAGACCCCGTGCACCTTTAAAGATATACTATAAGTACTTTTTTGAATTTTACCCCAGGAAACAATTTTACTATTTTTTTCTAGCAATATAAAAGTATTCACTGTTGAATGAGACATCAAATGTTAATTATTTAAATAATAATATAACAAAAAGTTAAATATTTACATAATAGAAAGGTTTCGTTAGCGCACGGTTAGTTCATACGCCCACGATTAGCTGTAAACGGCACGTGACAAAAATGGTAAGAAAATGTTCGTTGGTTGTATCCGTTTATAGAGAGGTTTCGTTAGCGCACGGTTAGAGAGACGACTACGCTTATTCCCGTAAACTCATCAGTTTTTGCGCTTGTTTGACGTTTTCCTCACTCATCCTAAACGTAATCACCCTATCGGTTGCATTGCACGTAAGTAAGAAACGGATAAAACCAAGGAACATTTTTTTACCAATGTTCGTCACATACCGTTTACAGCTAATCGTCGGCGTACGCACTAACCGTACGCTAACGAAACCTCTCTATTACCTTCGTGTCGTGCGACCGCTGTCCATGTAAACAAGGTGATTACGTTTAGGATGAGTGAGGAAAACGTCAAACAAGTGCAAAAACTGATGACGTCGCGGGAACTAAAGGTAGTCGTCTCTCTAACCGTGCGCTAACGAAACCTCTCTAATTACTTTTAAAATATCAGTTATTTGCATCCACACAATAATTCAGGTACAGCTAGAGATTCATGGTGGCAACAGTCTGAAAACTCACGCTTTAAACAAACATGTCAGAAGAAACTATTTAGAAGAAAAAAACAAATTTTTTGACGGGAACAGATAGTCTTAATTAAATATAGTACATGATTGGTCATTGTTGCAATTTTCAGAAATAGGCGGATTTGGGGGTTGGTATTTTATAGGAAATATCATTCCACTGACTTGTTTAAAGTTTTGCGTTCTTTGATGCCGAAAAAATTTGAGAAAAACGGCGTTCTTTTTCAACCGTCGGGCGGCAGTTAACTGGATTTGTTATAGCGCCCTCTTGTAAAATAAGATCATTTTTTTTAAGCGGGATCGTTTTCAATTGGTCACATAACTGCGCGAGCCGACAGGTTACAACCCGTCGCTTCGCGGCGGGTACACTACGTGACACACACTTGTACTACAATTGCAACCTTGCACCCGTTTTCGGATTGTTAACAATGCAGACTAACTACATTTGGTCAAGAGAGGGCAGTATTTTTTAAATCCGTTATTTTTCCAACGATTGTTCGGCCGGGCAATCGTTGGAAAACGACATAAATTTCCACTTTTCTTGAAAACGACAGCACACCTGGTGCCATGATTTCACAGGATAATTGAGACTACTACTAACTTACAGTCTAGTAAGGTATTTCGTAGTAATTCAGTAAAAAAGAAATTTGGAAGATTACCAATCGTGTAGGTGATTTTGATGTTTTTTCTCGCATGTATTCATAGCATTTGTCCACAGGAAACGGAAACGAATTCTACCAGCTTGGACTGCAAAGGTGTTTACATTATAACATGAATTAAAAATT
The DNA here is from genome assembly GCA_037893225.1 of Hippasteria phrygiana. Lineage (NCBI taxonomy): Eukaryota > Metazoa > Echinodermata > Asteroidea > Valvatida > Goniasteridae > Hippasteria > Hippasteria phrygiana. The sequence continues at coordinate 118,052 of JAZGUH010000733.1, forward strand.
GTTCGCGCAGAAAAGTCTGGTTTCCTGTGAGAAGGAATATTTGAGGTCTAGACAGACCATTGACGAAACGCATCTCATCTTCACAAATTACATCCAATCAGTAAACGGAGATGTTTCGGATGTATCAAACACTCCCGGCGCGTGTAGCTGAGTGGTTGAAAGCTTTCTGATGAGAGACGAGTCCGGCAGGAGCGGCGGATGTGCATCGGGGAAAATCGAGCAAAGCAGATTATTGGGAGATGAGGGATTGAAAGTACAAACGAGGCTGGCAAGATGCATACAATTACTGTGATCACATGATACTGCTACAATTCCATGAAAAAAAAATATTCTCGAACCCTGCTCTTCATATAACAATATACGACAATTTCTGAGCTGAAACAATTTAGCGAGTTTTCTCCAATGCAAAATGTCTCCAAACTGTGTCAGGCTGTTTTTGATGGGGGGTGGTACACTGTATGCCAAGAATGGGCTGTGCAGCCAAGCGTAAATGTAAACAACAGGCACCACGCTGAAGAGAGTGGTCTGATATCCATCGCACTTGGAGCCCCCTTTTGTGTGAATGAAACCTTTGTTTGAAAAAGCTCCTAATACACTCCTATTCAAGAACAATTATAGTTGAGACATAAATGGATTGAGTATGTGCAGGAATGCATGTACATAATGAAGAGATGGTAGTTCTTCAAGGAAGGGAAGATTATTAACCGGAAGGTTTTTAATGAATTCTAATTTTTGCAGTTACCAAATATGTGACCGGATCTTACGAAATAGATTAAGGTCATTCTTTTTTACTTGTTTGTTTTTGCTTGCATTCGAAAGAGCATATACTTGGCTCTTCATTTTGAGGTATCACTCAGTTTGAAATCCTGATGAATATGGACATTATGTGGGTGAAAACCTTGACAGTTCCCATTGATTTCCACTATATATGTTTAAGGGCCTGTAACAAAAAATAGCTCTTTTTTATGTTAAAGTGGAGAAACTCATTTAAATTAATTAAATTTATCCCTGTAAATGGAGTGTCATTCATCTTTATAGTCTTGTTCATGTGTAAATTTGCAATGTGCAAGTCACAAGTTCAGTTTGGGGTTAAAACACTAAGAATAAGGGAATAAATATGTGCTGGACCGGTTTTAAACAATTACGTTTAAAACCACCTTGGGGCCTGGGTGCTTGAAAATGACCCTCGCCTTTGGCTCGGGTCATTATCAGCGTCCAGCACATATTTATTCCCATTCATAAAATACCTTTTGTATAATTTAGCAAAAACCTCTGAAAATTATAAATTTCCAATGATTTTGTTTACTTTGGTTTGTAAAACACCCCTTTGGCTATTTAATGGTTCGTGCCCCACACGAGTAGTGCTTATATGGATTGACTCGTGCGTGACATGTGGCGTGACGCGTGATGTGGCGTAGAACGCAGCAGTGCCAGTGTAGTGTGGAAATATGGACTCTAAATACGGCCACAAAGGTAGTATTGCTCTTGCCTAATTGGGAGAGTTACTGGTCACACGAGTGTTCAACCAATAAAAGGAACCAGATTTCACAGGAGTCTAAATTTTGTGTGACACCGGAAAAGTGTTTAAAACCGGTTGGTGTTTTATCGGCCATCTAAAACCACCAACATGACAGGCTCTCGACCAATAGGAATGGTTTATTAATAAATTATTAAACATTTAGAAAATTAAAGAGCAACTCCAACGATTCCCAACTTTTCTAAGGTTTTGATTTAATTGGGAAGAGCTATGTCAAATAAGAAAGATACTCATCCCTATCTTTGATGCCGTTCTTTATGTAAAAAAATATGCATTTTTGTTGCCTTTCTTTCCGCAAGTCTTTCCCAGTTTCGTGAAAACGAGCGTGTGACGTCAAAGCTCATTTACATCTAATGAATATTCATTTCTGACATTACCGGTGAGCATGCAACAACGCGAAACATCCCCATGCACATGCACATATAATCGCGTGCAGCTTTCTCCGGTTCTACATCATATTTTTTCATTTCTCAACAGCGCGGCCACCAGCGGCCAATTTGTGGAAAGTTTTCATAAACTCGAAAGAAAATGGAAATAATTTCTCGCAAAATAACACAACATTGAGACGCAAAACTAATATGATTTTGTAATAAGTAATTTATTATATATTGAACACAATAACATTTTCAAAACCTTTTCAAAGTGAACAAAGAACTGGCAGGAGCGGGATTCGAACCTGCGACCTCCGGGTTACCGTACCGGCACTCTACCAACTGAGCTATCCTGCCCTATGTTGGCGGTCTCCCAAATTGTCAGTATCTTTGTTCGGGTGGGCGCTAGTCAGAGACAGAAACCGTTTGAGTTGCTCTTTAAACAGACCAAATGTTAAGTAAATTTCAATAGACATTAATTCAGTTTTTCAGCAAGCATCAAATAACGAGCCTCTGCTGTACAGTTTCCCATCCCTAGGCTTGTCAAGATTGAATTCCCAGCCTTGTAATCCAGTTATATCTCCACTACATTACAGAGGCATCAATGGATATATCTGTGATATATCCGTTGATATCTTTGATATGACACAGAATAGCAATGTGTAGAGTCTCTGCCCTTCAGCCCCTGCCAAAATGCAGCACGGAGTATAATGCTGGCCCAGATACATGACTGACTTCGACATTCTATCTGACAAAGCCATTATCAAGAGGGAAAGGTAATTATGTGATGCGATCAAGCAAAATCTGTCGGTACTCGGCAATCCTTGTTTTGAGATATGGGCCAAAACATGTTCGTAGTGGGGAAAAATCAAAATTGACTTTTGTTTTACAAAAACAGAAGGGAAAAACATTCCTCTTTCCCATGAAAATATGACATGTATTATAAATGTGCTAAAAATGACTCCATTCAAGTACTGTAACTTTAAACTTGATTTTCTCAGTTTCTTTCTTTTTAATGTGCCGGTGTTCAAATATTTGTAACTTTTTAACCAAAGGTCGTATTCAAAAGGGTTTTCAATAATATGGAGTTTGAAGTACGCTACAAATGAATATGTAAAAATCCCAAAATTGACCAGGGCCTACTTCAGACTGATTTTGCTTGATCGCATGACATAAATTATGTGACCGGCTGGCAGCACAAAATAAGTGGAAAGTCACGCTTTCTGAGCTACAGGCAGTAAAAAAATATTCACTGAAAAGTCAATTTTGGGATTTTAACAACTGTATATTTGAAAAACCCTATTCTATCAGATCCCAAAGTTTTAAACTGAATCTATTCTCTAAACATTTTTTGGGACGATTTCTTTTTCGAACTTGGGTTTATAGTGTGCACAGATCAGAAACTTTGAGCTTCATTTTCTCAAAGCAAGGGGTCAAGACTCTGATAACTCCAAAGGGTTTTAATCAGGGGCTAGGAATGAGGTACCACAACACACAATGTATCCAATTAAAGCTTTAAACCTGTACTTTCGGGAAATACTGTTATCTTGATTTTCAAATTTTGCAACTTTTGACCCATTTCGTGGGAACTGGGCCATGTTAAACTACCGTAAAAAGAACGTTCAGAAAGTGACATCCATTAAACTGATATTTTCCTACGGTCCTGAATAAAAAAACGAAGGTTGTACGAAGAAGAACATGACCTACTTTTCAGGCCATATGCGACGCATATTCAAAAACATGACATTTACGAGGAAGTTGGACTCACATGCAGATCATCGGGGGGCCGCTATATTTGTCTGCATGATAGCGTGTCTACGAAGCTGTTGACAACTTTGTATGGAACGCCGCATCCTCCAAAAATAAAGTTGTGAATTGACGTATAATTAGTATAGGAGAATTATGTATTCTTTGTTGCATTTTAAGAATGTACCCCTTTCAGAGAAAATATGGAATTGTATATTAATTTGTAAAGTTATGCTTCTTAACGTAAAAGATTCTTATTGTCATATTTGATTTTTGTTTTGTCCAAATGGCTGTCCATACGTGTCAAGAAATGGTCGCCTGTGACGTGAATTAAAGGGCGCAAGAGGGGGATTTTGAGGCCTCATGATTTCACCCCCTTGCTCCGTTCGATTGCAATGATAACACAGATTATCTGATTTTCAGTGATTTAAACTATCTGTAAGTGAATATTTTAATCAGTTCCCCGCCAGGTACTACCAGGTGACACGAAAGACGGGAGTGTTACATGGCCTAAACAGGTCACATACTGGCTGTGATGTCGACAACGTAACGGCACTCCTTCAATGCACGTCTTGGGTGTGCTCGAACTCAGCGAGAGGGTGTGAATTGCATCACTTTATTGGAACATGATTCCTGCAAAACCTGATTTTGTTTTTGTAGGCCTACATATGCATAAAAGCCACTCGAATCCAATTTGCATTCGGCAGTGTTGTTGAAATGGCTTGGTGACTTGCCCCGGTGCCAGTCTGAGTTGAATCACTGAATTGACCAACGACGCTATGGAAAGTCAAAGAAAACAAGTCTCCACTCATGTACATGTATAGCAGAAATACCCGCAAATACCGTGGGGACAAATTCTTGTGCCAGACTGCAGCCTGAGCGCAGGTATTCTGTGAATACCATCAACACATTTGTCAGTTTTAGTATACTATTTATTTAATGGATTATATAGAAAACTGACAGAAAATCATATTTCTTGATTGTCGGCATCCTAAATTGAGCATGTCATGATCAGATACACCCAGATGACCGAATGCGACATGTTCTAGATGGCCGACACCATTATCAAGAGAGATCAGGGAAATATTGGCAAGGCCTGTGTGTTGCCGGTATTTTTACTCCGTGTCCCCGGGATAAAAAAACGAGGGAGCGAATGAATTATTTATAAGCTTTCACCAAGCATTTTGCATACTGTGTGGTGCAGAGCATAGTAAGTCAATTGTGTGGATTTTCTGTATACAGTATCATACAATTCTACATCCACATTGTAAAATGTGGAGCTGCTTTAAAAAAAGAAGTCTTTGAATACAATCACTGGTCTTGTCTGATATAATACCGTTTATCAAATGGATTCTGATATAAGGCCCCCAAAAAACAACTTGTGTTCCCCTTAAATGGGAAAAATCTATTTATTTTTTTACCATCCATGAAAACAATACAACATGTACATGTCGTGCAACTCAGAAGTCGGGAGGAAAAAATATCAAGCTTATTTTAAAGTGAAATGGCGAAATGCACAATTGTGCCATCGTATAAAACATTTTGTGCGGAAAAGGTGAGATTTTGAAAATTTCTTTAAAGATAAAGATACAATTTTCTTTTTAAATGTGACCCACCTTTTGCGACTTTTAGGGTCGGTCGCGGAGGGCAACACAACTATTTTTTTTTGGGGGGGGGGGGGGGGGGGGGGCCTAAAGTATAGAGGGTTTGCGGTAAGACTGTGACATTGATCTCTTTTGAGTTGTGTAATTCTGAGAAGCGGTTGTTTTGTGAAATGGTGTTCGAGTCTCCGCATCTTTTCAGGAAAGTCCGGTTGTTTACTAGTTTTGAGAGACGGATGGAAGCACGCTGAAAGGACCCGACTTAGTTGGCGACAGTTTTCAGATAATTTTGTTGTCCAGTGATAAACCAACGTAAAAAATGTAAATGGGTCTTTCCACACTAATGGTTACACAAAATGTGACATTTAGAGGGAACCCAGGGCAGGAGTCATCAAGTTATTTGCCATGTTTTCTCTTTCTCTACATCAAATATCCTTTAATATGGGTGGAGGCATTATTAATGACTAGTTACCCATCCTGACACTATTCATACTGTGAAGAGATTAGCTGGTTCTTCCACATAATCCTCTGTAGCTCACACCTCGAGTGCCCCCCCCCCCCCCCCACATGTAGAGCTTGTGATGGGCGATTTGCATAAAAAATATAATAAAAACAAGTTTAATAAATTTCTTAGTATTCAAGAAATTACAGGGGGATCACCTTCAAGATTTAACGTGCATAACATGGACAGGTTTTTTTTGCAAAAAGTTCTCAAATTTCAGTGAAATCATTTTTCAAATTTTTGAATTGCTAAATTTGTAAGTATTAGATAAGTTTGAGATTTCCAATGAGACACTTTACAAAATAAATGACTGACGATAAGTAAAAACAGATGGAATAAGTTTTGTATTTAGCATGAGGAGTGGCACACTCCCAACATCATTTGCTTTTGCTGTAATTTAGAGAAATAAATGGATTTGTGGGTGAGTAGTTTATAGGGTGCTAGCAAATACTGAAACACTGACCTGTTTAAAGTTTTGTGTGCATAGATGCTGAGAAAACCGTAGTCTGCATAGACGTCAGGAAATTATCAGGTCAAGGGAACTAAACTATTTCCAACGATTGTCAGCCGACAATCGTTGGAAAACGATATCAATTTACACTTTTCTTGAAAACGGCAGCGCACCAGGTGCCATGATTTCACAGGATGCTTGAGACTGCTATTTACTTTCAGTCTACTACTAGTAGTTTTGTTTTTTGATGTTTGCCAATGATATATACTACATTATAACGTATATCAAGTTTCATGCATAGCACATAAAAATAGCATGTAATTTAGGAAGACAAAATAGAGCACATTGTGTGGTAACATACTTTTTCGTTCAAAAATATATTTTTCTTCCATTATTTGTTAGTGGGGGAATCTATTAAACTAACATGTTCAGTCAGTGCACGGATAGAGCAGTTGTAACAAACTGAGCACATGGCTTAGTCTGAAACAATCCAATTTCATTTAACTATTAAAATGAATGATTAAGGTGCGATTTCCCAGATATATGACATGAAAACCAAATGGTAATTTCAATCCTCACCACGAGTACTAGTCTGCTTACTTTGGAAATTGACATTTAAGAGCCCTGTTACGACCCAATTATGGAAGAGATTAAATAAATGTGTTTGTGGAGACTGCGGCTTTTGTTTAATTTTAAAAATGTTTAAACTTATATTTGGACAGCATTTAAACGGAACTCACAGATTTGCAACACGAACAAGACAGTAAGATAATCAACACTCCATTTAAACACAGCTGCTCATACAAAACAAGATGAATGAGTATTTAGTTTTTTATGTATTTGTTTTCTGCTCGTTTTGGATTAATTTAAAACAATTTATTTGGGAAATTTTGAAGAATTATTTCTTTAGTTTTTGGTATTGCTGCAACCAACAACAATACACTGCATCGGCATGACAGTATATAAGAAGAAACAAGGTGGTTTTCGAACCACATGTCTCGCCTGTTTAAACTTAATCATGTTCTCTGCACATTCTGACACCTCAATCAGCGCAATAGCACAATGAAGAATTTTACAAATCCAGCCTCTTTTACAACTTGACCTGACATGACCTTTGACCCGAGTACTTGACCTTTGACCCGACCATCATATAAAGGTTACAATATTGAATGCATGACCCAAGTTTGATTGCAATTGGACTTCAACTTTGCATATAAGACCAATTTCACAATTCCAGCCTATTTTACAACTTGACCTGAAATGACCTTTGACACAAGCATCATATAAAGGTTGCACTATTGGATGCATGACCCAAGTCTGATTGCAATTGCACTTCGATCAACTTTGCATATAAGACCAATTTTACAATTCCAGCCTATTTTACAAATTGACCTCAAATGACCTTTGACTTCAGTACTTGACCTTTGACACAAGCATCATATAAGGGTTGCACTATTTAATGCATGACCCAAGTTTGATTGCAATTGGACTTCAATTTTGCGTATAAGACCAATTTGTCGACACTTTAACCAAAATAACACATACGGACTACGTACATGCAGAAAGAGTGATTGCATAGTCTCTTTCTGAACCAAACATCTTTTGGAAGATCCCTTGTTTGCAGCGACAATGTCTTGTATATACCTGTAGGTGTGAAAGGTCAAAGCAAATGACCTGTGGGGAGCTCATCATTCTGCCGATGTCGTCATGAGGTCACGTAGTGTGCTTTCATGATTTTCGTTTTAAAAATTGGTGGGGGGGGGGGGGGGGGGGCTAGCTTGAAAATTCCAGCTCTTGGCTTATGACATGTGAAATTCGCCATTGGAGGGTAGAGCAGTCATTCATGCAGCTTTTCATCCACTCAAAATGAGAATATGCTCAAGTTCAACCCGAAAAAAAAAATGAATTTTTCGTGCAAATCGGTGCATGCACAAACCAGCTGTGTACAAAGTAATGGAGCGGAGTTTTGAACATGAACGATGTTTTCCGATCGATTATCGGCCAGCGGCACTACGCTATCGGGGCTCGATATCCAACGGCTGTTTGCTGAAATACTGACCCTAACCTACCCTATAGAATAACTTCCAGCTCCTAATGGCGAATCTCACATGTCATAAGCCAAGAGCTGGAATTTTCAAGCTAAGGGGGGGGGGGGGGGGGGCGAGATTTTTGTCGAGGATCTTGTTTAATTCAAAATTATAACTACTTTCAAACTGACATGTTGTGTTTTACAACCTTTTTGATTAATTTAACTTTAAGTGGTTTTTATTTCGGGTACCCTTTAAGTCCCAGGCAGGCCCGATTCTATCCCAGCAGGAACAATCGCCGATGAGGATTAAACTGACCCCATCGGTACACCGTCAACAACTGGCGACCAACAGATCGTCGCCAACAACACCAACATCACTTCAATTCTCCAAACGACGAACGTGATAATCCCTATTCAGCACTATACACCAAACTCATAAACATTTTGTAAATGGACTGAAAGCATGACACTAACCTCAAATCCCCTTGCCTAAGCAACAAATTGAAAAAAAAAATTCTCGTCAATGGCATACACAAACTGCAGACAGCCTTTACCACATGCACGTAAACCTTTGATCATCAAATCACAAAAAGCCTAGTATTGGATGAAAATAGGGCCAGACAATCAAGAACCTAAACAAACTTCCGATGTTTCAGACGCTGCTGTAATAGAAGACAACAGAAGAAAAGAGAGAGTTTTCCTCGGCAGTATGGGTTTACACAGGCCAGCATAAAAGAACGGCCTCCCACTGTCCGATCAGTTACCAGCCAGTCTGGACGAAATGCACCTGCTTTATAATAAAGTACTGATGAAGGCACTGATGAAGGTGAAGGGTGATGCAATTAATCCACGGCACAATGGAGGCGCGTACAAATTGTATATGATCTGGCGTGAAAAACAATTTATTCTTTTTTGACATGGTATATCTGCAGCTTCTCATTCGAATAGAGTACCGAAGTCTGACGTCAGTTGCCGCGGCAATGGTTCCAAACACATGCAGTTTAGAATGTATTCTGGTTCCAAACATTGCATTGATTGACGTCATCACTTCGGTACTCTATAGAGGAATCCCACAACGACGAGTTTAGCGCCGATCTGCGCACTTCCGCGTTTGAAAACGAGGATCTCAATGTCACAGTAAACAACTTTATGCTAATCGTGCGCCTGCATGCGCTGCCTTTTATGGCCTGATTAATTCATGCGTGAATGAATGTGCTGAAAAGCGTTGTTTTGTTTGCCACTGACATTCTCGCTTTTAACCCGGAAGTGCGCAGAAGGGGCTAATGTGAAATTCCTCTATACATTGTATATATTTTCGAGTTCGAATATGACAGCAGGCTATCTGTCTGTTGCACAATACTTTACACAAAAAAGAAACAAAAGACAGTGAAATTACAAATTCATTACAAATAGATATTAAACTTAAAATATTAAACGGATACAAACTAAAACTGAGATTAAAAGGTAAACTGCTTTGAAAGTATGATATGGCTTTGGTAATCATGATCAGAAAAATGAGATGATTAGTTTCAGTCTGAAAACTTATAAAGATGATACCAGTACCATAACTCCTGAGGAATATGCCAAGCTGAAATGTCAACTCATCTTGGAGAAAATTCCTAAAGGCCTCCAAAAACACTGTGGCTCATTTTAATTTCAACAACTTAAATATGCAGATGAACATGCACACAATCACTGTTGGAATAGTTTTTCACTATTTTCTCGTTACTCGGATGACAGACTCAGCTAAAACTATTACAGGTTTTTAAAAATTGTGTGTACATGAATATGTTGAATCGTACAAAGTATAAACACTACCTGCAACTGTGCAGTCAGCTCTATCAATACTGCATCTACCTAATAAGAAATTTAAGAAAGAAATTGTATTTACTAAGAAATTTGTTATTCAAACTGTTATTGATGGAATATCTCTTTTGATTCACTTCATCGAGTCATCGTTTATCAAGTATGAATTAAGAATACATAGATACTCTCACAGAAATCAGTCCCAGATATCTCATAGTTTTTTTTATGTTTACAGGTATAGTATACCAAAGTATGCCAAATATTTTGTAGGTTAAAGATTATATGAAATACATATTTTTCTCGACTTTACGCGACTGAGCCAATTGTTCAAATGAACCGTTTGAACGTGCCCGTCAGAAGTATGCAGCTCCCCCGTCAGGGGAAGAAGATTTATAGTTGTTTAGTCTGCCTCCGAGAAATAAATATCAATTCCTGAATAAACACAATTCAGGGCTGGATTATTGGATCCGACTGTTAGGCAAATTAGTGAGAAGCGAAGCCACGGTGTCATGAATCCGAGGCAGACGTACACGTTCATGTACGTGCCATTCTGGAGTTATGGCAACTAATCAAACAATTAACATTGGATGGGGAGACCATTTCAGCGATGCAGTGATGATATAATGACTGACCATGCATGGTGGTGGGCAAGCGGCATTCGGCTTCAGCTGCTGCTGTGCCGTCTCTGATGTAGATGCTGTGATTTGGTTGTTGATGCTGCGATTTGGTTGTTGATGCTGCTGCTGCAGATGCTGCTTATTACTGGAATACTATACTGCTGCTGCTACTTCTGTTATTGCAGCTACTGCTGCTGCTGCTGCATCTATTTTTGCAGCCACCACTGCTGCTTCTGTAACTGCAGCTGCTGCTTGTTTCTGCAGCCCCCGCTGCTGATTGTTACAGCAGATGCTGCTGCTTCTGTTACTGCTTCTGCTGCTGCTGCTGCTTGTTACTGCTTCTGCTGCTGCTGTTACTGTTACTGCTGCTTCTATTACTGCAGTAACTGCTGCTTGTTACTGCTGTTGCTTCTATTACGACCATTTCTGTCACTGTTGTTTGTTACTGCTACTGTTGTTGTTGTTACTGCTGCTTCTGATACAGCTGCTTGTCACTGCAGCTGCTGCTGCTTTCACTGCTGCTGCTTCAATTACTGCAATAGCTGCTTTTATTACTGCTTTTGTTTCTGTTACTGCAGCTGCTGCTGCTGCTTCTATTAATGCCATTTCTGTCACTGTTGTTTGTCACTGTTTGCTGGTGCTGCTGCTTCTTCTGTTGCTGTTGTTCCTGTTGCATCTGTTTCTGCAGCCGCATCTGTTTCTGCGGCCTCATCTATTTCTGCAGCCCCTGCTGCTGCTTGTTACTGCAGCTGCTGCTTCTGCAGCAGGTGTTACTGTTGCTTCTATTACTGTAGTAGCTGCTGCTTTTATTACTGCTTTTGTTTCTGTTACTGCAGCTGCTGCTGCTTCTATTAATGCCATTTCTGTCACTGTTGTTTGTTACTGCTGCTGCTATTTATGTTACTGTTGCTGTATCTTTCTAGCTGCAGCCCCACACTGCTGCTGTATCTGTTTCTGCAGCCCCTGTTGCTGCTTGTTACTACAGCTGCTGCTGCTGTTGCTTCTGTTACTATTGCTGCTGCTGATGTTTGCTTGGCATTATTGTCCTGATAATCGCATTGGTTTTGTACAGGATTGTTGTGTTCAAATGCTTGTAATCTCCCCTGTTTGAGTCACGTTCAAGTTAAACTTAGGGCGCATAAGGAATGCCCACATGACCATAAATTGTGTTCTAACTTTCAATCGTAGTAAACAAATGTCTGTTTGAAAGAAGACAGTAAACTAGTCTCCCGAGGTGATTCCGGACAGCGATCTATTTTACAAGAGAAACATGCGTCAGGAATCAGCCAGGGGGTTCATTTTGTTGGTAGTTTTGTTTACCACTTTGCTGTGGCATTTTGTTTTATTTCCAGAATCTCTAGGTAATTGCAACTGATCTCCAGATAAAAAACCAGTTTGGAGAAAGCCTGTGCCGTACTCCACATTCAATGAATGGATATTTCCACAGAAGCTAAATAAGGACCACCGCTTCCTTATACGTGCCAATACAAGGTACATGTATTGCAACATTAAAACTACTGAATTATTACGAAATACCTTACTAGACGAAGTAAATAGCATCCTTAAGCATCCTGTGAAATCATGGCACCTGGTGTGCTGTTGTTTTTAAGAAAAGTGGAAAAGCTGACAATTGTAGGAAATAGTCTAGTTCCCCAACCTGCTAATTCCCTGCTGTCTATAAATTGCTCCATTTTGTCTAAAGTATGGTCAAGGAACCAGACTACTACAACAGAATTTTGTTTCTGTTTTCCCAGAATCTATGCACACAAAACTTTAAACAGGTCAGTGTTACAGTATTCAGGCATGCAACTTGGAATTAACAAAAAACGAGGAAATTCCAATCTTTACAAGACTTTATATGGTGTTTTTCAATTTTCAATGGCATGAGTATGAAGTGAAAAACGAGGAAATCAGCTGATCCGAGGAAAAGTTGCATGCCTGCGTATTTGCTAGCACAATATAAAATACTAACCTCCAAATCCATTTATTTCTGAAAATTACAGCAAAAGCAAATGATGTATACCACCTTTAAGACTAACGGGAGACTTTTGAGATGCTGGTGACAGCAGGCATACCGGTCCTTTTCTATTTTTCTCACCAGTCGTGCTGCACATGCTTTTAAATCTATGCGCGCATGCTCTACATGCGCATGCTCAGAAGTAGTAAAAAGGACCAGTATGTCTGCTGCCAACAGCGTCTCCCGTTATAAAGCTTACACCTAGTCAAGCTCCTTGGCCTCTTACACAGCACAGCCTTTAGGCAATTCACTAAAAATAGTTACATGTACATGTATATAGATCTCTCTCATAGGACGCCATCTTCGTAGGAAAATAACAACTGCGTGTTCAACGCCATCAGGTGCGTGTGTACAGGTTTTGTATATACTTCCGAGGACAAGAGGAGAAAGGAAATACAAAGAAACCTTTTAGTCCTCGCAAGTAAAGTCTTTTGTTGAAATCGGTCCTCGCAAGTAGAAATACGTGCTTAGTCTATGGGGTTGGGTTATATTAAAGGAACAATAGGAAACACAAAGCATTGTCCTCGGAAGTATTGAGAAAGTACGACTGTGTGCGCGCAGTGTGCTAAATATTCTAAACACGCGCGCATGTGGTTTGAAATTTCTTCGAAATATAGCACAGCCAATGCACGTCATGAAAATTTGACGCCCAAAATGCCGATGCACGTGGCAATCTGTAGGAAGTGACGTCATTTGAGACAGACCTATTAGTGAAGCTGTTAGCTGGGACAGCAAGGAATGACATTGCTGAGCCTAAAAGGTAATTCCTCTGGGATCTCTCCTCCAGAGAGAGGCATGTGATGTAAGGCCAGGATGGGGAAAGGGAAGGGGGTACTGGTGAAGCTAAGGTCATGGTTGGCTTGGAGTAGCATACAGGATAAATATTTAAAGTTGCCTGTAGAGGTACAGTGACGTCCATCATGAGGTCAAGCGGAAATGAGTCGTCCTCAGGTTTTCACAAATTTGGTGTGTAATGAGGTTAAATATAGCCTAATGAATAATCAACAAGGGTTAACTAGGGACTCTGAGTTACCGTGATTTTTCAATTTTGGGATACACAAAAATGAAGATTGAGTCTTCACCTTGCACAATCTATAAAAGGATTGAAAAAAATTGACAGAAAAAATAGTTAAACCCCCGTCAAATCATCAGTGTGCCACTGGTATGTGTCACAGCTGTGTCCTCCCGCTTTCCCCTCACTCTTCCTCTTCCTCCTCCTCCCCACCCCCCACCCACCTCTCAGTGACCCCTCGAGATTTCCTCTCTGATGTACCACCTAGAAAAAAACTGGTGTACCCCCACTGCAAATTGGAATCTACATGTACATGTAGATATGGCACTGCCAGGATTTAAGACAAACATACACGTACAATACATATGCTGCAGAGACAGTCTGGCACTATGAGACAATGTTTGCTTCCATAAAGGGTTGAGAGTATCAAGTTATAAACTCACTACAAAATCCATGCATGACAGGTACACGTAAAAACAATTCCAGGCTAGTGTGGGCAAGCCCACTCAAAATTCAAGTCGGTTCAGGTGGGTTCCCTATGCAGAAAATGGAGAGGCAGAGAAGTAAAAAAAAAAAAATAAAAATATGAGAAATCATTTTGGATATTTCTGATGGCTCCTGATTTGTTGTTTTCCTCAAGTACTGTTCTTGGATCATTTTCATTCACAGAATCATTACGGATTATTTACAAATTATGAGCTTGTTAACCAATCCAAATTAGGCAAGCTACTTTCCCATCCAGGGTCTACTTTTGAGAACTACATGAAAACTAGACCCTGGGGATGAGTTTGGTTGGGGGGGGGGAATCCCTAAGGAAGGTTATTGCACAAATTAATAGATTTCTTATGACTTTGCTCAACCTCGTATCCTGTATGGACCACTGCATAGGAAGTTCAAGTTTCTCATTTCAATTTACCACGGGCGTTGAACCATGTTAACAGGTGAGTTCGTCAACGGCTTGCTTCTGTTCCGTCATGACTAAAGGCTTATTCATTCCCAGGTGCTTTTTGGCATTAAACCAGTTGGGCCCCTGGGAGATTTGTGGGACTTACAGGAGAACACGTGTACAAAAGGCATGCCCTTACAAATGTAAACTCAGAGTTTATAGTGTTCTGAGAAACAGTGTTTATGGAAAATGTTCTTCGCTAGTTCAAGTTCAACAATGATTTAACAGACAAACTTGAAACAGCAAATTGATTTTGTTTTATCTCATTTTATTAACTGTCATCAATCCACTATTAAAATCAAGAGCCTTTGGAGAAAAATATACACATGTACCAATCATAAACGACACGTGAAAATTTCTTTCAATTTTACGTTTGCCGTGTTGAGATCCTGGCGAAGCAAAATATTTGACAAAGTTGAACCTTTTTTAAACAACTTTAAAAAAAAATTATAATGTAGACAAAAAACATATACAGCAGTTAGCAAATTCCTCCAGTTGAAATTTAAAAATCTCCTTACTTCTAAAAATTATAATGTAAAATGCCACGGAGCCGGCATTCAACTAGTATTCGGAAATAGACGGAAAAGTTTTTAAATTATGTTTAATGAGCGTTGATGTCAAGCTGTCCCCAGGTGAAACTGATAATTCTGCTTTTGGTCATGTCGGTGCTCGGCTGACGCTTGGCAGTAGGTAACGCTGAAGTATTCCCACAATCACACGGTAATTATTTTACGTTAATCGCCAGTGGGCCAAGATGTGCACACAGCAAATTCAGTGATAGGACTCTTCTGGCCTCAAATTTAGAAAGTTGATGGGGGGAAAAAGAGACCATGCGGCAAGTTATCTGCCACAATTTAATTGTGAAAACTGCAAGATTTACTCCTGTTGAACTGTGGCGGCATGTCACATAAAGACTGTTTTGCGGATGCCGCCATTTTGGATAAATACCGCTGGGGGGGGGAAACACAAAGGGGCACAAAAGAAACCAAAAATAGGACCTGCATATCAGGCTGTTACAAAAATTGAAAAATTGATGGTACACTTTCTATCCCAGAATGCTCTGCACTCATATTTTAGCAAGATGATGATCTATACTAAGCATATACCCTTCTGAAAGTTGAAACATTAAGGTGCATTTTCAAGCCTCTGTGCTTAATCTTAACGAGCGGTACGTTTCACATCATAAGACGTCATCCAATCGCAGCACCAAGCAATCATCAAATATCACGCCCTCCGTATCCATACCTCCGTGGACAACACAGACGACACAGTTACCTTGACTCTCCCCGGCCCCTCTGTCAATGGCAACAGCGCCCTCGGCTGGTGAGACAGCATCAACCTGAGCACCAGTGGATGAGCCACAAGCGCCCTCTGTTGGCGAGACACTGTCAGGGGTGTCCCCTCTACAAGTGGGGTTTTCGGAGTCTGCAGAGGCACTGGCCATTTGAGCTACAGCGCCCTCGCCAGTTCTGCTTGACTCTGATAGTTCGCCATCCACCGCTGTGTCGTCGTTACCGTCGGGACACTCTGCCCCGCATTTCAGATCCCCACCAAGAACAGTGACAAGCTTCTGGCTGGCTTCGGATGTGCTAGAGCCTGGATCGTCGACGGCGGGACGATCGTAAAATAAACAGGCTGTGCACATTGCAAAGTCCAGCCGGCAGGCAGGCGGAGCACCCTCTATCTTTACCCGTTGCCATCGTGAATTCACTGGATGGAAGAAAAAACAAGAATCAAAGTTTATTTCCAAAGATGCTCCCTCCATGTGGTCTTTTTCAAACCGCGGCAATGGCCACCATCCGTATTCAAGAGTTTAAAAGAATATTATTACTGTAATGAAACAGCACAACTGCACTATAACAAACACCTCTTTACCAAACATTTAGCTATACCGAACATCCTCTTTGGCTCCCAATATGATGTATACAATAGAGTACCGAAGTCTGACGTCAGTTGCCGCGGCAATGGTTCCAAACACATGCAGTTTAGAATGTATTCTGGTTCCAAACATTGCATTGATTGACGTCATCACTTCGGTACTCTATACACACCATTATTCACTATAACGAAAGACCACTATAGTGAACACTTTTTGTGGATCCCATGATGTTCGTTATAGTGGCATTCAACTGCACTACAAGTATGTTAATGTATTACCACAAGCCATATAATCACAAGTCGTCTCCCTAACCCCCTCCTCCCCAGATCCTTCACAATCCACCATGAGTGTTTGGAGGATTTTGTGGGATTGAGAAGAAAAGAACAAGATCACTATTACTTTATGTGGGGCTTGATGCCCCTTGAAAGTCAAGTACAAAAAATGTGCCATTAGGTGAATACACCGTGTTCAATATTGGAGAATTTACGATGGTTAATAATATTAATAACAATGTAGATTTGTAAAGCGCACACATCCACCATGATCATAGTACTCAAGGCGCTACATTATTACCCCTGCTCATCAGGCCTATTAATCATCCCTGAAACCTCAGGGAGTATACAGCCCCGGAGTATACAGCCCCGGCTGCAAGTTAAGCACACGTGGGCTTATCAAACACATCACTGCCCTCACAGGTACCCATTTATCCCTTGGTGGAGAGAAGCAGCTTGTGACAAAGTGTCTTGCTCACGGACACAAGCACCATGCCTCCTGCTGAACTGGAACCCACAATCTGTGGTATCACTAAGATATTGAGTCCGGTACACTAGACCACAAGGCCACAGGCTCCACATGTTCCTAGAAAAAAATGCCTGGGTAGTTAGGATTACTCCCAATATTCTTGAGACGAACGACAGAACTCACATGTATTAAATACGTAGGTGGCATCCAATGCTCCGCTGGGGGTCATCCCACCAAATATGAATATCTTGTCGCCCATGGCAACGGCACCATGAGCAGTGCAGCCGAGTGGTATATCCCCTTTGCAGCGCACTTGCTTCCAGGTCAATGTCCCTGTAAAGAACATTTTTTCATGAGTTTCTGGCCAAGACATCGCCTTTGTCACCTATTCAGCTCTTTTGATGGTCACTCTATTTGAGTCCTCAGGTTTGAGGCAGTTTGACCCAACTTTTATTAACAACATGTACATTGCACTTAAAAAAAAAATATAAACCCATCTGTAAATGCTTGGATGTTTTTGTCTTAAAATCAGCATTTAAAATATAAATATTTAAAATCATGTTTTTTAAAGAAAGCTTTGAATCATAAGCTTTAAAATCTTAAAAACTTTTCAGAATTAGCTTCAGCAATTCAAAAAAATTAAAAACTAGTTGTATTGGGTAAGCTTACGGGTTCATTTGCTTACAGGTACACGATTGGTAATCTTCAATTTGTTTTCGGAATTATTACGAAATACCTTTCTAGACTGTATAGTTAATTGTAGTCTCAATCATCCTGTGAAATGATGGCACCAGGTGTGCTGTCGTTGTCAAGAAAAGTGGAAATATATATATGTTTTCCAACAATTTCCAGCTGGATATCGTTGGAAAACTGCCCTGTAGCCTTTAGTCAAGGCGCGCGTGGCTACCTGGACAAGTGGCACACCCTAGACATGATGGCATATCCGAAGCGCGTCACGCGCCCAGATAGCCACGCGCGCCTTTTTTTCGCCATCCAACAACGCAAAACTTTGAACAGGTCAGTGGAACGATATTTCCTATAAAATACTAACCCCCAAATCTGTCCATTTCTGAAAATTTGAACAAATTTGAACAGATTGGTCAATCATGTACACTACATTTAATCTTGCCAAATGAGGGCGCCCTTCACATAATACTTGCATACCTAAGGTTGCACACCAGTAAAACAACTTTCATAGACCCCATTGACACATACGCCAACTTCCAAAATTCAGGAAAATACTTAGAACTCTCTAATGTGTTTGAGACACACATCAAATTAAAAAGCTTATTTCATCATTTTTCAGTTTCTGTTCAATTTTATGGGGATTAACCAACGCCCTTCACATAATACTTGCATACCTAAGGTTGCACACCAGTAAAACAACTTTCATAGACCCCATTGACACATACGCCAACTTCCAAAATTCAGGAAATTTCCATCCAAAGATGATCCTCCCTAAAAGTAGTCCTGTAGCCCATCGCCAGCTTGAAAGATGATGCCTACGCTCCATTGCAAAATAGAGCACTTTTAGGGTCCAATTTCATCCGAATTTCACAGTAATACAAGCTGGCAGTCCTGTGCACGGCTTCCAGTCTTCTCTTTTACAAACCCTCAAGTTCATGGCCCACAAAATGCTATAACGGCAGAGAATTTGAGGGCCTGCAAATCGTGATTTGGCTGGCATAGGCAATTTTCGGCTATTTTACTTATCTGCAACCCTAAAGAGGGTGCACTTCAGGTATGGGTGCCATCTTGGAATGTCGGCATCCTCATTCCGCACAACTTTGAATATACATTCTGCACAATTTTCACTTTGAATAGGCATTTCAAGAAAAATTCCCCTCTTAAGAGAAAAACAAAAAAACTTTTTTTCTTAAAAAGGAGACATCACTTACTCGTATCAAACGCGTGAAGATCATTGAAGAACATCTCCCGAGCCATCCCTCCATGTAAGTATATCTTGGTTCCCACGGCAACCATCACATGACCATGACGACAAGTCGGCTTTTTGCCCTTGACCTCTGGACAAGTCCAAGCCATGTTCCCTTAAAATTAGAAGAGGAATTATTCTATTCACAGAATTATTCTATTCACAAGATTACTGAACATGTTTTTATCAGTACACAAAACAACTGTATGTTCAGTGCTTCCTAAAACCCTATAGGAAAAAATGCACAGGCTTCTTTGGGTGGGATTCGAACCCACTTCCTCCTACTTGCTAGTGCAGTCTTAACCACTCCACCACCAAGCTATCCTTGTGAGTAGAGTACACTGATGGTGGTGTGAGTCCCGTAAAGTCTGTGATTTTTTTCCCACAGGCTCTCGGAAAGCATTATGCACATCTGGAAGGGCAAAAATCTCCTGTACAATTATTAAAGATGTAATTTTTCTTTGCTGAAGGTGCATTTAATAAGAATTGAACACCCCCCACCCCCTCCCCCCCAAAAAAAAAACAAAACATAATTACAGCACCCTCAGTTGGTCAAAAACATGGGCGCTTTAAAGGTAATATACAACACTTGCAAACATAAAAAAATAGAACTACTGAAATTTTAAGAAATATCTTACTTTAACTCTCAGTAAATCAATGGCCCTTTTCCAAACCCTGGCTTCGGCTTGGCGTAATTTTATGTCCCCATTGGCAAGATCCGGGACACTGTTTTTGCTATGTACATCAAAGTCTTTTGTTTTAACCTAGAGCCGGGGCCTGTTTATTTATTTACGTATTCAAGGCTTCAGATCAGCAATTGGACTGGGGAATAGCTGGAGACGAAGCCCAAGCCCAAGCCCAAGCCAGCGTTTGAGAAATGCTCATAGTCTCAAGCATCTTGTGAAATGGCACTTGGTGTGCTGTCGTTTTCAAGAAAAGTTACATTTTTGTATCAATTTCCAGCGATGTTCAGCCGACCATCAATAGAAAAAGTCTAGTTCTCCGACCTGATAATTCCAAGACATCTATAAATTGCTTTGTGTTGTCTGAAGTAGGGTCTGGGAACCAGACTACAAGACCAGCAATTTTTGTCTGTTTTCCAGGCATCTATGTGCACAAAACTACGAACAGGTCAGTGTTACAGCATTTGCTATAAAATACTAACCCCAAATCCATTCATTTTGGAAAATTATAGCAAAAGCAAATGTTATAACTACCTTATAAATCTTTTATTCTTTTTGGAAATCCAAGTGATCTCACCTGCATCAAAGATATAGAGCTGCCTATCACTAACAGGCTCCGCCCCCTGATGCCCTCCACCAAACACGTACATTTTGTCACCGAGTGAAGCACAGTTTCGACAAGTCCTTGGGGAAGGTGGGGTACCAGTGACTGATGCAGTGGACCACTTTCCGCTTTCTGAGAAAAAAAAAAGAAGATAAATGGCAAGATTTGACAATAATTCTGAAAGGAACTGATAAGAAACGGTACACGTGCTGCGACATCATTTACGCCTGAAGATGACAATCGGCCAGGTGGTCTCTTTCAAACTGCGGCTAAGGCCGTCGTCCGTATTCAATGGGTTAAGTACAAAATAATGTGCCATTAGGTAAATCAGGGGTCGAATTTCAGGTAAAAACTACTAGACAGCCGGGCTAGTAGCACAAAAATTTTACTAGACCAGAAGGTACATGTATTTCGCAAGACCAATGGTAAAAATAAGAACACACAGTGTTTTGAATGAGTCTGCTGTTTCGATTGTTTTCCCCTTTGCTGACCTTGTTGTGGGAGGGGTTAGAAATGCTGTTTTGATTGAAACTCCCTGCCTCAAAACTAAAAATGGCCATTCCAGAAAGTATGGGGCTTTTTCAGTTCACCAGATTTAGAAGAAAAAAATGGACTTTAGTGATAGTATTTCACGCAGTTTATGAAAAAAATCACTAGACCACCGGACTAGTTCGGTCAAGAGTTCACCAGACCAACGCTCAAATCACTGGACGTGGTCCAGCAGTCCAGTGGATATTTCGATCCCTGTAAATGCACATCATCAACATCATCATTTGCAGAAAGAAAACTGGCAGGAGCGGGATTTGAACCTGCAACCTCCGGAATACCGTACAGGTGCTCTACCAACTGAGCTATGATGCCGTATGTTGGCGGTCTACCAAATATTCCAGAGCTCGCAGGTTCAAATCCCACTTCAGCCAGTTTCCTTTGTTCACTTTCAAAATTCATTCAAATTAGCTAGTCAGTTTCCCTTGTGGTTTGTTTGACGATATCAAGTTAAAAAGTCGTATCCTCATTGAGTGATCCCCACAATGTCGCTTCACAGGTTGTATCGTAAAATTGGGTGTGATCCCTGGCTATACGGCATTCTGGGTTTATGACTTCTGACTAGCGCCCACCCGAACAAAGATACTGACAATTTGGGAGACCGCCAACATAGGGCAAGATAGCTCAGTTGGCAGAGCGCCAGTACGGTAACCCGGGGGTTGCGGGTTCGAATTCAGCACCTACCAGTTTTCTTTGCTCACTTTGAAAATTAATTCTGAAACTTGTCGACTCCAAAAAGATTTTAAGATTGCGGAATCCCTGAAAAGACTGCACGCGGCACTGTTCAGAGCTAGATGTTTTCTCCAAGAAAACAATCATGACGCCGCGTGGATTCAAAGGATGCACTGCCGTCGCACATTTTGTACATGATATACCGAGTCGATTCCAAACAAAATCACAATTACTGCTTGGAGTCACCCCGCTCCAAAGATGTTGGAGTCGCCCTAGCCCAGTGCTAAGCAGCTTCATGACCACTGGTCGCGACTCCTTAGACTCACCGAGGTCTAGTACTTGCAGGTCATTCATATTTCTTCCTTGGTCGGCACCTCCGAATACAAATATCTTGTTAGGCTGACTGACTGGCTGGAAAACAGCATGTTCGTATCGCGGTCTCAGACCCCTGTAGTCCGGTGTTGTCCACTGGTAAGAGTCTGTGGAAGACGGATGGAAATGATTGGACAGACATTTCTTCACAACTTTAGTTTTCATTTTAAGAGTGAACGAAGGAAATTGACAAGAACAAGACTTGAACATTTGACCTCCGGAACAATGCGAAGGTATGCGGGTGACGTGCATTGTGGCATATGTATTGCTACTATTGAACGCCTCCCGGATTTCCTAGGTTCAGGGGTGGGATTGGGAAAAAATGGAAAATTTACAAAATCTGCAGTGTTTGGGTGTTGCCAAGGACCCCAGAGCAACGTAGGGTCTATGGTTCGTATTTGCCTAAAGGCACCCCTTAAAATACCCGTTTCTATTGGTCTACATCCACTACATCAGGTAAAAACACCTTTCGGGAAACACCTCAGGAATTCCAGATTTCAACAGAGATTCTTTAAAAATCAGTAAAAATCCCGACAAAAATTCCTGTCATCAGGAAAAATCCCGACAAATCTCATCCCTGTAGGTTTTCTTCCAACTTCTAATCCTTGAATATCCATTTTTGTCTCCTCTCAAAGAAAAGTGGGTTAAGACGGAGAATTAGGAGTGTGTTAAGACAGTATTAGAACTTAACCAGGTTAATGCAGAATTAAATAGCCAGGCTTGTAAAGAAAATTGAGCCCGTAATGGGAGACTTTTGAGACGCTTGTGGCAGCAGACATACCGGTCCTTTTTAAAAAAATTGTTCTATGCATGCAAAACATAGTCCCGAGTATGTGCGCATACTTCTGAGCATGCCCACAACTGTTGAGAACAATGGAAAGAATCAGTGTCTGCTGCCACCATGTGTCTCAGAAGTCTCTCATTACTTGATGCTGACAGAGTCTAGATGCAGCTTGGATCTTGGGCCAATTTAATGTTTTTGGCCAGTGAACTGGTTTTGCCAGGAATTTTGTTTTTCTCGGGAACATTTTGTGCTTAGCAGGCCTATGAAGTTGACCCGAGGAAAGATAAGATTTTCTTGCCGAGGACGGACAATAGTGCTCTTGGCTTGGCTTACCGAGGTCCAACAGATATGACTCTGGATATGCCCCGCCAGGGTCAGCCCCACCAATCACAACCAGTCTTCCCTTGTCATCTGTGGTCTTGCCGGGCAGGTAGGAACAGGTGTGACCCACTCTCACTGTGGGATGCTGGCCCATGGAGGAGATGACGTACCACATACCCGGCTGGGGGAAGTCCCCCGGCCCTAAAACAGGATTTAGCTCCATCGGTCAAGCCTGCAGGGAATAATTAGATTTAGAAAAAAGTGTCTCAATTTTGACCATTATTCCTATTAGCAGTGTTGTACTCGTACTCGAGTACTTTTTTCGTACTCATACTCATGAAAAAGTACTCGTACTCATGAAAATGTACTCGACTACAACACTGCCTATTGGTGAAGGTCATTAAAATTCCCATTTTTGTCAATTTTCCCAGTTTTACATCACATATATTTGAATTTTGAACTTGGATTAACCAAAATTGCTGGTGATGCACCTTGAATATCTCAATTTTTGAGAGAACTCATGGGATAAAACGACGGCGAAAACCAACAAAAAAAACACTTAGTGACAACTGTTTAAGGCAGCTGATGAAAATGTAGATATCACAATATCCCAATAAAAAAACACCTGGTTTCATGGTTGTACAGATTATTTGTACTAGTTTCACGGTCGCTGATAAGCTGATTGAAGCTGTATCGTATAACCCGATCTCTGATTGGTCAAGACTCAAAAGTATCAGAAGTAAGGATTTAGTAAAGAAACATATATGGACTTCAAAAGCAGCAATGAAAGTAAAAAAATTTCCCCAAACAAATATTTGTTGAAATGATTAAAACTAGAGCTATTAACCCTAATAACCCCTTGGGTAACTTTACTAGAAAGTATCCTGAATCCGCCAAAATCCACCTATTTTGTCATGCACAAAAAGTTGGTTTGGTGACTGCTCATAACAATATGGAGGTATCCTGAATCCATCAAAATCCTGCAGTCCCCCAGTTTTCAATATGGAGGTATCCTGAATCCACCGAAATCCTCCAAAACAGGGGTATGGATTTTGATGGATTCAGGTAGGTTAGGGTTAATAAATACATTTCATAGTATATACTACACTTTTATTTTATGCAACTATCAATTGTTTTTCCTCCCCCAGGCTGCCCCACCCCCAATGTGGGGATTGTCATTTTAGATGTTACCAAACCCACACTCCTGACACTATGAACATCTAACAAAAGAAATATGGTGCACTAACAATGAACATCCATTGTTACTTGTTCACAGTGTGAGGCACTACTCTCCTGTACAAACGTATGGACGAATCCTGAATTGACAAAAATAGCAGCGATCTGTACACTTTTGGGTTTGAACGCGAGGCTCTGTGCCATGTAAACAACTTTATGCTGAACGTGTCCTGCGCTGCCATTTATGACGCAATTCATTCATGCGTGAATGAATTTGTTAAATGGCAGTTTTATTTGTTTGTTTAGCACTGAGATCCTCGCTAGCCGGAAGTTTGCAGATTGGGTTAATGTGAAATTCATGTACAGGGTTGATTGTAATTTACACTGCACCCAAACAAGCGACCTCTGGTGTGTATTATTTTTTGTTTAAATCAAATCCAGATAAGCATTTTCTTTTTCTGATTCATGGCTTTGGAGAAGTTTGGAGAAGGGAAATAAAGTCTGAAATTGCATTTGACATGTGCTTGCGTCTTTATTATATATGCGACTATCAATTGCGACGTGCGAGACGGACAGAGAAAAGTGACGGTATTTTTTTGTAGATTTGAAGCATTTAACGAGCTATTGTGACAGTATTTTAATACTCATATTTCTTTTACAGTGTTTTTTTTTTATTAAAGCTATTAAAAATTATGACGAATTATTTACTTTTCTGGAAATACTAGATAGTTTATCATAAAAATAGCACTACAGAATCTAAAGCAAACGACAATGTCGTGTAATACAAATTCTCCCAGCATGCAACATATAGCGAGAGGGATTCGCGATCCTGATTGTTTTCGTTCGGCTCTGGATCACCTCCCGATCCGTGTGAAACAAACAGGCCCAGGCCCAGCCCCAGGTTGGACGTCCTTTACTTCATTGCATTACGCGTAATACTACTACTAGTAGCGCAATGTAAATGAGATACTGAGGAGTTTTTATTTTTTTTATTTATCTTTACCGAGGGTAGTCCATTTCAGTTTAGTAAACTGCTTTCCAAAGGAGTCCAACCTGGGCTATAGGCGCGCGCGCGCGCTCTGCAAATGGAATCATTCCTCCATGCTAGACCTATCCCTCGACTCCAGTCAAATAATGATCACAACTAACGTTAGGCGTCATGCATACCTGTGCTGAATATTACATAATCTTTAAAAAATATTAAAATCAACAAGTCTGCTTTGGTAACGCTGGTCCGCCGTTACACATTTTTGTAGAGGTTAACTTTTCATAAAACAAATCAATTTTGGTATGTGTTGGGTACAACCTCGTCCCCTGCGTTCGAGCTAATGTGTTTGCATTATTTATAGCGGAATGAGGATGAAATTAGACCATGGAGACGAGGTTGACATCAGCAAGCGACAACCTTTCACTGGTGCACATGGGTTTGTTCTTGAAAGAAATAGCGTAACCATTACGGGGAACCAGCTACGTCTTTTGCATGCGGCGTGGCGTTGGATTTATCGCGAACATTGGACATGTGAAACTCTCAAATTTCTTCTTATTTTGTGAATCTTTGGACACTACGTTGCAGTATGGTAAGGATGAATAATTCTAACTTCCTTTAATTATCACAGACATAATGCATTTGCTGTATTTCATTTATAATTATAGATTGTTTAGTCGGATTATTTTCTTGGTCGACATGCAGTAGGCTGTGATGGAAGTGTGTGCATTGCTTTGAAATGTCGCCTATTTACGACACTCGGCAGCGCAGCATTTGCTTGATACACGATGCATCTTGCTTTTCTAAAACTGATTTAACTTTTACTCTGTCGCCATTCTTGGAAAACGGATTTGTCGAAATTGTGGGGCCTATTTTTGGCAAGTTTGCAATAACGTTAGACGAGTTCGATAATTTGGATGTCGGACAACTCGACCGTTGGCCGACTCGACTCGAGACAACTCGACCGTTCAGACAACTCGACCATTTACCAAGTCGTCCGTTGAGACAAGTCGACTTTGACATGGAGACAACTCGACCGTGCGATGCGTTGTACATAATGTAGCTAGCGGAGCGCGTGGTATTTTCAACACAGGTTGCTCGTCAATGTTTGTGTATTTGCGTGTGCGCGTGGCCCAGAATAGTTCAGAATGTGTGGTATTACCGTGTGCGGGGACTCGGTCAGGTTTACGGTGACACGGCATGCACGGCAAACGCGACGCTGGGACCCAGTGCGTGCAAGGCCCGCGAGAACGACGAGGCATACACAGTGCACGGCCGCGGGCGGGCAGCCGCACTGGTATTTATCGCCGCACCGATGCGGTGATAGGCCGGTATTCTTAAACATCTCAGTTGCTGATGGCCAGTGTACTGTAGGCTAGATATAACATTTGTGGATTACAAATGTAGTTTGTTATTCAAAGTGTTATTCTAATCCCTCAAAAAAATGAACCTTCACGTGTGACTTAACACTAACAGGAAATCTAAACATATATCTTGGCCCCCTGTGTACCCCAGCCCCGTCCAAAACGACAGCGCTGTCCTGCCCATCAACCCAGTCCTGCCCATCAACCCAGTCACCCCGTGCCGTTCCTTCCACAACCAATTCCCCTATCTTTGAGTCGACTTGTCTCAACGGACGACTTGTCCCAACGGACAACTTGTCTTCCCATTTGACCAAAAAAACGGCTCGTCGTATAGGCCCTCCATGCTGTTTTGGTACAGCTGACCTGTGACCTTTTAGTCTACCCAAATTGCATTGCAAAAGTCAATTAGGCCTATCGAACTCGCTTATCAGTCTGATCATTAACCCTAGGCTCCTATGCAAACATACATTCTGAGCCATGTTGTTGTATGGGTCAAAATCAGTCAAGGTGATTGTTTTTGACCCTCCTGCCATAGTACAAAACCACATGTAATCTGACCCTGTCTGTGTAAAAGTATAGCAGGGGAGATGGTACTTCCAGAACTGTAAGGTTTTCACAAACCTTACAGAGAGACACATTGAACCTGCTGTGGACGATTTTCTTCCATAGTTTTGACCCTCAATAACTTTCTAGTCACGAAATTTTCTGCCCCAAGATTTCACATGCCTTAACTTGATATGGCCATGTACACATAGGCTAGGTTCACTTCCTTGAAATGTAACTCAAAAAGTGAAATTTTACGGAAATTTCGCTTACCAAGACCACATCAATCGCCAATCCGCAGTTTCGCATCAGTTTTTGTCGACTGAGGGCGCTTCAATGCTCTTTACCAACCACAGCGCGGCTTTCATAAACAACACGCGAGGCAAAAACACACCAAATTTACGGATTGTTTTCGCAGGAAACAGTTGTCAGAAAAACTAGCAGCCGCGTTACCGCATAAAAAGTGGCGCGGTAACGCGGCTGCTAGTAGTATGCCGTACGAGCCTGAAAAAAATATTCAGACGACTGTTTTCTGCGAAAACAATCCGTCAATTTGGTGTGTTTTTGCCTCGCGTGTTGTTTATGAAAGCCGCGCTGTGGTTGGTCAAGAGCATTGAAGCGCCCTCAGTCGACAAAAACGGATGCGAAACTCCGGATTGGCGATTGATGTGGTCTTGGTAAGCGAAATTTCCGTAAAATTTCACTTTTGGAGTTACATTTCAAGGAAGTGAACCTAGCCTATGTGTACATGGCCATATCAAGTTAAGGCATGTGAAATCTTGGGGCAGAAAATTTCGTGACTAGAAAGTTATTGAGGGTCAAAACTATGGAAGAAAATCGTCCACAGCAGGTTCAATGTGTCTCTCTGTAAGGTTTGTGAAAACCTTACAGTTCTGGAAGTAGGGAGATGGAAGAAAATTTTGACTGATTTTGACCTTTTAAACAGTAGGAGGGTTTTAAAGGGCGCTACTGTTGTGCACATTTCGGTTGTGGTGGGGGATTAGTAACTCCTAAAATGACCGGTCATGCTATTTAGCATCAACAAGCGTCAACAAACCCGATCAGCGTCAACAAGCTCAAAATGCACATTTAAGCTTCACAAAAGCTGTACTTGTATTCAACAAACTCTCGCATCTCGTATTATGTAAGAAATTGGGCGAATTCTCGTTCACAATACCACATAAAAACGAAATTTTATGACGAAAAAATTACGATGAATGGGCGCCGCCATCTTTGTTTTCTCTTTTGCGCATGCGCGATTGCACCATGTCCCAGAAAAACAAGATTGCTGCCGGGAAAAAGCACCGTTGATGTCGTACTTTTTCGCTTAAAAATCGCACATTTTAAGATACTTTTAAATACTTATGATACTTTTAAATAATCATAGGAGCCCAATAAATATTGTGAACAACATGTTTAAGCTTAGCAGTGCTTTTACAAGTTGTTGACGCTTTGTTGACGCTTGTTGACGCTTTGTTGACGCTTGTTGACGCTAAATAGCATGACACCAAAATGACTATTGCCCAAACTTGTTTATGGATTTCAATACCATCTTGCACACAGGGCAGCATAGTCCGCGTTGCCATTTAATACACACAGTCGATCGAATGTGATTGCGCTTTGAAAGCTTCAGCGTACATGTCTATTCCGTGCATGTACTCAGCAATTTGAACAACATGGGCATGGCGACATGAACAAAATAACATCGGTAACCATAAAAATGGTGTATGATAGGTGCATTATCTGAAGTTAACATCAGCTGGCCTTGTGCTCATGTTTTTCTTACGTGCCCACTGCACGTATGCAACTCAGTTTTTGTGTGTGTTCTGTATCCTATCATTAAAACACCCCATTTGTGTTGAATTTTGTGTGATTGGGTACTGTAGAGCCTTGGCACCATCACTTTGCATGGGACTTGATGCCCTGATTTTGTCTAAGTACAAAGAATGTGCCATTGGTTTACTACACAGTGTTGGAGTTTGTGTGGTTAGGGAAGGATTCTAGTAAAAAGCCTTGGGCTGTTAGGGTTTAACCCTAACAGCCCAAGGCTTTTTACTGGTGCCAAGGCTCTACAGTACCCAATCACACAAAATTCAACACAAATGGGGTGTTTGATTTTGGCAGGTTAGGGATGGTTAGGGTAACTAATGTATACCGATTAGGATTATCTCATCTACCCATTCTCCGGACGAGAATGCCATCTCATGGCATTCTAGAGGTACACCTACTCTTGCATTGAAATAATGTTAAAGTTGTGATTATGGAAAAGAAAGGGATTACCCATGTAACCTTTATACATGTACATGTATTTACTTATTTAGAAATTCAGTGAAATTTGTATGCATTACAACTGCGCTTGCATTGTGAACAAATTCTTGTTAAGTTCAAGCTTAGAGACATATCACAGAATCTCAAAACCTCTGGATATTCAAAGGCCTGCCTAAGTTGTTTCGAATTTTGAGGAGTTGACAAAGGAGTGAAATCGTGTTGCAAGGCTGGGAGTATCAGAATAGAGAGAAGTTCCAAAGTGTCGCCGGTAGCCATCTGCCAGAGTTTGAGAGCTCATCTGTATTCTTTTCTCCTCTTCTACAGCCTCGCGGCACGATTTCGCAGAAAGATTTCCTGCCGAAAAACCTCCTCGTTCGAAAAGGCTTTTCCAGCCCCATTTGGAAATACTTTGGGTTCCCAACCAACCCCAATGACCCGAGCGAGCCTGCCAACGAGGAAGAAATTGTCTGCGCCCTGTGCAACAAAAGCTTGTCCTACAACAAGAGCACCACTGTCATGCACAAGCATCTGAAAGGGCGCCACCCGAGCGTGTTTGAGACCCTTACCAATGCCACTCCGGAGAAGAAGTTGGCTAAGGGAAAGGTCGGCAGACCAAGTGGGCGTCGGTCGTCAATGTCGGTGAGTTACCCCGTTTGTGCTGCTGCTCTTTGCAGGATTTTCATGTGCATTACGTATTTTTATTTTTATTTTTTTAAATTTTTGTTTATATATATATTTTTTTGATTCATTTCTAAGATATGTCCCAAATTTAGATTATTGCTTTTTACAAGTGAGGTGATGCAAGGCATTACCCCAAAACATCCCAAATCTGCGAAAATCCAATACCACATGCTGCTGTTTTTTAATTGACCAAGCAATACAGAGCATTACTTTACATAGGGCAAAAATGTCCCAAATATATAATTCAAAAAATGTCCCATCGGTTACTTCACAGTGTTGGATTTTGGTAGATTCAGGAAGCTTCCTAGAAAATATAGCCGGGGTTTATGTTTTAGGCTAAATGAGTCAAGATTGTGTTTAGGATCTAAGGCCGATTAAAAAGAAAAACATGTTTCACGTCCGGGTTTTCAAAAAAAAAGAAGAAAGGGATTCTTTTTATTTTTTATTTTCAAGATGGCCGTCATTTAAAACAAAAATTGGCAACCGTTGGTGTTTCCCTTTTCAAAGACGCATTAGAAATGAAAGAGACATGTTGGACAAGAGAACTGAACATATTTAAAGTGTTTTTAGTAAGTTTGTAGCACCATATCAGCAAAAAGATATATAAAAAATTTAGACTCGCAAGTATTTATTTTCCGATTGACTGGTTGACATTTTTGTTTTTTTATACATAATTTTTTTGTGGTAAAATTTTAAAAAATCCAAGTGGCCGCCAAAAAGGAAGCAGGCGGGGATGCGAAACATGTTTTTTTTTTTTATTTCGCCTAATAAAAGATTATCAGGGTGGGATCATGGTTTATTGCCCAAGTTGGTAAATTAAACTTGATCATGATGACCATTTTTTTAGGGAAAAGGTAAGATAGATCTGAACTGAAAGCTCACAAACTGAAGATGAGTTATGAAAGGCACTCCTCCAATCACTCTCACAGGAGGAAGAAATCATCTTCCCCACCAACCTGGTGACGAGCAAAAACCTGATCCCCAAAGGCAAAGGGGCAAGCGCCATATGGACTTTCTTTGGCTTCCCCGGCGAACCCGGCCAGGCTCTGCACAGCGACCGAGTCATCTGCTGCCTGTGCGAAAAAGAGCTCAAGTACAATCAAAGCCGCAGCACCTCCGGGATGCGTAAGCACCTCAGCACCTCCCACCAGAATGCCATGCTGTGGCTGGAGGAGAAGGAGGTGAATCTGAGGTGCTACCTGGGCAAGAGCGGACATTCTGTGAGTGTGAGTGCTCCTCCCCCCCCTCCTCCTTCCCTTCTCCGCCCAGCCAGTCTGGGATTATTCTTCCGAGCCCGAGAAGCCAAAAGAGAGGTTCATAGGCGTTTGTCCCTTTTTCTCGAGTTGACGTCGACCCTAACCTAGACCCTTCAAATCAACCAGGTTTTGGAGGATTTTGCAGGATTGAAGTAGAGGCCAGTGACTTTTACTTGATGTGAGGCTTGATACACTTTGATTACAAAGAATATGCTGTTGGCTTTGTACTGTGGGTTAGTGTACTGTGGTCGAGTTTGGAAGATCAGGAAGGTGGTCAGTGTTGTTATAGCTTTTTTTGGTGGTAATTATAGCTATCATGAAGTCTTTTAGCATAGCCTGGGGCTATTGTATAGATTTTTGTTACAATTATCCAGTTACTGATTGATTGGTTTAACCAATCAATTAATAATTGATATTGATTGATACTATTTATGGCTACATAGAATTATATCATACATCCATTGAAAATTAAATAGACTTTATCCTGACTGCTTGCTCAAAAGTTCTAAAGTTAAAAATAAAAACATTGAATATTTTCATTTTAAAACAAATACAAAAGAGCAATTTAGTCTGTGTTCTGAAAGAAACGATTTTTGATTTGATAGTCTTGATTTTATACTCTCCTGATCTTGATTTGATATTCTTCTTTGATCTACATGTATAGTCGGGCAGCCGAGTTCAGCAAAATGAGAGCTTGAAGAGGAAGTGCGGGGTGCCCAAGCGCAGCTCCAGCTGGGTCTGGAATTATTTCTACTTTGCCATGGATCAGGACACCAGCCAGCCCAGCAAGGAGTTCGTCACCTGCGCCCTCTGCGAGAAGAAGATGAGCTACCACGGCGGCACTTCACCCATGCGCACCCACATGCGCCTCCTGCACAAGGTGGAGTTTGCTGAGCACAACCAGTGGGAGGCGGTGGAGGTGTCGCAGGACATGCTGAACATCAACGCGGCCGACCCCAAGGTCAAGCACGAGGAGCAGCAGTCGGAGGTGGAGGAGCTGAACCTGAGTTCACTGGTGAGTTCAGCGACTGACAATGACAAATGACAATGACAATTGAGTTTTGTTTCCCATATTTCCCCTTTCAAGGCATGAGAAAAATATATATTGAACAATCATATACAATATACATTATAATCAGGTAGAAAGCAAAAATTCTCTTTTCAAATACATCAGACCAATTTAAACTTAAAAACAAAAGTACAAACATGTACAATGCCCGAGTAAGCCTGTGAATATTTTGTGCTCACAGCCTCTCAAAGTACCAAGAATACAGTGCTTTACACCATGCCCGGAAGGGCAGAAATCTTGTCTAATTTACATCATCCCCGATGCAAATTCTTCAAAATCATCACAACAATTATTCTGTCTCCTGTATCACAGTCTGAAGAGGAAATTTACGCCGATGATCTCCTGCAGAAGAAGGGACTCCTGCACAAGAAGGGGGCCTGCTCCAGCCCCATCTGGCGGTTCTTCGGCTTCCTGCCGGATCCGGACGATCCGGCCGAGCCTCAGAGCCCGGACAAGGTGGTGTGCGCAATCTGTGGCAAGCAGCTCATCTACACCAACTCTAGCACCACCATCATGCGCAACCACCTGGAGCACAAGCATCCCAAGGTGCACCGGTTCGTCTCCCTGACGCCGCGGACGGCTGGCACGCCGGGGTCTGAGGTGAGTGAGTCTGCTTAAAAGGCCATGTTCCCTCTGATGTCATTTGTTTACATCTATGTTGAAATGTTCCTGGCGGTATGCTCATGCATTGTGTTTTGCATAAAATTTTAGTTAAGCAGTGACGTTGTAGGTCAGATCGCCTTTAACCAGTTTGCGCCAGAATTATTTATGCCGAAAATTTCTATTTAAAAACAAAACAAAATATAGCAGCCAACTTTTGATATACAGCCAAACGCCACAAATATTTATTTGCAAGAGTCATTTCAACAGTATTTGAACAATATTTCTTGCCGAAACCTCATATATTTCAATACTCCGGGTGCGCCCACCAGAGCGTAAATTGTAGAACAACAGGCCGTGCACAGCGGCCAATGATGGGGCCTTTGATGTCACTTCTTAACCAAATTAATGCAAAAAATGATACGTGTTGAATCTAGGGTGGTTTAGATGTAAACAAACCGACAAAGGGTACATGGTCTATACTCACTGTAACTGTGTGTGCACATCTTACCATACAATTCTGGGATATGACATTCATACTTTTCCAAAGTATGAATTTGATAGGCATTAAATTCCATTCGCATGAGGAAACGCACACATTAATTCACATTTATACTTGTAGAAAGTTGGTGGTTTTTAACCTTTCAATAGTTCTATCGATTTGTTTCTCAGACAACCAAGAGAAGTGGAGGCTTAATGATGACCAACAGGAAGAAAAGACTGTCTGCTTGCATCGCCAGCTACATAGCCAAGGATCTAAAACCCCTCTCCTCATTGGAGGAGCCCAGCTTTAAGAAGATGCTGCACGAGTTTGATCCTCGATACGTCCTTCCCTCGAGAGATGAGTTTACCTTGAGGATCGTGCCCCACCTCTACGATCAAGTCAAACAAATGACGGTCCTTCCGGCAGTCAGAAATGCCAAACACGTAGCACTGTCCATCGACGTGTGGGGGCGCTCTACGGTCGATCAGTACATGGCAGTCACGGCGCACCTGCTGACCTCGGACTGGGAGCTGAAGAGCTTCATGCTGGAGAACGTTGAGTTCCCATTGCCCCATGATGCCTCACACATCGCCGATTGCCTAAACAAGGTTGCTGCTGATTGGACCATCAGCGATGACCCTGTGAAGATCAGCGCCCTGGTCACCAACAATGCTGTCAAGAACAGCTTCACCGGGAAACATGTCCCGTGTCTTGGGCACACCCTTAACTCCATCGTCAAGGCAGGTCTGCAATGTCCCGGGCTTCAAGAATCTCTGGGGAAGTGCATAAGGCTTGTTGAGTTCGTGCTCAGCACTCCAAAATTGGAAATCACTGTTGACCCGCCGATCGCCCAGCGTCAGACCGAGAACCAGGTGGCTCCCGGGGAAGTGGATGATTCACAACAGTACGAGACGGGCCAACAACTGGATGTCCAAGGACAGCTGGACGTGTTGGAGCGGCTGGTTACAGCCGCCCAGATCAATGTGGAAGACCAAGCCGACATCTCGGCACTGACCACGATCCAGCAGGCGGAAACACAGGTGACGATGCCGCAGGACGAGGTGCTGAACATAACTTTGCAAGACTTGAACATCCCACTGGGTACGACCCACAGCATGCTGCGCAGCATCATAGACCAGAGAGATCTGCTGAAGACTCTCCTGGGGGCAGCGGACAGGTCAGATCTTGAGTTGGCTGAGATGGACATAAAGCTTTTGGAAGAGATCGAGAAGGTCCTGGCTCCTATGCAGACACTCTCTGAAACATTTCTCGGCAAGAGCTACGTCACTGCGTCTGGACTCTTGCCATCAGTGTACTACCTGAAGGCAGTCCTCAAGGAGAAGGATGATGACCTCCCTGAGATCATTGAGATGAAGCAGGCCATGGCACAAGAACTGTCCAGCGTCTACGATGATCCCAGTCTCTTGGTCATCCTCCCCAAGGCCACATTCCTTGATGCACGCTACAAGAAGCTCCCCTTCTTGACTGAAGACCAGAAGATGAACCTCCATGATGATATCGCCAAGGAGGCCCTTCTCTTGACCGACAACAAGATCGCAGAGGGTGCTGACTCAGGCGAGCCCCCGGAAAAGAAGCCGATGCACGTTTGGGCATCCTTGCTTGGCGACATGTTCGACGACGAGAACGCTGGCATGGGGGAAACTGAACCGACGGGAGGTGCCAGAGATGAAATCCGGAGGTACTTGACTGAGCCGCGCCTGGGTCTTGAGGCAGACCCGCTGAAGTGGTGGCAGCAGAACGGGCCTAGGTACCCGTTGCTGTCGAGCGTGGCCACCAAGTACCTTTGCATCCCCTCCACTAGCGTGCCGTCGGAGCGGCTGTTCAGCAATGCTGGTGCTGTCATTGCAGCCAAGAGGTCGTTGCTTGATGCAAGGGATGTACAGATGCTGCCATTTCTAAATGCCAATCTGCAGTGAATAACTAGAAAAGATAAACACTTCCAAGACTTTTGTCTCCGATAATCATTCTGTGACAGGCCCTGTCCAAAAACCCCCAAGGTTTGAGCTGTGCCACAAAAAGCCTTTTAGTCTCAACAAAGTGTTTTTCCTTGTAAATCATCTCTGTACAGTCAAGTCACGTAACAGGTTTGCTGGGGCCAACCAAATTACCTTCTTATATTCATTAGATGTGAAGACTGCAAACACAAAGAAAAACAAAGCATTAAACTTGGAAATTCATAATTTGATCTTTATGATAGTATTTTGGTTTAAGAGTGCTTGTTATGGGGAGAGTTGACTACATGTATTTCCATTTGTCTTATTTCTGTGAAAATCCACCTGTATTGCTGGCTTGTGAATACAAACCTATAAATTGTATAAAACAACATGGTACAGCAATCCATCTGTTGGCCAATGCATTTGCCTAGACACTTGAAAATGAATTTAAAGTGGTGTACACGATTGGTAATCCTCCAAAACAAATTCTTACTGAATTATTACGAAATACCTTACTAGACTGTAAGTTAATAGTAGTCTCAATCATCCTGTGAAATGATGGCACCAAGGGTGCTGTCGTTTTAAAGAAAAGTGGAAATTTATATGATTTCATCTCGAATGTTCGGCCGAACAATCGTTGGAAAACTGCCCTCTATTGATAGTCCGTGTTGTCTAAAATGGGTTAAAAATCCGAAAACGGGCGCAGCCGCGTAGTGTACTGAAGCGATGGTTGTAACCAGTGCATGCAGTGGATTTTTGACGTTCGCCAAATACATGTACTGTTCGGCCTATGTACATATTATGTGACTAATTGAAAATGATCCCATTTACAAAAATTAGGCATATTTTACAAGAGGGCGCTATAACAAATGCCGTTTTTCTCTCGTTTTTTCCGCCATCCAAGAATGCAAAACTTTGAACAGGTCAGTGGAAAGATATTTCGTATAAAATACTAAACCCCAAATCTGCCCATTTCCGAAAATTGCAACAATAACCAATCATGTACACACTACCTT
Organism: Hippasteria phrygiana; assembly: GCA_037893225.1. Lineage (NCBI taxonomy): Eukaryota > Metazoa > Echinodermata > Asteroidea > Valvatida > Goniasteridae > Hippasteria > Hippasteria phrygiana. The sequence continues at coordinate 154,619 of JAZGUH010000733.1, forward strand.
TAAGCTCAACAAAATTGTTGCTTTGGAATTGCATGTATATTATAACAATTTAAATGAAAATAGAAAAAAAGGAAATGTTGAAATAAAATTTAAAGCTGGAATTTTTAAAGTGAACCAAGAAGGCTTCTTTTTTCCACTTTCTTTTTTACAGCATGTTCCAACTAGACTCTGCAAGCAAACTAATAATCACTTTTTAACAAAATTCTGTATGTATTTTCTGTAAATATTTCAAACATTTGACTTGTAATTGGGGTTTACAGTTTACCGTCTTTAATGCACTTGAAGGTTCATTTTCCTTTATATATGACAGTAAACTCGGGATAACTCAGTCGGATAACTCAAATCTACATTCATCTCGAAGAAATACTTCATCCCCATCCAGAGAATGTCGTAATATGAAACTTCAATACTTAGATTGTATTGCTTTTCTGTATTATTTATTTTGATCATTTCTTGTTGAGCACACTAGTCAGAACATTGAAACGCTTTGTGTAATCTCTATACATACATGAATTTGCTGTACATCTGTCGGGTTTTCCCAATAAACAAATCGTGTTTTCCTACACTGTTCCAATAAACCTGTAGGAAATCTTGGTGTTCTGTCGTTCGAGAAATGCAGACTTCACAATACACTGGCTGAATCTCGATTTTGAAATGTCAAGAACCCTTTTGAATATTGGACATGAATTTCAAATTGATACCTCACATATATACAATGTATATTCTGTGTAAAAAGTAACTAGTACATGTACATGTATGCTGTTTTCTTTGTAATTCTAGATATTCTGGTATTGTCACAAAAACTATTTTGAATTAAACAGTTACCTATACAAACTGTATTTTTTCTGTTCGTGAAATTTTCTTCATTTGTAGTGAGTGACTGTTCAGGCTGAAAATTCTAAATAGGCATGTTGAATTAAAAGTAAAGGATTTGCTTTTTCTTTTTAACTGCACCAAGAAAGTGAATGGTACCCCCAATTCTTTTCTTCAAATGTGGTGTCCAAATGTGCCCAAGATATTACCCAAAAAATGTATTCTCAGTGCAAAAAAAATACTGCAACACTCCAGCTCTTTGTAAGTTTCTACCGTACTGTGTAAAAATTTGCTACTTTTTCTTTTCAGTTCTAATAATTTTTTTTTTTTTTATTCTGAAAAAATCAAGTACATGTAACCATGTTTAATAAAAACTAGTTTTTTTGTGTTTTTTTGTTTGGTAAATTGGAAAAGATTGGCTCTTTTGGTTTCAACAACTAATGCAATTGTGTAGGGATGACGCCACATGGCAAAAAAAAAAGTGCCACCAGTTTCAATCCATTGTTGGATTAAACAATGCCACCAGGCCGGATGACGCCATTGGCCGCTGTTTGTGCATTTTCAATCCATTGTTGGATTATTGTGTATATGTTACGCTTGACTGCACAAACACATTGTGGCCGTTTCGCTTGACTGCCAGAGCCGCCGCGGCACCCCGACGTCTCCCGTAAAAAACGTACTCAAGGGGTTAAACGGATCGTTCTTGAAGAATATAAAAATCATCTGCAACTGACTCTTCTGAAAAAGTACACTTTGTGAGCCAAATTATGAATAAATAAGATAAATACCAAAAAATCCTCAACATACATGTATTGACTTATGTCTATCTTGTACCCCTGATTTTTTGAAAATTGATGTGAAAATGTACCTGTTAAAGACGTTAGACAAAAAAGCTAGTTTTGGTGCGAAAAAGTTTACTGCGACACTTGCAAAAAAAAGTATTGGGGATGGTCCCTTTCCCCCAGCTCCCAGAGGGTTAAATACAGTGAGACTGTCTTGTTCTTGATTGGGCAGTGTGTCATTTGCCACTCAACCAATCAGCAGGTTGAATTTGTGAGAAATGAAAAACTTGTTGGAGCAGTGTCTGCAGACAGACCAAAGGTACAGTGATAAACAGGGCCGTGTCCTCTGCATGGAGACATTCTTTTGGAGAGAGTGCTGTCATTTCAATCCACTCACGCCAATGAACTATCGAAATTTCGACCCACGGAATAGACCAATCTATTGAGCTCCACCTCCTTGATGTTATTGACCAATCACAGCTGCAACTATGGCCCGACAAAAGGGACGGACGTGCTGCGCACGTGTCTATGATTGCTAAATACATGTACAAATTGTACGTCAAACGGGCAGTGCACTGGATTGGTCCATTTCGAGCATACCTAACGCGTGCACAGTGAATACCGTTACAAGCCAGTTTTCAGTGTGCGCATGTGAGGTTTGCTTGAAGTCCGAGTGCCGATGTAACCGAGACCGGATTTGGATAGTTCGCTGGCGTGAGTGGATGGAAATGGTAGCGCTCTCTACCGGTGGATTTGTCAGGCATGCAAATGAGGGGGAATTGGTCTAAAAACCCTGTCTTGAACTAAGACTAGATGGGATGTGAATTTTGAGATGCCATGTGCTCCGAATCGGTACATGTATAGGAATACAGGCCTCCTATTATTCATGGTTAGCCTTTGCTCTTGGGAAAAAATGTCTCGGAGCTGCTAAGCATAAATAGGTTACCAGCCAAAATTGCTTGTGATGTACACTGAATGGTACTCGGTTGAGTTCTGCTTTAGCAGGAATTTTTTGCTAAGCAATGTTCTGTGCTAAATAGCTCCGTGAAATTAACCCTAGCCTCTGGTACCCATGCTGAATGGCAGAGTGCATTTTCTTTTTGCTATGCTCGGTGAATATTGGCTCTGCATATAAACTCCAGCATTAGTATAATATTAAAACTGCACAAGAAGATACGGAGCTGGAAAGTACGTTGTGGGTACACCATGGAAATTTTTTTTTTCTTTTGCGAGGAAGTGTTGGCTCTGATAAAGAGCCGATGGTGAGATGTTTCAAACAAAAAGTGTGTTCTGTTCATCTTCAGGAGACTGCTGGACAGATGGAAAAGGCTGGCGTTTATGAAGGATATGGTGAAGTCATTTGGGCGTGGAGTTAGAGGATGTTGGATGATTGTAGAAGAATTGGGCTAAAAAAAGTTTCCCTTAAATGGGACAAATCGGGAGTGAGGGTCGGTCAATTGATTTTTGTTTATTTTATTGTTTATTGTTTATTTTTTATTTTTTTTACCATCCATGAAAACAATACTACATGTCATGTATCTCGGAAATCTGGAGGCAAAAAGTAAGCTTATTCGAATTAAAAGTGAGACAGCAAATGCAAGATTGTGCCATAGTAGCTGTATTTAAAGACAATATTTTAATAAAACTTCTTAATTTTGTGCGGGAAAAGGTGAGATTTCGGAAATTGCCTAACTGAGTGAGGGATACTGGATGGTTTAGTGGACCATGTCAGTTGCTTTGTGGTTGTTGGGGGAGGGGGGGGGGGGAGGGGGCCGGGCTACCATTGGTCTAGGAGTAACCATTGGCATCCTGACGGAGTACAGGTGACCAGATGTTGCTGATGTTAAAACTTGTCTCGGGAGACAGTATTGAGGCGGCTGATCTTGATGGTTTCTCTATTTGCGCTGGTCACAGTTGATGATGGGGACTAAGTGTAGCTTGGTTTCAGTGGAACCAAATAATAAAGAATATGCAGAATTACTCAATTGGGCTATTGGAATAACGTTTCTTAATCCAACCTTCCTCACAGGGGATGTACATCTTGTACGAGCACGCATCCGGCTACGGGCTGTTTGCAGTGACCGAGTTTGAGGAGATCTCCATGCTGCACAGCCAGGTGGAGAAGAGCGTGACAGAGTTTGGCAAGTTTGCGTCGCTCGTCAAGCTGCATGCGTTCTCCCCGTTCAAGTCGGGAGCCAATGCATTGGACAACATCAACAGCATATCGGAAGGTAAGTCGTACAGTTTGCAACGTACATGCTGCGTCTGATTGTCTTACAAGTCTTAGAGTCCTGAGATATTGTTGTAATCTTATATCCTTTTATGTTTGGCATTTTTGTCATAAAAGAAATTTTGGATTAAAACCTCCAAATTTTGACACTCAATGCTGCAAGAAAACACTTGTTGTTATGGTTGCCAGTGTCCAAATAGCTCAGAAACAGCAAGAAAAAAACAAACATGCATGTGTGGACGTAACAGTGGACACAGTATCCATGTTACGTCCACACTCACGTCTGTTCTTGCTGTCTCTGCTATATTTGGACACGACTACCGTCAAACTGACACATTTTTTTATCATTGTGTCCCAACCTGGTGGAATGACCCACTTTTGTGATGCTAGAAATGGGAGACTTTTGAGATGCGTGGTGGCAGCAGACATACCGGTCCTTTTCCATTGTTCTCACCAGTCGTACGCAAGCTCAGAACAATGCGAGCATGCTTTAGAACAAGCGCGCATATTTAGCAAAAAGGACCTGTATGTCTGCTGCCGCCAGCGTCTGAAAAGTCTTTCACTGTGTTTGGCCAACTCCAACTGTTTAAACAAAATTCCATGACTGCTTTCAGGCATGCAACTTTTCCGCGGATCCGCGGATTTCTGCGTTTTTTAAAAATCTGACCGTGAAAAAAATCTGCGCTTCAGCTCGTTTTTCACTGTGCCGACCGCGGAATCGTCCACCAACATGCCTGTGCTGTATTAACGTCACTATTGTAATAACTTTAGGCACTCACAAAGTGGCATCTGAAAGTGTTGTTGACCAGAAAGTGTTCTGTCCTCATCAGGTGTTATGCATGAAGATCTACGGCTCTTCCTGGAGACAAACCTCCCCGAATCATCCAAGAAGCGGAGGAAGATCACGCTCGGAGTAAGCGATAGCAAGATAGGAGCTGCCATCCAGGAGACCTTAGAAATTCCCTGCCAGCCGGGAGGGGTGGTCGGAGAGATAATCAGAGGTAGGACCATTCATGCCATCCAGGAGGTCTTGGGAATAAACCTGCCAGGCAGGAGGGACAGTGGGAGAGATACGAGGTGGGGGTATTCATGCCATCCAGGAGGCGTTGGGAATACACCTGCCAGACAGGAGGGACAGTGGGAGAGATACGAGGTGGGGGTATTCATGCCATCCAGGAGGTCTTGGGAATATACCTGCCAGGCAGGAGGGACAGTGGGAGAGATACGAGGTGGGGGTATTCATGCCATCCAGGAGGCGTTGGGAATAAACCTGCCAGGCAGGCGGGACAGTGGAAGAGATACGAGGTGGGGATATTCATGACATCCAGGAGGTCTTGGGAATAAACCTGCCAGGCAGGAGGGACAGTGGGAGAGATACGAGGTGGGGATATTCATGACATCCAGGAGGTCTTGGGAATAAACCTGCCAGGCAGGAGGGATAGTGGGAGAGATATGAGGTGGGGATATTCATGCCATCCAGGAGGTCTTGGGAATAATCCTGGCAGGCAGAAGGGACAGTGCTAGAGATATGAGGTGGGGGTATTCATGCCGTCCAGGAAGCCTTGGGGAATACCTTACCAGGTGGGAGGGGTGGTGGGCGAGAGATAATCAAGGGTGGGATATTCCTGCCATCTAGGAGGAGTGGGAAATACCCTTCTCAGGTCGGAGGGGCAGTGGGAGAGATACTAAGAGCTGGGATATTAACCCTATCTCCCTCCATCATTTTTCCTCCAAGTAACCTGAATCCTCCCAACATCCTTTGAATTTCAAAGTGTTAGAGGTTCATATAACCTGAATCCTGCAAAATCTTACGGGGACCACTGCACGAATCCTGCAAAATCCTCCAGGGAATTTGTAAACACCCCAGTAACCTCAATCCTCCGAAATCAACCAGCACCAGATTGGGCCTGATGACCTGGATCCCTCCATTTTCCTCCAGAGGCAAAAATCCTCTAATGCCCTCAATCCTGCAAAATCCTCCGATGCTTAAACTTTCAAAGACCCTCAATCCTCCAAATTCCTCCATTTGGCAAAGAGGATTTTGGAAGGTTAGGGTTAACCCATTGAGTACTGCACCGGGGTGTCAGGCCGACTTGTGCAGCCAAGCGAAACGGACACAATGTGTCTGTGCAGCCAAGCGTAACATACACAATAAACCAACAATGGATTGAAACTGCAGAAAATGGGTTGTATAGACGTCATCCGGCCTGGTGGCAATTGTTTTTTTGCGGCTATTGCCGTCATCCTGCTTTAAAGAGTTAATGTCATCCAGGATGCTTTGTGGATACCCTGCCACATGGGTGGTAGACAAGATACTCGGACATAGGATACCTCTGAGTATCTCGCCCATCATCCCGCCTGCCTGGCATGAATATCCTATTCATGTCATTCTGGACAACTTGAATACCCTGGCTGTAAAATTGTGTGCAGTACATTTTTTTGGTCTATGGTTTTGCACATTCTGCGTCAAATTAGTGATGGCACATGAACCAGTGTGATTTAAAAAAAAAAAAAAAGGGAAAAGGGAAAATTTAAATGCCGTTGATTTGTTTCAGGCCTTCGGTACCACTTCCACAAGATGATCAAGGGACTGACTGCCCAGTCAGAGTCCAAGGCCCAGCTAGGCTTGGGTCATAGCTACTCTCGCTGCAAGATCAAGTTCAACGTCAACCGCGTGGACAACATGATCATCCAGTCCATCAGCTTGCTGGACCAACTAGACAAGGACATCAACACCTTCTCCATGAGAATCAAGTCAGTAGTGAACAAAGAAAATTTAATTCGTCAAACAATCCACAAGGAAAACTGACTAGGTAAATTTAATACATTTTCAAAGTGAACAAAGAAAACTGGGAGGAGCGGGATTCGAACCTGCGACCTCCGGGTTACCGTACCGGCACTCTACCAACTGAGCTATCTTGCCCGATGTTGGCGGTCTCCCAAATTGTCAGTATCTTTGTTCGGGTGGGCGCTAGTCAGAAGTCATAAACCCAGTTTCTTTGTTCACTTTGAAAATGTATTCAAATTTACCTAGTCAGTTTCCCTTGTGGAGTGTTTGACGAAAGAAAATTTAAATTAGAACAGAGATGTTTTTTCTTTTGTCCTGTCCCAACGTAATGTATAAGCACTGTATACTCGGTGCTTTCTGAGAGCCTGTGTGAAAAAATTCACAGGCTTACTCGGGCGGGATTTGAGACGAACAAAATTTACTGCACAAAATTTGACAGGTATGTTATCCAAGTTCTCCTGGATTTGTTCACACGGGCTCTCGGAAAACACCGAGTATACAGTGCTTCATACATAATGTCGGGACGGGGCAAAAGAGAGAAAAATTCTGTTCTAATGTACATCCCCAATGCAAACAATCCATCTTCTGATAGAAAATTTAAAAGAGCCGGACTCGAATCTTAGACCTACCGATTACCGCAATGGCGCTTTACCAACTGAGGTATCTTGCTGCATTTTTGCAGCCTTCCAATTTGTCAGTGTTCAGTGGGTGCTCGTTTGGAGGGGGGGGGGGGGGGTGCTAGTCAGAAGTCATAAACCCCATTAACCCATAATGTCGTATAGCCAGGGATCGTGCCCAACTGTACAATGCAACCTGGGACACGGCAGTAAATGGTAAATGTTCCACCGGCTTATCCAGCTTGGTTCCCCCAGTTAGGGTGTTTGAGCGTGAAACTCGGCTTTCCGCCTTTTCCCACCAATATTCTCTAGCTGTACCTAGATGTAGAAATTATTCTTTTTGTAGCTCCATACCTTGAGTGGCTTTTAGCCTGGTTTAAGGCGAACTTACATTAAATAATATCATTTAATATTTTTTAAGCAGACAGACATGTGACCTCCGGAATACCATACTGACTGTCTACCAGCAGAGCTATCTTGCCTATAGTATCAATCTTCAGTGATTATGTAATGTTTTTTAATGCGATATGTATTTTCCCTCTTGTATTTAAATGTAGTGTACACGATTGGTAGTCCTCCAATTTTTTTTTTTACTGAATTATGACGAAATACCTTACAAGACTAAGTTAATAGCAGTCTCAATCATCCTGTGAAATGATGGCACCTGGTGTGCTGTCGTTTTCAAGAAAAGTTGAAAATTATATCGTTTTCCAACGATTGTTCCGCGTCTTTAATACTGTCCTCTATTGACTGAATGTAGTTTAGTCCGCGTTGTGTCTAAAATGGGTTAGCAATCCGAAAACAGGCGCAAGGTTGGAATTATAGTGTACCAAAGCGACGGGTTGTAACCAGTCGGCTCGTGTAGTTATGTGACCAATTGAAAACGATCCCGTTTACAAAAATTTTGCTTATTTTACAAGAGGGCACTATAACAGATCCAGTTAACTGCCATCCAAAAATGCTTTGAACAGGTCAGTGAAACGATATTTCCTATAAAATACTAACCCCCAAATCCTCCCATGTACACTATTTTTAATGCATCACGCTCCTAAATCGGGTGACCTTCTACATGTACCAGGGCTGTAGTCGAGTCCATCACAAGTCCCTGCAAGTCCCTGCACGTCCATCACAAACCCTCCAGTCCTAATTCCAATCACAAGCTTTTCAAATGAGCTTTGACAAAGGCATTCCTTTGTCATTGTTCATCCAGTTACTTGTGACTGGCTTTATGAAAGGACTTGTGACTGGACTTGTGAAAGGATTTGCAGGGACTCGACTACAACCCTGCCTTCTACGCACTTGGAAAACCTGGAAGGGCCTGAAAATTTAATGAGTCTATACCTTTTGGGAAAAACCTAGAAAATCCTGGAAGTTAATTTTAACGTTTTCATACAACCCCACAGGGAGTGGTATTCCTACCACTTTCCGGAGCTGGTGAAGGTGGTCAGCGACAACAACATGTACGCCCAGATGGCTCACTTCATCAAGAACCGCAAGGAGCTGAGCGAGGACAGCCTGGAGGGGCTGGAGGAGATCGTGATGGACAGCGCCAAGGCTAAGGCCATACTGGATGCATCACGCTCCTCCATGGGTGAGCTCACTGTCGAGGGAAACCCCGGAGTGATCCGGAAGTGTAGTATCGGAGTCCATGAGCTGTTTAGGAAAAATCCGGAAAGCCCTGTAGCCGATTTCACGAAACCATGCGCAACTTACGCCATGGCGTAGGACTTGCGCTATAAAAATGTTGCGCATCTGCGCTACATCCTTGCGATCCATTTCACGAAACAGTGCGTAGCTGCGCAATGTTTTATTTGTTTTATATATCGCAGGCGAGGCTGAATGCCGCTTTACGACGACTGTTTTAGTACAACAATAAAAAATACACGGAACAGTCGAGAAATTAAACAGTGAGACGCCTTTTTGAAACTTTGCACCTTTGAAACTTGGCTCTGAAAAAAGAATTGATGGCAACTTTTGGAAGTATCTTACAGGTAAACCTGCAGCGGATGATCATTTCATTACTCTCTGAAATAATCTAGCGAATTTAATAAATGATTTGAGCAACTAACGGCTCTACTATGCTCACGCTCAGCTAGCTAAGTCATCATTTCGGTGTTTGTGCGGACAACTTAAGCCACCTAAAACGAGTGCTTAAGTTACGCCATAATTTGTGGCGCAAGTCAGCGACTTACCCACTGCGTACCTTTCTTGAAATCGATTTTTAAAATGTCACAGATGTTGCGCAACTTGCGCAATAAATTGAGGCGTAAGTGGAGTTACGTAATTGCGTAAGGTTTTGTGAATTCGGCTGTTGAAAGTTTATCATCGGTGTTCATACAAACCCTCCTAGAAGTAATATGTGGTGGTTATTGAGTACTTGACAGAGTTGTATTCGAGTCCCTGCAAGTCCTTTCACAAGTCCTTTCACAAACCCAGTCAGAAGTGCTTTCATAAAGCCTGTCACAAGTAACTGGATGAACAATGACAAAGGAATGCCTTTGTCACAGCTCATTTGAATAGCTTGTGATTGGGATTAGGACTGGAGGGCTTGTGATGGACTTGCAGGGACTTGTGAAAGGACTTGCAGGGACTCGAATACAACTCTGGTACTTCACATGTCTCAGCACTTCTCAATGATTACCCCCTGGTCATCAAGCCATTAGGTCATATTTTATGCAGCACTTCGACCTCAGCGCAATCTCTTCCCTCACGGGTACTCATTTATCCTCGGGGCTCTTTGAGAAAATTGTTAATAAGTCTCCTGCTCAAGTACAAAAGCACCATGATCCCCTAGAAGGGTTCGAAACCCACATAAGGCTTCACACGAGTCGGGCACCATGGCCACCAAACCATCGCACTAAAAATAGCCCCAAAAGATCCTAGACATGTTGTCATTGAATGATTGTATGCTAAGAGTGGACCAGACTGAGGTGTAATTGTTTTAGAAAGTCTTCCAAAAAGTTTTCATTATTTAATTGTTTTAAATGTTCAAAGTGAACAAAGGAAACTGGCAGGAGCGGGATTTGAACCTGCGACCTCGGGAACACCGTTCAGGGAGGTCGCGGGTTCAAATCCCGCTTCCGCCAGTTTTCTTTGTTCAGTTTGTAAATTTGGTCAGTTTTACCTAGTCAGTTTGTTTGACGAATATTAAATAATTGTACAGTAGACTGATCCATTATTGATTCCCGCTCATTCATGCATTGACCAATCACGGCCACGACTGTGGTCTGACATGCGTGTCCAACAAGTCCAAAGTGTGTATGCATACGTATGGGCGTGTGCGTTGAGGGGGCGGAGCTTAATGGATGGGACTATTGTAAGAGCAGCACAGCCCCGTTCTGAAGTCATGGTTCTTTGTCTGTTGTTACAGGCATGGACATCTCGCCCATTGATCTGATCAACATTGAGCGGTTTGCGACGCGCGTGATTGCACTTCAGGACTACCGCAAGAAGCTGCACATCTATCTACAGGAACGAATGATCAATGTCGCCCCCAATCTCTCTACACTCATCGGAGAACAGGTCAGCTGCAGTTTAATGGGCCCGCCTTTAGCTGCGAGCAATGGCGGCTTTGCCGTTCCAGTTTAACAAAGAAGTTTCAAGACTTGTATTTTTTGTTGGTGGTGGATCTATAGTCTTAGGCTTAGGTGACTTCGTGCAGGAGTCGTTTCTACCCGAATCCAACATCGGAATTGGAATCACGATTCTACTTTTTTTCAGGAGACGATTCCTCATAGTAGCCTATTCCTGCTTCCTTTTAGTAATTTTCAGGCTTCACCCCAATGATTCTGAAACCCCCCCCCAAAAAAAGATTTAAAGATGGCCAATTCCCTGATCAGACTGCATGCGGCACTTCATAGAGGTAGCTGTTTTGTCCACGAAATCAATCAAAATGCTGCCCGGATTTGAGGGATAGCGCTGCTGATGCTGAATGGAATTGCGATTCCTGCTTGGAGTCGGAGTTGACTTTGAAATGTTGGAGTTGGCAAGCCTGTTATAAAAAATGGAGTTTTGGCCCAGTTAATGTTTCTCCTTTCAAGAAATCTGCTGGTGCAGCCTAGGAATAGGTACATCATATAATTGTGTGCCTGCCTCAATTATTTTGGAACTTTTCTCTTATAAGAAACAGGATTCACAGTTGCATGTTAACCCCTTGAACCTGGGTGTTATATGTGGGCGCCGGGGCGCCATGCCGGCTTGTGCAGCCAAGTGTAACGTACACAATACCCCAATAATGGATTGAAAATGCAAAGATTGGCACACATAGACGTCAACCGGCCAGGTGGCAATTTTCAATCTGCACATATTTGTGTCAACAGGTGGCAAGGGGTTAAAAATCTATTTTGTTTATATTATAGAGGTGTTTTTGTTTTTTTACTGTTGATCAGGCATGCAACTTTTCCTCGGATCAGCTGATTTCCTTGTTTTTCACTTCACACTTATGCCATTGAAAATTGAAAAACACTGTACAGTCTTGTAAAGATTGGAATTTCCTGGTTTTTTTTTTTTAATTCCAAGTTGAATACTGCCTTGAAATTTGACCTATCCTGTTCTTGTGCAATTTCCAACAGGTTGGTGCCCGACTAATATCCCATGCGGGTAGCCTGACAAACCTGGCCAAGTACCCTGCCTCGACCGTACAGATCCTAGGTGCCGAGAAGGCTCTGTTCAGGTAAGATTGTAATTTGTGTTTTAACATTTTTGTTTTCAAGAAATTAAATTTACCTGGACGCCGTGTCCTCGGTTCTTAAAGTCGTCACAACATTGACCCTTAAAACAGCAGATGCTCACAGCTTCCTATCAATTTAACCAGTTCGCGTCAGAGGACGTGTTCACACGATCTGGCTGTTTTTATACACGGTCACGGCTGACGGGTAAAAACGTCAAGCTTGCCTCGACTCACCTCCAGGTGACGTCTCAACACGCTAATGCCTCATTTGTTTTGTATACACACACACAAAGTCCGAGAAGTCTGTGGAGGCAGACCATGTGTTGAACTTGAACGGTGGGCGCACCCGGAGTATTGAAATATATAAGGTTTCGGCAAGAAATATTGTACAAATACTGTTGAAATGACTCTTGCAAATCAGTATTTGGGGCGTTTGGCTGTATATCAGAAGTTGGCTGCTATATTTTGCCTTTTTGGAAAATATAAATTTTCGGCAAAAATAATCCCGGCCCGAACCGGTTAAAGGTACTTTTTGCCCTAAAATCCCCCAAATTAAATTTTTTTAGTTACCAAACTTATTTCTTAGGACTGTCCCGAAAATACCGAATATTCGAAAATTTGATCGTCAACCGATTATTTGAATACCTTTTTGCCGGTTTGAATATTCGAGAAAAAAATATGCAAGTACAGATACGACTTTGTTGCTATTTTAATAGAAAAGTTACAGCGCATAGTAATGTCAAATGCCGCATTTTTTGGACGGTATTTTTTGTGGACGGTGGTTTATTGTTCCCGTCCGTAAAACCTCTAATACTTATAAATAATATACTGCAAAAACGCAGTAATTGTGCACATAAACACCGGCGTGCTTTGCGTGCAACATTTTACTGGCGTGGCATTCAATTGCAGCTCACCAGTGAAAAACTTGATCAGCGCCGTACCGGTATCGAATATTTGGTCAACCCAGTTTCGAATAATCGAATACTAAATTATGCGAAAATGAACAGCCCTATTATTTCTAAAATCTAGGTGTAAACATTTTATCATAATGTGTAATATTTAGGGAGAAATGAGGAAAAAATAGACTGGCGCCACACATAGTATAGCCTGTACACAACCAAAGTGACAAGGGCACCACTCTGATTTCCAACGGTCTGACATTTCCAAACCAAACTGGCATCCCCAAAATTGTTTGATGATTTTCAGGCAATCGGCGCATTAGAAAGATCATTCAAAAGTGGAATATAATAATTGTACATGATCTTTCCGACCACAACACTTTTTGTAGCTCAATTGGGCGGCCTCAATGGCACTGTGTCCATTTTAATAAACCTGTGGCCACAGTCACGCTTTGGAATTCAAAATTAAAACACTACAGTGTATTTTGGAAAGTAGGGAGCCTCTTCAAAAGTCTGATTGTTCCGGTTTCCTTCGGAATGCTCTTTTTGGGAAGTGTATTTTTCCTTCGGTTAACTTAGTGCTAACTTTAAATTATAACTAAAGTCTTTTAACTATTAAACCCCCTAGGCCCTTATTGCTAGGAACCATCCTCAATCCTCCAAAATCCTCCTGTGCTTCAATCCTCAATCCTCCAAAATCCTTTGCTTCAATCACCATTCAATCACCATTCCTCCTCAATCCTCCAAAATCCTCCAAAACCACCATGAGTATTTTGGAGGATTGAGGTTTAGGGTTAAATCTACATAAGAGTTTTTTTGACACCGATACCAAACTTCACCTTATTCTTTTCTAGAGCCTTGAAGACCCACGGCAACACACCCAAGTATGGCCTGATCTTCCATTCAACGTTCATCGGCCGAGCGAGCCAGAAGAACAAGGGTCGTATCTCCCGTTACTTGGCCAACAAGTGTTCCATTGCTTCAAGGATTGATTGCTTCTCAGGTATGCCGGCTGGAATTTTGAAAGATTCATTTTTAAAATCAACGGAAGAGTGTCAAGATTGACAAAGTTGTCAGTTGAAAATTGTGCTTTAAGGAAAGTTTATAAAATCAGGCCTCAAATTTAACGGCGGCCACGACGGCCAGTACCGTTGATGCCCTTAAGTTTGCCGTGGTGCCCTTCACAAAATCTCACTCTCCACGGCCAGTCTTGCCGTGCCCTTTTCCCAACTGGCCGTAGTGCCCTCGTTGCCGGCCCACACGTACCCACCCGTGCTGTGCCGACTTGAGGGGTCGGGCCGCCGGCCGGGGCGCGCATGCAGCGTGGCAAACAGTGCACGTGGGCCAGACCGGTACTACATGTACATGTACATGTACATGTACGTACGGCTGCTGCAGCATGCATACGAAACGAAGCTTGATATAGACTGGTTTCGATCCCTCCATCAGCATTTTAATTTCGAATGCAGGGGGCAGAAGCCAGATTTAATCTAATGCACGTACACACATACAAGAATGGCCAAGTTCCATCAGCGACTATTTGCCAACCACTGGTCGACTTTGCCTGGTACCCAGGTAATATTTTGTGCTTAGGTTACCAGGCAAAATCCACCAAGTTGGTTGTCAAGTTCCCTCGCGCTTTCATCATGGAGTTGTGTACGTGCGGCGCATGGCATCATTCATTGTGTGCATATATGACCGATGTATTGTGTGTTGTTTATAATAACCTGAACTATCAACTATCAAGTTTGTAAAAATGGCACGAAAAGATCGATTAAAGCGACAAACATTCATGTAAATGTACATGTATCTGTGGAGTTTTACAGAGCTTGTAGATATTTACAGGGCTTCACAGAACATTTCTAATAGAAGTAATAATGACTGGCCTCCGTGCCCTTTAAAAAAAAATGCCATTGGCCTTGGTGCCCTTTGCTTTGGCCATGGTGCCGTGCCCTAGAAAATCTTAAATTTGAGGCCTGTAAAATGCTTAGTACTTTGAAAATAAATTGCATAAATACCTCACAGTAGTTAGCCTGTTGGAGGAAGTGCCGATTTAAACAGGTATTAAACTTGAAGTCCAGCCCAGTGGTAATGCAGGTTTTTTTTTTAGGGTACCTCACAATTCACGACGCTCCAACCCTATAAAATCTTGAAGGAAACCTCGAAATACCCGTGATTTAATTTTGCGTTTTCCTCTTGGAAGTGGGTATTTGATTTTAAAGAAATGATTTTAATTGATGACAAGCTCAAAATATACCATAACAGAGTACCGAAGTCTGACGTCAGATGGCACGACAACTGGCTCCAAACAAATGGAGATTTCGACTGTTTTGTTAACAGCCAGTCATGCAAACACATTGACACGTTTGGCCAAACAATCATTGGAAAATGATATAAATGTCCACTTTTCTTGAAAACGACAGCACGCCTGGTGCCATCATTTCACAGGATGATTGAGACTACTATTAACCTACAGTCTAGTAAGGTATTTCATAATTCAGTAAAAAAATAAAATTGGAGGATTACCAATCGTGTACACTACCTTTAAAACAATTTGTCAGTTTCAGTTACGGCTCATTTAATGATTTAACCCAATCGTGCCAAACGGGACTTTAAAGACCCAGCCCAATCTATAATGTAAAATTCGGTGTAGGAAAAATAATTTGGGCATGAAAGGGTTATAATGTAAAATTGTTAGTGTAGCAGTTTCCGAAGCTAATATCAGAATTCCACAATGTTTTTAATTTTCCTATTTCAGATTTCCCAACGTCAGTGTACGGGAAAAAACTTAAAGACCAGGTGGAGGAACGTCTGTCATTCTATGAGACAGGGGAAGCCCCCAGGAAGAACATTGATGTCATGGTGGAAGCTGGGAAGGAGGTAGGAGGATGGAATAGATGTAGATGTTTTTGGGGGTTTTCTTCTTCTTCTTCTTCTTCTTCTTTTTTTAGGGATGCTGCCCATCTCAAAACTACAAGGCTACTCAAGATGTTAAAATAAATATCCATCATGCGTGGTCTTCATCCCAGACAACGTAGTCTTATTTTCAACCTGATGTTGGCAATTGACCCTAACCGTCCCAAATCTGCCAAAAACACTGTGTTGTATTTTGATGGAGTTAAGATGCCCCAATTTGTCTAAGTACAAAGAATGTGCCATATGTATACTGCACAGTGTTGGGTTTTGACAGATTGAGGCCACTTCCCGGTAAAAGTGCCACGGGCGTTAACCAGTTCGCGTCGGATGACGTGTATACACGCACTCAGTGAGGCACTCCCAAGGGGAAAGAAATGAGACTTTTTCAATATTAACGTTTCTTAAACATTTCTTTAAAATATAGATACAATAGAAGCCAACAAACCAAAAACAATTTTGTTCTCGTCCTCTTTGCATAGAACAGGCCGTGCTTGTTTTCACATAGCGTGACATGATCCCCTTTTTTTTGTAGAGCAGGTCACATATATATATACAGTATATTTTTATGTCAACATTCCAGGCCAGACTGGCTGAAGAAATCGCCGCCAAGAAGCGAAAGAAGAAAGCCAAGAAGGATAAGAAGAGAAAGTTAGAGGCGGACACCACTATGGAGGAGGGGCCCGGCGATGGGGATGCGGAGGTCGCCGTGGAAACGGACGAGCCACCCAAGAAGAAGAAAAAGAAGCATGCGGAGACGGAGGTACAAGAGAATGGACACGAAGGAGAGGAGGAGGACGCCGGGGAGACGACACCAAAGAAGGTGAAGAAGAAAAAGAAGCATCATGTGGAGGAACAGATGGAGACTGCCACGCCCAAGAAAGATAAGAAGAAAAAGAAGAAGAGAAAGGAGTCCGAGTAAAAGTCGCAAGGAAGGCAGGACCGTTAATTTAATTTTTTTATTCCTCAAACAATTTTAAAGGGTTATATTGCCTCATTGAACAACAACAAATTATCATCCTAAAATTGATATGGTTGGAAAGATCATTAGAAAGTAGAATATGATAATGTATACGGCCATCCAATGAATTTTTGTCTGAAAATTATTGATGAAAGTAATTCCGGGGGTGGAAGTGGTTCAGGGAATTGAACTGCTCAATACTGGATAGTATCAGGGGTGAGATTTGTCGGGATTTTTCCTGATTTCAGAATTTTGTTAAAGAATCTCTTTTGCAATCTGGAATTCCTGAAGTGTTGTCACCTGTAGAAGTGAATATAGACCAATAGAAACAGATATTTTAAGGGGGTGCCTTTAATAGGCAAAGACAAACTACATGTTGATCTGGATTTTTCATTTTTTGAACAATCTCACCACTGTAGTATACATCGTTTTTTTTGGTAAATTTTCAAACGGTGCATTTTCAAGGGATGGACGTGTGCATAATTATGTTATACTTTTTAAAGATCTTTCCAACTAGGGCAGTTTTCGGACGAAAGCTTTGGTCTGCATTCAAGGCAATGCATTCCTTTAACCCTAACCATCCCTAACCTGCCAAAATCAAACACCCCATTTGTGTTGAATTTTGTGTGATTGGGTACTGTAGAGCCTTGGCACCATCACTTTGCATGGGACTTGATGCCCTGATTTTGTCCAAGTACAAAGAATGTGCCATTGGTTTACTACACAGTGTTGGAGTTTGTGTGGTTAGGGAAGGATTCTAGTAAAAAGGCTTGGGCTGTTAGGGTTAAGGACAACTTTAAATGCAGGAAATACTGAATGTCCCATGATGACTCGCAAACAAACCCGTTCTTGAGTTTATTCAGCCCACCTTCAAACATTTGCGGGAATACACATTTTTGTAAGAGTTTTTATTGTCAATTTGCGGCGCAGGCCACAAGTACAGTTCAATACAATGCAATTGATAGTTAACACCGAGTGGGGATGGGAAATTTGTTGTGAAAAGAATTCCTATTCACATTTCTCACACAACTTTGTATGAAAAAGTGTGAGGAGAAATTCCCATTCCCAGGGGTAACTTTCAATTGCAATGTATTATACCTGGCACGGGGGGGTAGTATGTTTTGAAATGTAACTAACTTTGCGCCCTGCCAAAAAGCTGTAACTATTAATGTACCAGTGTTGTACTGTTCAAATTTCTGAAAATCTGTCGGTTTACAGTCGAACCTCGTTAATACGAGGTCCTCTAGACAATATATATGCAAATATCTCGTCCTACCCAGGATGCAGGTTTCCTTCTTCATTGTGTATACATGTATTCACTGTTTCTTGTTTTGCTGAGATACTGAGCACAAAGTATATACATGTACATTTTTACTTGGAAAACTGCTTGGTTTATACAAAGTACTAGTAGGTATACATTCAGTCAGTAATATTTTCCTTTCTTTTTTTGTTTGTCTTTATTTGCTCAGTAAATTGCTTATCTTAACCGAATTTTAACCTTAACGCCACTATTAAAAAAAGAAAAGTTTTCAACCAGTTCACGGCGGGATTATTTTGACATTGACCGGACCAAGCCGTCATCTGCGGGTAGCACACCCTGATATTTCCGGCTTCGCTCGAGTGCGTGTTTATCCGTCCCGAATACCACAAAACCTTTGCGTGTATATACACGTCATCCGACGAGAACTGGTTTAAGTTGACATTTTAACCAGTACGGTCTGATCATCTTTAAGAGACTAACAATGAATTTTTTGCTAAATAGTCCTAATATGTTTTTCGCCCATGATTCTGGGATCCAAATGTAGAAAGCTATCAATATTACCAAAGGTCCCACATCTGTGTTTTAACTTGAATGTCTATCCGTGTTGGCTAATTTGTAAAGCTTCAGTCTAGAGAAAGGATCGAACTGGTAAGACTTAGACCCGTCAGTATAAGCAGACGTCATGTATGCTGCAAAGATACCGACTTTATATGACCATCACTAACCAACTTAACCAAAATATTTCAGGGTTAAAGTTTTGACTTTTTAGAACAATCTGTTGATTTTTATGATCGGGTAATACTGTGTTAAGGACTTTTAATTTTCAACACTCAAACAAATAACTCAATTACATCTGATTTTTCCTTTCAAATATTACAAATAGATCATGTAATTTTATTACACAACGGTCTGTATTCCAGGCTACTGTAAGCCAAGTATGTACAGCAAGGTCCGATAATGTTTTAATAAAGTTAAGAAATGGCTCAGCTAATTGTCAATCCATTTCATTCAATTACACTATCATGTTTGTGTCCAACTCCCTTAAAAAGTTGTTGTTTTAATAAAATAAAGTTATGATACTTCTTCTATCCATTGGGGAAATGGCCTTGACGAAATAGCAAGACCTGAACAGCCCAACGTCCCTCTGATCCAAAGCTTTGATTGTTCAGATGATTTGTTCAGAGAATTGAAACAAAAGTCAAGTATGGTACACATGGAACAGCAGTAAAATACATGTATTCCTTCACACCACACATGGACACATACATGTAACAAAAATGCGTTTCCAGCAACCTTACCAATCCTAGAATTTTGTTGTCCTTTTTTTTCTCCATGACATGTTTAAATATGTACTATCCATGCTCTTCAACCAATATATTCTCACGATTCTTTTTCGGGCAGAAACCGAAACACACTAAACATTTGTGCTGGCAAAGTGGCCTGTGAACACATCAATGTCAACAACGCCGCACCACCACTGTGAGCCGATAAAACATGGCCTTTCTTTTGAATAAGACAATGCTCATTCCAATAAACAAAACCGGTACCCAACTGATTTTATCAGGGGTGAGATTTGAGGAAAATGAACGAATGAAAAGACTCAGTTTGCAGAGGTCATTTTGGAATGATAAAAAAAATTTACGGACCAACAAATCTTCCGGAAATTTGAAAGATGTCTCAACTGAGATGAGGAAAAAATCCAGATAAATCTCGCCCCTGTTTTATACAACAAAATTCCAAATCGCATTCAGAACATTTGAAAGAAAATTGTAGCTGTAGCATTACGATGCACTTTGCACCCATAAAAAGACTTCACATTTACGCCTTCAGTATGTACAATTCATATAAAAATAGTAACACATTTTAGTTAAAAGCAATTTTTTTTTTTGGGGGGGGGGGGGGGCAAGGTGCCAGAAACACATTTTCTTTACAATTGTTTTCGGATTAATATCCCATGTGTTTTTACACGTGAGAACACACATATAGAAAAAAGTGTGTCCACTTGAAGCTTCTTGTGTGTGCGTAAAAGTAACACAACCTTTTCCAAATTAAGCATAAGTTAAATACATTAGAACTGTTAAACACGAACACAAATATGCTAAACACATTAACTGAAAGAAAGAAAGAAAAAAAAATTAATACAATATAAATAAAGTGCATTACTGGCAACAAGATAATGCACAAAGTTTTCAATGATTGCAATTGTTTCATGTAGCACCACTGCTTAACTAAAATATCCACACCGTTGACTTCCGTGAAGGGTCAAATTGCAGAATGCTGCACATCAGAAAAGAATCCGCTTAGCAGACTATTAACAGAGTACCAGCCAAAGCAATGCACCCGACTGCCATTTTGGCAGGTAACCTGTTGGTGAACTCTTCCATGCTTAGCCAATGTTTGTGCGGACTTGAGCTATAATTTGACCTCCAACCCAACCGTCATAATCTTGCAGATTTCTTGACAATGTTTTGTAAAACAATAAATTAAATGAATTCAAATTGCTTAGAAACATCATTGCGATGTAGCAAAATTGGGGCATTCTACTAAATACAGTACTACAGTAATTCAGACAGTCGATTACATAATTTAAACATTCCCATTACTAAACTTTGAAATCTACTCGCATTTTAATTGAATTTTTCCCCCCCCATTTCATTAAGTAGTTCAACTGTTACTCAGTATAAGAATAATTTTCAAAATACTTGAATTTTAAAGGTATTTTTGAGGTATTAGTCTGTTTCAATGAAGAGATTTACACAAATGGCTGGAATCCAGACTTGGGCACAAAGATGGCTGTTCATAAGCGGTACAGTGAAGTGGGCAACCGTCTATGTGCACTGATACATTAAGTCGCCATGTTTGGTCAAACTTGTTGAGACCCCTCTTGTCACAACTCTACACACACACACACACACACACACACACACACACGTGCATTTGTGGTTCTGGCCATTTCAGGAGAGACCGGAGTCCATTTGTCAAACCCGGCCTCAGCTCTGCCTGCGACTGTGGCTTTAAACTTGAAAGGCCAGAAACCATTCTCAAAGACAATTTCCTCATAATGCTTCCAAACTGTGTGTACATAAAGGAATTCCCTTTTTGGGACTTAAAAAAGGATAAATTGTCAAAAAAGTGTCAAAATTTGACTTACTGCAGCAGTTTGAATGTTAAATTTGTGTACAGACGATTAAGCATTCAAATAAAGCAGACACACAAACATTTAGAAAACTGACCCCGCAAAAAGTAAAAAAAATATATAAATACTTCAATTTTTTTGCACAATCCAACTACGACAAGGACGTTTTCCCTTGTATGACATCACTCCTGCGCTCATGAATATGCAAATTAACATTAGCATAAAATCCAAAGGATTGCTTAAAGAGGATGTTGATTGCCGAGAGAATTTGGTGTCATTTTGTAGTTTTTATGTAGATTGTGTATTATAAAATAAAACAGCCAATTATTTCTGCCATGAAATGAGAAAAAAAAGGTACTTTTGAGAGCTATTTTTATCAAGTCCTCTCTAGAACTTCCCTTTAGTGAGTTGGTGTTATGACGTCAGATTTGTTTGCTGCCCGCAGCGATGACTTTTAGACAAATGGCACCAGCAGGCTGTGCTGCGCTAGAGGGGACTTGAAAAAAGTAGCTCTCAAAAGTCACTTTTGTGTTATTTCATGGCAGAAATAATTGGCTGTGTTATTTTACAATCACTAAAATCTATATTAAAAAAACTACAAAATGACGCAGACTTCTCTCAGCAATCAGCATCCTCTTTAAAGGGTGCATTAAACGCCTTCAGAATGGCAAGTGTGATAGCAAATTGGATGTACATGATCATGGTGTGGGTTTAAGTATTAAAAATTCCAGTTCATTTGAAGATTTGATGTAATAATTGATAAAAAAAAGCTTTGAGCCAGGGGCTCCAAGTAATACTTCCTACAGCTTCCAGTCAAAACCTATGTTTGAGGAATGGCCTGGTACAAAAAACACCTTGAGAAATTCGTCAACAAACTCAATCCGTCCACTCTCCAAAAATATAATCAGCTCAAATGCCGAACCCACCACACAAATGCTGACTGCAGATAAATTGTTGGCTCAGTACTGACAGCTAAATATTGAGAACCTTGGGGGGGGGGGGGGGAGGGAAATCCTCATGGGCAACTGTGGCTTCCAAAACAAAAATGGCAAAATCCTGGTACACAAGAACAAAAATACTCTCGTAAAGTAACATTATTCAGGAGTTTTCAAATTAATGCTTTTTTTTCACAAGCCCAAAATCCAGCCTTAAGTGTTCATCAAATCATCTGTACTGAGCCGACTAAATTGGAAATTCTGAACCACTCCAAGGTTTGGAGTAATTCCTTCCACACGATGCAGGTGGAACAGTATTCAATAAATCCACACGCACCATGATGCTACTACCCAATACAACAGTGACTTGAAGAGACAGCCTGGACGTAAAGTCTTCTCCATTCCATTAAAAACCCACAAGTTTTCCTCCAGGATTTCCTATTGACACATAATAAAAGCTCCCTAGAGGTAGTCGGTCAGGAGCGAGTTTCATCAAGGAAAACAGTTAACTTTTGTTGGCAATCTTTGCCTGATCACTGGCTAAAACCCCCTCCGGCCAGCTGTTATTAATCAGGGGTGAGATTGGCCAAAAAATGAAAATTCCACGAAATCCACGAGGACCCCAGATCAACATATAGTGGTGATGTTTTTTTGGTTTTTTTTACACGCAAATTGCCCATCACAAGCCTAAAGGGCACTCGAGGTGTGGGCTACTTAGGAAATTGTGGAAGAACCAGCCCCTCGCACTGAAACAAGACAAGATAATCTGATCTCTTCACAGTGTGAATATAGGGATGGGATGGGTAACTAGTCCACTGCAAGGCATTAATACCACCTTCACCCATATTAGACGTAGAAGTGTCTTGGCCAAGGACCGGGCTTGAACCCACAACCTGCAGAATTACCAGCAGATCACGAATTCAGTGCTCCAAACCACGAGGCCGCAACAAATCCCACCCCTGATTAATGTAGTGCTGGTATGCCAATACAGTTTGTATTTGCCTGAAGGCACCCCCTTAAAATATCAATTTTTATTGGTCTATATCTACTTTTATAGGTAAAAACACCTTTAGGACAACACCTCAGGAATTCAAGATTGCAAAATCTCACCCCTGATTAACCCCTTGACCCCGGATTTCATATGGGGGCATCGGGGCACCAGGCCGGCTTGTGCAGCCAAGCAAAACGGAAACAAGAGGCTTCTGCAGCCAAGCATAACGTACACAATAATGGATTGAAAATGCAGAAATTGACGTGCATAGACGTCAACCAGCCAGGTGGCAATTTTCAATCTGCACGTATTTGTGTCAACCGTACGCAAGGGGTTAATGTAGTGCTGGTATGCCAATACAGGCTTGTGTAGCCAAGCGTAATGCAACAATACGCAAGCAATGGATTTAGTACGTACAGAAATGTGTGTTTAGATGACAACCGGCCAGGTGGTCTTTTTCAAATCGTAGCCATCCATATTCAAGAGAGTATCCGGTAATAACCACATCTACAATGTACTCTTATCTAGAAATAACCAGCATGACCATGCCCTGTAGGTTATGAGTCAGAGATGTAGTCGAGTCCATCACAAGTCCCTGCAAGTCCCTGCAAGTCCATCACAAGCCCTCCAGTCCTAATCCCAATCACAAGCTATTCAAATGAGCTTTGACAAAGGCATTCCTTTGTCATTGTTCATCCAGTTACTTGTGACCGGCCTTGTGAAAGGACTTTGCAGGGACTCGACTCCAACTCTGTTATACGAGTAGCAACTTTTGACATACTGAGCACATGAAGAGGGGACCAGTGATAGTACTAGCTACTCTACGCACGTGGATGTCACAAATCAACCACTGGTTAACTGATTTTCCATGATTGAACTTACTCCAGGGCAACTCACAAATTCTTCCCAACTTGGCCATGAAGAATTACTGTTCATTCCCATTAAATGATCTCTTTAACAATAAGCCAGTTCGGTATTCCAACTGTGCATGTGCACATCAAGATGACCATTTTTCTTTCGGGAGAAACATTTCATCGTATGCAAAAGCATAGCGGGTACCAGCAAATTTAAAGAGATCACCGCGTTCTGAAGTAACATTTTTCAAAAAACATTTGGACAGCGAAGTGTTTTCATGTGTCTTGTGTGTCCAAACTTTTGTTCGAACAAAAGTGTCCATCGTCTTTTTCGATTGCATGAAAAATTGCACGGAATGCAGATTCGGTTACCGCGTCCCCCATAGCCTTGTGTGCATTTATCTGCCACGTTTGTCCCGAGAGAAAAATCATCCAATCTTGTTGTGCACATGCGCAGTTGGAACACCGAACTGGCTTGTTGGCGTATCCTGGAATGTTTGAAAGAGTTTCTTAGCAGGAAAAGTTCCATTGTCCACATGGGCATACAGTGTGACAGCAAAATTACATTCTAAATCTCACCTTGTCGGCACAGAGCAAAATTGGGCAAGAACAAAGAAGCGAACAAAGCCGTGTCTCCGCGGGGATGTGAATTTTGGAGTTTGTGTGTGACTCGCACGGCTGTGATACGTCAATGCATCCAGGGGTCTATCGATTGGTCTGTTGTTGGACCAACCTTGCTGAACATGGCTAGTCAACCACGCCACCACGGTCTCCTTGAATATCCAGAACCAGTCAACAAGACATTGTTCACTGGTCATCATTAGCAACCTTTTCAAGCTTAACCCTTGTGTCCAGCTGTCATTGATGGGGCTGGAATGCCAAGAACAGGCTGTGCAGCCAAGCGTAAACGCAAAAAATAGGCACCACACTGAATAGAGTGGTCCTATATTCATCCCACTTGGAGCCCCCTTTTGTGTGAATAAAAGCTTTGTTTGAAAAAGCTCCACCTACATTACACTACCATTCAAGAACAATACAATTGAAACATGAATGGATTGAGTACATGCAGGAATGCAGGTGTAGATGACAACCGAACAGGTGGTCTTTTTCATACTGCGGCTATGGCCATCATCCGTATGCAAGAGATTCATTGTGACAAGTGAAGAGCAGATCTCTGACAACAGTTTGACTAGGGTCATTCATGTTACGATGCAGGTACAATATACGTCACACCCCCACCGCTGATTAAATACTAGTCATTGCTCAAATTTGCTCATAGATTAAAAACATGAACATTGTTGTTGGTTTTTTTTCAACTCAGTCAAGCCCGACGAAATTACTAAGCAAGAACTCACTTTAAAGCCCTGTCTAGGGGCGTTCCTACGCCCACCAATCCTCTGTACAATATAAATTACTTTTATATTAGATCTGTCTATCCATACAGTTATCAATTTACAACTATGCACAACTCATGTCGTTCGCCCTCAAACCGCACTGACCGCTGGACTGAGCCTGTGGCAACGATGCCCCTAAGTTTTTGATGCTCCTTTCGATATTTCCCCCGACTCTAACCTGACAATTTTCAACACTGATTTTACTGATCTCGATCGCAGCAATGGCCACAAAAATACACGGTTGATAGATTAACGTAACTTGTCAAAAACCAATGTTCCAATTGCATTGTGAGGTGCAAATCGGATATGAAATAACTGCTTTTCTAAATTTTGACCGGTTTTTTTTTTTTTTTTTTTTTTTTTTTTTTTGCAAGGGAACATGATTACAAGATTTGAAATTGGTCCAAAAAAGTGAGTACTCAATATACAATGCAGTATGCCCTGGCCAAACATATCAATGCAAAAAAAAAAAAACGGTTTTCTTCAAATGAGAAAATTACCATATTTCAGGAGCGATGATCTTGTCTCACTCCCTTAAAAAAAATTTCATGTGAACATGATAACAAAAATCTTAAAATTTGAATAGTTTTCTATTTTAAGAAACAGAAGAAATCAGTGGATTTTTTTCTACAAGATCCTCAACCTGACGGCCTTAGGAATACCCTTTTATCAACCGTAACAGCTCAGTGCCCCTCGGCAGGAGAACAAATCGCTCTGACCTCAACTACTCGGGAAATCAAAAAGCGATGACAATGCTGAAGACATGTTGTGATGATGTTGCAAAGTTGAAGGAATCCAGCCTTGATCTGAATGCATGGAGCACAATTGAAGTCGCACTTTGCAGTGATGAGCTCCGCATGTACATTCCGAATATCTCCGAGATACACACAGTTGTGGCTTCAAACAAGGATGGGTATGTTCTTGCTGCTCTGGTTAAGAATCCGTACATTCCAGGGAAGTCCTCGCCTCGTCGTTTTGAATTTCCATACGTATCGCCTTTAATAACGGTCTTTCGGCAGACACAAGCAGTGGTGGCTGAAGTGCTGCGCTCCAAACATTTGTAGTTAGCTGGAGTTACAAGACACACGTACGTGTGTAAATCTCAATGTGCGACTGAAACGTTTTGCACTGACGAGCAACCAATCCCAATTTCCAGCATCGGATCTTGCACAAACTTGAAGAAAAAAATACACCCTTCGCATTCGTGCTCGGTTTCAAATCCGACTACAACTGCTCCATCCATTCTATGCACAGCCTGCCGAGAGCACTGCTAACACAGAAGTACAGCATCGACCTTTAGCTGGTTTGCGCACGCTGTTCCATCAGTAATTTCCATTCAAGAATTGGCGGCTACCAGGCAATCGTAAAATCCGAGATGAATCATGCATACACTCTCCATGGTGTGCACTGAAGAGCATAGCTGTGATTTTTGCTGTCAGCATTCCAGCAGTTATACGTCAAAATCCTCATAGCTCACGGGACATCAACTTAACTTTACTTGGTGTCCGAGTAAAATTTGGTGACCTTCTGAAGTAATCATCCAACGTCTCCTTTTAGTGTTTGAGTGATCAACACGCAAGACCGTTCAACAGGGCCAGACCAACGAGGGGTCAAAGGTCAAAATTGTGTTCCTTACATTTAAATTTTTTTTTTTAAACACAGCCGCACTGGTAATACATATACAAAACAGTTCCAGTGTAAAAGTTTGGCTTGATAGTTCGTCCGAAAAATTTCACAAAATATATAAAATACTCTCTGTCTCTCAATCTTCTGTGTCTGTACATAAAAAAAGTGGATCTTCTCCAGGGAGTTCTTCGTTTTCCGTATCTACGTTGGACGATGATGGCGTGATGGGCAGTGCAGCGGCTGTCCCTGGGGTAGCTGTCATAGCGTTATGCTTCGTCTGTATTCTAACATCAGAGGATATTGCTGCCGTAAAAGAGTAGGGGGGAAAATAGAAGACTTTTACTTCACAACTTTTAACATTTGAAAAGGCCACGACCTACATGTAGATGCATGTACTAAGGCTGGATCGTACTTCAATCAAATTTGAGAGCGAAGCAGATTTATGTTGGGGTAATGTCAAACGTCACCATCGATGACATCATGAATTTCACTTCCCTTTCGCAGTCACGAGAAGTATAAATTGGCCTTTAAGCAGTTAAAGTTCTCAGCTCCCAGCATCAAAGACAACAGAAACAGAAACCATGTTTTTCTTTCAAAAGTTTGTGTAAAATATCTTCACTTGTAAGAATAATTACAAACAGAGGTCTACAAATGCATGCCCTTCATAGTTTGTCGTGCAATCCAATATTTTTCTTAAATAAACAGACTGTTCCCAATTTCCCCCTTACTAAACACAAGGAATTGATTGAGACAAATATGATCTCGCTGGTGAAAGGGAAATGAAAGTGGAATATAACCACAAAAATAATATCCAAAATAAGTCTATACATGTACAGACTGTAACAATGCTATAATGGCAAATCAGTAGTTATTTATAATTCAATGCAGAAGTGCAAAATCCGAGAACAAAACCACTGTACAAAATTTCATAGGGTTGCCTAGGGAAAGTGGGTATGCACTAATCAGCGATTGGTCCATCAACTGATCCATTTAGCTGCGGCCCTTGACGTATTGTCCAATCACAGCCATCCGTCAAGAATGTCGGACTTTTGTTTGACCACGCCTAGCGGCGAGGCTTAAGGGATCTATCTAGTGATCTACCGCCGTTTCCGAGTTGACCACATCCCTCAACCTGTTGAATACGGACGACAGCCATAGCCGCAGTTTAAAAAAAGAATACCTGGCCAGTTGTCGGATATATGCGCATTCCTGTGCATACTCAATCCATTCATGTTTCAACTGCATTGTTCGGGAATGGGAGTGTAATGAATAGATGGAGCTTTTTCAACAAAGCTGGGTGGGGGAGGCTCCAACCTCCAAGTGTGATCAATAGGACCTATTTAGTGTGCTGCCTATTGTTTACGTTTACGCTTGGCTGCACAGGCTCCCCTACTTGGCAAATTTCCCATCAATGACAGCCGGGACACAGGGGGGTGAAACAACCCTATGGAATTCTGTGCAGTCATTTTTGCATGTGGCCGATCGAATTATAACTTATGTGACTTGAAAATATTTCAACATCTGCACTGAACTCAATCTACTATGATGGGGCAATTGACACCACCTTCTCCAATATCGTGCGTTATAGTTACAATCGCAACAAATAAAGGTCTGTTCGTCGTCTGCTTTTCAGTGTTTTATGCAAGCAGTGTTTCATAATGAAATATGATCATGAACTACAAGATCGTAAAGACAGACGGTAATTGCACGCAGGTATCTGTGAAATTGCCTATTTGCAATGTGCTGCTTGCGACGTTCCGGTTAATTTAATATTCCGTTTGGAAAAATTGCTTATGGATAGTTTCAGTTTTAAAAAGTTATCCAAGGTCCGAGTGTACAAAATTCTATTATAATGTGTAATGTTTATTGAGAAATGATATCGACATCCAGACATTCAGACTGGCGCCGCACATAGTATAGCCTGTATGCAACCAAAGCGACAAGGGCACCAGTCTGAGTTCCAACGGTCCGACTTTTCTGAATCACACAATTGTCCCCAAAATTATTTCCACCAACGATTTTTGGACAAATGGTACATTTTCATGAGATGGTCGTATGTATATTTTCTACTTTTGAATCATCTTTCCGACTATAGCAATTTTAGGACAAATTTGAGAAACCGAAGATAAAGCAAATTTGGTTCATCCAGTGAACTGTTCAAGCACTAGTGCAAAGTAGCCATTTGTTCGACACTGCCTCCCAATTATATACCCTCCCCGATCGGGGGAATTTGAATGTTTAAAATCTACAGAGTACCTCACATTAATCTGTCCTCCCCGATCGGGGAATGTGAGTTTTCTTAATCTACCTCCTTTTTACTCTGTCCACTCC
Source organism: Hippasteria phrygiana (assembly GCA_037893225.1). NCBI lineage: Eukaryota > Metazoa > Echinodermata > Asteroidea > Valvatida > Goniasteridae > Hippasteria > Hippasteria phrygiana. The sequence goes on from JAZGUH010000733.1 coordinate 183,819, forward strand.
GATCGGGGCAATTTGAGTTTGTTTGAAATCTACCTCCCTTTATTCTGTCCTCCCCATCGGTGGAATTTGAGTGCAAGCAGATTTCCTCTCAGGAAGTGTACACTTGTCAACACGTGTGTTCAGTGCTATTTTATTTAGGTTCCCACAGACACTGTGCTGATGAGATTCCTTGCACACACACACTGTGAACTGGATATAATGTCCGCTGGATATGCAAGGCGAAATTCCGGGGACAAACTATCTCAGAAGGCCAGCAAACAGTGTAAATATGCATGCACCACACATTTCCGGGGGGGGGGGGGGGGGGGGGGTGCATGCTTTCCAAATCAAATATGAGAATCTTCTTGCATTACTGTAATGAGATAATGCCTGCAGGCATTTTAGTTCTGCAATCGGGTACCGTGAATGGTCCAATACCGGTCTTTGAAAAATTCATCATTGCTGGGGCTTGGGGTAGCATGTTGCAGTCAAATATGCATGCATGAAATGTGCCCTGCATGGACTTTAACATCCGACTTTAACAGACTGCCACGAGCATCACGAACAGGGTTTATTTTGAATTAAACCATTGGGGGGGGGGGGTGGGGGGGGGGGGGGGGGTGTGCATGCTTTCCAAATCAAATATGAGAATCTTCTTGCATTACTGTAATGAGATAATGCCTGCAGGCATTTTAGTTCTGCAATCGGGTACCGTGAATGGTCCAATACCGGTCTTTGAAAAATTCATCATTGCTGGGGCTTGGGGTAGCATGTTGCAGTCAAATATGCATGCATGAAATGTGCCCTGCATGGACTTTAACATCCGACTTTAACAGACTGCCACGAGCATCACGAACAGGGTTTATTTTGAATTAAACCATTGCTATGACGTCACACTATTGTTCAAAGTGTGGATTCGGAACTACGAATCTGTTACACTGCTCAAAAAGTGTGGATTCGGAACTACAAATATTTAGTAAAGTGCTATTCATTTCCTCAACCCTAATCCAGAGCTTGATTACGCAAGAGCCTCGAAAAACTCCTTTTATGTAAATTACGTCTCTTAATAATGGCCACGATACGAGATATTCATTCCTTTTCATCTTCACTCAACTGGATAGTTAATGACAATACATGTACTTCTGTTGACGCAATGGTTTAAGTCAGAGAAAACACTCGCAAGTGTGGATTCGTAATTTAACCTAATTTCTGTGCAGTCGGGAGATAGAGCGAATTACAAACAGAACTTATCTGACAACTGAGTCCCTGAATTGCAAATCAGAAATCCTATTTTGGCCCGTTTTCAATTGAAATTGAAACTGGCAATGGCTTGCATGTGGTTTGCAGGTTCGGTGCCCTAAAAGGGGTCTAAGCACAGACAATCAACTAAGGACAATTCAAAACAGCTGGCCTAGTGTATAATTCTGCACAGAACAGAAAAGATTTCATAGGCTTACTAACAGTTCACCAACCAAAACTTTACATACACAGTGCTTATCACTGGTGCCCTGTTCTCAGCTAAATTTTGTCAAGCAAAACAATTTTTCTGCCCAGTGTAATTTTTACTGAAGCTCTATTCAATGAGGTCAAGAGCATATTTTGAATATTGCTATACAAATGATCACCTAGACAATGTGTCCAGCTGGTGTGCCAAGAACGGGCTGTGCAACCAAGCGTAGGCACCAACTGTAGGCACCACACTGAATAGAGTGGTCCTATGCATCGCACTTGGAGCCCCCCCCCCCACCTACCCCCCTTTTGTGTGAATTAAAGCTTTGTTTATTAAACTCCCATTCAAGAACAATATACAGTGAAATCTCGATAAGTCGTACCTCAGGGGAATGGGCTCCAATTTCGAGTTAATTGGAGTTTCGAGTTACCCAAGGTCCCATTTTTTCCCCAAAGATTACGTACGTAAATACCAAGCAAATATCCAATTTAACGGCCGTGAAATAGAGCACGAAATCATGGCATTTTTAGGCGATCTTTGCTTCACTTTCCACCGTTGCAGGTCTCCCCCTTTAGTGTGAGGGAATGGTCCGACAAGAGACAATAAAACAGGCCCGTTTCATCGGCGTTAAAGATGTCTCTTCCGCCAAAACCTTGGGCAGACCATTGTGTAGCCATTCGTCTGTCATCTCCATAGTCACGACACAGCGCCCTCTCTCGATATGGCATGCGCCCTCTCTCGATATGGCATGCGCCCTCTCTCAAGAAAACGATCCCGTGCGGCACGGTGCGGCGTGCCTTGATTTAGCTACCCGTCATACGTCACTGCAGCAAGCATGTGCGACTGTGTGATTATTCAGCAGTTCACTTGAATCATTGCCAACTGCATCGTGGTTGCGTGGGCGCTTGACAATTAAGGCCGCTCTTTGGGCGGGTCACCAGTAGTTCCCTTTGATCGTTGTAAGTTGCACCGGAGCGAATAGGCCGCTGCTCCAATGATACTATGGACACTAATAGCCTCTTTATTGCTTATCTATAACCGAGTTTATTGATTGCGGTCCTGGGAGATTCCTTAACCTATTAACAAAAGGATTCCAGTTTCTTCTGAGGCCTAATTATGCAAGTTTATTTCTGCACCTGGCGATTTTGAGTTTGACTTATCCGGAGTTACCGGTCCAAAATTTCGAGTTAGTGTGGGCATGTTTATACATGATTTGCTATTCTTTTCACGGGAATAAATTCTTACTTTGAGTTAACTGGGTTTTCGAGTTAACCGGTTTTGACTTATCGAGATTTCACTGTAGGTCACACATGAATGGATTGAGTATGCACAGGAATGTGCATATAGATGTCAACCGGCCAAGTGGTCTTTTTCAAACCACGGCAGCGGCTGTTGTCCGTTTTCAGCAGGTTAAGATGTACACCAAGGACTTCCCACTGATCACATCTTTTGTTTGTACTGACAATTTTTGCAACACTTCTCACTGATTTTGCCCACCAATTTGGGATTTCCAACCAAGAACAGCAAGCAGTTGAAGAGCTTTTGTCTTTTTGTCTCATATTTTGTTCCTCGTCCTTGGCATACACCATAGACATATACACCCAGAAACTAGGGCTGTTCATCCGAACTGGGTACCCGGGTACCCGACCGCTCATGTCAGGAACCGGTTTCAGATTATGGAATCGAGTACCCGTAACCGAATTAACATTTTACTTATTTTTCAGATAATGAAAAAGACTTTGAATGTCACTTGTGGTGGAACCTTCGAAAGGAAAACCCGGTCAAATGGAAAAACAGAACAGATTAACGTTTACGACGCTTGCAAAAATGCAATTTACACCATCAACCTACAATGTATAGCACTCACTGTACACACTTAGCATCTTGCTGCACTGTTGCACCGATGTGGTTTAATAGTATTAACCTCTTGAGTACGGTATTTTAGGGGAGATGTCGGGGTGCCGCGGCGGCTCTGGCAGCCAAGCCAACCGCTACAATGTGTTTGTGCAGTCAAGCGTAACCTATACACAATAATTCAACAATGGATTGAAACTGCACAAACAGCGGCCAATGGCATCATCCGGCCTGGTGGCACTGTTTTTTGCGCCAAATTCCGTCATCCGTACGCAAGGGGTTAACGTGCAGACCGTTACAAACAATATGAACAGCAATTTCCGAGATTTAATTTTTGGGGTTGGCTCTCTTTAACGGATACCCAGGTACCCATTTGTGTTTTTTTCAATCAGGTAACCGGTTCCCATACTACCCATAAATACACACCCCTACCAGAAATTATAAGAAAGGGAAGAAAACAGTGCAGAAGGAAGGATGCAGCCTTCTCCCCCTCCCCCAATGAATATGGGAATCTTAGGATTACTCAGGAAAGAATGTCTCTAAGAAAATCTTGGGGGTATACCCACCTTCGTTCTCCATCTCGTGACGCAGACAAATTTTAATGTGTGGTCCTTGCCTAATATTTCTTGGTTGCATAGAATCTCCACCTAAATAGAAACGCAAGAATACAGCAGAATGATTTCCCACACTACTATCGTATTCATCATTACGTCAGATCTTAGCATGATCAATCATATCCACATATCAATCGTCCAGTTTGAGTTCTGAACCTCAAGCCTGCCTACATGTATGTTTTGTCAGCAGGGCCCAATTTCATGGCTCTGCTAACCACAGCTTTCCGCGCTTACAATCACCATTTTGCACTAACAGCGCTTACCCTGTTAGCACAGAATCCTTAGTTACGGGATGTACGCATGCTCAGGAGCCAAAATTCCCCGCTAACGCGTGAAATACGCTTGCCGTAAGCACAGAATTTTCTGCTACGGTAAGCAGAGCCATGAAATTGGGCCCAGTTCCTTTATTCAATATTTTGTTCCTCATCCTTGGCATTCTTTTTCGGAAGGCCCCTATATGTTTTGTACACAAATTTTAATCGTGGACGTTCGGTCAATCGTGGACCTTTGTCTATGCCCTAACCCTTTTGTCCCTAGTCCACGATTGCTGGTATTTACAAATACACACACACACCCAAGTGTGTAAACACCGGCAATTGCGGACCTCCTATTGTCCCTCTTTTGTTTAACTTTTTCGGAAGGCCTCCCATTGGTTTTGTACACGATTTTCAATCGTGGACCTTGACACAATCGCGGACCCTATTGTCCTCTTTGTTAAAGGTCCACGGTCTGAATAGCTATACAAACGCACACACCCCCCCCCCCCCCCTCCCTCTCACCCAATCTAATGATTTAACCTAACCGCAAGAGTTCTCATATCTAAACGTCATTAATATACCTCAAACATAAATCCATCTGGTTCGTACATGTTAACAGTGAAACTGCCCCACTAAAAATAGCCACCCCCCCCCCCCACCGAGAACCTGGCTACGTCACTTCCCCACCCCATCGCTCTTCACCTTGGTCTCATCCCTCACCTCTTGAAAGCCTTCCAACTTGAGTTTCTTGGCTACAAAATTGCGGATAGGGTTGATGATGGCTTGGGCAGGGTATGAACCCGTCCCCTAACCTCCTTCCCCAACATCTTTCACTCACCCCCTTGACCCACCGCCTTCCCTATCCCCTTCACTCATCCCTTATCCCACCCCCCCCCCCCCCCCCCCCCACCCTATCCCTCTTCCCTTTGGTAACTCTCACCTCTTGAAAGCCTTCCAGCTTGAGTTTCTTGGCCACAAACTTGCGGATGTGGTTGATGGTGGCCTGGGCGGAGATGCGAATGTACTTCTTGCGCAGCGGCCGCAGCTGCTCCGTATTGCACTCCAGGCAGATCTTGACCTGCTCGTCGCTACGGTGACAGTCCGAGTCCTCCTCCTTGATGATGCAGTCATCCTTGGTTTCTTCTGAGGCAGAGAATAGGGAGGAAGAGCGAAGGAGAATTATACGTGATTCTTGATTTCTGACCAAAAGATTACCTAAGAACTTTTTAAAACAATTTATACTTGTATCAAACATTTGCAAAACTAACAGTGAAAGTATGGTCATGTTTAACCCATTGAATACGGATGCCGGACGCGCATTCTCAATCTATTGTTTGCCCATTGTTTTCATTACGCTTGGCTGCACAAGCCTGTATTAGCATACCGGAACCCCATTTATTACAGCTGGCCAGAAGAGGTTAATTAACAGACTTGAAAATAACGAAAATGCTCATATTCCCAAGGGTTTTTCTCTGTTAGACTGAAGGCCCACCTGCCTCAGGCCTCCATACTTCCTTATCCGTGGTCTGTAGCTAATGCAGCTATTAGAGTGCATCTGAAGGCCACAGGAAATCGGGCTCATCTGATGGTGATACAGTCTTGACAAACCGTTAGTTTGTCATTGTCCTGTTTACAACTAGATAACTTGCGCACACACAAGCAAGACGCTTCGATTGGCTGCATTATTCACGCATTAGCCATTTTATGTCGCAGTCTTTATATCTGAGAATCAAAAATCAATCTCGACATAAAATGCACTTGTTAACTTTCACATGTAAAGCGCATGCGCACAAGGCCAGTATTAATCCTAAATAGCAAGCTGTCTGCTTTATTTGGTTAAATTTGCAATGGCAACCTCAATTGCAAATTGTCGATTGGTAGTCAAGGAACAAGCTTAAAATAAAGACATTATTCACTGATGGACAACACATCCATCTATCCTTCAGGGATACTCAATGTGTATCTTAGCTGTCGCACTCGGCACGTAATTTATCAAGAATTAAGTTCTTCACTTTCATTGATGGCCAAAAATGATGAAAATAGATCGGATAAATATTGAAGGTAGTAACACTTTAAAGACTAAAATTAAAATTACGGCATAAGCTTTCGTAGCTACAGCTATTTCAACAGATGCAATGAAAATAGATCGGTGATTCAGTTTGTCAAGAACTAATCGAATATGAATTCACGCTCAATGTTTCCATTCCATACTTGGAATTGCCAATGAAAAACATTTAGAATGATAAATTCCAACAAATTACAGGGAAAACAAATCATTAATTTTGAAAGTGAGCAAAGAAAACTGACAGGAGCGGGATTCGAACCTGCGACCTCCGGAATACCGCACCGGTGATCTACCAACTGAGCTATCTTGCCCTATGTTGGCGGTCTCCCAAATATTAAAAAATCATTAACCTAAATTAGTATAGGAATTTATTAAGTTTTGATGAAAAAACATTTAGAATGCTGATTTGTATCTATTTATTAATTTATTAAATTTTTCTTTTTTTATTTATTATTATTTTTTTTTATTTATTATTATTATTATTATTTTTTTGGGGGGGGGAAGGGTTTACAGTTTAAATCTACTGTAGTTAAAAAAAAACAGCAAAGTGATTGCTCTACTGTATCTTGTACAGCACCCAATTAAAAAAAATACTGGTTACTTCATTAAAAATTGCATTAAATGTAACCACGATGAAAAGCAATAGATTATCATACACCAGGAACACGGTTAAATTTCTCTTCTCTCTGCAAAATGCAAATACAGTCCCGGGAAAAATCAAGCCCAGATTATACGGACAACAAATGCCTCATCTGAATTTCAAATACATTGAGTCCTGCACTGGGAAAAACCAAGCAGTTCATTTTCATTTGCCAGCTGACAGCCTCAAACATCACCTGCAAAGAGGCAATGCAATGTCTAGTTCTGTCCTAGTGTGTGAGATATAGACTGTCGCGCTTGCTCTCGAGTCCAAATGGAACCATTTATTAAGGCCGGTGAAATATTAAGCCTGGGCTATGCATGACACTGCCCAGAGTAAGTAAAGCATCTGAATTTGTTTGGGAATACTCCCCGAGCTGCCAACCAATTAATTTCAGTATTCAGAAAGCAAAAAATCGTTAGTTTGCTAAGAAAATCTGTACTTTTCAAGAAATTAATTCAAACTTCACCTAAAAATCTGATTTATATTTTTTTTGCGTAGCATAGTTCGCACCACTGAAACGGCAATGGTTATAATAATTTTGGGAGGCTAATCATCCTTACTCGCAGCTGGGATGCTGAATTGCGAAGGACGCGGCTACAACGTGGTCGAGTCGCTGGCACGTAAAGGCGCCTCTGGCAGCCGTCCACATGGACCCATATATGACCACGGAGCACAGCCAGAGATCGAAAGTGTTTGATTTTTCCGGAGGGAGGAAAGCCGAAGGACCCGGAGAAAAACCCTCGTGGCACAGGAGAGAACCAACGCACAACTCTACTCACATATGGTCCGAGCCGGGAATTGAACCCGGGCCACATTGGTGAGAGGCGAGCACTTTACGCACAAGCCACCCAGTGCACTCAGCGATATGGTTCTTAATAATGAGAATGACATTCAGCATACTTACATGTACATGGATCTCAGAAAAAAAGGGGAAAAAGGTTATTTCTTCTGCTTTCACTTGTTGCGGGCCATCGTTGCATTTTTGCATTTAGTTAGGAGTTTGTTGACGAAGGTTATTTGGTAGCACTGATATTCCTTGACAAAACATTATAATGGTCGGATTAAAAAAAATGCATACTTCAGTATTTTTGGTGAATTTCCGTACGAAATACGGAAAATCAGTACTGGTCGGCAGCTCTGTACTGTGTAATCCCAAGGCATGTATCTGTACACACTCGGTGCACTCAGCGATATGATGGAGTCAAATATGCACTGCTCAGCACACATTTAATTCTATTACCACGCGACATTAAGCACAGTAGCAACCGGCCAAACTCCTCACATCCCCGGCTGCATGTACAAATGCAGACAAGCAACACAGGAAGCCTACGGTATTCCACACACACGCTGGCGCATGGCCCCGGCCTGTGGTTAATCTCTCCACTAAAGTGTGCAAGGGCCACCTTTTGTCCATGTTACAGGGCCCTCGAGCGTGCAAGAGTCCTGCACTAATATCAACGGTTGCACAAAAAAACCCAGAATTTTTGATGGACGGTGCAGCGCCCGACCGCATAAAAAGGGTTTCGCCTGATGAGTGTCCTGTCGGGGCGGATGATGTGTGCTGGCATCGGGGGCATAAATGAGCACGCCAGCCCTCGGGCAGTGTCCTAAATACATGAGTGCTCAGAATGCGGCAGAGTGAGAAAAAAACAAAACACAAGATGAAGAAAAAGTGAGGCTGCGGGAAAATTTGTAATTGATGATGATTGTATATTGGGGGGACATTCTCCACATACGCTGAGGCTGACTGGAATTTTCAGGAGCGTACGGGGAGCTAGAGATTCTCTCCATCTGATACGAGGCTTAATCAATGAATTATGGAATTATCCGCACTACGTGCAGGATTCCCACTACGTACTGCTGGGCAAGGCATGTCTAGCATCTAGTATTTGTACAGAAGCTTACAAGCCGGGAATTGTCACCGATAAAACAAGCCATCGGCGTGCCTTGGGTAATTACAGAGTCCATCAATTCGGAAACTCATTAATATTCATATTCCTGACAGTTTGTGTAAATACTCGCTGGCGCAGGAGTCAAGTGCATGGAACTACCCCATGTTTATGTAGACTGCTTTATCAAGATTGTGTATTCGTACACAAATTCTAAGAAAGATATCTAACACTGATTTGGAATAAAGGGCCACTTTCAGAAATGTAATTACATTGTATATGAATAAATTTCATTTTATCTTCTTCAATTTGAACAAAAATTACCAAAAAAAATTGTACCAGTCACTGAAATACAGCAATATTAAACATGCATCTGGTTTACACTAACTGATAATCTTCATAAAACAATTTCAGTTATTTTCAAAAAATGGATTTCCCCCATTAACAAATTATGGAAGGAAACTATTTTTGAATGAAAAAAAACAAACACTATATACACTGTGCACTCTTATTGGTCTTCCTAAAATATAGGCCTATTTTTTAAATGTTTATATCTGCTATGCCCCAAGATTGATGCATTAATTAACCCTTACCCCCTATGGTGCATGTACAATACAAGGCTAAAAGCCACTCTATGTATAAAGGGCTGCAACAGAGGTGATGGGGTTGGCCACATTTTAGGTTGCCAGCCCTTGCGGTTTTCCTGGGTCCAGATCTAAATAGAGGATGAATCTTTAACAGATATCAAAGAAATGATCCCAATTGTTGGATTTAGCACTGCAGAACTAGCAGCATCCCTCTTTTACACGTAAATCAAAATTACGAACTTATTAAATCCGTTACTTATCATCAGTTGATTTTTGTGTGTGGACTGTCTCGTTAGAAAACATAACTTTAATGCTAAAACAAATTAGCAATTCAATTTAAAAATACATTTTTCACGGACATACATGTACATGTACATTATGCACAAGCTTTTTTTATTCATCATAACATAAGGAAATAAATTAATATGATTAGTATTACTTTTTATCCATTTTGGTAAACTCGTGCAACGGCAATGGCGAACCCACCCATAAAAGCTGTTACTAACCCACGGCCAAACAGTGTCGTTATCATCAAGCAAATAAAATATTACCCCTAAGGCTAATATATGTAAACAGCAAACAGAGACATTAGAATAAATAATGAAACTAGAATTCCTGGATCTGTAGCCCCGTGCACATGTCCGTACTGGAAATGGCCAGTTTCCTTGTTGCCTAATGAATCTTCCACTGCATTGGAAAAATTACTCGGTCACATCTGTTACAAACACGCTGCAGGACGGATATGTTTTTTTTTTTTCCAAAATCTAAATGAAGCATCAGAGCTACGCAGACGTTCTCTGAAATAGACAATTTCCGAATTGACAAAAATAGCATCTCCGGGTTTGAAAGCCATTTATGGTGTGATTCATTCACGCATGAATAGCACTGTGTTTAGCACTGAGAGTCTCGCTTTCAACCTGGAAGTGGGCAGACAGTGCTAACATGAAACTTGTCTAGGTCCCTTTTTCTGTGGCCTGAGAGCTTGTGAAACTACATATTAGGAGTTTTTGATTCAGTTAAAAATAAAGAGGAAAAAATGACAAGAGGGTTGGTTTTCTTAAAAATGAAATCTAGATTCTTACTTCTCTTTCCCCAAATTACAGTACATTGAGTAAATATATTTGTAATATTTTGGCCAATTTCCTAGCAAAGTAACATGTAACCATTCATAGCAGCTTATATCACAATAATTATTACTGGGGTCACACCCATCTGCCAAGACATAGGGCCCAACTACATGAAATTGCTTGGCATAAAATATTGCCTGAGAAAGAAACATCTGACAACCAGTTGAAAGCAGCACAGAAGTACATCACATGCAATTTGGGTTGGTTTACCATTTTGTGCTTGGCAGAACCACAAAATTGCCACCACCCTCCCCCCCAAAAAATACAAAAAAAAAACAAACTTGTATCCCAAAGACAGTTACCTTCTTTCTCTTCTGGCTCTTTCTTCCCGAAGGACTCGTAGAAAAGCCTCTCTTTTTTCTTCTCATCTAGGGAAGATAAAAGCATGCACAGAAAACATGAAATTGAAAAACATTTCTTTGTTCACTCTAAAATAAGAAAGAAGAAATTGATTAAATTACGTGGCAAGTTTCCCTTGTGGTTTGTTGGAGAGATGGGAAGATTCGTAGGGTGAAAGACTGCAATTTGAATGACTCACAAACCAAGACTCGGGCTTGGACTTATATGTAACCGGAAAACCTCACAACTGTATTGTTTTTTTCTTTCTTTTTTTTAAATGAGGGAGCCATGTCCAGATTCAATCAATACTTAGATCATGTGAAGATGAAATTTGCATCGAGGATGAGGTAAATTAGAAAAAATATTTTTTGGGGAGAAAAACTCTTCTGAATTACATCTTCCCCGGCGCAAATTCCATCTTCACACTGATTACGCAGTACCCGCTGCTGCATTGGATTCGAATCGGCCAGCCGACCCCCGCAAGCTCAGTGTTCAAGTGGTTAAGCCATCTGCAATAGTAAGCTGGGGTCATGGGTTCGAGTCCCACCAGAGCAAGCCTGTGAATATTTTTCCCACGGGTTTTTAGGAAGCACTGAGCATATACACAACATTGGGAAAGGGCACAAAATCTCTCTTCTAATATTTAGATTTATGTAGCTCCCTCAAGAATTTAGGTATTCAAGAGATTCTCAACGTTATTTAAAAGGTAGTATACATCATTTGCAAACATCAAAAAACAAAACTATTGAATTATTACGAAATTCCGTACTAGACTAAGTAAATAGCAGTCTCAAGCATCCTGTGAAGTCATGGCACCTGGTGTGCTGTCGTTTTCAAGAAAAGTGGAAATTTATATCGTTTTCCCAATGATTGTCGGCCGACAATCGTTGGAAATAGTCCAGCTCCCTGACCTGATAATTCACTGACTCTATAAATGGTTACATTTTGTCTGAAGTATGGTCGGGAACCAGACTACTAGAACATAATTTGTTCTGTTTTTCCAGCACCTATGCACAGAAAACTTGAAACAGGTCAGTGTTACAGTATTTGCTAGCATGCTATAAAATACTAACCCCAAATCCATTTATTTCTGAAAATGACAGCAAAAGCAAATGGTGACTACCTTTAAACAGTCTCAAATAAATTTATTTCCTCAAAAAGGGAAAACAAAATTAAGGAGGCAGTTTTCCTCGTCTTTTTTTAGAGGGAGGTGCTTATCCAAATGTTGGGGACCTACATGTACAAATGTACATTGTATAGCTTTCCCCTCTTTACGGCTACATATGAAACCGATATCCATCTTTTAGAACTGGTCCTCTGCTGCTACTCACTTTGTTGTAAGTTTGGAACCAGCTTGTACACAATGTCCTGCATCGTCCGATCAAAACTGCAAACAAGCAAATAAATCAATCAGAAAAAAAACACACAATCACAAGATCAGAAAAACTTGACCAAATCGATTAACTGAATGGTTTTCTTAAAAGCCAGTAGACTCAACTGAGAAGCAAGAAAGCTGTGGAAGCAAGAAGTGTTTAAATTGAAGTACATGTATCTAGCTGGCATCCAATTCCTTTATCATTAGCTTGCTCTCGGGGATTTTTCCCCCGAGTCTGTAATATTGAAATGGACGAAAGTTAAACCAGTGCTGTAGTCGAGTACAATCATAATTTGACACAGAACATGCAAGTATCTAAGGACAAACAAAAATTACTGCACACAATTTCATAGGGTTGTCTGTGAGTTGTGGTTAACTCGCAAGTCTGAAGCATGATGTACAACAGCCGCCGGGTCCGCTGGGTTTATATGCACAATGTTCATTTACACGTACATTGCGCAATGTTGCTTGCCGTACTTCAGATTTCACATGAATAATCATGAGCTTGTCCGACCCGCACCTGACCCAGCCCCATGCATGCTGGGATACCAAACAGCCGCTTCGTATGTGTCAAATCACTTTAGCACAGAACGGAGATTTTTTTCACCTTTCTCCAAAAATTGGAACCAATTCTAGCGATCTTTTGCTTGGTGCAAAGCATGGTGAGGGTGTAAATACAAAATGTAAGTAACAGACAGATTGTTAGGGGAAAACTTTGCAGCAGTTGTTGTGCGCACGGTGCATGAAAATTACGTTCTTATTCTTGCTGTAGTAGCCTATGGGAAAATTGGGCTTCTTTCTATGGGGCTCCGGTAGTAGCCCCACAGTTCTAGGGGTATAGCTAGGAGTACCAGCTACATGTATGGGTCTTTGGAGTACTGATGATAAAAATGTACATGTACATGCACATGTAGAATTACTATACAGATCAGTTTTTGATGAAGGCCCCTTTAAACTCTCGACCAGAATTTGGATAACAACCCCTCTCTATCTCAAGGGCCGACTGGCGAACAATGTTAAATGTTCAAACATTTTAACAATGGTGAGCTGATCTATGACACAGACATTAAATACATGCATACATGTATGTCCAAAACATCATTTGTGCCCGATCAAAGCTCAGTTTGGGTGAATAATGACCCTTGAAAATGTATAGTGGTACATTGTAATCAATAGCAACTGTGAAAATTGTCACCCTGTTAACCCAAACTCCCTTGTACTAAACCTACATGTATGTATATCCATGTGCATGTATACTGCACAGTACAGTATCAAGGCTGACCAGCTTCTCTGCCAGTGCCTGGCCATGAATTCACCCACAAACCACCCTGCCCAAGTACCCCAGCAAAGTCCAGCATTTCCACAAGTCTCATACCCTCATGTGTCACCCTGGGCCTTTGGTACTAAACCTAACATAACTCAACGCCACATTGAACCTCTATGGTACATGTACAGTTAGTCGTACTTTCCCAATACTTCCGAGGACAATGCTTTGTGTTTCCTATTGTTCCTTTAATATAACCCAACCCTAGACTAAGCACGTATTTTTACTTGCGAGGACCGATTTCAACAAAAGACTTGACTTGCGAGGACTGAAAGGTTTCTTTGTATTTCCTTTCTCCTCTTGTCCTCGGACGTATATACAGAACCTGTACATGTGTACATTGTACGTACTAAATCAAACAAAATCCAACACAACTTGCTGTTGGAGTTTGTAAGGGGTTTGGGGTATATAGGGTTAATGTTCATATTCATCAGGATGTAAAACTAAGTGAAAGACTGATGATGAAGTAAAGAGTATTTGCAAGTAAAAAATTGCTCAAAACTGAGAAGATGGAATTTGCATCGGGGATGATCTAAATTAGAAGAGGTTTTTTGTTTTGCCCTTTCCCGATGTAGTGTATGAAGCACTGCATGCTCAGTGTGATCTATCTTCTAATTTACATCTTCAAATTCCATCTTCTCACTGATTACGCAGTACCCGCTGCTAAATTAGATTCAAATCAGCCAGCCGACACGGGCAAGCTTGGAAGTCGAGTGGTTCAGACGTCTGCACTAGTAAAAGCAGGAGGTCGTGGGTTCGAGTCCCGCCCGAGTAAGCCTGTGAATTTTTTTCCCCACAGTCTTTTGGAAAGCACTTAACATACAGTGCTTCATACACTGTCGGGGAAAGCCAAAAAAAATCCCTCTTCTATGTCAAAAATGTCCTCCTTATGTAAGATCTGGTCACATTGCACCAAACCTATTTCCACAATGCATAAAAACACACTGTGCAAATATTGAGAAACTACACAAATAACCTGTACAGTACAGACGGACGAATACGTGGCACGTTGCTTTGAGATGCTCATTGTGCTTTAGAAGACGGTAAAAACCCATTACCGGCCCGTTATTTCCTGTGAGGATAACCGCATGCCCTAATTATCTGGTCTCTTGTGACATTCTCCACCAGCAGACACAGCTCTGCAACTTTAATATGTCATGCTCGTCAATTCCGTGGCCATCGTTTCCCGTTTTAAAGATGTTATCTTGTCTGGGGAATTGTTTGCATGGGTGGAAGCACAGATCCTCGAGTCATTATGAGAGAGCTTGAGTAGGCATGGAAGGGGAAGAATGTTGATGCTGGGCAGTCGGGTTGGCGCAGAGGTTTTTCCTCGTCCTCCACTTCTGGTGGCCCTGGTTCGATTCCCGTCCAGGTGTGCTATGTGAATAGGGTTTATAGTCCCTAACCAGATTATAGGGGTTCCCCCCGGAAGGACTGTTCTCCAGGGTTTTCCTCCAGCTACAAGTTTTAGTTTTTACCATGATGATAATGTTTTTAGTAGGAATTTTATATGTTGTAAGTCAATGTTAAAACCCCATTTGTGACCCACTCTGGAAAAAGGTACAATGTATATTATGTCGCAAAATATGAAAAAAAGGGTTTTATGTACATGTATGTTTGGAAAGCCCGCAATGTAAGCTTTCATTTGGTACATGATAGAGCTCCAAAGCCCTTTCCGTTCTGGAGATATCGCGTTTTTGCATATTAATTAGTTCTGTGGAGCTCAAATTGCACAACAGAGAAAACAGGCTTTGAAATAGCTAGTTCTAATACAATGCAAGGGAACAATGCACTCTAAAAAGGTTATTTTTTTCACTTTATTCACTGAAATCAACATTGTTGTGCACCAAACCTGAAACTTTAGATATTTAAGATGTCATTTCAGACAAAAAACAAAAAAATGAATTTTGATGAAAAATTTCACCCTCTCAACGTTGAAAGGGCCATTACACGTAAATGCATAGCGCAACTTATATCACCTTTTTCTGGAGCGGGTCACATTTATGTCAAGACCGCTCAAGTGGATAAAAAAAGAAGAATATATCTGTCTATCTATCTAAATCTGAAAATATCCCTTGCCTTCTGTAATTGTGTCTTTGAGCAAGACACTTTGTCATAAGTTGCTTCTCTCCACCAAGGAGTACATGTACATGGGCATCTGTGAGAGTATTGATGATTATGTGTTTGATCGGTCAATGTGCGCTTAATTTGCAGCCGGGGCTGTATACTCCGTGGGAGCTGAGGTGGTTTCAGGAATGATTAATAGGGGTAATAATTCCCTTCATCCCACACTCCACCCCCAGCCCTGCCCCACCCTCTATCCCATCCACCCGACTGACTTCCAGATCCCACATAAATCCATAGTACCTTACACACAATGCCCAGGATCATTCTAGATCAAAGGTCATGGAACATTTCAAACAGCACAAACAATGCATAATACATATTTCTTGTCCTTTTTTTAATTGCCCGAGCTAACATTTATACAATGATTTACAGTATGAATTGCTCTTTTTTTCAGCATCAATTACCATCACCTCAATAAATGATCCTGAATGTCATGCAGCCCCACAGCGATTCATTTAAATCATTTCGTGAAATTCATCAGCAGACTTGATGTGCTATTTTCTACATATTCTTTTGATGAATTTCCACCTTCACAATCCTCACTCTGACAGAGACTATTGCCACCTGCTACCCAAGAGGAAGGGCATTAAACGTATTTATCAACATTAACAGCCTGATTCTCTTCAAATGTCACGGGGTCCCTGGCAATCGGTTTATATTGCAGAGAGCACCTTGTCATGGAAACCCCGAGTATATTCCACCGGAGTGACTTTAACCCATAACCTGAAGGGTGGTCAAGCTCTCTGGGCAGCATTTGTGGAGTGGTCACCATGGTACTAGCAAGGACTGCATGGGAGCCTGGTCACCATCGGTCAGCATGGTCACCATGGCTCTCTAGTCTCTAGACTTTTTTTTCTTTCTTTTTTGGAGGGGGGAAAAAACAAACCAACCCAAAAAAATCAGTCTGGAAAATAATTTGTTAAAATTGGAGAGGGGGAGGGGACAGAGCTCTACCTGATGTTGATGCTACATGTATTACTATATCAACCATAGATGGGGGTGAGAGATGGGGGTGAGAGATGGGGGTGAGAGATGGGGGTGAGAGATGGGGGTGAGAGATGGGGGTGAGAGATGGGGGTGAGAGATGGGGGTGAGAGGTCAGATGGGGGTGAGAGGTCAGATGGGGGTGAGAGATGGGGGTGAGAGGTCAGATGGGGGTGAGAGATGGGGGTGAGAGGTGAGATGGGGGTGAGAGGTGAGATGGGGGTGAGAGGTCAGATGGGGGTGAGAGGTCAGATGGGGGTGAGAGGTCAGATGGGGGTGAGAGGTCAGATGGGGGTGAGAGGTCAGATGGGGTGAGAGGTCAGATGGGGTGAGAGGTCAGATGGGGTGAGAGGTCAGATGGGGTGAGAGGTCAGATGGGGTGAGAGGTCTGATGGGGTGAGAGGTCTGATGGGGTGAGAGGTCAGATGGGGTCATACTGCCTGAGACCCCCAAAAGTAAAAGCTTTCAAATAATGTCATTTATCACATCAGCCATTCTTAAATGATTCGTACTTGGGGGGGGGGGGGGGGAACTGAATGTTAACTTTGTCAGTGTTGTAGTTGAGACCTTCATGTCCGAGACCGAGACCAAGACTTTCGAGACCAAGGCTTTCGAGACCGAGACCAACACTTGCGAGACAGAGACTTTTGCAGGCCAAGGCCGAGACCGAGACCGAGACCGAGACAACAACTTCCAAGACCGAGACCGAGACCACAACAATTTTTTTTATGGTGTTTAATAAAGCTGATTTCCCTGATCGGGTGTTGTGCCCTGCTTTTGATCAAAAGGTTCAAAAACGCGTATGTAGATTATTATTTGTGCTAACTCGTACGAAAGGTGAACATCAGGGATCATCTCATAAATTTATACACATTTTTGTATGTACGAAGTCGGTTTTTATCAAGGGCCACTATCTTTAATTATGCAAGTTATATAAAATTATGTGTTCAACTATAAAGACTCACAGCGTACACACATAAATTCAAGGATTCCACAAATTTGAGTTATTTATTTCATCTCTGGTAAATACATGTAGTTGGGGCTTTGAGACCTATGGCACTGTGACAGACTAATTTCTCCAAATATTATTTGCATAAAAATAAAACTGACTAGAATTGCTGATTGTCCTAAATCGAAAATGACTGGCTTTTCCAAGAAGTTGTGTACATGTATTCAAAACATTAAAGAAAAATCAAATTAAAATGTGGAATACTGCTTTAAGAATGTTAGTGACAAATTTATTTTAAAATAACTTGATGGCATCACGTGCAGTTTTATTTCAAACACAACCCTGACTGGGAGAAATCAGAGATTTTAAAATCTAGTTTTCTTATTCTTTTTACCGAATAACAATTATTTGATTTCATCGGAAGATCCCATCCAGCTATAAAGTCA
Source organism: Hippasteria phrygiana (assembly GCA_037893225.1). Classification (NCBI taxonomy): domain Eukaryota; kingdom Metazoa; phylum Echinodermata; class Asteroidea; order Valvatida; family Goniasteridae; genus Hippasteria; species Hippasteria phrygiana. Next base: position 201,828 of record JAZGUH010000733.1, read on the forward strand.
TGCCAACAAAAAAGTGATGAGTGAGGTGCCGCATGAAATGCCCTCCCAATGACTGGGTATAGTTTGCTGGATTCAGTGACCGCTAGGTTTTTACAAAAACTCACTCCAGAGCTGTAATGTGGGGAAAATAGTGAAATACATGGGCGATGCACATCCGCGGGTACCAGTAGTCCAGTACTCCGAATAAACAAGCCCTATATACTGGTCTCCTTTCCAGCTTCAATCTAATTCTTCTCCATGAAAACTTGCACTTACAGCAACGTTTATGTTTGGAATGAAGACTAGATTTGTGTGGCACATCGCACGTATTTTTGCTGTGGTCTCGACGGGTCTCGAGGGTAAAACCCAAGACCGTGGCATCCGAGACCGAGACCAAGACCGAGACCTGAGACCGAGACCCGAGCATTTGAGACCGAGACCAGCCATCCCGAGACTGAGACTTTGTTAGGACAAGACCGAGACCTCGACCTCAAAAAAAGGTCTTGAGACGGTCTTGAGACCGAGACCAGGTCTCAAGACCTACAACACTGCTATACGTACATGTATGGCATAATCTCAACTCCACAATTTCCTGAGGTGAATTATATCCACCACGCAAATAAAACCAGCCAAATCATATTATTCAGTGGCAAAAGTTGACACCAGATGCCTAACAACTTGAGATGCTTCGCAGACCTTTAAAAAAAAATAAAGTTTTTCAACTCATCCAACTCTAGTCTTTTGGAAAATGTTCATAGACCACAGACACAGCATAGCTTTTCGAATATCCAGGAAGATGTTTTGGTGTACATGTATCATCAACCTGCTCAAGCAATATCTGTCATAATCCATCACACGGGTAAAGTCAGGGCCCCAGAGGTCACAAGGTCATCAGACTGGCTTCTTAACCCCCCCCCCCCCCCCCCCCCCCCCCCATGACATGCAGGAGGTGTTGAATCCTCACAGCTGCAATCCCTCTGTGAGGATTGACAGTCCGAGCATTGCCTCTCTTGAAGTATTAAAGAGAGCTCTGCCCGTTCTGCCTGTGGGCTCATGAATGTATACCAGCCAAATTGAGACATAATATCTAAGCTTGATGCAGCTGTTTCACTGGATATGTACATTGTACGGGAAGAAGTCTGTTATATTTCATAGTATGTAGTATAGTATCTACTGGCCTGTGGGATAGGGGAATACATGTAACCCCCCTCCCCCCTCCCCCTCCCCCCCCCCCCCCCAAGTCAGCAAAGAAAACTGGCAGGACTCAAACATGCGACCTCCGATATACTGTACTGGTGCTCTACCTACTGACCTACCTCGTTAAGATTGGTATATTAATTAATACTGTAGGAATAAGGAGCGTTCTGCTCCGAATAAGATATTCAAAATTTATCAAATCTGTTGGGTCATTCTGTTAGGTGGAATGTCTTATTAAAAAGCTCATGGCTTTGCTTACAAATGAGCTATTCAATGTGAAAATATATTTTTCAGGATGACAACCCCAAAAAAGCACACCCAGTCGTGCTTTCCTATACTTCTGAGGACAATGCTTTGTGTTTCCTATTGTTCCTTTACTTTAAAAAGAAAAACTCCCATAGACTAAGCACGTATTTCTACGTCCGAGGACCGATTTTAAGAAAAGACTTGACATGCGAGGACTGAAAGGTTTCTTTGTATTTCCTTTCTCCTCTTGTCCTCGGAGATACAATGTATATACAGAACCTGTACACACATACATGTCACAGCTTTAAATCCTGTTTACTGTGTGTTTAGATCACATGCCCGTCTGTTTAGATTCCACGAGGCATTCAAAGCATTTCTCCTATTTTGATATCTATGACCTTTAATTCCTCCATGGCCGGTGTGCGGATTAGGTGTGTTTAAGATCGCGGGGAGGCATGTTTGAAAACAACATTGGCACATCAAGATTCCCCTTACAGCATTTTTCCTACATGTACTGTGTGTGCCCTCGTGTGTTTTGACTGCACAGAGCCACCTTTGGAAACAATTTGGCACCTCCATATATATCAAGCCCGCAGAAACAGCATGGCACAGAAGCTTACCAACTCCCCAAGGGATTCTTATTCAAGCCCCCCCTGCAAGCAGCTTGTAAAAAGATATCTGCATCCGCGCTGAACTTGCCAGTTTTCTCCCTAACTAGCGGAGTCTAACCCAGGGGCAATGTCATTCCTTTTTAAGCAGCCAGAGATGGAGATCGGAGGCTCCCCTACTCCTATGGCCAAAGTGTCCGCTCCACTTACCCGACATAATTGAGTGGATGGCTTTGGTGGATGACGAGATGACAGATGGGGCAGGTGTTGTTCTCCTCCAGGAACTTCACCAGGCAGCTTTTACAAACTGCGGGGAGAGAGAGAAGGGGGGGGGGGGGAAGACACAACATTAAACCAATTTTAAAGATGTATTCTTCGGAAGCTCAAACAGCAAATCATTGACGAGAAATCTGGTGTGTATTACCAAACAAATCTGGAGTCTCAGACCGAGGTTATATCCCATAAAAGATTTTAGCCAGTTACTCTCACGTGAAATTAATCATAATAATGTAGATTTGTAAAGTGCATATCCACCGTGATCCCAGTGCTCAAGGCAAAAGTGCTCATCAGGCCTATTAATCATTCCTGAAACCTTCTCAGCTCCCTGGGGAGTATAAAGCCCAGCTGCAAGTTAAAGCGCGCATGGGTTAATCAAACACATAACCATCACTGCCCTCACATGTACCCATTTACTCCTGGGTGGAGAGAAGCAACTTGTAACAAAGTGTCTTGCTCAAGGACACAAGCACCATGACCCCCTGATCTACACAACATACCGGGTATGTATACATTGTATGTTGCAGTTGCCCACAATATCCATTAAAACAAATTAATGGTTAAAAGGGAGGAACACCTCTCCCTTTTCTGAAAAAAGCTGGACGCTGATTTTGTTTTTAATATTTACCTACAGGGTAATCACTTCCCCAATAAATTGTGTATGAATGAATATGCTGTCACAAGATGGAGAGGATTTTAACCCTAACTACCCCAAGCCTTGCAAACTCCAACAGCAGGTTTTGTCAAGTTTTGATAGGTTCAGTACTGCAGGGCCTTGGCACCATTACTTTACATGGAGCTACATGTACTGATGCCCCAATTTGTCTAAAAACATGTCCGTGGTAAAATGAAAAATTGTCAAATGTGACCACTGTCCGCACTTGGACTTTCGTAACCGAGCTGTCAAAATAACGACTCATAGTCATAAGGGCGCTTTGCGTGACCTTTCTACATTGACGCAATTGGCCCAAATCACACGTGCCTTTTCATTTTTCCGGCCGATGTGTACACGCAGGCCTACGTCTTTAGCACCAATCAAACTTCCGACTGTATCAATAATAAAATCTGCCATGATTGCGACCAAAAGAGGAACAATGCACTTGAATTTGGAAACTTGCCACATACAGTATGCACCGTACCGCGGTGAAACAATGCAAAGCGCATGCGTGGTTTCCCTGTGAAGCATGACCTTGCGCTCGGGCCGGATGTACGCTTTCCTGAGCTGCTTTAACGACTTGCATTGTCCGCACTGGACTTATCGTCTCGGGAAAAGTTACCTGGTCAGTTTTCCTGGGCAGCAGTTGCCCGGTAGAGGAAAACGTCCTACATATAGGCTGTCCACACTGGACTTGTTTTACCAAAAATAGTCCAGTGCGGACAGGGCTTAAGTACAAAGCATGTGCCATAGGTATACTGCACAGTGTTGGATTTTGACAGGTTGAGGAAGCTTCCTAGTAAAAATGCCTAGAGGGTTAGGGTTAAGGTACATGTACAATGTATATACATGTAGCATTGCCAGATATGGGACAACACAGTTACAGGCAGTGTTCATACTTTGTGGGATTTCCCCTAATGATTCACGAGGACTACCCTGCTAAATCCAACAGAGTCCAATGTTGACTCAAATGAGTTTCCTTCTCAATCCAATGCAGTCCCAACACAGTCCAAGTTGCTGGTTAACTAAAAAAATAAAATCTGACTTGCCTGCTAAATCCAACAGAACCTAACGGACCTATTTTTCTGTTGCCTGCTGAATCCCAACCGGATTGTAACACTATGAGTTAGCTGCTCAATCCAACAGGGTCCAACGGGAATATCAAATTGTTGGATCCTGTTGGATTCAGCAGGGTTAGGGTTAATTAAACATGTGCATGAAATAAACCTGTGAAAGTTTGAGCTCAATCTGTCATCAGAGTCACAAGAAAAACAGTCATTTTTGCCATGTTCATATGGACTTTATTTCGATTGTTGAAATTATACAAAAAAAGCCACAGCATTTTTGGAGGTCTTCCCGTCGATATTAACCAGTTCGCGTCGGATGCCGTGCGTACACGCAAAGGTTTTGTGGTATTCAGAACGGATGAGTGTTAAACACGCACTTGAGCGAGGCTGGAAATATCTGTCAGCGACCCGCTCACAGCGAGCAAGGCCAAAAAATATCAGCGTGTGCTACCCGCAGATTATGGCTGGCATCGAGGTTCGTAAAAAATAATCCCGCACCTGGGTCCGGTGAATGTCAAAATAATCCCGGCGTGAACTGGTTAACAGCATTTCGCATGAAGAATTCATACTAGTAGTCTTAATAAACAGCAGGCTTTCAGACTGAAACTAATCCATTTTAGTCATACCTTTAAAAACATTTGTTTGTTTATTTGAGGCAACATAATTTATTTCAATACCACAGGCACCCTCCTGGTGTTGCAACTTGTAACAATGTTTTTGACAGTTAACACTTAACATTCCGCTTCACTAGGGGGCCTATTATAAGGCTTTAATCCCCTTTCATACCACCCCTTACACCACCACTATCCCTCCCCATTCCAACAGCCTGTTTAAGCCAGTGCATACATGTATGTCTGGTATGCAGACACCTGACCTCAGTTGACCTCACCAAGTGTCAATCAAAGTGGTACTGTCATAACAGTGTTTAAGAGTCAATCCCATACACAAGACACCATAGGTGATGCATGCTTGCATCTTGCAGTGAATTTGCCAACAGGAATTTACACCCACTCTACAGAATTTGGGCCAATGCCAACAAGTGTGCAGCCTTGCATGTCAGTAAACACACACACACACACACACACACACAGTCGTGTACCGACCTCCAAACGCGGACGTCCCATTGTTCCTCTTTTGTTTATACTCTAACTTTTTCGGAAGGCCTCCATAGACTTTGTACACACTTCCAATCGCGGACGTACACTGGGAATCGCGGACGATATTGTTCTCTTTTGTTCTCTGGCATTTTACGTCCAAGGTTTGAATACGCCAACGCGCCCACACACACACCCAGTCATGTAAACGGGTGCAATCGTGGACCTCCCATTGTTCCTCTTTTTCGGAAGGCCTCCCATTGGTTTTGTACACGATTTTCAATCGTGGACCTTGACACAATCGCGGACCCTATTGTCCTCTTTGTTAAAGGTCCACGGTCTGAATAGCTATACAAACGCACACACACCTAACCGCTGGCCATATCCTGACCATAGCACAAAACTTGCGATCTGTGCTATTTTACAGCATCACAGTCATAAGCCGCGTTCGCATTGGACTAATTATTGTCAAAAGTTACCGTACGTGATTGTTAACATTCCACTGTGGTTATTCTTCCGTGCGTCCGCACTTGGATTACACGGCTCGCTGAAAGTCCTTGGCCAAATAAACTACATGTATTATGCAGTGAATGTCCTCTGTGGTTTTGTAGAACGCGCTAAATGTACACGCATTTCATTGTGTATGCCAACGTAGAGGCGCGGCATGCATTGATCTGCAGACGGCACGTGATCAAAATGTAGGTTTTACTTTACCGTGGCTGTCTGCATTGGACTTTTCAGTGACGTAAAACCTACCACGTAACTCTTCCGCTACTCGCTTGGGCCTGTAAAACTTACTGCTGCGGAGGGTAAAACCGACGATCGACACTTGACAATTTGGCAAGTTTACCGGCTGTCCGCATTGGACTTAATTTGGTTAAGTTGACAACAGTCTCAGTAGGTTTTACCAAAAAAAGTCTAATGCGAACACGGCTATAGCATAACCCATTGGTTGAGGGGGGGGGGGGATGGAAGTATATTTGTATCTGTGCCTCTCCTCTTCCTAAAAGGTACAATATCAATTCTATTTTTTAAAGAATTGACCAGTGTGAGTTTAATGAGTACATGTATGTAAATACCGGCAATTGTGGACTAGTGACAAAAGAGTTAGGGCGTAGACAAAGGGTCCACGATTGACCGAACGTCCACGATTAAGATGTGTGTACAAAACATATGGGAGGCCTTCCGAAAGAGTTAAAGTACAAACAAAAGAGGGACAATAGGGAGTCCACGATTGCCGGTATTTACACACTTGTGTGTGAGTGTACAGGTTCTGTATATATATCTCTGAAGACAAGCGAAGAAAGGAAATACAAAGAAACCTTTCAGTTTTCGCACGTCAAGTCTTTTGTTGAAATCGGTCCTCGCACGTAGAAGTACTTGCTTAGTCTATGGGGTTGGGTTTTATATTAACCCTAACCCTCCAGGGTATTTTGGCTAGAAACCCTGCCAGACGCACCAGATTGCATACTTTGTCACATTGACTTGTGTGGAGAGTGCAGCAAAGTGGAGCTGTCACCACAGATGTGCACTGTGCTGCATCTGGCAGGGTTAGGGTTAAAGGAATAATAGGAAACACAAAGCTTTGTCCTCGCACGTATTGGGAAAGTACGACTACCTGGGTTGCATTCTGTGTCAATATACGTTTAAAGGCTGCTAAAATGCTGTCACTTCAGAACTGTAATAAGCTATAATTTGATGTATTGTGTGTCGCTGTAACTCATTCATAGCCCACGCTTTAAACTTACACTGTAATTTGACCTTTTAAAGTTGTCAGAGTCACTCCCCCATGATTTGAGAAAAATGAAGCTTAAAGTCAGTAACCCATAAATTATACTCTCAATGCAAACATGCAAACAACCCAAAACAATACTTCAGCTATAAAACTTTGGGATATGATAGAAACGGATTCTTTTAGGCGGCTTGTCATTTGGTCCTGACCGTTCTTTCGCGAAAAGTTCGCTATAATACCGATAAGTTGGCAGTTGTTAAGGAAAGGAAAAGTCGCGAACAGCACGCCTGTGCGCAGTCGGGCGCAACGAGGTTTAATGAGCTAGCCCAACCGGGCCCTATTGTTGCCGAGAGATTACGTCTTGTGAATAAACATGAGCACGGGGAGCTATTTTAAATACTGCGTTCTGTCCGCTGACAAAACGTTGGGAACCTTGCATGTCGAAATGGCGAATTGGATGGTTTGTCGATGACGTTTACAAAAACAAACCAAGGACGAAAGGCCAACGTACGGCGGCGAGGCGTGTTTTTTTGTGTTGTCATTGCAAAGTAGGCCTACATAAAAAGTAATTAATGACAATGTAAAGACACATTTCTGCCAGTGAATAAATTCTGTAAAAGAGAAAGCCGTATAGAAGGCTTACTGCTTTTATAAAGGTGTTATTTAAAGGAGGACGCAATATTGTTTTCCCCGTTCCCACGCGTGCAGACGGGTTCCTTACCGTTCTTCACGGGAGGCAATAAAACTGAACAACTTGGACCGGATTCTTTTTTTTAGGGATTAAACAAAACTTCTCTTTGAATCTACAGAGAGGTTGTTTTGCCTTTTTAATTGTGCTGAGCAGTCGCTCTGAAAAGTAAATAAGCCCTGATACGATCTCCGGCTTTAGCTATTGACGTAAAATGAACGTGGTTCACAAAACAAGTCATTTTATATTCCCTCGTTTTGAAAGTATTTTCGTCAGATTTACTGCATGCACGATTTCTGCCATCGGAGTAGGCCTATCTACGTTACGACCCTTTCTCTGTTCCGTAAATTTAATTTTTTTAAATGTATATATAAAACGAAGTTCATTCATCACGCGTAGAAAAATCACGAAAGTACACAGTGAAAGCAAACCAAGATTAAATTTTCAACACAATGCGACTTTTTTTCGAAGCCATGTTCATGCGTGGACAGTAAATATGTTCTGATTATTGCTTTACTGATTGACAATGTTATTTTTTCCGAAGAATGTCTTACATGTAATTGGTTTTGAAACGTCTTAACGTTTAGGCAATTTAGATATTCCGTTGGGCCTAAATATTCCAGACAGAATCCACAAGACTATTAATGATATTAACGTATTTTGTTTTTACTGTGTCTATGTTTGTGAGCAGTTATGTTAATACTTCATTGCAATCTACCCCGGGTACATATTCTTTTTCAATGGGAGGGTTTCGGTTCAGGTAAAATAAGAATTGAAGGTTTTTTTTTGCCCCTGCGAAACTTACGTGCATGTAGTCCTACACTGTCCGTTGTTTTAAATCAGTTTCCATAACAGTTAATTGTATTATATTTGTCGAAATATTCCCTGGAAAATGTAGTTGACAAAAATTACATTTGCAACACTATCGTAAATATCGCAATTCTTCAGTTCTGTTGCCATGGTAATTATGTTGCCTGGGAACGGCGAGTTACTGCTCTGTCTGGTTTCATGCGCGTGGGAAATTCCCCAGTTGACTTTGAGACTTGCAACACGTGCACTACGGCTGTTTCAGTCTCGGGTCAAGTTGATGTAAGACATTTGAAGAATGTACATAGAAGTAGTTTGTAGGGATGAACCTCACTGAACATAGACCTACATGCTATCAATGCACGTTATCAACAATTTCATTGAGCACATCGTAAGTTTATCTGGTTATGGTTTTAGGCCATCAGCCTGGGGGGGTTGGTCGTATATAAATGAGGGGAATAATGCTCATGGTGATTTTTGGCAAGGTATGCACCCCTGTAGTTGGAAAATATTTGATGGCTTTGCAGCGGTGACAGCTTTTTGGGTGCTATCACCCTTTAAAAAAAAATGGCCGCCATCATGCTTGTAATTACCACATTATGAATAATCCGGTAACAGGCATATTGGCAGCCATTTTGAAGAAAAACAATTGAAAAAGGTAATAACACCAAAAAAACTGCCACTGCTCACGCTGCAATGCTATAACACATTTTCCAACTCTAGGTGTGCATACCTTGCCAAAAATCGTTTTAAGTATTGCTCCTTTCGATCATGATACCCGTGGCCCGACGTTGATGGCCTTTTTGTAACTTTTGTTATGTGATGTATTAAAAAAATAGCCGTAGGGCAACCAAATAAGAAAGCAATGAACTCGTATCACGCACCAAGAGCGTGCGCGCCCCATTGTACATTTTTGTACATGTTCTTGTCCGGCCGGCCCCATACGCTATGCGTATGCACTGCACCAGATGCATAAAGTACAGTACACACACAACTGTACATGTACAATGTACAATGTGGGGCTGTGCATGTGCTAGCCAGCCGGCCGCCCGCACGCGGTGTATACGGTCATGCTACCGGGCGCTACATCAACTCAACATGCAGCGCGCGGTGGGACTGAGGTTGCTGGCGTCACGGATGCCTTCTCGATCTCTTCAGAGTCCAGGCCTTGTGCCTATGAATTTGCAGGCAGATTTTGAGCTGTGTGTAGTTGCAAACAATGCTGCACCATCACGACGGGCTGATGAAGACAACTTGCAATGGACTCATGACACTGAAGTGTCAAGCCAAGAACCCCAACAGATGTTACAGACCACACCACAACGTTTGTCGGCCTCTGCTCGGTTAATTATACCGGTACTACATTGTAATTGTATGGGCACGGACTCGTTCGTTCTTGACAATAGGAGTTGTGGTTATCATGACACTTCCAATTATTTTACCATTCCATTTTACTATTTCGAAGCCTTCTGTTATTATCAGGATTATCACTAGTAAACAATCATTTCTTTATGATTTTGACTTTGGCTTTACGTATACAACCTTGCTGAAAAAGAATTTGAAACTAAATGAAAGTGTGAACATGATTTCTGATATATGATTTGCTGAACGATGTACTTTTGCCAAATTTCTTTGTTGAGCTTAAAACATATCCAGTTAATGTTTGCTTCGTTTATGAAGATTTTAATGTGTCGACATTTTAGCATTAAAACAACCTAAGTCTGATAATAAAACAGACAATGGTAAGTTATCTTCCCTTGTGATTCAGTAAAGTGTGTACTGTATATTAAATACATATCAAGTGAACCCTGACAATGTGATTATTCCATTTTTCACAATACCCCACTAGTTGCACAGATTTAAAACTCCCAAAACTGCAGTACCAGAGGCAAACCTGAGTAATACAAATTATACTCGGACGATTTATGTTACTTTAACATCTGCAACCATTCTTACTTTCTTTGATTAAATTATGAACGTGGTAATTAAAAAAAAAATCGAAAATTCCTTCCTAAGTCTAAGTTGTGCACACTAAACAGCCGTTGGCAACTTAACTCCAAACAATCGTCTTGGCGCGTCAAAAGAAAGACGTAGGCAGTTTGGCTCATAGCCAAGAATACGTGTAGAAACTCTTCCCAGCACAAACAGTCAAGTCGTTATGACGACGACATTACTTCACCAATACTGTGTTATAACAATGTTAAGAATAATAATTAGAAGTATACCCTTTAAAAATAAATGTTTTCGGCTCCGATTAAAACATTCGAAATTCATTAATAGGTCCATTTCTCAAATAACCTTGAAGTCTTCCTCAGATTTTTAGTCTTCCACAGTTTATTACCTTCAAAAACAATAACTAAGCATAAGTCCAGTAAACTTACCCCTCCCTAAAATGAAGACCAGGACTTTTCAAAAGTATTTTATTAACAAGTGTAATGTACATTTATATTTAGCATAAGAATATAATGGCCGTATACCGAATAGATGAGAACAATTAATGCATATTTCCTCCCAAATCAGAAAACCAAAAATATATTTCACCCTTAAATCTTTGAAGTTTGTTCTTTTTCTGTAACTAGAACGGCAAAGCTGACATGACTCGCTGCTAAAGGCGGGAGCCCCACACCAATAGGTCTATTCATCCAATCCCGAATTTCATTCTATCCAGTTTAATATAACAAAACACATTTGAAATATTTGGCGTGAGATTGGGTAAGGTAAAAGGGCATCGAGGAGTGTCTGCTTTTTATAAAATCTTCATAAACGAATCAAAACATTACTGGATGAGCTAAACGTAGTGTACACGATTGGTAATCCTCAAATTAATTTTTTTATCAACATATGCACTACCATCCTGATTAATGCCCATGCGTGAACTTGACCAGAGACTTAAACAGCCGCTGTGCATGCACACCTTCCACATGTTGCAAGGCTTGGGGAATTCCCACCACGTGCACGTGCGGCGCAAGTAGGTCTACCCTACATCAGACCAATCAGAACGGCGCGCGCACGGTATCAATGCAACAGAATTGCCAGGGCAACAAACCAGAAGAATTACAATTTCTGCTACTGCAGTGTTGCCAACTATTTTTTGTAAACTATTTTTGCTGAGAATATTTATGAAATTTAGACAAATATAATACAACTTGTAGGCTTACTTAACCCCTTCCCCACCTAAACACGGAAAACCCAGCGGTATTTTGAAAAAAACATTTTTATCTCGGGATCGAAAACATTATTTTTCCCATTGTATTATAAATAACTGTCATCTATTCAAAACGTTGCTGTGTAGAATTCACCACGGCAAACCCTCTTCCCCTTTCTGTCCACCAAAACCGTTAATGGCACGTAACTTTAAAACACAAACACACACAAAACCAAAATTATACACCGGCAAACAGGCAAAAACCCAAGAAAAAACTAAGGGTTAAGAAAACGGAGATCAAAACAAACGTATAATACCCAATGATCGTTCAGGGGTGGGATTGGCAAAAAATTTAAAATCCACGAAAAATCCACGAGGACCCCAGATCAAGATATATTATTTGCCTAAAAAGGCACCCCATTAAAATATCCATTATTGGTCTACATCCACTTTTACTGGTAAACCCCCCTTTTTGAAAACACCTCAGGAATTCCAGATTGCAAAAGAGATTCTTTAAAAATTCGAAAATCCCGAAAAAAAATCCTGACAAATCTCACACCTGTTCGTTACACTGAAAGTTATTGCACGCCGGCCAATCGTGAGAACATCATTTTTGGAGGAATAATCAATGGCTGTATAACTAGTACACTGGACGGCAATCAGCGTAAGCTTCGCAAGTACCTTCAAATTCTTATTTTGCCCATAATTTATGGGGTAGAATGCAACAGACGTCCACAAAATTGTACCACGAAAATACAAAATAAATATTGAAAGCTTAATCAAAAACTAAATATTTTCACATTAGTTTATACAAAATCTTTTAGCTGCATATTAGGGAAAATATCGCTGAAATTCCTCAACCATTTTCGGCATGAGTAGTTTTTGTTGTTCTAGTCTTGTTATCCAGAGCAAAGTAACTTGTGTGCAGCCCCTCGTCTTATTTTGAATTATGCATTTATTTTTGACGACAATGCCGGGGTCTTCGTGTCTTCCAAACCATCGGCACACCTGCTTGGAAAAAGGGAACAAATAGTCAATTATAATACACAAGTCTGATGCTGGCGATAATCTCAACAATAGAGCAAAGTCGCTGACTAAAAAATAATACATGTACCATTAAAAAGGCCGGCAGTTCCGAACTCTGATTGGCACAAATTGGAGTAACAATGGAGGACTCTCAATACGAGCCAGCCGTTCCGATCGCGGTTTGGCCGGTCTTTCGAGTTTTACATTGATGTTTTAATAGCCGACCGATCAATGCTGCCTATCGTCCCGACCGCGGTTTGGCCAGCTTTTTCAGTTTACATTGATATTTAAATGACCAAACGAGTATTTGAATACACCGTTCTGATCGTGCAAGAACGGAATATGCATGACTTCTAATTTACATACACCGTTCTGGTCGCATACTGTCGGTGTTGTCAAGGGCTCTTTTGTTAAGGAAGGATTAAAAAAGCTCGCTGTTTCGAGCGAACTGGACGCGTGAATAACGGTCAGGACCAAATGACAAGCCGCCTTACTGTAAAGTATTTAAATCCCAAAAGTGACTGGTATTGACATTATACAAATAATGAATGTTTATGAGTGCGATGGTAAGAATAATTTCACGAGGTGACAGATTGAATGTTCCATTCCACAAGGCAAAGCCGAGTGGAATGGGACATTCCATCTGTCACCTCATGAAATTATTCTTACCATTGCACGAATGTGAAACATTCATTATTTGTTTTATACAACGCCTGAATAAATCCAACATATTGCATGCATGGATTTCTTGGTGTACAACGTGCCGCTTACCTTATCAGTCCCGCATAAAACCGCGACAAAAAGTGTTCCAGTTCCGAATCAGTTAAAGCTTTAATTGTTGTTCCTGCATGTCTTGCAAATCCCTCTAATCGTTTGACTACATATTTAATTTGTCTCTTTGTGTTAGCAGCGTCATCATCGCCTACGAGTTCCAATATTTCGTCGTCTGTTAGGAAAACAAACCGCGGCTTGGAAACACCATCCGCCATTTTGTGTGAATGACAGCCTAGACTGGTTTCCGGTCCCCATATGTATATAATACACATTTGAAGTCCGAAGGACAACGGAGGGACCGGGAACCAGTCCAATGACAGCCGTGTTGTGGCGGCGGGGAAGTTCTATCAAACGCATATACCGTTTGATAGAACCATGTGATAGAATTTTTTTTGGCGGTGCGGGTTCGCATTGTGCGATGGGACGAATAATTCAATGCACGTGATCGACGATCCACCAATCAGAGGGCTGGGATTTATTCAGGTGTTGTATAAACATGTATAACACCCACTTGCCCCTCCACTGAGAAGAAAACAAAATTTACTTTGTTGAAGAGTACGGACAAACATGTACATCTTTAACTGTTGAAGAAGTTTATTTTCTAGTTCTGAAAAAAATATTTTGCCCAGGCAGGCCTATAATATCATTTACCGTAATTTTCGGAATATAGGCCGCGCGGAGTATAAGCCGCAGCACGCACAAATCTGCAAATTAAGATATAAAGTTGGCGTATTAGCCGCACCGGCGTATAAACCGCACCGCGGCGCTGACGACCGACCACAAAAGTCATCGTGCTGCATAGCGCTCGTATGTAAAATGGTTCCACTATCGAAATCACATGCAATCCTAAAGTGTAAGCAGCGCAAGAACGAGATAGGCGGAAAGAAAAGGCGAGTTTGGGTTCAATATCGACGTCATCTTACCTGACTTCAATTTAAGTGTCTGGTTCCCGCTATGATATTCTTATTGAAAACTAAATTATCGAGAGTCGGCAAACAGACAAAGCAATCCCACTGGTGGTACGAGTATCTGTGGACAGCGCCCTCATTCGACGCGCACGGAGCCCAATAAACTTTCATAAGTCCTTGGAATTACCAATTTTGACGGGATGGATGAGCGTCCTGGCTGGGTGGGCCGCGCGGCAGTTATTTTTTTTTTGACAGGGCGGGGGGAATAAAAAAGACAATGACAACTTTAACCACTAATCTGAGCTCAACAGTCACCAATTGACCAGTGAAATAATAAACAACATGGATTACACAACGATAAAACAGACAAAAACGAACAGACGCACCACACGATTTGTGAGGTGTGAACGGTACTTATGGTACATTTGCAAGTCTATTCGTTCCCTCTGGATTGGTTTCCTTTATTTCCAACACGTGAGTAGAGCGAACGTAAACGGCACCCAGGGTTCGAAATTCGTAATCTGGGGGCCAAGGCCATTTTGTTTATTTGTTTTCTTAACCACTTAGAAATTAAAGAGTAAGGAATGCGTAGCACTGTTAAATACGTTGCTTTAATATCTTCAGCACACCCATCGATCAATATTAATAAAACAATGATTCATATTAATAATAAACATTGAGTTTGTCGCGGTTTTTCTTTTGCTAGTCAATTTTATCACATTGCTAATCAAATGACAATATGATTAGCATAATTTGCTAATCATTTTTTTTTCTTATTTCCATCACTGCCTGAACTTTTAAGTTGTATAGTCATGGAGGAAACACGGCCCGTGCCGGGCATGCCGCGCGACGGCATGAGTGGTTTTACCGTGTGTTGCCGCCATCTTCACCGGCCACGTTGCGTTCACGCCCCGCACGGGCCATTCGGGAAATCACGGTGCGCTATATCGCTGGCGGAAAAAGCGTCAACGTTGTCGATCTCCTTTTCCAAGTCACCCAGTAAAAATGAGTTTGGTTCCGTGGGGCAGAAATGAGTTTTATCATGATTCATGTCATTCTTGCACTTAATAGCCGACTTGTCGAGTTCAATTTGTCTGGAACGTTTTAATTAATTAAGCGATGCAAGGCATAATTGTCGAATAAATCGCAAACAGAAAACGCTTCGGTTTCCACGTGTCCGAGTCATCGCAGCACACATGCACTATGCACGATCGTTTGCACGAGGGGAATTCGTTGTGTTAAGTTGAACAGGCAACGCTACTCCCTCTGGACCATCGCTAAACTGCACACATGGCTTAGCCGGCTTTGGGGGGTTCGGGTTACTGTAGTAAGAGCTACCTGGCTAAAGCTACCTGGCTAGCCGCGGATTCGGCAGCGGATTCAGAGCTTGTTTTTAGGCTGTGACTGGTTCCCGCTCAGTGAGAAAGAAGAAAAATAATGCACGGACGGGAACCAGTCTGCTTGGGGAATCAAGGTTTTGTGAAGGTTTTTACATGGGGCGCAAGTGCCATGCGGGCTCTATAAATAGCGCGATCGCTCATCACGCGCACGGGCAATTACCAGCGCGATCGAAAAGCACCGTTTTGTAGGATCTGGCAACGGTTTGGTACTAAAAAATTGAGCAATTTGAGGGCTTGGTTCGGCAAGAAGGGCACAACGGCCAAAGTATTAATGGAGCACAGCACAACTGGCCGTGAATAGTGCATTTTTACAAGGGGCATCACGGCAACTAAGCCTGATGAGGGCATCGACGGCACTGGCCGCCGTGGCCGCCGCAAATTTCGAACCTTGTGTGACTGATTTTATTCTTCAACTGTTGCCGTATAAACCGCCCGGAGTAAAAGCCGCAGGGACATTTTTCAGCGTGAGAATCAACGTATAAGCCGCGGCCTATATTCCGAAAATTACGGTACAAGCTACTGAAATACGATACTTACAACTACAGAGTACTACCTATTTGTAATACAGTTAAGTTACTGTGTAAATTATATTTGTGTCAATGAATTAGAAGGCTAAAGCCCTGTCCGCACTGGACTTTTTTTGGTAAAACTTACCGAGACGATGGGTACTTTTCCCATTTTAAGTCCAGTGCCGACAGCCTAGGACGTTTTCCTCTCAGTTACTTTTCCTGAGTCCAGCGGTTACTTGTACCGGGCAACTGCTGCCCAGGAAAACTGACCAGGTAACTTTTCCCGATACGTTAAGTCCAGTGCGGACAGTGCGAGTCGGTAAAAGCGGCTCAGGAAAGCAAACATCCGGCCCGAGCGCAAGGTCATGCTACACAGAGACACCACACATGCACTTTGCATTGTTTTTCAACGCGGTGCTTGCATATGTGGCAAGTTTCCAAATTCCAGTGCGTTGTTCCTTTTTTGGTCGCAATCATGGCAGATTTTATTATTGATACAGTCGGAAGTTTGATTGGTGCTAAAGACGTAGGCCTGCGTGTACACATCGGCCGGAAAAATGAAAAGGCACGTGTGATTTGGGTCAATCGCATCAATGTAAAAAAGGTCACTCAAAGCGCCCTCATGAGTCGTTATATTGACAGCTCGGTTACTTCTACCACGGTCTCGGTAAAATTTTCCAGTGTCGAAAGTCCAAGTGCAGACAGTGGTCACATTTGACCATTTTCAATTTTACCATCGTCTCGGTAAAACCTTAAAAAAAAAATGCGGACACGACTTAAGATAAAGAATTGTATCATCTCTAAAACCATTAGTTCATGCCTCCAACCCCCTACTATATTACTACGTACTATATTTGGGGTGAAGTACCTAATACTAAAAACACCCCACAAAAAAGTATCGAAACACTTGAATCAGATCCCATCATTTAAAAATTATAGCTGCGTAATAAAAATGAATGGTCCCTTTGATTTCCCAGTTTTGTCCAGAGCATTTTTAAACCTCACATGTTATGATCTGACATCAATTACCAGAGTAATGATCATTTGAATGATCAAAGGTCGAATTTCAAAGTGACAGTTAAGCCTATTCAGCCGAATACTGCCTTTATTCTTCGCGGAGAGCCAATGCTATACATGTATACCTTCTTTCAAAAGTGCCACATTAAGTGTCATTTTTGAAATTCGCCCTTTCATCATTCAAATGATCATTAATCCGGTAATTGATGTCAGATCATAACATGTGACGTGTTAAAATGCTCAAGACAAAACTGGGAATTCAAAGGGATCATTCATTTTTATTACACAGTTATATTTTTCAAATGATGGGGTCTGATTCAAGTGTTTCAATACTTTTTGTGGGGCATTTACAAGCACTGTACACAAATAGGTGAGAGTATACAAATACAGCATGGTTTGAGGGGAAGTAGTGGGAATTACTGGTCCCGAGGTGTAGGTCAGCTCGACTACCTCCCGACGCGAAGCGGAGGGAGGTAGTCGAGCTGACCTACACCGAGGGACCAGTAATTCCCACTATTTTCCAGAAATAAACCATGCTGTATTTGTTTTACTACACCTCATAAATATGACGGAAATCTCACGTTACTCGTAGACGCCATTTGTTGTTTCTGAGCTCATAGCTCAGCTCAGCTAGCTAGCTTTAGAGTAGTTCCGTGCGTCACGGCAACAGGGTTGAAATAGTCTGGTGCCAACACTCTTTAATGTGCCTTTACTGCAGTATTTACAAGGACTACAAACAACAGACTGGTTCCGTAAAGATTACATGCCATAGACTACATGTTTACGAGGCGGGTTCCAGAGGGAATTTTTGGTGCTACCAGAAAAAAATACCGCACGGCAGCGAGCTGGATACTCACCGGGATGACGTCACCCGGCAGCGTATCATTTTTACTTCCCGGACGCGCGGCGGAATCTGCCAATGACGTGCTCCAATTTGCTCATGAATATTTATGAGGTGTAGTAATACTGCATACTATACAGTTTACTACTAGTAGTATTTTGTAGCTTTATGTGAGGTTAGGGTTAATGCCATTTGTTAAATGCAAGAACATCCTGGTTTTGGCATGAGCCGTCACAGATTTTGACAAGCCAAACAAATCCGGGGTACATTTTTTATGCAAATTTTTCAATTTGCCCTGCAAAATTTAAACATGCTCTCCCACATTGAAAATCGTTCACACAGGCCTGCCGGTGGTACACGTACACATTTCATACATGTACATCTTTCAGAGTAACTGCTGTACATAATAAAAAGCGCAGATCGATATTAACAAGCATCACGCCCCTGAGGACATTTCTGATCTCTTCAATTATGTACAGGCCCAGCGCCCGTTATTAAAAAAAAAACACACACACACAAGATGTTAATTCCTAATATTCATAGAGAAAGATACCACTGTGAGCCTGGTGGATATGATTTTCCATTCAAAATGGACAAGGAGATTAGAAAGATGTCATTTTGATAGCGGGCATCCAAAACGATACCCTACTTTGTTCACATTCACATCTGAAGCCTGGAAAGCATTGTCTAAGCTATGACTCAGAGTACATTGTGATTTTAGGCTCTGGACGTTCAACGTTAACCTCTTGAATATGGACGATGGCCATAGCCGCGGTTTGAAAAAAAACACCACCTGGCCGGTTGTCATCTATACGCACATACCTGTGCATACTCAATCCATTCATGTTTTAACCATATTGCTCTTGAAATAGAGTGCAATGAATAGACAGAGCTTTTCAAAGTGTTCATGTAAATGAGGGGGGGGGGGGCTTCTTCTTTCACAGCATACACAGGTATTCTCAGTTTTATTCCATTTTTCCCTGCTGATTGAACAACAATTAAATCACACTCCAATTTTTAAAGTTATACATTTCACATCTACCAAGCTTAAAGGTAGTATACAACATTTGCAAACACCAAAAAAGAAAACTAGTTAATTATTAAGAAATACGGCACTAGACTGTAAATTACAATGTAGACTACAAAAATAGCTGTCTCAAGCATCCTGTGAAATCATGGCACCTGCTGTGCTGTCGTTTTCAAGAAAATAAGAAATTCATAATCATTTTGCAACGATTGTCGGCCGACTAACGTTGGAAATAGTCTAATTCCCCGACCTGATAATTCCCCGACGTCTATAAATTGCTCCGTTTTGTATGGACAGGGAACCAGACTACTAGAACAGTTTTCTTTTCTCTCTGTTTTCCCAGCATCTATATGCACACAAAACTTTAAACAGGTCAGTGTTACAGTATTTGCTAGCACGCTATAAGGGGGGACACCAATATTATTCTTCCCGTTCCCACGCGTGCGGACGGGAAGGAACGCCCCATTGTTCTTAATCTCCCCGTTCCCCCGCGTGCGCACGGGCCCCGTTCTGCACGCGTTCCTGATTTACATCAATACAATAGCGCGGTCACGGTGCGTGAGCTGCCATTGTGTGAACACCTTGGCCCCCTGAACAGCGGTTTGTGCCAAGAAGTATCCGTTGTACATAGAAGTATGTTTATAATTGAGGCCGACAGTGTAGAGAAATGTTGCTAAAGAAGAATTCGTTGTACAGTTTAATACAACACGATCGTCTTAAACATGTTTTCATTTCTTTTGCAGGTACATCAAGGTGAAGAGGCATCTGTATTAAGCTTGGAAATGAATTTATTTTATTTTTTTTGCCGGGGGATTTTTAAACATGTGGGTGGCAGAAACATATTCGAGTCGGCATGTGAACTCGGCACAAATGTGAATTCCAGAGGAAAATCCCGCTGCAGCGTTGATTATTTCCCCATAATTATTTGTTTGTGTGCCGATGGCCCCGGAACTGTCGTCGAATATAAACGCATAATTCATATCAAAAAGTGTTGTTTTATGGTGTAGAGAACAAGACTAGAACAAAAACTGCCCATGCCAAAAATGGCTGAGGAATTTCAGCGATATTTCCTGTAAACATTGAACAAAAATATTTCTTTTTGATTGGCGGGAAATTTGTAATGGTTTTTTTTTTTTTTTTTTTGACGACTAAAAAACTAATGAGGATTTCGGGTAAAATAAGAATTTGAAGGGATTTTTTGCACAACGCTGATTGCCGCCCAGGGTCGTTATATACAGCCCATTGCCCCCCCCCCCCCCCAAAAAAAAATGTTTTTGTTTTGTTTTGTTTTGTTTTTTATTTGCGAGAGGATGACAATTTCTTTTCGATCCTGCATTTTATAACGTTTTCGTCAAAACAACGCGGGTTTTTCCTTCTTAGGTGGGGGTTTAGGGTAGGCCTATACACTGCTCGGATGTAGGCCTGTTTTCAAAACAGTTATAGTAGGCCTATATTTGTCAAAATTCCATAAATATTCCCAGGAAAATGTGGTTGACAAAAATTCAGCTGGTAACATTGGCTTCAATCGTAATTCTTCTGTTATGTTGCCATGGCAGTTCTGTCGCATGGATACATCGAGTAACGCGTACTCGCAGAGTATTGTGTCACGTACGTTGCACGTGACGGGATTTTCCCAACGCTTCTATTGCAACTTGCAACACTCGTGGAAAAGTACCAGGTGTGTACCGCGGCTGTTTAAGTCGCGGGTCAAGTTGGTATAGGGTGCAAGCTGATTCAAGATTTCATCGTGGCTTTTGCTGTTATGTGACGCATTAAATAGCCGTGACAACCAGGTACTCATTGATATCACGCACCGAAGGCGTGCACGTCTTTGTACACGTATGCCCCACCGACATGCCCATAATGCAGCGGCCGCTGCATGCTGGGGGCTGGTAGTCGTACGGTCATACGCTCCGCCGATCCCCAGGCGCTTCTCTGGCCCTTCGCGGTGCCGTGCGGGACGGTGTGTTGGAGCTATACATCTGGTGCCACGGACCGATATCCATATGTATGTCTTCTGGTACGATATTTTTGGGGCCCTTTCAGTTTAGGCTGATTTTGAGCTACATGTACATTTGTAGACTTGTTGCAAAAGATGCTATACCAGACCACCATGACGCCCTGCTGCATGATGAAGACCAATTTGACTTGTGACAAGCTAAGATTAAGAACGCCATGACAAAGCTTGCCTGGGAAGAGCGCAGTGTTGCAGCCACAGTTGGCCTCTGCACAGTTACTAATTTATTGGACACGGATATTCTCGCTCTTGGCAATAGATTTATCATGACACTTCCAATTATTTTACTCTAGTCTAATCACGTCAATTTGCTGAACGGTATTTACTTTATTAAAGAACCAAATGTCTTTGTTGATTTTTAAACTCATCGAATCAATTTGTTTCGTTTATAAAGATTTTATGAAGATGCGTCGACATTTCCATAAAAATCCAGGCTGATGTCTGATAATAAATGGTAGCCTATCTGATAATAATAAAAACACTGATTGTTAATAATCAGGCAATTTTGTAATGTAATAAAGTTTGAGTACATTTGGTAGTTTTTTTTCTATTTTGCCCTATTTTGCAGAATTTTAAAGGCGTATAGCAATTTAAAATGTGTCATTCTTCAGTCTATAAGTTGTGCACAATGCACATACAGTAAACAGCCGTTGGCAACTGTAAGGGCGTCCGGCCGTCTAGCCAGTTTGGCTCATCGCCAAGAATAAGTGTGGGAACTGCCCTGGCGCGGCAAAACAGACAGGTAGGTCGTTATGACGACGAGATTACTCCACCAACGAGCTGAAACTAACATTTAGAGGACCGCCCAGATACATGTATAATTATGTGGATTTGATACAGGGCATTTCCATAGTAACATTATCGCCTAGCAGCGGCGTAGCCAGGGTTGTCTCCATGGGGGGAGGGGGGAGGGGGGGGGGGGGGGGGGGGGGGGGTGGGTAAGTGTTTTCTTCTATACAATACCATTATTTTCTGCATTTGCGAAATTTTCAGGGGGGGAGGGGGCGACTGGGGTTACTTGTAGATTGCACCAAGTACAATGTAATTTGCTTTGGCACCATAAGTTTGCGTAAATATTTATCCCGATTTATTATTGTCTTAAATTCTGAAAAAAAATACTGAAAAGTGTTCTGCTTAGGTTCCAACTTGTACATTTCACCACCTAATTTTATATGATTTATATCGCCGTATACAAGATTTTCCTTGTTATTATGACGCAAACAAATTCTCATATTAAAAATCTCCCACACCCCCACCCCAAAATCTCCCACAACCCCACATCACCCCCACCCACACCCCACGGAAATTGGTATTACATAGGCTCTCATCTGCTTCGAAGCTCGCCAAAAATGAAAGACATGTTGGACAAGAGAATCGAACATGTTTACAGTGGTTTTAGAACTTCTGACGCGCAAATATTTTATTTTCCAATGGATCGGTTTACATTTTGGGCTTTTTTCACCAAATTTTTCAAAAGTAATTATTAAAAAACAAATCCAGGCGGCCCCCAATAAGAAGCATGTTTTATTTCTCATTTCGCCTTATTGCTTACCACTTTTTACGCCTGACTTGCGTTCGTTGTTTTTATACGATTTTTACACCTCTTGTGTTTATTCCTGTTGCCTAAATATATTTTTTCAGAGTACAGAAATGAAAGTGACATTGAAATGAATATATGGGCATTGGATTAAAATCTTATTAATAGTCTTCTGGATTCTGTCTGGAACATTTAGGCCCAACGAAATATCTACATTGCCTAAAAGTTTAGACGTTCAGACGAGGCATTCTTCAGAAAAAAATATATCTGTCAATCAGTAAAGCAATAATCAGAACATACTTACAGTCGACGCATGAATATGGCTTCGGAAAAAAATGTAATCTTGGTTTGCTTTCACTGTGTACTTTAGTGATTGCGCGTGATGGATGAACTTATTTGTATATATACATTTAAAAAAAATAATTTACGGAACAGAGAAAGGGTTGTACTGCTCCGATGGCAGCAATCGTGCAGTAAACCTGACGAAAATACTTTCAAAACAAGGGAATATAAAATGACTTGTTTTTGAACCACGTTAATTTAACGTCAAATAGCTAAAGCCGGAGATCATATCGGAGCTTATTTACTTTTTAGAGGAGTGCTCAGCACAACTAAATAAAAAGGTAAAAAAACCTCTGTAGATTCAGAAAGAAGTTTGGTTTAATTCCTTTAAAAAATAAATTAGTGTTGATCAAGAGATCGCATACCTTTGATGCTGCTCGCGTTCCGCACGCGTCGGAACGGCTACTTAACATAACAAAAGCACAGTACAATGGGGCGTTCCTGCCTGCCCAGTGGGCCAGATTTCCCCCCGTTCCACCGCGTGAGAACGGTCCTTTTGTTCAGTTTTATTGCCTCCCGTGAAGAACGGTGAGGAACGCGTCCGCACGCGTGGGAACGGGAAAAATAATATTGGTGTGCTCCCTAAAATACTAACCCCCAAATCCATTTATTTATGAAAAATACAGCAAAAGCAAATGGTGTATACTACATAAGCTGTGTCCATATTAGTTTTGTTTTTACTGCCACAGGGTGCTGTACAGTACCAGCTGATTACGTTTGTAAATGCGAAGTTCTGCTTCGGATGATGAATAAAATTTGCTTGTGGTTACAAACAACATCTGTGACAATATTTCCATATGGGAGATGGCAGATTCAATTTAAATCACAGTGGCTATTTCAAATTGTGGGTGTATATATCAAAAATCTACAAAATGCCTGTTTGAATCGGTGGAACAAATGTGACATTGCAGGTGAAAATTTAGGTTATGGTATTTCCTGAAAATAAATACAAAAAGCTTCAATTTGATGTATTGTGCAGCTCACTCATAGCCCACACTATAAATGTCCTTTGACCCTTTTAAAGTCACGCCCCCATGCTTTGAGAAAAATTTAGCTCAAAGTCATAAACCATGAATTACATGTATACTCTCAATGCAAAAATACATAACAAAAAATAATACATGTACTTCAGCTATAAAACTTCATCGCATTTTTGTACATTGTAAAAAATAAAAATCATGCAAGTGGTCTCCCAAAAGTAATACCTGTAGGCCAATACAAAAAAGTTATGTGCAGCATATGGCACAACAGCCAATCAAATTAGGCGTTGTATAGTCTGCTCAGCAGCACGGCCTTTTTAGTCAGAGAAATTTAGCCCGGAAAAAAGAAAATTTCTGCAAATCAAATGATTTTAAATGATTTATGCGACTTGAACGTTCTAGAGAAGAATACAAAAAGGTAGCCTTTACAAAGATTTTGTTCATGAATTCTGCACTGAAAAATCAAGTTCTGTGTCCGTGTAAGAAATATATTTTGTTATGTTTTCTTCTAACAGAATCAGGACAAAATTTCTTGACTTTTTTGTCGTTTTACATGTGTACAACTGTCAAACTCACGACTTAAAAACATGATTAAGCTGACATTTGCCGGAATGCGCACAATAGCCAATCTGTGCATGCCAAATGACATGCCTCATTACAAAAACCCTTTAACATCGCACGGATCCATTCACAAGACCAATCTTGGTGATTGTCGCACAGATGTCGCATCGATGTGATATTTTGGAGAAGGTCCCAATCCCCGCACGGGACCCATGCGATTTGGTGACAGGGATACACTTTCACACGACACAGTACATGTATCTCTGGGTTTATGATATCGATGCTTGAAGGTACAATGTACATGTACACATAGTACCCGGTACACAACATTTGCTTTTGCTGTAATTTATTTTAGAAATGAATGAATTTGGGGGTTTAGTATTTTATAGCAAATACTGTAGTAACACTGATCTGTTTAACATTTTGTGTGCATAGAGGCTGGGAAAACAGAGAGAACGGAGGGGAAAAAATGCTGTTCTTGTAGTCTGGTTCCCTGACCCTACTTCAGACAAAACAGAGCAAATTATCAGGTCGGGAACTAGACTATTTCCAATGATTGACGGCTGACAATCACTGGAAATTGATACAAAAATTCAACTTTTCTTGAAAATGACAGCACACCAGGTGCCATGATTTCACAGGATGCTCGAGGCTATTAACTACTTACAGTCAAGTAAGGCATTTTATATTTTGGTTTTATGAAGGACCATGTCTGGACAGTTGGAGAAAAAAACGATCGAAAATGTGGTGTTTTTTTCGATTTTCGAGGCTGAATACGCGATTGAAGTATTTTCATGGCAATATTTTTGTATCGTAATGTAAGTGCATTTGCCTACTGTTTCCTACAGCTAAAAGGTAATTTAAAATGGGGACGAAGACGATACACAACCGAATATTTCGTCTGGACAGTTGGAGAAAAAAAACCGATTGAAAATGTTTTTTTTTTTCTTTCGATTTCCTGCGATGCTACATGTTCAGTCTTGATTTACATGTTTTTTTAATGTGTAACCTTTGAAATTCAAATTATTATTTTTTTTTGGGGGGGGGGGGGGGGGGGCGGGCGGGGGACTTGGCCTACAATTTTGTATAGTAAGCCAAACAACCTTTTTTTTGGGGGGGGGGTAAATTTACATGGAATTCTAACGTTAGGACTTTCTCGCTAAACTCAAAACAGTTTCCAATTATAAAATTGGTTTTGGGACTTTTTATATTAAAATAAAAATATTTGATTAATAAAATGGCTTGTTCAATCATGGAGTAAGGGTTCAATATATTTTTCCCTGGGTTAATTCCTTTGTGAAGCTTGCCCCACTCCAGGGGCTCCTTCAGTCATCTTGTGTGAGTGTGAAATTCAGTCAGAACCCCTAAAAAGTTATAGATGCATTTCTTGCATTTTTCTCAGTATAAGGGGGGGGGGGGGCTAGGCCTATCCATGTTTTTTTTATATGCAGGGCTTTCTCGGCTTTCTTTGAAATATTTTAGGGTCCATTTTTTTAAGGTTTAAGTAAACATTAATGAAAGCATTGCACCTTTTTGCAGCAAATTTTTATGTCGGAATTTGTCACCACATCAAACATTTTTTGGTAAAGGTGCATTTTAGTTTTTCGTGTATCAAGTTGCTCCAGTAGTCCTCCTGAACAAGATGATTTGATAAGATCTTGTTGGCAAGTACAAATTTAATATGAAATCCTTGTAGTTTCACAAGAATTGTATGCGAAAGACGGCCCAACTTACAAGTTCCCTGGCTCTAAAAAAAGAGATGCACATTGTCTGAAACCTAACCTTAACCCCCTCTCGCAAAACCAGTTGCCATGATTCATAGTTGCCGCGGTGAGGCCAAATTAATGGAACTACGGCGGCAACTTTTACACGCGATCATTTCTTTCGTCGGCAACCCTTAACAAAAGCAAAACTCGCGACCATCGTCTTCGTCGGTGTTGTCGTCAGTCGACGGCTACCACTGATTCCGTTTCGTTTTCAGAAACGTCAGAAAAATCGCTAAAATCTTCAAAATTGAAATCGCTCAACGCGAAATCTTTGGGACCGTAGGCAGCCATTTTGCATAGTAACGCTTGTTGTGCGCATGCGCAAAGAGACCAAATCCTTCCCACCATGCCAAGCGACAGAAGCTGGCTTTGCTGACCGCACGCACGTGGTGTTTACATAGCGGCTTAATCCATTTGTTATCAGTGCGACCGCCGCTGTGTTTACGACCGCGGCAACCATCATTGGACCTTTGAAGTCGATGTGTGCTATCTTCTTCTATATCCTTCCTCCATGATTAAATCAAGATCAAGTGCTGAAATATATAAAAAAACACGTGGCAGCCATTTTGAGCTTGGTAGCCATCTTGAAGCGTATTATAATCAATGTAATGTGCATATTTGACTGAGATCATTGATCATAACAAAGTAATGAGGTAAAGAAATATAAAATATTTAGACAAATCTGATTAAAACTACTAACATTTGCCGCCATTTTGAATTTGGCAGCCATCTTGGTAATGATATGGCAGCCATTTTGAATTCAGGAACCATCTTGGGTTATGAGTTGTTGATTAAAGAGTTGTCAGAGCACACACAAAAATATTTTCACAAAGAAATATGGAAAAGAAAAGCAAATTATTGAGCAAAATAGAGCTTTTTGAAATCAGATTTCAAGATGGCCGCCAAAAAAATGCCAACAACAATTTTTGCTAATTTTATGATGTACTAAGTAGAAAAAAACTGTTTGGCAAGAATCTATCCGAAAAGCCCACTCAATTACACAAGGGTATGCACTACATGTCACAAACATTTATAAACACAACGCACCGAAACCTGGGAACAATTCACACTACTGCACACCACAAAGCCGATTCACAGATTATGATGAATTCCAAACGAATCAACAATGCTTTAAGCTCTCTAATAAGCCAGTTCGGTATCTCAAAGGTCAAAGGTTATTCGGGATGAAATTGCTGACGTAATGTCACGCCATGTTACGCGAACGCCCATTCTAATTGAATTTAACACGCCCACATTGTGCGACCACCTTTTGCGTTCGGTCACGCGGCTCATCCGGGATAAAATGTCATTGTGCACATGCGCAGTTGAAATACCAAACTGGCTTATTTTGGCCAAGTAAGGGCAACATTTCAACTGATTTTCGAAACCTTATTTTAAATGCTGAAATAACCGACGATGATTTTGGAAGTCTTCAGATACAATTTTCTTGACGATGACAGCATTTCAGATGGAAATATATCAAGGGAGGATTGGTTCTGGTATCATCTTTATAAATAATCAGTATTTTGTTTGTTTGGGTTTATTATTTTTTGTGTGGCGATTACAGTATCATACACTGTACCCTTAAAACGTGTAGGGGTGGGGGAAGCTGAATAGGGGGAACTTTCAAATCTGAATACAATTCCCATCCTACAGATGTATATGTGGGTCATTCCATAAATTTGGGGTCAAATTTTGGTGTCCCTGTTGCATCTGGCATGTATAAGATTTTGCAATTCAGGACACATTCTTTAACCCTCCCTCTCTCGGTGCCAAAATAGAGCCAACTACCCTATCTATCAAAACCTATCAAGTGACAGGTTGAAACACACACAAGCTGTGAGAGTTGGTGGGTAGATTTTTTGATAGGTTGTGACAGTTATAACTACATGTATAGGAGGGTTAATGCCTTTTACATGTATATCCAAGAGTGATTATGTAAAGCAAAGTACCTGCCAAACAATAAAAAAATAGCGTGAAGTCAATCATAACACAGGTCAGGTGTAACAGGGACACAAAAATAATGTCACACTTTTGGACCCCAAATTTATGGAATGACCAAGGTATGTAAAACCATCCAAAAGTCAACATAAGCTAGATGCCACATGTGTACATGTAATTTCAGTGAACAAATAAAGCCATGGGTGTTTTTATGACCCGACACACAACAAACATATTTGTTGTGTACAAGTACCATGCATGTACATGTAGGCCTACACAACAGTGGCTGGCCGCCCCAACAGATGTTCAATTGTGTGAACTCCCAATTTGATTTGCACACGATTCCTCCTGTCGTAAAAAATGCAATTTTAACGAGTGAATGGCGGCCTAATGGTTTTTTGATGGTCAGTATCCAGTTGAAGTGTATTTTGTCCAGGGTGTGTTGTGAGCAATGCTTCATCTATTCCAATGATGATTGATGGGCCAGACTTTTTTCTGCTTTGAGAGTCTGGCTGAAATTAAATTCATCCAGTCTGTGTATGTACAACTATTTCTCCATGGTACAACGTGATCACTGGAGCACATTTTAAACTACATGATTACCCGTGGCAATGTCCCAGACTGCCACTCTCAATTTCCCTATGTTCCCAACCCATTCAGACTTTTAAAAAATATACTGTCCGTGCTCTTTTCGAGTTTCGCCCCAAGCATAAGGCCTTTTCACACTACGAAAAATCTCGGTGTTGGACCCGGGTCCGACCCGTGTTGACTAGACTGACCTTTTCACACTGCAACTCACAGCGCTCAACCCGGGTTGAAACTCAACCCTGCTCGGGAGGTGGGTTGAGAGCTCTCGACCCGTGTAGAGAAGTTGGACCCGTGTTGAAAGTCGTAGTGTGAACGTCCCCGGGTTGAGTTCGACCCGTGTAACCGTGGATCGGAGTGCAGAGCACCACATACTAGGCTGTTCGATATGACGATATTTGCCGATGTTTCGGTATTATGTTGCTTTTTCAGTTTTTGCAGCGTTTATGGTTTCTCCAAGTGTGTATATGTTAAGTGTGGATTAGTCTAGATTACCTTGCGCGAAATTATTTCCAATAAATTTGACAGCAGAATAGTACATAACGTATATGGAGGAATAAAAAAATACATTCTGTACTAAATGTGTCGTTTCTTTAATCGTTTTAAACCCTGACATGACTTATTATCCGACATCTCCGCGCCGTATAATGTAGCGCACATTGCGTGCATGCGTATTCCATCGTTAGTGTAGTCTTGGTCAAATGCAAACAACCGCACTGAACGCTACCATATTATTCCCAGTGTACAATGTACGTACATGCAGCTAACATTTTGCGAACTTCGTCTCGAGAAAAGGCTAAATATGGGGAACCCCAAAAGTGCATCTGCGCGTGCGCGTTGCTTTGTTGCAAACAGCTGGCCTTGGCCGCCGGTCAAGTACAAGTGCGTGTTTCGTGCAAGCATGGAGGAATAAAACCCACTGGATACTTTTACCTCCGATATGTCGTAAAAAATGGGCCCAAATCAGACAAAGGACCGACATGGAGTGAAGAGGATTTGGGCTGACAGCTCCATCCAAAGCCCGGCAGCTCGGCGGAACGACCAGAATGCAGTATGGGGATTTTCCGATTCGACCCGTGTTGAACGGCCGGCCGTGTGTGTAGTGTGAAACGATCACACAATACACGGGTCGAAACATTACACGTGTAGCAAAAATGCTGGCGCTGCGTTAAGTAGTGTGAAAAGGCAGCGTAATTGACCCGTGTTGAAATGTTAAGAAGTCTACACGGGTCGGACCCGTGTCGGACCCGTGTAGATTTCAACACGGGTCGAACGTACATAGTGTGAAAAGGCCTATAATGTGTGTTTTTTCTCCATTGCCGTTTTCTTAGCAACACAAAAGTCACTCACTTTTATATGACACATTAAAAAAAAATCAATGTTTAGTTATCAAATAACTACTTTACAAATGTCAAATTATTTGCGGCATTAGGGTAATTCAGGCATACATGTACATGTACCTTCGTGTGCATTAGATGTGCAAAAGCAACCAGGAACAAAGCCTTTTTTCTTTTTTTCACAAAATATTTAAAATTTGTCAAACCACTTTGGAAAAAAAATTAGAAGAAAAAAATCAACTATTCGGAAGAGCATTATATTTGTTTACTGTGTAGTACACATTCATGTACATACATACATACATATAGTTTGAATGGATAATTCCTCTAGCTTCAACTGACGATTTATCCTCTGTTTAGACCTAGGATTAAGAGCCTGCAAAATCTGTGCTAATCCAGTTACATGGACAAAGAAATTCTGTGCTAAGCCAGTAGGCACAGAATCCATAGTTGGGCCAATTTCATAAAGCTGTCAAGCACAAAAATTTGCTTAGCATGAAAATGTCTTGCTTAGTAAAAACAGGTTACCAGCCAAAAGTCCATGTAATTTTCATGCTAAGCAAACAACAGCTGAATGCCAGTCAAAAGCAATATTCCACACATGGAAATCTGGTTTGAAATCCAGTTTTTATCACGTAAGCATTTGCATGCTAAGCAAATTTTTGTGCTTAACAGATTTATGAAATTGGCCCCTGTAGGCATGCACACAAGTCAAAGTTCCTTGCTTCCCGTGAAATACGCTATTTTTCTGCTATAGAGTTGATATTCTGCAACAGGTGATTCCCCACTTACAGTATTAAGCAGGAATACCATTAGGGTAGTAGGGCGAGCACCCTAATGGCTTCCCATGCATAGCGTTTTACATTATTAAGCAGCTTTTAGCCTTTAGAATCATGAGCAAATTCTACTAAAATGAAACCAGCAGCCGATTTCACGAAACCGTGTGCAACTTACGCTATAAAAATGTTGCGCAGCTGCGCTACATCCTTCCGATCCATTTCACGAAACAGTGCGTAGCTGCGCAATGTTGTATTTTGTTTTATACATCACGGACGAGGCTGAATGCTGCTTTTACAATGACTGTTTGAGTACAACAATAAAAATACATGGAACAGTCATCAAATTGAACTGTGAGGTGCCATTTTGAAACTTTTCACTTTTGAAACTTCGCTCCGAAAAAAAAAGAAATTGGTGGCAACTTTCAGATACCTCACAGGTAAACGGATGATCATTTCATTACTCTCTGAAATAATATAGTGAATTTAATAAATAATTTGAGCAACTACTGGCTCTACTACAGGCTCACGCTCCGCTATGTAAGTCATAATTTGTGGCGCAAGTCAAGTCAGTCACTTACGCACTGCGTACCTTTCGTGAAATCGCTTTTTGAAAATGCCACAGATGTTGCACAACTTACGCAAACAGATTGTGGCGTAAGTAGAGTTACGCAATTGCGCAAGGATAGGTTTCGTGAAATCGGCTGCAGGGCAGTAATAACTCTTTTCACATGTCACAAAAACTTATTCACAATTGCCCAAAATAGCCTGAACAAAAGCCAAATAATGTTCGCGTCGGAGGACGTGTTAACACGATCTGGCTGTTTTTATACACGGGCACGGCTGACGGGTTAAAACGTCAAGTCAAACTTGCCTCGACTCACCTCCGGGTGACGTCTCAACACGCTAATCCCTCATTTGTTTTGTACACACACACACACACACACACACACAGTCGTACTTCCCTACTACGTCCGAGGACGAAGCTTTGTGTTTCCTTTTGTTCTCTTGATATAGCCAAACCCCATAGACTAAGCACGTATCCTTACGTTCGAGGACCGATTTCAACAAAAGACTCTACGTTCGAGGACTGAAAGGATTCTTTGTGTTTCCTTTCTTCTCTTGTCCTCGGAGATATATTGCGTGCACGTACACACACACAAAGTCCGAGAAGTCTGTGGAGGCGGACCGTGTTGAAGTTGAACTTGGCTGCTGTGCACGGCCTGTTCTACAATTCACGCTCCGGTGGGCGCACCCGGAGTATTGAAATATATGGTTTCGGCAGGAAATTTTGTACAAATACTGTTGAAATGACTCTTGCAAATCAGTATTTGTGGCGTTTGGCTGTATATCAGAAGTTGGCTGCAAAATGTTACCTTTTTTGAAAATAGAAATGTTCGGCAAAAATAATACCGGCGCGAATTGGTTAAGCAATGATACAATGTTGCTCACAGTTTCAAATGCCACTATGGTCATTTTTCTTTGTTCACTCAACACGTATCAAGTCAGTTCTCACTATAAGACATCAAGGAACTGTAATAAATATTTATCACTCAGTCAATTACCCATCACTCCTACGTATGCCCGCATTATTAAAATCACTAACCCTTAAGTAGGAATACCCTGGGACAACAACGTTGGCAACCTCTTTACCCAGGGTGGCAAACGGGTGGTAAGAGTACATGTCCAAAGGCATCCTTCAACCCAGGGAATCCTCAGATTGACACATTTGCTCACTACCCCCTGGTTCAGATGTTAAGTGCAAAGACCTTGGGCTAAACCTTTCAACAAAAGTGCATTTTCGAAGCACCACATGATGTCTGGCCAAAATGTCTGATGAGTTTCTAAATACTGTACTCTTGAATTAATAATCCATTCATTCATCTGACTTGCTGATTTTCATGGTTTATTGATTTTAACTACAATTTGTTTTGTTTATAGAGCATTTAGGAGCGGGGTCCTGCAAACTTGCATTTATACTGTGGCTTTACACTCAAACTCAAAGGTTGTGCTTAGCTTAATATGAAACCATTTTTAAGGGAGGACATCCTCTTAAAAAATGCGGTATTAACAGCGGAACCAATATTTTTGGACATATTGTATGAAGTTAAACAGGGTGGCTTCCACTACCCGGAGACTCAAACAACCTATACCAATTCATGGGTAATTTTGTTTAAAGAAAAATGATACCAAGATCTCCCGATTCGATCCAGTAGCAGTAGTTTTTGTTCTAGAGGTATAACAAGTATGCTACATTGTACGTGTATATCATGCTCTTTTCTGCATGGAACAAATCGCCAAGTGACTCGACTTTGCTTCACAAAATAGGCTCTGGAGCAAAAACTACTGGACTGAATCGTGAGGTCTTAGTATCATTTTTCTTTTAAAAAGATTTCTCCATCCATCAGTGGAAGTATGCCATTCTGTGTTTTTTGGGGGGTTTGGGTTTGTTGCTTATTTTTTATTTATTTTTTTTGGGGGGGGGGCTATGGCTACACATGCAGTTACCGAAAAAGGGTTTAAAGTTCTTCACTTGGTTTTTGACCTCACGTTTATTTTACAGTTCAAAAATTTGGGATTTCCATTCAAAAGCCTGATGTAAAGCACTGAATACGGTAACTTGTCCAGTGCTACTGCTGACAATACCACCTGTGTAATGAAATGTCCTCCCAAACAGCATCCAGACCATGGATAAAAAAGATTCATCTATTACCAAAGGCACACGGTCATGTGTAATATCTACATGTACATAATATACATGTACATGAATATCTCCATAAATGTATTTTATAGGCCTAAACTTTTCAAAGGTGCCTTTCGAGCTCCACATTGTACTAACAAGTTTATCGAGAAATTTATGAACAACGAATGGGACAAACGAGACTAGATAATAAACTCCTTCAATGTTAAAGATATATGTCCGTGCTTTTCAACAAATCTGATTTTTTTTTATTCAGTACTTTCAAATACTTTTTGCTCTTTAAGACATCTGCAATCCCCTAAAAAAAGGTTTTTATTCTTTGTTGCTTTCGTGTTGTTATCTCATTAAAAAAATGAAAACTTTTGTCTAAAAAAAATGGCAATTAAATTTTCTTTTTCAATTTGGGGGATGAGAGTATCACTTTAAGGCCAACAATTTAAGCACACTGTGATGCCCGTCTGGAGGCTGAAAAATTTCAGATTTAGTCCTCTACTGTGAAACATCATGTCTCTGTCAACTCATTTTATGGACAAACAGCGTCCAGTCAA
The DNA here is from genome assembly GCA_037893225.1 of Hippasteria phrygiana. NCBI lineage: Eukaryota > Metazoa > Echinodermata > Asteroidea > Valvatida > Goniasteridae > Hippasteria > Hippasteria phrygiana. The sequence goes on from JAZGUH010000733.1 coordinate 235,915, forward strand.
CACCTTTTGACTCATATGAACTAATTAATTTTAAAAAGCCCTTCCGTGCATCTGATTGATATTTAAAGTATCGTCCGATCGATAATCCCATGTGATTCCTCGTGCGGAGCCAGACAGGCTCATCAGCCCCAGTCGCAACGATCAGGCCCGAGCCTTGCTGCGTCAGGCTAGCCTGCCACTGCATGCAGCGCGGTGCATTCGCAGCATGCAGCGGTACATCATGCTATCTGGGGCTTGAACGAAGAGCCTCATGCCTTCTGGCGACAGCCGGCCTGTGAGGGCTGTTGACACAGCACAGGCCAGCGAGATTATTGCCTGGGGGTATGTGCTTCCAATCGACCTTAGCGCGCTGGAGTGGGGCCAACCAGCATGTGTGTGCAGAATATAGTGGGGGTTTCTGCCTTCTACGAAATCTCCCCACATAATACTGGAAATGTGGACCAGGTTGCTGCATGATTGTTTTACTGTACAGACCTCTGACTAATTTAACTTACGGGTGACCTTAAAACACAAACTTCCAATCATGAGGTGATGCAGGCGACAATGTTATGAACCATCCGAAACTGAGGTCTGTCCGTGCTCGTCAGCAAATTGGATTATTTCTTTTAACAAATTTTCAATTTGAACACAGTTAGGAGAGCCTGGCATTTCCATAACAGCAGAATCTTTCTCGCAGGCTAAATAAAGGCCGCTCAAAGATTCTGCTTGGATGAATATTTCAGGCCCTCCTTTACCAATTAACTTCTTTACATCAATTATTAACTTATTTACATCAATTATTAACTTATTGGCTGTTTTGGAAACTTTTCCAAAACAGCCCTTGTTTTCGTTAAGATTTTTTTTTTTTTCTTTTTTTTTTTTTTTTTTTTTTTTTTTTTTCCTTTTCAGACTTTTTGCCCATAGCATTTGTGCACGTTTTCTTTCTTACCGGCACTTTGGCTACTTTGGTGCACCCGATTGCCTCTAAACTTGGCAGACACTTAGACTAACTGCTCAGAATGTATGCCGAACATTTACGTCATGATGACGTCATCACGTGATTTTTTATGAATTTTTGAAATGTGAAAATCGTAAAATTCTTTTCAATATTTCTGGCGAACAAAACAAGATATTTTCAAAATTCTTTTTGTTATAGCTTTGGTATGTCTCAAAGATATCCCCTAAAAAGGAGAAAATGTGTGACGTCATGATGACATCATCAAAAATGTGCTTTTTTAAAACACATATAAGGATAGGTCCGATCGTCATGAAAATTGGTGGGTAGGTAGATACTGGCACTAGGATGCAAAATCCAAAATGACGTCATGATGACGTCATCACGTGATTTGTTATGAATTTGTGAAATTTTGAAAATCGTAACATTCTTTTAAATATATCTGGCAAACAAAACAAGATATTTTCAAAATTCTTTTTGTTATAGCTTTGGTAGGTCTCAAAGATATGCCCTAAAAAGGAAAAAAATGTGTGACGTCATGATGACATCATCAAAAATGTGCTTTTTTAAAACACATATAAGGATAGGTCCGATCGTCATGAAAATTGGTGGGTAGGTAGATACTGGCACTAGGATGCAAAATCCAAAGTGACGTCATGATGACGTCATCACGTGATTTGTTATGAATTTTTGAAATTTTGAAATCGTAACATTCTTTTAAAATATCTCGCAAACAAAACAAGATATTTTCAAAATTCTTTTTGATACAGCTTTTGGTATGTCTCAAAGATATGCCCTAAAAGGCGAAAATTGTGTGACGTCATAATGACGTCATCAATTTTTTTCTTTTTACGCATGTAAGGGTCGGTCCGATTAAAAAAATGTATACATTGAATTTTTCTCCACCTAATTCAACAATTTCGTGATCGTGGCTCACTCAAGTATTAAGAAATAACAGGCATCTGAAAATTGTGACCAAATTCAATATAACACAAACGAATTCTGGGAAGGACAGAAACCATGGCTTTCATGTGGCATGCTGTCTATAAAGAGTTGATCTCTAGTCTTTTTTTCAAGTCGTTAGACAAGTCGTAGGCAGACACTTACACCAACTGCGCAGAATGTGCGCCGAACTTTTACGTCATGATGACGTCATCACATGTCATGTGACGTCATCGTAAAGGTGCATTTTTTGAAGCCATATATCTACAAAAGTACAAGTCAGATTAAGTTAAAACGTGGTATTTAGTTATGCCAGCATGTGTTAGATGAACAATTATGTGACGTCATGATGACGTCATCGGCTAATTTTCTATAATTTTTTTCATTTTTGAAATTTCATTTAAATCACATAATTTTACACAAAAAACAAAACAGCCCTGTGTTTGTCCACAAACACTGCACCATACATCTAGTTTTTTTTTTTTTTCCTTTGCAGACTTTTTGCCCATAGCATTTGTACACGATTTCTTTCTTACCGGCACTTTGGCTACTTTGGTGCACCCGATTGGCTTTAAACTTGGCAGACACTTAGACTAGCTGCTCAGAATGTGTGCCGAACTTTTTGGTCATGATGACGTCATCACGTGATTTTTTATGATTTTTTGAAATTTGAAAATCGTAAAATTCTTTTCAATATATCTAGCGAACAAAACAATATATTTTCAAAATTCTTTTTGTTATAGCTTTGGTATGTCTCAAAGATATGCCCTAAAAGAAAAATAATGTGTGACGTCATGATGACATCATCAAAAATGTGCTTTTTTAAAACACATATAAGGATAGGTCCGATCGTCATGAAAATTGGTGGGTAGGTAGATACTGTCACTAGGATGCTGAATCCGAAGTGACGTCATGATGACATCATCACGTGATTTTTTATGAATTTTTCAAAATTTGAAAATCGTAACATTCTTTTCAATATATCTGGCGAACAAAACAAGATATTTTCAAAATTCTTTTTGGCTGTTTTGGAAACTTTTCCAAAACAGCCCTTGTTTTCGTTAAGATTTTTTTTTTTTTCTTTTTTTTTTTTTTTTCTTTTTTTTGTTCTTCTTTTTCAGCCAAAATGCCCATAGCATTTGTACACGTTTTCTTTCTTACTGGCACTTTGGCTACTTTTATGGTGCCGATTGGCTTTAAACTTGGCAGACACTTAGACTAACTGCTCAGAATGTATGCCGAACATTTACGTCATGATGACGTCATCACGTGATTTTTTATGAATTTTTGAAATTTCAAAATCGTAAAATTCTTTTCAATATATCTAGCGAACAAAACAAGATATTTTCAAAATTCTTTTTGTTATAGCTTTGGTATGTCTCAAAGATATGCCCTAAAAGGGAGAAAATGTGTGACGTCATGATGACATCATCAAAAATGTGCTTTTTTAAAACACATATAAGGATAGGTCCGATCGTCATGAAAATTGGTGGGTAGGTAGATACTGGCACTAGAATGCAAAATCCAAAGTGACGTCATGATGACGTCATCACGTGATTTGTTATGAATTTTTGAAATTTTGAAAATCGTAACATTCTTTTAAATATATCTGGCGAACAAAACAAGATATTTTCAAAATTCTTTTTGTTATAGCTTTTGTAGGTCTCAAAGATATGCCCTAAAAAGGAAAAAAATGTGTGACGTCATGATGACATCATCGAAAATGTGCTTTTTAAAAACACATATAAGGATAGGTCCGATCGTCATGCAAATTGGTGGGTAGGTAGATACTGTCACTAGCATGCAAAATCTGAAATGATGTCATGATGACGTATTCAGCAATTTTTTTAATGATTTTTGAAATTTTTGTAATTTCATTTTAATCACAAAATTTTACACAAAAAAACAAAACAGCCCTGTGTTTGTCCACAAACACTGTACCAGATGTCTAGTTGTTATAGCTTTGGTATGTCTCAAAGATATGCCCTAAAAAGGAAAAAAATGTGTGACGTCATGATGACGTCATCAAAAATGTGCTTTTTTAAAACACATATAAGGATAGATCCGATCGTCATGAAAATTGGTGGGTAGGTAGATACTGGCACTGGGATGCAAAATCTGAAATGACGTCATGATGACGTCATCACGTGATTTGTTATGAATTTTTGAAATTTTGAAATCGTAACATTCTTTTAAATATATCTCGCAAACAAAACAAGAGATTTTCAAAATTCTTTTTGATACAGCTTTTGGTATGTCTCAAAGATATGCCCTAAAAGGCGAAAATTGTGTGACGTCATAATGACGTCATCAATTTTTTTTTTTTACGCATGTAAGGGTCGGTCCGATTAAAAAAATGTATACATTGAATTTTTCTCTACCTAATTCAACAATTTCGTGATCGTGGCTCACTCAAGTATTAAGAAATAACAGGCATCTGAAAATTGTGACCAAATTCAATATAACACAAAGGAATTCTGGGAAGGACAGAAACCATGGCTTTCATGTGGCATGCTGTCTATAAAGAGTTGATCTCTAGTCTTTTTTTCAAGTCGTTAGACAAGTCGTAGGTAGACACTTACACCAACTGCTCAGAATGTGCGCCGAACTTTTACGTCATGATGACGTCATCACATGTCACGTGACGTCATCTTAAAGGGGCATTTTTGGAAACCATATATCTACAAAAGTACAAGTCAGATTAAGTTAAAACGTGGTATTTAGTTATGCCAGCATGTGTTAGATGAAAATTTATGTGACGTCATGATGACGTCATCGGCTACTTTTCTATAATATTTTCATTTTTGAAAGTTCATTTAAATCACATAATTTTACACAAAAAAACAAAACAGCCCTGTGTTTGTCCACAAACACTGCACCATACATCTAGTTTTTTTTTTTTTTGCTTCCTTTTCAGACTTTTTTCCCATAGCATTTGTGCACGTTTTCTTTCTTACCGGCACTTTGGCTACTTTGGTGCACCCGATTGACTTTAAACTTGGCAGACACTTAGACAAACTGCTCAGAATGTGTCCCGAACTTTTTGGTCATGATGACGTCATCACGTGATTTTTTATGAATTTTTGAAATTTGAAAATCGTAAAATTCTTTTCAATATATCTAGCGAACAAAATAAGATATTTTCAAAATTCTTTTTGTTACAGCTTTGGTAGGTCTCAAAGATATGCCCTAAAAAGGAAAAAAGTGTGTGACGTCATGATGACATCATCAAAAATGTGCTTTTTTAAAACACATATAAGAATAGGTCCGATCGTCATGAAAATTGGTGGGTAGGTAGATACTGGCACTAGGATGCAAAATCCAAAGTGACGTCATGATGACGTCATCACGTGATTTGTTATGAATTTTTGAAAACGTGATTTTTTATGAATTTTTGAAATTTGAAAATCGTAAAATTCTTTTCAATATATCTAGCGAACAAAATAAGATATTTTCAAAATTCTTTTTGTTACAGCTTTGGTAGGTCTCAAAGATATGCCCTAAAAAGGAAAAAAGTGTGTGACGTCATGATGACATCATCAAAAATGTGCTTTTTTAAAACACATATAAGAATAGGTCCGATCGTCATGAAAATTGGTGGGTAGGTAGATACTGGCACTAGGATGCAAAATCCAAAGTGACGTCATGATGACGTCATCACGTGATTTGTTATGAATTTTTGAAATTTTGAAAATCGTAACATTCTTTGAAATATATCTGGCAAACAAAACAAGATATTTTCAAAATTCTTTTTGTTATAGCTTTGGTAGGTCTCAAAGATATGCCCTAAAAAGGAAAAAAATGTGTGACGTCATCATGACATCATCACAAATGTGCTTTTTTAAAACACATATAAGGATAGGTCCGATCGTCATGAAAATTGGTGGGTAGGTAGATACTGGCTCTAGGATGCAAAATCCAAAGTGACGTCATGATGACGTCATCACGTGATTTGTTATGAATTTTTGAAATTTTGAAATCGTAACATTCTTTTAAATATATCTCGCAAACAAAACAAGAGATTTTCAAAATTCTTTTTGTTATAGCTTTGGTATGTCTCAAAGATATGCCCTAAAAAGGAACAAATTGTGTGACGTCATGATGACATCATCAAAAATGTGCTTTTTAAAAACACATATAAGGATAGGTCCGATCGTCATGAAAATTGGTGGGTAGGTAGATACTGCCACCAGCATGCCAAATCTGAAATGACGTCATGATGACGTCATCACGTGATTTGTTATGAATTTGTGAAATTTTCAAATCGTAAAATTCTTTTAAATATATCTGGCAAACAAAACAAGATATTTTCAAAATTCTTTTTGTTATAGCTTTGGTAGGTCTCAAAGATATGCCCTAAAAAGGAAAAAAATGTGTGACGTCATGATGACATCATCAAAAATGTGCTTTTTAAAAACACATATAAGGATAGGTCCGATCGTCATGAAAATTGGTGGGTAGGTAGATACTGTCACTAGCATGCAAAATCTGAAATGATGTCATGATGACGTAATCAGCAATTTTTTTATGATTTTTGAAATTTTTGTAATTTCATTTTAATCACAAAATTTCACACAAAAAAACAAAACAGCCCTGTGTTTGTCCACAAACACTGTACCAGATGTCTAGTTTTTTTTTTTTTTTCCTTTTCAGACTTTTTCCCATAGCATTTGTGCACGTTTTCTTTCTTACCGGCACTTTGGCTACTTTGGTGCACCCGATTGCCTTTAAACTTGGCAGACACTTAGACAAACTGCTCAGAATGTGTGCCGAACTTTTTGGTCATGATGACGTCATCACGTGATTTTTTATGAATTTTTGAAATTTTAAAATCGTAAAATTCTTTTCAATATATCTAGCGAACAAAACAAGATATTTTCAAAATTCTTTTTGTTACAGCTTTGGTAGGACTCAAAGATATGCCCTAAAAAGGAAAAAGTGTGTGACGTCATGATGACATCATCAAAAATGTGCTTTTTTAAAACACATATAAGAATAGGTCCGTTCGTCATGAAAATTGGTGGGTAGGTAGATACTGGCACTAGGATGCAAAATCCAAAGTGACGTCATGATGACGTCATCACGTGATTTGTTATGAATTTTTGAAATTTTGAAAATCGTAACATTCTTTTCAATATATCTGGCAAACAAAACAAGATATTTTCAAAATTCTTTTTGTTATAGCTTTGCTAGGTCTCAAACATATGCCCTAAAAAGGAAAAAAATGTGTGACGTCATGATGACATCATCAAAAATGTGCTTTTTTAAAACACATATAAGGATAGGTCCGATCGTCATGAAAATTGGTGGGTAGGTAGATACTGGTATTAGGATGCAAAATCCAAAGTGACGTCATGATGACGTCATCACGTGATTTGTTATGAATTTTTGAAATTTTGAAATCGTAACATTCTTTTCAATATATCTCGCAAACAAAACAAGAGATTTTCAAAATTCTTTTTGATACAGCTTTTGGTATGTCTCAAAGATATGCCCTAAAAGGCGAAAATTGTGTGACGTCATAATGACGTCATCAATTTTTTTTTTTAACGCATGTAAGGGTCGGTCCGATTAAAAATTTATACATTGAATTTTTCTCTACCTAATTCAACAATTTCGTGATCGTGGCTCACTCAAGTATTAAGAAATAACAGGCATCTAACAAATTGTGACCAAATTCAATATAACACAAAGGAATTCTGGGAAGGACAGATAACCATGGCTTAAATGTGCATGCTGTTTATAAAAAGGTTGATTTGTAGTATTTGTTCAAGTCGCTGAATTTTAAAATTGTGTAAATCGTAACATTCTTTTCAATATATCTAGCGAACAAAACAAGACATTTTCAAAATTCATTTTTGTTATAGCTTTGGTATGTCTCAAAGATATGCCCTAAAAAGCGAAAATTGTGTGACGTCATGATGACGTCATCAAAAAATTCTTTTTTTCAAGTCGCTAGAATATTGCCCATAGCATTTGTAAACGTTTTCTTTCTTACCGGCCACTTTACCTAATTTTAAACTTGGCAGACACTTACCCCAACTGCTCACAATGTGTGCCGAACTTTTACGTCATAATGACGTCATCACATGTCACGTGACGTCATCTTAAAGGGGCATTTTTCTAAGCCATATATCTACAAAAGTACAAGTTCGATTAAGTTAAAATGTAATATCTAGGTATTCCAGTAGTTTTATAAATGAAAATTGACATGACGTTATGATGACGTCATCACATGTGACGTCATCTTAAAGGGGTAGTTTTTGAAGGCGCATATCTACAGAAGTACATGTCCGATTAAGTTTAAAAGTAATATCTAGGTAGCCCAGTAGGTTTATAGATGAAAATTGACATGACATGATGATGACGTCATCACATGTCACGTGACGTCATCTTAAAGGGGCAGTTTTTGAAGCCATATATAAACAAAAGTACAAGTCCGATTAAGTTGAAAAGTTATATCTAGGTAGGTCAGCAAGTTTATAGATGAAAATTTATGTGACGTTATGATGACGTCATCACATGTTACTACTACAAACAACTTTAATTAATTTCAAAATTAACATAGAAAACTGGCAGCAGCGCGATTGTTTGACAAACTTAAATTATTGTATTCACATTTCACATCCAAACTAAAAAAACAAAAACGAAACAGCCCTGTGTTTGTCCACAAACACCAACCTCATGCCTCTAGTTTACATTAATTATGTAAATTTCAAGTCATTCCAATTAGCAAGCCGTTTGTAGTACATGTATTTTATTTGATGTTTTAAATTGTACATGGGTCATTCTATAATTTGGTGGTCCAAAAGTGTGACATTTTGTTGGTGTCCCTGTTACACCTGACCTGTGTAATTTCCATGAAGTACATGTATCATTAAAATTGACTTAAAATAACACTATTTTGTTACTTGTTTGGCAGGTACTTTGCTTTACACAATCACTCTTGGAGATAGAAGGCATTAAAGAAAGTGTCCTGAATTGCAACATCTTATACATGTCACTGTGTAACAGGGACACCAAAAATGTCACACTTTTAGACCCCAGATTTATGGGATGATGCACATGTATGTCTGGCTCCTTTCTTGGATAATTTACTGTGTAATTATTTTATTTTATTATATTTTATTGTTTTGTACCGAACTCAGCACTATTTCTTTTAAAAATGTCGTTTTTATTTACTTGTTAATTTGCACCTTTAAGTTCATTTTATACTATTTTTATCTTATCTTATTTTGTGTTCCACATAATAACTTTGACTTCTGACCTTTATTAATTCCTGCCTGTTTTATATTTACATGTACATGAAATGTCTGACTTCCATCACCAAAGTTTCATGTTGTAATTTCTCAGTTCATTTAAATTCGAATTTTAGATTTAGTTTTATATAACTTTAGTTTTGCATTATTTTAGCTTTGTATTATATTAACTCGTCACTAAGGCGTCTTACTGTTTTACATAATTTTAGTTTTGCATCATTTGAGTTTTTTTCTACCAAGGTCGTTCGTTTGTAAGCTTAAGTTCTTTTTCTACACGGCCCCTTGAAAAGCAGCACTATGTTGAATGGGCTACCATGTCTAAAAAAGTGATAATAATAAAAAAACATTGGACCGTGAGTAATGATTGTAGCCAAAATTTTGCACAAAATCCCAAGGGGGGGGGGGGGAGGGGGGGGTAAACGGGAGGGGAAATAATTTAGCGGTGCATATGAACAGGACGACAGATCATGGTTGGACCTAGGCATAGTTTTTGTTGGAGTGACACCCCCCATCCCCCCCCCATATCCCCATCCCCCCATCCCCCCATCCCCCCATCCCCCCATCCCCCCATCCCCCCATCCCATCCCCCCCCCCATCCCCCCCCCATCCCCCCCCCCCATCCCCCCCCCCCATCCCCCCCCCCATCCCCCCCCCCATCCCCCCCCCCATCCCCCCCCCCATCCCCCCCCCCATCCCCCCCCATCCCCCCCCATCCCCCCCCCATCCCCCCCCATCCCCCCCCATCCCCCCCCCCATCCCCCCCCCCATCCCCCCCCCCATCCCCCCCCCCATCCCCCCCCCCATCCCCCCCCCCATCCCCCCCCCCCATCCCCCCCCATCCCCCCCCCCATCCCCCCCCCCATCCCCCCCCCCATCCCCCCCCCCATCCCCCCCCCCATCCCCCCCCCATCCCCCCCCCCATCCCCCCCCCATCCCCCCCATCCCCCCCCATCATCCCCCCCCATCCCCCCCCATCATCCCCCCCCATCCCCCCCCATCATCCCCCCCCCCCCATCCCCCCCCATCCCCCCCCATCCCCCCCCCCCAATTCCCCGACATCTATAAATTGCTCCGTTTTGTCTAAAGTATGGTCCGGGAACCAGACTACTAAAACATATTTTTTTTTCTCTACGCAGACTACGTTTTTTCCAGCATCTACATGTACATGTACAGTATGCACACAAAACTTTAAACAGGTCAGTGTTTCAGTATTTGCAAGCACCCTATTTTTAAATACTAACCCCTAAATCCATTTATTTCTGAAAATTACAGCAAAAGCAACCTTTAAAGCCCTGTCCACACTGGACTTTTTTTGGTAAAACTTACCGAGACGATGGGTACTTTTCCCATTTTAAGTCCAGTGCCGACAGCCTAGGACGTTTTCCTCTCAGTTACTTTTCCTGAGTCCAGCGGTTACTTCTACCAGGCAACTGCTACATGTAGCTGCCCAGGAAAACTGACCAGGTAACGATAAGTCCAGTGCGGACAGTGCGTGTCGGTAAAAGCGGCTCAGGAAAGCGTACATCCGGCCCGAGCGCGAGGTCATGCTACAATGTACACTGGGACACCACGCATGCGCTTTGCATTGTTTCACTGCGGTGCGGTGCACGTGGCAAGTTTCCAAATTCCAGTGCGTTGTTCCTCTTTTGGTCGCAATCATGGCATATTTTATTATTGATATAGTCGGAAGTTTGATTGGTGCTAAAGATGTAGGCCTACGTGTACACATCAGCCGGAAAAATGAAAAGGCACGCGTAATTTGGGTTTGGTAGAAAGGTCATGCAAAGCGCCCTCATGAGTCCTTATATTGACAGCTCGGTTACTTCTACCACGGTCTCGGTAAAATTTTCCCGTGTCGAAAATCCAAGTGCGGACAGGTCACATTTGACCATTTTACCATCGTCTCGGTAAAAACCTTTCAAAAAGAAAGTCCAGTGCGGACACGGCTTTAGTCGTGTTTGCAATAGAATTATCTTTTCTGAAATACATGTACAAAAAATGTATTACCATTCATTTAATTAACAGAAATGGTACATGCAGGCTAACCCTACCACTCCAATAAACCTTTTCAACATTCTCAAAGCATCGTGGGAACTGCATCAGCCCTAACTGGCATTAGAAGAGCAAGCACATTAGAACCGACGTGATTGGTCGCATTGGTCACATGTTCGTTGTCATGCTTGCAAAAATCCTCTTCTGATTGGCTAATAATGTGACATTATTACAGCTGTTCTAATTCCAGAAATTTGCATTCATTAGTAACTTGTACCCTGAGAGAAATTCCCCAATTATTGGCTGTTTTGGAAACTTTTCCAAAACAGCCCTTGTTTTCGTTAAGATTTTTTTTTTTTTCCTTTTCAGACTTTTTTGCCCATAGCATTTGTACACGTTTTCTTTCTTACCGGCACTTTGGCTACTTTTATGTTACCGATTGACTTCAAACTTGGCAGACACTTAGACTAACTGCTCAGAATGTATGCCGAACATTTACGTCATGATGACGTCATCACGTGATTTTTTATGAATTTTTGAAATTCTAAAATCTTAATATTCTTTTTAATATATCTAGCGAACAAAACAAGATATTTTCAAAATTCTTTTTGTGATAGCTTTGGTATGTCTCAAAGATATGCACTAAAAAAAAAAAAATGTGTGATGTCATGATGACGTCATCAAAAATGTGCTTTTTTAAAACACATATAAGGATAGGTCCGATCGTCATGAAAATTGGTGGGTAGGTAGATACTGGCACTAGGATGCAAAATCCAAAATGACGTCATGATGACGTCATCATGTGATTTTTTATGAATTTTTGAAATTTTGAAAATCGTAACATTCTTTTAAATATATCTGGCAAACAAAACAAGATATTTTCAAAATTATTTTTGTTATAGCTTTGGTAGGTCTCAAAGATATGCCCTAAAAAGGAAAAAAATGTGTGACGTCATGATGACATCATCAAAAATGTGCTTTTTAAAAACACATATAAGGATAGGTCCAATCGTCATGAAAATTGGTGGGTAGGTAGATACTGTCACTAGCATGCAAAATCTGAAATGATGTCATGATGACGTCATCGGCAATTTTTTTTATGATTTTTGAAATTTTTGAAATTTCATTTTAATCACAAAATTTTACACAAAAAAACAAAACAGCCCTGTGTTTGTCCACAAACACTGTACCATATGTCTAGTTTCCTTTATTTTTATTGCCATTTAAAATTGATTTTTCTGGTTATTATTTTCCTTATGTTCCATGCAAAGATATGTGAAAAGGGTATCGCTCAACTCATGACAGATATTTAGCACAAAATCAATTAATATTTGGACTGGTTCACAGTGCCATAGGTTTTGTGTATAAATTACATGGATTGTTTGGCCTCCAAACCCACAATGCATTGAGAATGTCTAAAAGGTTTATTGTTTTCCTAGGCCCAGATCAAAACGGGGGATAAATCTTCAACAGAACCTGAAGAAATCCAAATTTTCAGACCTAAAGACCCACAAGTTTACACAATCGAATGGTTAAATTTGACCAGTGTTTGCACTTGGGGGGGGGGGGGGGGATTCTACCGATACCATAACATGGCCAAATGTAACCAAGCTGGCAATAATAATAATAAAGTGTTCGACATCATATCCTTGTTGTAATATATACAAGTACATTGTATGTACGACCTTATGGTATGCTGTTATAGCTACAGTTATGAATAAATGACACAAAGTACACGTGTACATGTACAGTATGTATGTACATGGGCATTTCCATACTAACGGGGTACAATTGATAGCAAATGTTCTATTTGAAGGGGGGACACTGGAGGGTACAGCAAAGCAAGATATTTTGTTTAGTTTTTTTCCTGTACATATTCCCGAGGCCCTAATGATCATGTGTACAAACAATATGATACCTGTAAGTGGCGGGTCTCCGCTGTTGGATATCGAAATAAATAAATAAAAATAAAATAAAATATAGCAGACTTTCTCTGTACTTTAGAAATTACAGGGGTTGTCGTAAATAATTACGTATATAACGAAGACAGAATGTCTACTACAAATTGACAGGACACTAATTATCATGTGCATGAATCTACCCAAATGTCATCTCATTCATATTTATAACCCACTTAGGAGTGCTAACAGCCACAATAAACACAATTTTGTTGGTCTTTAAGACACTTATAGGTAACGTACATTTGTACATGTACATATGTACATGTACATGTACCATGTACAATGTACATGTACGTAACGTGGACAGATGTTGTGACAAATTTCTGTCCACGTTACGTACGTAATATTCTGTACATAATAACCTGTAACATCTGAAATATACAGTAGATTGTCTTGGTTTTTACAGGAAACAATGCTGTAGGGATAAGAATGAAAAGGCACAATATTTGATCAAGACATTTATTGTAATTTAACTTTATATCAATATAAACAAACTTTCTGGGCATACATATCTTGTCAAATTTGCCTGAAAAGTCTTAAATTCTTGGTGAGCACAATCCTCAACAATGGGGTGGGAATGTACAAGTGGAAAAGAGGACAAACAACTGGATATTATTATCCTGCTTCATTTCTAAATCCCATGTCACACTTTTGTACCCCTTTACTGTGGAAATGGCCACATGAATAGTAAAATTCCCAATGGTTTCAATAATTTCTGCAATAATTTTCATCAAAAAGTGAACACGAAAATAAATGCAGTGACCAGTGGATGATGAAGTGATGCTGGTCATAATGAAATCACGCACATCAGAGAATGCACAATGTGCCAGTGCAGTGTGAATGCGGCAATATACACGTGTGTATGTACAAAACCCTAACCATGCTAAATCCAACAACTTCAATATGGTTTTACTGTAAACTGTAAAGCTGTGTTGGAGTTACATTTGGCAGAGGCTGGCCAGTAAAAGTAACCATTAGACTCGACAAAAGTTCCCGACAGACAAATTTCTGATGCTGTTCGCACAGAACGTGAATTGGGAAAGAAAGCATTGCCACGGTGCATTTAACCAAAAAAGACCAATCGATGTCAGGTTGACTACATCTCTGAGCACTGTTTTTCTGAAGTTTTTCTTTAGATCCTGCATACACATGTACTATGGGTGGGCATTTACGGGTAGTACGGGAATCGGGTACCCGTTAAAGAAAGCCAATCCCAAAAAATTTTATCTCGGAAATTGCTGTTCATATTGTTGGTAAAGGTCTGCATGTTAATACTACATGTACATCTTCAGTGCATCAATGCAGCAAGAGATCGCTGCAAGTGGGTACAGTGAGCTCAATAGCTTTATGGTGTAAACTGCATTTTCGCAAGCGTCATATACGATAATCTGTTTTGTTTTTCCACGTACATGTACCCTGGTTTTCAATTTGAAAATTCCCCACAAATGATATTCAAAACTTTCTTTTTCATTGTCTGAGAAATTACTATGTTATACATTAATTCGGTCATTTGATTGCCATAATCTGGAACCGGTTCCTGACGTTAGCAGTCGGTTCACACGCACAGCCCCAGCATGTACATGTACGTGTACCACTGCTCTTGAGAAACCCATGGGGCCAGTTTAATAACTCAAGTATTAATGTGTTTTGTAATTATTTGTCATAAACTGAACAATTTCTAAATTTGGGCTATTAAGCAAAAACAATGTTTTTTTTTTCAAAGGTTGTCATTATCCAATGGTCTTTGGCCTCGGTGTGCAAACAACTGTCTCTTTACATAAAAGGCCGAGCAGATAAAGGTGCAATCAAGAACCATAGGCAGTTGGTCCAGACAGAATAACTACATTGTATTACCTTTTCACTTTTCACCAATTTGATAAACCATTCGGGCCTTGTCACAAGAGGCAATTTTTTTACAAGCAACTTGTACACATGTACATTGTACAGCTAACAGGAATGCTTGGCACTTGTTTGTTTGTCTTGGAAACTGCCTTGAAATAATTGCCTGGGAATTTCCTTGAGTAACATGGCCCTTGGGTGTCAAAACCCCAAAATACAAAGGCGTTTATAGAGTACCGAAGTCTGACATCAGTTGGCATGACAACTGGCTCCAAACAAATGGAGATTTTGACTGTTCCTTTGTTAACGGTAGTGTACACAATTGGTAATCCTCAATTTTTTTTTTACTGAATTATTACGAAATACCTTACTAGACTGTAAATTAATAGTAGTCTCAATCATCTTGTGAAATGATGGCACAAGGTGATTGTCAAGAAAAGTGGAAATTTATATCGTTTTCCAATGATTTCCAGCTAGAAATCATTGGAAAACTGCTCTGTAGCCTTTAGTCAAGGCGCGCAAGGCTACCTGGATGAGTGGCGCGCCCCGGACATGCTGGCATTCGTGGCGCATCACGCGTCCAGGTACATGTAGCCACGCGCGCCTTGACTAAAGGCTATCATCAGCCCGACGGTTAAAAAACAAGCGCCATTTTCTCTCGTTTTTTTTTTGCCATCCAACAACACAAAACTTTGAACAGGTCAGTGGAACGATATTTCCTATAAAATACTAACCCCCAAATCCGCCCAATTTTTGAAAATTGCAACAATGACCAATCATGTACGCTACCTTTAACAGCCAGTCATGCAAACACATGTAGACACAAAATAACAAAAGTATTCTGGTTCCAAACATTGCATTGACGTCATCACTTCGGTACTCTATTACCCTAATCATGTTGAATCTAACAATATCCAACAGTGGGCCCCTTGTTGGATTCTGGTGTGAGCAGCGAACAAAAGACCCTTTCTGTTCTAGCTCTTCTATTCTGTCAGATTCAGCATGCTCTCACACATTCCTGTTGTTGGATTCTGTAGGATTCAGCAGGATGTTTAGAGAAAAAAATGAAGGAGGTAAAATTGAACTCTATGCACTATGTCTCATGGGGTCAAATAAACTAATAAAGCAGGTTTGTGGGTTATGTACACAATGAAAAAAAAAAAAAAACACCTATATCTTCCTTGCCTATTTTTTTATTTTGGCCAAAATGTAAAACTTCTCTTGTGTGTAGGTACCATGCCATTTACAGCACTTTATTAATGTAAAAAAAAAAAAATGTAAAGTCAACAGCCAGACTCTCTGGGGGACTTTCAATTTCAATTGTAATTCATCGCGGGGTTTTCTGCTGGAAAGATGCAACAATGAGCATTCATATCAAATCGCAGCTGTCCCCTGCACTGAAGGAACGACGCATTGTGTGCAATTTCTATTGGCGAAAAAAATACACATGAACCTTTCCATCTCATGACTGGAAGAGTCATTTAATAAAGTGTGATTTTTCAATAATGCATATTTTTTTAATAATGCAGAATTGTTCAGATTATTATAATCAGCGGGGGCGATTTCTCGTCAAGGATGAGGGGACGGAGAAAAAAAGCGCACAACCAATAATAACTGTGATAGGGCTGTTCATTTTCAAATAATTTAGTATTCGAATATTCTAAACTGAGTTTGACCGAATATTCAAATATTCGATACTCGCTGATCAAATTTTTCAGTGCATGCCACGCCGGTGTATATAATGGACCGTTTAAACGGCATTTTTTGCATGCCCCTGTTGTATCAAGGGTTTTTACGGACGGGAACAATAAACCTCCGTCCACAAAAAGTTACGATTGACAAAAATGCAGTATTTGACACAGATAAGCGCCGTAACTTTTCTATTAAAATAGCATCAGAGTCGTATCTGCAGGGCTTGCCCTTATTTTTTTTTTTCACTCGCCGGCCGGACTACTCAACCAGACTTTTGGGTAGTCCGCAAGCTTTTTTTACTCGCCGCATGTTTAACAGTAGTTTCTCAAGCAAACTTATAATAATTATAATGCATCATATATGTTTCTGCAAACAAGCATAAACTACTTTAACACTACATTGCTCATTTTTAGTTGATACAGTGTCAGTGTCAGGCCTTGAATTTTGTAATTTTTAGGGCAAGGCCACTTTGGCCTTGAATAAAGCAAAATTATGGAGGGCACCAAGGCCAGTAAGTAGGGCACCAAGGCCAAATTATATCTGCAGAAAGGGCACGGAGGTCGCAGCATTGTTGATTTTTCCATTCAAAACGTATTTAACTAAGAGTAAGAGTAAGACTACGAGGCCAAAAACATACTGCTTCCGATCACATGGGTATTCAATTATATGTGAATTTCAGCCTAAACTATTTCCGTTTATCGTACGGTGGTATTAAAGCGTGCGCGATGCACTTTGTGTGGCGGGCGATGAACCTCGTGTTGCGGCAGGAAATGTCGGGGAAACAAGCTGCGGTGTATGAGCGGTACATGTACAACCTCGAAATAAATTCATGAACACGGAAAATGCATACACAAACAAAAGAGATCAAGTTCTGTGAATTAACGTGCAGAAATCTTCTTTCTCTATCGATTTTTTTTTGCCTAATTATTTATCGAAACTTTTGACAATCGGAACACCGCGATTGCGCCGCGCGTGTTGTGACCAAAGTTCATGAAGTTACTGTATGTAGCGCGCTGAAGGCGTGCTTCATAGCGCCGCCTACAGGCGCGTTCCTCGTACACGAACATCGATGTGTATTGTGAGGCACGCACGTGCAAGTACTGAGAAAAAGAAAGTCAGTTGACTGCACGTAAACGTTGCCGTACATGTACATACTCCTGCTGCTTTGTGTATTGTACGAATACACACATTTAATCTTGCGGTGGGGTGTTGATGCTTGAAGTATCGGCATACACCGAAACTAGACCAGATTCAGTTTGTGTGCATGTGCATATGCTGCACGTATTGTGTGCATGTGATTCTGTACGATCGCCAACGTGTTGTGCATGCAGCGAGATTTTATGAAGGGCTGGCATGACATCGAAAATTGTAGCGGCTGTGTTTTTGCAAAAAGGGCACGGCGACCAAGGTAAATATGGGGCACGGCAAAACTGGCCGTGAAGACGGAGATTTGGTACTTAATATAACACAACAGAAACTTTCTTTTTAATACACTTTATTTTTGACTTGCCCGGCAGACTACAAAGGGTAGGGTTTTGACTCGCCCGCCGCTGTTTTCACTCGCATTTGGCGACCGGGCGACCGCTAAGGTCGAGCCCTGATCTGTACGTGCATATATATCTTTTCGAATATTCGAACTGCCAAAATGGTATTCGCTTGACGATCGAATATCGAATATTCGGTATATTCGGAACAGCCCTAAACTGTGACGCGCTAGTTGTGCAATGACGTCACCCTTATTGTATTTGTTTAATTTGTTTTATTGTTATCAAGCACGTACTATTGTGATGCTAAAATACAAAAATGTAGGTAAACTTTATACTTAACTCTTCAAATACAAACACAAAATATTGGAGATTACATTGTACATATCCATCCCTGACCAATACTTTTTTTTCGGAAGAACGCACAATCAGTTCAACTGTTATTAAAGAGATTATTTAATCAGACATTTTTGTGTGCTGATGTTTGTGTTTTGGTGCACACTGGGTGCATGTACATAAAAGTCAATGACCCATGGCAAAATATTGGGGGGGGAAACTGCCATAGCCGTCCCCTCCACAACAAGTATTTGGGGGGACATGTCCCCCCCCCGTCCCCCCGTCCCCCCGCCCATGCTTATAATCATAATTTTGCCCAAATGGGTCAATATAACCAACAAAATAATTTGCTGGGCCAGTCATATTCATACTGTGTGCAATCCCCCCCCCCCAAAAAAAAGGGAAAAGGGGGAATTAATGCTCAATTTGTTTTCCACTGATATAACATTTTGTCTTTCTATTCAATAAATCTGATTCGGTAGCATTTTGTTTCTGGGGATTTCTGGCAAAAAGGACAATCAGCTAAACTTTAAAAATGATTACAATTTTCTACAGTCCTATCCATTTTGTGCACACATCTGACATTTTGTACACGTGTGTACACATACTGTTCACTATCAATATTATAAGCTGCACTTATCCCGGCCAAGCATCAGTCACATCCAATGTGACTGACCTTTGTGACATACATGTACGTACATTTACTTCCTTTACGTGTATATTGCAAATGTAAAGACAGTACATGTACAATGTACATTGTATAACGTGTGACATTCTGCCAGCCTCTCAAGGCGAATAAATGTTCTGTCGCAGAAACGTCCAAATGGGAATGCACGGTAGATTTACGCGAATGCATGTCGCGGTAAGTTTTAGTGAGGTCGCGGAAGAAAAAGTCCAATGGAAACACGGCTTAAGTTTGCATGTAAATGTGAATTTTACACCGCATTTACACTGAATCCAGAAAAGGGCGATCTGATCCTGGAAGGGTACTAAAACCACAAAGGGGCTTAAATCAATGTTGCATTTACACTCAATCACGAAATCCCGGTCATCATGAAGGGTCATTGTTTGGGATGTCGCCACTTCTAATTAATGTAGGCTCTTATTTCTTGTCCGACTCAAATGCCAACAAATGTTTCATATTTTAAATCTGATAGAAATCAGCCACGAAAATGGCTTCGTCGACAGACGCCACATTTAACAAAAAAAGTTAAAGTGAAGCGTACATGTACATGTACATTTACAAACTGACTGGATTTTGTGTGGGACTGTAACGATAACATACATGTACATTCAAAAGGTTATCTAAAATTTACAGGCAAAACACAATTATTGAACAGAAGTTCACCCGGCGCCCACCCGGCGCCCACCCGGCGCCCACCCGGCGCCCACCCGGCGCCCACCCGGCGCCCACCCGGCGCCCACCCGGCGCCCACCCGGCGCCCACCCGGCGCCCACCCGGCGCCCACCCGGCGCCCACCCGGCGCCCACCCGGCGCCCACCCGGCGCCCACCCGGCGCCCACCCGGCGCCCACCCGGCGCCCACCCGGCGCCCACCCGGCGCCCACCCGGCGCCCACCCGGCGCCCACCCGGCGCCCACCCGGCGCCCACCCGGCGCCCACCCGGCGCCCACCCGGCGCCCACCCGGCGCCCACCCGGCGCCCACCCGGCGCCCACCCGGGTGAAGTACAATGTAGATGTGTAGGAAACCCGTACTCACATGTGTGGAGGCACTCTGTGATGGTGGTTGCGTCTATGAGGTAGCCGTCACACAGCTTGCAGCAGATCTGCTCATTTAGATCCACCAGCTTCACCCGCCGGTCCATCTGGGGAAACAGAACCAAAAGCAAAGGAAAATAATGAATAGCAAACTGCTGCTGTTCCTCTCATCTCTCTCTCTCTCTCTGCAAGGGCCCTTTAAATTCTATATTACAAACTCTATCGATTAAAACTTCACCACTGCCTAATTTACGTCAAACTGAACACCAGATGGAAAAAATTAAACAAAATTTTAACCCCTTTTTAAAAGTTTTCTACAAAATCCTGCTACTAATTAAGAATTGTTACATCATCAAAAGGATTTTTAAGAGGGTCACAAAATAAATCACATTTGATTTTACTTGTAAGCTGATGACATGTTTTTTAAAAATACTAACAATACAAAAAAGCCATGCGTGAAA
The DNA here is from genome assembly GCA_037893225.1 of Hippasteria phrygiana. NCBI lineage: Eukaryota > Metazoa > Echinodermata > Asteroidea > Valvatida > Goniasteridae > Hippasteria > Hippasteria phrygiana. The sequence goes on from JAZGUH010000733.1 coordinate 256,535, forward strand.
CATGTACATCTCCATAGGGGGGCGAGTGGGGGGGCTGGATGTTACTTTGGGGGGGGGGGGGGGGGGGGAGGCGTGCTCAGAGTGTTTTTTCTTATAATGTTATTGTTTTCTGCGTTTGCGAAATTTTCAGTGGGGGGGCGACTGTGGGGGAGGGCGGACAATTTTTTATGGGGGGAGGCGTGCCCCCCCGTGCCCCCCATCCCTCTTAGCTACGCCACTGCATGTATACAGACGCATGTCAGACTTTTGTCAGGATTTCATGTGCAACCGCAGCAGTAATTGGTCAATACATCAAGGGGCAGGACTTAAACCCCAACCCTGCTAAATACAACAATGGTAAAACGCCATTGCAATTTGCTGGATTCAGCAGGGTAGCAGCTACATGTAAGTATACCTGTTGACTTTTGCCGTATTTAGAAGGGGGGAAGCGGACTTCTGGTAAAATTTCAATTGAATTTTGTTGGATTTGGCAGGGCTCACACAAACAAATACCTGTTGTATTTTGTTGGATTCAGCAGGGTAGCTACAAAATGACAAGGCTGGTGTGTGGGTGGTACACTGCAGAATCAAACAAAATTGGCTGCTAGATTCTAATGTACATTGTACATGTATTTAGCGGGCTTCTCATTTCAGTTTTGTTGGATTCAGCAGGGCCATATGAAAAAACATTGAAAGGGATTAGGGGCGAATTTGTTTTGACCCACATACCCATCTTAAAATATTGATTTGCCATTCAATTAAAGAGGAACTAAAACGCCAAATTTGTTTTTGACATTTTTGACTTATCTGATAGTTTATGCCTCCCCAAAACTAATGTAACAAGTTTCATGATTCTGAAAAATAAAAAAAAATGTTTTTGAGCCTTTTCTTTCTGAGCCACTTTGACTCGATTCAGAAAAGGCCGAGGTCAACTGCGTGCCGTATCGCGCGAGTATTGACGTACACGTGTAGAAACATATGACGTCACTGTATTATACGACAATGTTTTACGTAGAGTCTGTACGTATTTTTTTTGTCTAAGGCTAGTATTACTTGCTGTGCTTTTTGCTCATGATTCAGGAGTAACACTACGATAAACATATTTTAAAGTGTTGACATCTTTGTGAGACACATTAAGAATTGGGGTTGTAGGCTTGTTCTTGCTGAAAAGCTAGTTATGAGTCATACTTTCCTTTGCTTGCAGTCGGCTTTTATTGGGACCTGCGCGGTGAGTTGTGTGTGAGCTGATGCTATACTCTAGTCTGGCGACTTTGATTATGCAGCCCTCATAAGGACCCGCACCTTCTCAGAACTATACACACAATTTCTGTTATAAGGTACCAGACTCAATCGCATGCAGCGCATGCGGTCATATGCAGCACGATATAGGGCAGCTTTTTTCACCATGCATCATCTGCAGGACCTACAACTTCCTACAGTCCTACACAAAACTGGTTCACTGTATCCGTCTTTGCTTTTTACTTTGTGCACATTTCAATGGTGTAGGACTGTAGGAAGTGTAGGATCCTACAAAATATACGGAGTGAAAAAAGCTGCCCCATATCCGGCAGGGTATACATGCGGTACCGTGCGTGTACAATGCATGTTGAGTCAAGCGAGCGTGGACAGGGAGACGACCGGGGCTCTCTGGCTGCTCGAGACGGCAACCGCAGTAACGCCGTCGCGCTGGTGCGCGTGAGTCCGGGACACGATTGGAATGCTCGGTGCTTTTAGAGTTGGAATGGCTCCATCCTTCAAACGGAATTGTGCCTTCAAACCCAGCTGAGTTTTCATACTAACACTATCATCTATACAGTCTTTGGCGAAATGTTCTGCACATATTTTCGACCATTTCGACAGCCCAAAATCAGATATTGTATTGTCTACAAAGCGGACCCACTGTCGCCTTTGAGCTCCATTCAGCACTAGGAATCGCAGTAAGGTTGGGTCAGGGTTTTTGTCGCTGTTCCTCGTGCAACCCCCAACTACACACGATCGAGGCATAATGATTATCTCAGATCCATGCTAATACTGAAATAATATCAAAATTAGACAAAATAGATGGGAAAACGGAGGAGTTAGGTCGACAAAAACTCTTCAGCAGCATCAACTCCACGTACGTACATGCATAGTGTTTGGCTGTAGCATCAACCGACTCTACACGTGTACGTCACGGGGTCACGTACATACATTTAACATACATAATGAGCTTTCGCGAAACAGGATAAATGGTTCAGAATAACAACCCTTTTTTTTTTTATAAAAAAATTTCTCTCGTCTGCAAACTAATCTCCATCAGTTAAAAGAGTATTTAAACTGTCGGAAAAGTCCAAAAAGTCCAAAAAGAATTTGCCGTTTTAGTTCCTCTTTAAACAAATAATAAAATGCCCAGTTTCATGACAGCATGGTGCAGCTGTGGGTATCCCCCACATGTGCCCTGATGACTTCTTTATAGGGCTGTGCCAAATGCCAAAAAGCTATAAGAACAGTCTATGAAGTATAGAAATAACCACTCTAACATCTTAAAACTGTGCATAGGCCCTAAGGGAATAGGGTTGAAAAAAACAAGTGATCGAAATGCAGGAGTGGAATTGGCAAGTCAAAAGATCATTTCTTAAATTTTTCTTTATGTTTTATTGAAAAGTAAATTTCGATTTTCAATAATTTTCCTTGACCCACCCCCCCAAATTTTAAACCACTGAAAATGTTGAATGGCCCCGCAGGGTTAACGGATGTCACACACACCACCAGCTCCCTGTCTATCCCATCAATAATCTTGCAGGAACATCTGCATTTCCAAAGCCTCCCCAAGCGATTCTCAAAACAGTTATTCATTCACAGAAATGTCTTGTTGCCACACATACATGTATACAAAAGGAAAGCTACAATTTCCATATTTTACCCCTCCTTGTGATTCATGGGAAGTGACAAGTTAGGGGGAAAATTTAGCAAGTTGCTACCAGTACGGGCTCCGTCCACACTAAAGAGACCATTTAGCATCAAAAGATAACAAGTACAAGTAAGACATGGAAGAGGACATCAAATCAAGTATTTTGCCCAAATGTTTTTCTGATGCTTTCCAGAGCTGTTGGTGATCACACTGACACCAAAAATAGGATAACACTCTCAATAAATAAGAAATTAGAGGGTCATCTTCAAGACATTATGTTTGTAACATGGACGGACGTTATTTTATTACTGACTGGAAAAAAGAAAGAGGAATTTAGTAACACTCCAAAATGTTGATAAGTTTACATCTCTACAATGTCAGGATTGTTATATGTGGAAATTATAAATTGTTTGGGGTATTTTAACAAATTAAGATGTGATATAAATTATGTTCAAACATGGACGGGCATTATGTGACAAATGTCCGTCCAGAAATGTTACACGTTTGTTATGTTACAAACATAATATCTTGAAGATGATTCCAGGTCTAACTTCTTAAATACTATGTTAGATGTTGATTTTTTGGCTAAAACATACTTGTTGATGGATACTGGAATTCCTTTCCCATGTCACACCAAATGGGGTCATTAGTGTAGAAAGATGTGTATTTGTACCTGACCAGCGGCTCAGTATTGGTGCAAAACATCCTTAGCGCGATACGGTCTACTGAACAATGTTTCACAAGGTCATACACTGCCAAAAATGGTTTTCTTAAAACGAGAAAATTGTCTTATTTCAAGAACAGTTTTCTTGTCTCACTCCCTAGAAAAGCTTTCTAGGGAGTGAGACAAGACATTTTTTCTTGAATTAAAAGTAGTGTACATGTACACGATTGGTAATTCTCAAAAAGAAATTTTTACTGAATTATTACGAAATACCTTACTAGACTGTAAGTTAATAGTAGTCTCAATCATCCTGTGAAATTATGGCACCAGGTGTGCTGTCGTTGTCAAGAAAAGTGGAAATTTATATCGTCTTCCAACGATTTCCAGCTGGAAATCGTTGGAAAACTGCCCTGTAGCCTTTAGTCAAGGCGCGCGTGGCTACCCGGACAAGTGGCGCACTGGACATGCTGGCATTCAGGGCGCGTCACATGTCCAGCTGGTAGCCACGCGCCTTGACTAAAGGCTATCATCCGCCCGACGGTTGAAAACGAGCACCGTTTTTCTCTCGGCTTTTGCGCCATCCAACAACGCAAAACTTATATTTCCTATAACATACTACCGTAACCCACAAATCCGCCCATTTTTGAAAATTGCAACAATGACCAATCATGTACACGGCCTTTAAGAAATATTTTCTTATATTAAGAAATGTAAGAAAATCATTTTTGGCAGTGTACATTATGACAAACGAGGATACCGGACTGGGTATCTGGGTTCATTCTATAAATTAGGGGTCCAAAAGTGTGACACGTTTTGGTGTCCCTGTCACACCTGCATCCGATTTCACGAAACCTTGCACAATTGAGTATCTCTACAATGTACTTACGCCACAATTTATTGCGTAAGTTGCGCAACATGTGATATTTTAAAATCGATTTCACGAAAGGTACGCAGTACCCAAGTCGCAGACTTGCGCCACAAATTATGGCGTAACTTACGCACTTGTTTTAGGTGGCTTAAGTTGTCCGCACAAACACCGAAATGATGACTTAGCTTCCATTGATTAAATTCACTAGATTATTTCAGAGTAATGAAATGATCACCCGCTGCAGGTTTACCTGTGAGATATTTTCGAAAGTTGCCATCAATTTGAAAAGTTTCAAAATGGCGCCCCACAGTTCAATTTCACAACTGTTCCATGTACGTTTTATTGTTGTACTAAAACAGTTGTCGTAAAAGCGGCATTCAGCCTCGTCCGCGATGTATAAAACAAATAAAACATTGCGCAGCTACGGACTGTTTCACGAAATGGATCACAAGGATGTAGCGCAGCTGCGCAACATTTTTATAGCGCAAGTCCTACGCCATGGCGTAAGTTGCGCAGGGTTTCGTGAAATCGGCTGCTGACCTGTGTAATTTCCCATCAAGTATCATTAAAATTGACTTTACACTATTTTTTACTTGTTTGCAGGTACAAGTTTGTACATTGTACAATGTATTTGTATAAGGCAATAAAGAATGGTCCTGAATTGCAAAATCCTATACATTGTACATGTTAGATGTACAAATGCAACAGCAAAACCAAAATGGACCCCTAATTTATAGAATGGCCCATCTCTATGTAAACTGGATAGTTCATTGGCCACTGCATGCTATACGGAAAACTGAAGCCAACAACGGCCATATTAGTACTCCCATCATTTGGGATTGTTTCAGTACTATTATGAATGAGGATGAAAGTAGACCCAGGATGAAAGGAGACCAAAGGACAAGGATATACAAATATTGTATTGGGAGAGACAATATGGCCAACGGCGGCTTTAATAAGCCAGTTACATGTACAAATGTAGGTATCTCAAAGGTCAAAGGATATTCGGGATAAAATTTCTGACGTACATGTAACTCATGTTAAGCGAATGCTCATTCTGATTGAATTTAACACGTGCGCGTTGTGCGACCACCTTTTGCATTTACACGCGCACGTTAGCGTCACGCGGGTCATTCGGGATAAAATGTTGTTGTGTACATGCGCAGTGGAAATACCGAACTGGCTTATTCGAACAGCCAATACGGATGGACTATACAGTTTACACAGAGTTCAGTGCTAATATTGCCTGCTTGGATACTTTACATACTGCATTTGCCTGTGCAGTCATTCACTGTTAGCAGGCACTTTATACAGGCGCTTTGCTTAGCCGTGACGTCACGGCATGTACATGTAGTCACTGTCTGCGGGCTTATATTGTACATTTGTACGTGTGTGCCTACATATACATATGCTGTACATAATTTAAATGATGTACTAAATTGAATTTCAGGATGCCCAGCGACGCGACACAACTACATGCTGTGACGTCACGCACAAGAATGCATGACATGCAAATTAGGTATGTGACGAAAACGCCTTTTTGACAATAGGACTTTTAACGAGCCTAAAAAAAAAAAAATTTGCAGCATTTCTGCCTTTATATCAGAACTATAGATTGGGGGAAAAAACACATTTTTTCACCAGGTACTACTACATTGTAACTACTTACAAAATGTAGTCTTCAAGACAAATCAAAATATCTCGGAATCAGACGGTACCCTAGGTCCAACGTCAATCAATGAATTATGCAGTCTTTACTCATAATCCCACAACACACATCCCAGACCTTCCTGCAGAGAACACCGAACAAGCCTGGTACTCCAGTACTCCAGTACTCAGAACACACTGAGCACACAATCAATCCTGTCCCACGGCAATTTATTAAGTGGTGCACAGATGTAGACAAGCATTTATCACACTGCTACATGTATGCAGATATTTCTGAATGATACGCTGGGCTGACATGTGCAGAGATATGATACACAACACATTTCAGTATTGGAAAAGGGGCTCTAAATTGATACATTATATATCAATTCCTGGGGGTACAATTTCACTGAAAATGGCTTAAAGTTAAAGCTTACAGCCTATTAAGGAACCTAGACATACCTCATGTTGAAGCATTTTCGTGAGCATATTTTTTCTTCTGAATTTAGCAGATACAAAATTGCCCCCTGAATGAGAATGTCAGTGTTACATGCTGCACTGCTGTCTATAAAAATGGTGTTCAACCACAGACAGTAAGGATTTAAAAAAAATAATTCAGCCTCAAACCGTTTAAACTACTCAATTAAAGGTATTTATAGCAACAAAAACTGTAAACATTATATTGCTTATTTTTCTGACGAAATTAAACTTATCGATTCTGTACATAACTCTTGGTGTCCGCCTCGTTTTAATGTAGTCTCGCTCTCACCTAATATCGCATGCAAACATCTTTATCTCGCCTGCAAATCTAAACTATGCACATGCGATCACTTTACAAAATATCAACGTCATAGAGGGCCTCGAATCAGTGGCGAGCTTTAATGACTGGTTTCCTATCACTTTGATTTTTCGTGTCCGTGTGTTATGTACGCATTCCGTCATGCAGTGCAGGCTTGCCGAAGTCAGAACACCCAATGTTGCAAATTTCTAGCAAGCTAGGGAGTTGTACTGTCATGTGGCCTGACCAAGGTTGGCCGTGATTGGTTGGGTTTTCTGAAGTGGTGCGTTGTGTCTTCGTGTCCGGTATCTGGACACAAGTTATGTACAGAATTGGGACAGGCATGGGTGAGTTTTTCGTGTCATCAGTGCCCACATTTCTTGAAATTCCGGGTTGCCAGAATGTTCAAATGTTATGCCACAAAATGGTAAATGTAATTTTTCTTACTACGATGGGAAAATTTACATGTAGTGCTTCAAAACAACAACGAGAGGCTAAAGTGTTTCGGTTTTGGGGAAGTCCAGCCAATTTTCCGCTGATTTTTGTAAACATGGCAGCATGAATTTTTCGTCCGCGTTATGTTCGAATGCCGATTTTACTAGTTTTTTGAGGATAAATTTTTCTTTTTCAGTTTTCGTAATGGTAGTCATCTAACTTAACTCAATTAGAAACAAGACATTTTGGAAGGAAAAAAATGTTTTGACGGGGTTTAGCCTTGATTTCTGGCGTACATAATTCGGACACCGAGATCTGGAGGTCATGCAAAATGTACATAATGCAACATGAAAATCGAGTTAAAGCTCATAAATTAGTTAAATTGTACATGCATACAATTACCATTAAAACAAACATTCAACTATACAACTTTTTTCAAAGCATGGTGCCATAAACTGGTGAAGAGCAATGACAAATCTCCATATATTACCAATTTGGTGTCCATGTTTTGATGTTATATGTACAATTATTTGTCATGGTTAACCTTGCCCACTATAAGAGCTTTGGATTCCAGTACTTTTCTATCATGTCTTTCTATGGTTATGGGTCAGTGCAACATTTTAAGACAAACTATTTAGTTGTCCACTCAAATCTCAATAGTTATTTCATAAAGATTAATACCACATCTTCTGTACATAACGGTGTCCACCTAAACACAACTCCTTTTTTTTTTGAAAATGTATTTTCAGTGTTTTGTGTATGTCATGTTGCATAGTATTAGACATACTTTAAAGAACAACTTCAATGTCCTGGGAAATTCTCTGCCCAGTATGAGAAATGTGCTCCTAAAGGACACCAAGTTATGTACAGAAGATATCTCCCTTGGCTCACTTTAAGGGCTGGTATATCTCTTGTTTTGAGTTGTCTTGCTCCACCAGTTCATTTTTATGTTTCTATGGACTATATTAAATATCTTTACAGGGTAAATGATGGTAACATCTGTTGTTCATTTTTGGGTCTGTTTTGTAACAAAAATGTGTCGTGTATCATATCCCTGCACACATGTACATGTATGTATCTGAAACAATAACAGAGCAAGGGCCCACACCAAGGTGCATGTACATTTGTATTTCTACGGATGAGAAACTTTGTGTCATCATAAATGTACAATAATGGGACGATAACCGTACGGCTTAACATGTACATACAATGTATGTATTCACAAAAGGCTCGTGGAGCGTTACAACTCAATTAACACACGTGCTGGGGATTTCTTTTTTTCTATGAAGATCTTTGAATAAGCCAGTTCGGTATCTCAAAGGTCAAAGGCTACATTGGGATAAAACTTACCCGTCACTTCCCCTTGTAGTTTGTTTGACAATATTTTTAGTTAAGAAATCGTATCCTCATTGAGTGATCCCCACAATGTCGTTTCCCAGGTTGTATCGTTAAGTTGGGCGTGATCCCCGGCTATACCGCATTGTGGGTTTATGACTTCTGACTAGCACCCACCCCACCCCACCCCCCCCCCCCCCCCCCCCCCCCCCAGGAGATAGATGTAGAGCACCGGTACGGTATTCTGGAGGTCGTAGGTTATAAATCCTGCTCCTGCCAGTTTTCTTTGTTCACTTTGAAAATCCTAATTTTGTCCAAGCATACTTGTAAATGTTAATAATCTCGCGCGGTAACTTTTGACAATAGTATGAGAACGTGGCTTATGTCAAAATGATGAAAACCCACACTCAGCAAAAATTTTGTTAAAAGTATCTAAGTTAGTGATAAAGTTAAAGTTGTATAGCAGAAAAAATATTCTAACTTTAGCGCTATTTTATCGCCACGTTGTGCTAATTCCTGCGCATGCAAGGAGATTTCTTTGTGTCACAATGTTAAGCAAATTTTGCTCCTAATGTTAGCAAGTGTTTTTCTGTGCGTACTGTTTGCATTCTCCATGATTTTGTTTTGTTTACACGCTTGTACATGTATGCAAGTTCATCCCGAACACGGCTAAAAGCCACTCGAGGTAGAGAGCTACAAAAAGAAAAAGAATCAAAGATATAAGAGGTAGGAATTAAGATTCCTCTTGAAGCAGGAAAGATCGTAAGATGAAGGGAAACATGCACCGGGCAAAGAATTCCACAGATACAGAATGAACGAAAAAGCTATTGGTATAGCTTTCAAGTTTCGTTCCACATCAGTCACAGCTAGAGTATTATTGGTGGAAAGCCAAGTTTCACGCTCAAACACCCTAACTGGAGGAACCAAGCTGGACAAGCCGGTGGAACATTTACCATGAAAATATCTGTAGCCCGTTTCACACTATGCTCTTACCCGGGTAATTGCCGGGTTAACGAAAAAATTTACCTGGCAATTACCCGGGTAATGTGGAGCGTTCCCACTACAATTCTCCGGATTAGAAATTTTCCGGGTTAACTGCCCCAAAACCCCACTTAACCCGGGTAATTTCTAACCCTGCTCGCGAGGTGGGTTAACCCACCAATCTCGGGGTTAACGACGACGTTGAGACGATTCTCCGGGTTACCATCAGTAGTGTGAATGCTCGCCGGGTTTTCTTCTACCCGGGTAGGTGGGTGCGCTTCGTCGTGTTTTATCGGCCAGCTTTGCAAAGGTGATGTAATTTATTAGTACGGCCGCCGTGGCTGGTACCTCGCCTTAATAATACCTCGCCTTTTTACGTACATGTATACTTAATGAAAGTCACCAGTCTTCCGTGGATGATGCCTCGCCTTAATAAGTACATTTTACATACACTTAATGCAAGGCACGAGTCTAGACCGCACAGTTGAAGGATTACGCATGCACGCTGCCAACGCTGATCTGATTTTTTCAATTCGCATTGCATGCTCTCGCTCTCACTTCGGCTCTTTTACGACGAACCAATGGCTAGGGCAGAGGTCAAGCAATGCACATTCTCTGGGTTACCATTCGCATATAGTGTGAATGCGGCTACAAGTTACCCGGGTGCGCGCTGAAGCGGGTAAGCAGAATTGCGGGGTTAATTTTGTAGTGTGAAACCGATTCTCCGGGTTAGTGTCTACCCGGGTAATGACAACTACCCGGGTAATAAATTACCCGGGTAAGTTCAGAGTAGTGTGAAACCCGTATAAGAGTAGCAACATCAGTTGTAAGGATGAGCCCAACTCTTCTCCAACCAAATTAACAATGCGCTTCTGTACTCTATCAAATAAAGATAAGTAATAAGTAGAAGCACCAGCCCAGATAGAAGCTCAATTAGCAAAAAATTGTGTACTTACATGGACCGTGAAATTCGTCTCTGGTTTTAGAATGCACCGTACATGTAACTAAAATTCAATACGAGTGACGAGTCCAAGTATTGTGAAAATGTGACTTGCTATACAATGTTGTTTTCAATACCTTGGGTAGGGTTTGTTATTTAACTGACACAAAATTAAGGAACCTGTATACAGTTCAGTGACTACACACAAACTTGCCCACGTACATGTATGTTGAGGTGTATTGCGGGTGTATCAGTTTAGTTTATTCACAGGCTGGTATGCTGCAATCGCACAGTATAAGCCGTTGCCTGGATCGGATCTGTTGTGGCTACGGCTTCGAATTTGGCCATTGACAGGCTACGGTGAAGAGCCATAGCCATTGATAATAATGTCTGTGAGATAGTCTTACATCGGGCTGCTACTAGACGTGTTGCCAAAATACTGTACAAACGCTATGACAATACGAACCATTCAAATTATCTCTTCCGGGGTTTTCTGTCAGATGTACCCCAGAAATATATGTGCACAAGAAGTTTCCCAAGAAACACATTATAAAATCAGACGTGCAAAGTTTTTTTAGAGTAATATTTATGGATTTCTTTGTAACATTGTCAGGTAAAGTCGGAAGTAGATAGTATCGATTCTTGGCATATTTCTATAGTGATTGGTATCGATATGAATAAAAGCTATTGAATTATGCACTATTCGAAAATCACCGGGATCGCTGGTTCAGTTAATCAATTGCTGCTACAGAATCGAAGCACAACTTACAACGGGTTTGAACTCGTGAATCTGACCCAAAAAAATATTGCACACTAATAATCACCAGGAAGGTTTCAAGTTGGTCGTTAGCTTCACTTCCATGGGATTCGCATTCTTGTAAAAACTCCGCTTCCAAAGAATCTCATGAAAACTATGACAGCAACAGAGGAAATCAACGAATATCACTGCTTGTAAAAGGCTAATATGCAAATCAATTACGCAACACCATTATGCCTATTTAAACGCAAATTTAGCACCTCGTTGCTTAACCCTAACCCCCTAGGCCCTTATTGCTAGGAACCATCCTCAATCCTCCAAAATCCTCCTGTGCTTCAATCACCATTCCTCCTCAATCCTCCAAAATCCTCCGTGCTTCAATCACCATTCCTCCTCAATCCTCCAAAATCCTCCGGTGCTTCAATCACCATTCCTCCTCAATCCTCCAAAATCCTCCAAACCACCATGAGAATTTTGGAGGATTGAGGAGGGTTGGGGTTAAAAAAGAAACTGATCTGACGTCACTTGTACAACACAAAGGGTAAACTGTAGATCTGTACAATGAGCAACTAAGTTGGCGAAGGAAACATACGTGCATGCCTTGAAAGAAGATGGTTAAAGGTAATATACAACATTTGCAAACATCAAAAAACAAAACTAATGAATTTGTATGAAATACCATACTTGACTTTAAGTAAATAATAGTCTCAAGCATCCTGTGAAATCATGGCACCTGGCGTGCTGTCATTTTCAAGAAAAGTGGAATTTTTGTATCAATTTCCAGCGATGGTCGGCCAAGTTGGGGGGAAAAAAACCAACTTTTTCAAATACTGCCTCCGATCTGGACTGAAAATCTCAATTTAAATGGAAGAAAGCTGTATTTTTTTTTTGAAGAAAACTTTTTTAATTACACTGTGCACTCTATTTGGTCTCCGTAAAATATCTTATGTGCTATGCACAAAGATTGACATACATGTACATGTACATGAACATGAACATGAATATTGTACGAATAAGAAGCAGGCGCTTCTAATTCAAAATATGACACTTTGAATCTGTTACCGGTTGATTTCTTGTGGAATGTCTCTACAGTAACACATTTTAAATAAATTAATTAATTAATTAATTAATTAATTAATTAATTAATTAATTAATTAATTAATTAATTAATTAATTAATTAATTAATTAATTAATTAATTAATTTATTTATTTATTTATTTATTTATTTATTTATTTATTTATTTAGTGTATTTATTTATTACATTTCTTTACCCAGGGTGTGCCCAAACAGTTTAAAACTGGTTTCCATTGGGGCCCTGCATACAATACAAATGACTACACAAAATCAAAGCATATGGGATTAATGCATAATTGTTATAAAGCAATTGGAACAATGTTTTTACCTTTCAGGGCGATAGACCCCTACAGCAGGCAGCAGCTTTAAGTATTTTGCATTTATATACATGTACGCGTATGAGTCTTCACAGCCTGCTTGAAAAACACAATCGCCGCAAAGTGGCCATGCACGACCTGCACTACAGTAAATTCTCCTCCAACATTCTGCGGATACTCTGTCACGGCCCCGGCCCGGTCACCGACCGCCACCTTCATTATTTCTGAGTGCATTACTGTTCTTCCCTGATGGGATTAGATGGAGCAAGTCTAACTACTGATTGATGATCAATTTGTGCTCAGCCCCATATCATGGCAATGATCCAATTAGCAGCAGGTGTTACATTGGTAATTTCTCCCTGCAGGTGATCTTAAGGACAAGCAGGTAGCAAACAGACTGTGTACCAAATTTTAAAAAATTAGTTAACTGTGAAACATCAAGAGTGTTTCACTGACATGATGAGCAATACTACAGTTCTTATGGATGTACATGTACATGTACACATACAAATAAGCGTCATTCATGTGAGCACCGTTTTATAACATTTACATGTATGTCTTGTTTAATGCATTGCATTGTACAGTGATACGCAGCAACCCAACTTCTGCATCAATGTGGAATTCTAATCAACAAAATTCATGTTTTGTAAGCTGGCCTAACATTTCAAACTTACATCGTAAGTTCTTTCTCAAAGGCAAAACATTTCTCTTTTCACCTTTGACAAAGAACTTGCTTTTAAGTTTGAAACGCTGGGCTAGCTAATTTGGTTGACTTGAATATTTCAGGTCAAATCCAGTCAGTGAGCAGTTGACAGCAGTTTAATTCATTTTCAACGAATACCTTTAAACAACTTCCAGCCTGTATTAAACAAAGGTTTACACAAATTCATGTGACCGGCTCTAAACCAATGCATGTACACATCATGTACATACAGTCATACTTCCCCCAATACGTCCGAGGACAATGCTTTGTGTTTCCTATTGTTCCTTTAATATAACCAACCCCCATAGACTAAGCACGTATCCTTACGTTCGAGGACCGATTTCAACAAAAGACTCTACGTTCGAGGACTGATAGGTTTCTTTGTGTTTCCTTTCTTCTCTTGTCCTCGGAGATATATATAGTGCACGTACAGGTATGTATACATGTACATGTACGAGAAAGAAAGACTGGGGTTGCGGGTATTAAACACCATGTGAAATAAATCTCTTCTAGGAAGAAGTGTTGTTCTGAAAGGAACCAGGATGAGTGTGTAACTCAACTTTGGACAGTGTACATGAACTTTTTAAAATTATTTACTGATAATAACACTGATAATGACTATTTTAATTTGATGGCACTAACAATGCCTGCAAAAAATGACAGGACTTTAAGCAGTACAAAAAGTACAGGGGGGCATGTTTTCTATGCCAAATTCTGTACCGGAATTTGAATTTCGATTGTGCCTCTTTCAAACCAGTACAGCAACTGATCCATCTTTTGGGTTAAAAAAAAACACTGCATACATTCACATGCATTACACATGGTTTAAATCCCACAAAAGACCCTTCAAGTAGTTTAACAGATGTAGCCAAATTTGATACGCAAATAAAATCTTTCCACACACACAAAAATGCATTCCTCTTCAGATGGGATGATTACAAGATACGATAAGATTACCCATGCTCGGGTCGTCAGGGGCTATAGCCAGGCCTGTCACTTACGATAGTTATCAACACTTGCGCAAGAGCTGTATCATCGTCATTGACATTTGACAATCAATACTCGGCATACGGGGAAACCCAGACAGCGAAGGGAGAAAAATGCAAGAGCGACCAGGCCAATGAGCCTTAGCGAGTCGGCCAGAAGCACGGAGAGAGGGGTGGGCTGCGGTAGCTGTCCAGGGCCGGCAGACTCAACCAACTAGGTTTGACGTACTGAAGGGTCCTCGTGACCGATCCTAATCCGTCTGGCCTGCCAGGTACATGTATTAAAGCAAGCCAATATGGTGTAAATGGAACTGCGGGGCAATCAATCAATTTATCGATTGAACTCTGGTTCAATTCCTTCCTCAGGTTTTACTTGCCGTCTGGCGCAAATAAATCAGAGCGGGTATCGCTAGTTGTTGAAATATGATGGAGTGACTCCAGACTGCTATCCCTATTTATACTGGAATGTAGGGCCTCAATTTGAATTTCTTTGACAGTTGATGGGAAAACAAGTCCGTAACCAGTAACAACAAATAAACAAGAAAAACGCGCATATTAAGGAGGGGTTTCCATCAACTTAAATGGGAAATATTTTTTGCTGTCTTTCAAGTAATTGATATTGTTCCCTAAATTTTCCCTAAGATGTTCTTTGTCCGTTATGAAGAGAAGTTGGGGGCCGTCCATAAAGTACATAGCACGAAGGGGGGAGGGGGGGGGGGGGGGTTGTTGACATTGCGTACACCATGCGTACAGGGGGGAGGGCCAATGCAATGCATACCGTACGCAACCGACAATTTGCTTTTAATGAATTGTCATGAAATCAATGTAATATCTCATATGAATAACTACCAGGACCAGCTTTTGTGCATCGAAAGACAGTTATAAAACAGTTCCCTTCACCTCAACCAAAAGTAAATTAGTCTTCCCAGTGCCACCGCCAGCCAATTCCAGCCTATTTTTAGCCCGCAACAAAAAGACTGCTTTATAAACCGGCAGTGTACACCGGAAACATACAGGTGTACTTGTATCAATTTCACCCACGTGCTGTCCAAAATCGCTCTTGTACTGGAGGTAAACAAAAGAACAAAAAAGATATAAGTCTTGTATATCAACTGCATCTTGTATAAACACATTTTTGTGAAAAGTGTTATTCACTATCTCAATAAACCACTCATGAAAGGATCATTTTTTTCCCTTTTTTGGTTCATGTCATCATTGACTGCCGTTTCAAAATATATCACTGTTCAATCATTTTCAGGTCCGTTAATAGAAATGTTTGGATATTTGTTTTGGTCAACATTTTGTGATATATTTTAGACTTTGGATGCAACATGCGAATCATACTACTACAGCAGGTGTACTGTGATGTTTAATGATGCTAGAATAGGGTAGTCTGAGAGTCAAAAAGAGATATGGAATGCGTATGCGTACAGGGGGGGAGGGGGGGTTGGAGCTACTGCGTATGCCATGCATACAGGGGGGGGGGGAGTAAAAAAAGTCGGCATTTTGTGCGTACGTACTTTATGGACGGCCCCTTAGAGCTTTTCCACATTTTGCATGCTTATGTTTTAATCTGCCTTTTAAGCTTACATGTATGAATGAAAAAGGACTTGAATTTTTTGTTGGATATATACATTGTACAACTTTGAATGTCAAAACTGAAAACCAAATTGAAAATCAAACTTAAACATTTAAGAAACTTAAATAATAAAAAGAAATTAAAAGATCATATACAATGTAGGCCTTATAACATCACTTCATATTTTGCATATTTGATACAGGGGGGGTATTCCGTGTTCCTACCAAGTTTTAGACCTTGTTTTTATGTATTTTTAGAGAAAAAAAATGACAATTCAATGACACCATGACGACGTCACATTTTTAAATAATTTTGTGCAGATCTTTTATGACATCACAGGTATTACAAAAGGAATTTTGAATTTAAATGTGCACAAATCCATTGGATTTGGGCAAGAAGAAAAAAAGTAGATAAATCATCACAACCACAATGCGCTTTCTGCAACTACAAAGAAAAGCCCCCTCCCCCTCCCCCACTCCCCCTCCCCCATCTAAAAAAAATCATAAGCAGTGTCTGTGTAGCCAAGATGCAGTCTGATGCTTTCTAGTGCATTCCTGATAGCTGTTTGCCAGTGAGCTAATACTATGACCCAAACTTTTCCAAACTTAGCTCAACCTAAACTTCAAAAAGTAATTATCTCCCTCTCACAACTTTCCACAATAGATTTGTTTTGACTGGTGGACAAAACAGCTACAAGTAGACCATAAACACTCCGCAGGCGTAGTAATGAACTTTAATATTTCTGGACCAAACTTGCCCAATTCAGGCTTTAAAGGCAGCATAGGCCCTACATAATTGGCAAACAAACAAAACAAAAAACTACTGAATTATTACGAAATACAGAACTAGACTGTAAGTAAATAGCAGTCTCAAGCATCCTGTGAAATCATGGCACCTGGTGTGCTGACGTTTTCAAGAAAAGTGGAAATTTATATCGTTTTTCCAATGATTGCCGGCCGACGATCGTTGGAAATAGTCTGGTTCCCCGACCTGATAACTCCCCGACTCTATAAATTGCTTCGTTTTGTCTAAAGTAGGGTCGGGGAACCAGTCTACCAGAACAGATTTGTTTTCTTTCCGTTTTCCCAGACTGTGTGCACACAAATCTTTAAATAGGTCAGTGTTACAATATTTGCAATAAAATACTAACCCCCAAATCCATTCATTTCTGAAAATGACAGCAAAAGCAAATGCTGCATACTAAATGGTACAATGTACCTTTAAAAAGGCCAGCAGGAAGGGCATTCTGGGAACAACAATAACACAGTTATCCAACCACAAAGCCTTTATCCCTGTTCATAATGCAGTCATCCAACTACCTGTGCCCCAGGTCACACAAGATCAAGAATGCTGTTGACATATCCAGTAGTCAACTAATCAAATCTCCAATAGGCATACAAAATGATCGTGTACACTGTACAAGGTACACCTACCCAACTCTGTATTACACATATCATTTGGAGGTATCCTGTGGTGAGGTTTAACCATGCACCAATTATGACTGGGAGAAAAGAAAAAAAGAATTAATGGAAAATAGTTTTGGATACCTGTGTTGTTTGGTTTTTTAAGAAAAAGATAATTTCTTGAGGGATTTTACACTAAAACTTGCCGGCCCACAACACGGCAAGTTGCAGATTGTCTAGGCAGAGGTCAGTGGATCATGACGTCATTTGCTAAAAAATTAAATCAAACTGGTGTTTGATGGCATGTTTTGGTACATTTCCTGACAGCTGAACTAATACGAATGAGACAATGCCCAGTGTAGTTTAACCCCTTGTGTACAGGGAGGATGACGCCATTTCCCGCCGTTTGTGCAGTTTCAATCCATTGTTGGATTATTGTTGATGTTACGCTTGACTGCACAAACACATTGTAGCGGTTCGCTTGGCTGCCAAAACCGCTGCGACACCCCGACGTCTCCCGTAAAAAAAAACGTACTCAAGGGGTTAAATAGTTCCTGGATATTTCATAATGCATGTACTGCATGCCATTTTGACATTTGTACTGGTACAAAGTAGACTTTGCGCACTTGTACAAATGTACATTAATATGCACCTCTGTCATTCTTGTGGGCACAAGTTGATTCCCAGCATATGCACAGTTCTCTTTCCAGATAATGCCAGTTTAGTTTTGCGGAAACTAAGGCTGTTTGATATCCATTTATTTTGATACCGAAATATTGACCCAAAAAATAATCGCGATATTCGATATTATCGTGATGACATCACTTTTTCCTTACCGGAGGAAGAAAAAAAATACATGAAGGAAGTCACCACGGCATCATGAGATCGGACCCACCTGGATCGGGCCCGCTGGGATCCGCTAAAATTTAATATTGGGGCCGGCCACCGAGATCGCGAATCGGGCCGGGGCCGGCAAGATCGGAGGCCGGGTTGAAAAGGCTTCACTCTTGAGTAGATGGAGTACTATGACATTTACCTTCAGTTGGCTTCTTTACGGCACTTCAGAAAGACTAGCGTTTGTTTCTATTTTGGCACTGTTGATTAAAAACAGCTGATAATTAATACCACGGATGCGTACCACACGTGAGCTGTCAAAAAAACATTGTGTTGTACGTCTTGTGTACACGTACATGTACACACAGTCGTACTTTCCCAATACGTGCAAGGACAATGCTTTGTGTTTCATATTGTTCCTTTAATATAACCAAACCCCATAGACTAAGCACGTACATTGTATTTCTGCGTCCAAGGACCGATTTCAACAAAAGACTTGACGTGCGAGGACTGAAAGGTTTCTTTGTATTTCCTTTCTCGTCTTGTCCTCGGAGATATATACAGAACCTGTACACGTACACAAGACAGACATTGCACATGCACTGCACATGTTTTAGTCTTTTCTCAAGACAAAGTTCACTACGCGTTAGCTGTGTGTACGTGCATTGTACTCTGGGAATAAGACGGTGGCATTCAGTGCGGTTGTTTGCACTTGATCAAGACTACACCAACGATGCAATGCAATGCATGCATGCACGCACGCACGCGCGCTATAATAGTTTAGAAAACTATTAAAAAACGACATGTATTTATTATTCCTCCATGGTACATCATACGTTATGTACTATTCTACCGTAAAATTTAATGGAAATAACTGAAATTTCAGGCAACTGGACTAATCCACACTTAATTAATACACACTTAGAAAAATCTTAGTGCGAAAAGCTAGTGATATTCTTCAGTATATTGAATTCCCCGATATTCTGGGGTTTTTTTAGCGACCGATTCGATTTTCGATAGGGAAAAAATAGGGAAATAATAGCGAAATATTGGAAAATATCGTCATATCGAACAGCCTTAGAGGAAACTACATTTGTAATCAGCAGTTAATTAAAGGGACGTGATTATCAGATTTTGTGCGATTCACAGACTATTGCTAGCAATACATTAAGTACTTGATATTAAAAAAACAAAAACTTTTTGACAACATAATTGGTCCGAGTCCGGGACGGAAATCCAATATTAGCATCCTATGTAAGCAAAGCATGTACAAATTACTCCAGCTTAAATTTAAAATTGATGAATGTGCTCCTAAAATTTCTGAATTGCAGTTTTATGAATTTCAAAGTACTTCTATACAATGCTATAGGCTCCTCCTAAAAGCAAAGTCTGCATCCTACAGGAAACAGAAAAGCACAGCATATGTTGAATACATGTTTTAATAAGGCCGAGTAAAAAAACCAACATGTTTCACGTCCGGGTTTTCAAAAAAAAGGAGGAAGAGGGGCTTTTTATTTTATATTTTTAAGATGGCTGCCATTTAAAAACAAATTCTGGCAACCGTTGGTGTTTCTCTGTTCAAAGACGCATTAAAAATGAAAGAGACATGTTGGACAAGAGAACTGATCATATTTAAAGTGTTTTTTTAGTATGTTTGTAGCACGATCAGCAAAAACAATAACAAATTCCAACTCGCAAGTATTTATTTTCCGATTGACTGGTTGACATTTTTGTTTTTTTTATATAAAATTTTTCTGTGGTAAAAAAAACAAAATACAGGCGGCCTCCAAAAAGGAAGCGGGCGGGGACGCAAAACATGTTTTGTTTTTTGTCCTGCCTAATTCATGTTCAGCACACTTCATATTTTTTCATTCTACTGCACATCCTTATGTCTCTCTTTACGGAGCGGGCGTGTCCAACTCCCCCGGGACACACACTTGTGCGAGCTGTGTTAGTATGCGGTGTGTATCACCGGCCCAAATTGGTTCCCCATAGAGCGGTTTATCAGCATTGGGGGCCATCTGACGGCTGAATATTGATTGGCTCCTTGGTACGTACATATATGTACACACTATGAGAGGTTAGCCATACAGAAAATGGGTAAAAATGTGCATGAATATACATATAGCCCTGCAATGATGACGAGCTTAGACCAATAAATCAGAGCTCTGCAAATGGAGAAAGATTGCCAGCATCCAGTCCCAGGTTAAATTTCAATATTGTAGTGGATTTGACTTTGGGAATGAGGGTGCTTGTCTACAGGGGAAATTATGCCATTGGTAGTGAATCATAAACAAACTAACATATTACAAATCAAAATGCTTTTAAATATGGCTGTGCACATCCGAACTGGGTACCCAAGTACATTGTACCTGAAGGCTAATTTGTCAGGAATCGATTCCAGATTATGGAATCAAGTACCCATAACCGAATTAATACTTTACTTTGTAATTTCTCAGACAACGAAAAAAAACGTTTTTGAATGTCATTTATGGGGAATTTTCAAAATGAAAACCAGGGTGCATGGAAACACAGAACAGATTAATGTTTATGATGCTTTCAAAAATGTAATTTACATCGAAAAGCTGCAGAGCTTACTGTACACGCTTTCTTCTTGCACCGATGTGGGAGTACATGTATTAACCCTTGCTCTATGAGTGTTGTTTATTGCAAGTCAGTGGTACATGCTATGCACTCCAGCTGCAGTGCATTGGAAGATTCTTTGCTTTACCAGACAATTGATTTCAAAGCTCCTACTGGAATACATTGGAGGGCACTTGGGGGGTTGCTGGTCATTGTTGTTGCTCACTTGACCAGCAAGTCTTGATGGAAATTGCCATTGTATTTATTATTAGTAACTTTGTATAAATTTAAATATCAATTTGAATTATTATAACATTATATACCATAACATTACTTAACATCAACCTGGTGTTCCAAAAGTACAGAGTGTTTTACTTCACAGCCTATTAGACATACATTGTACCATTGTACCCTCCATCTCACTCCAGAGGATTATGCATGTGGCTTTGCTTATCAGTGTAATACACTGTTTACTCACAGCATGACCAAGTTATCCTCTAGTTTCCTTTGGCATTCCTTTAATAGCCCTGTCCACTCTGGACTTTTTTGGTAAAGCTTACCGAGACGATAGGGACTTTTCCCATTTTAAGTGCAGACAGCCTGGGACGTTTTCCTCTCAAGCCCTTTTCACACTACACTGTTACCCGGGTAATTGCCGGGTTAACGAAAAATTCAACCCGGAGATTACCCAGGTAATATGGCGTGTTCACACTACACTTAGTGGCACTGGGTGGCATGGGTGGCTTGTGCGTAAAGCGCTCGCCTCTCACCGATGTGGCCCGGGTTCGATTCCCGGCTCAGACCATATGTGAGTAGAGTTGTGCGTTGGTTCTCTCCTGTGCCACGAGGGTTTTTCTCCGGGTCCTCCGGCTTTCCTCCCTCCGGAAAAATCAAACACTTTCGATCTCTGGCTGTGCTCCGTAGTCATATATGGGTCGATGTGGCCGGCTGCCAGAGGCGCCTTTACGTGCCTTCGACTCGACCACGTTGTAGCTAAGTCCTTTGCAATTCAGCACCCTAGATGCGAGTAAGGATGATTAGCCTCCTAAATTATTATTATTATTATTACTTCTCCAGGTTAGAAATTCTCCGGGTTAACTGCCTCAAAACCCCACTTAAAACAGGTAATTTCTAACCCTGCTCGTGAGGTGGGTTAACCCACCAATCTCAGGGTTAACGACGACCTTGAGACGATTCTCCAGGTTACTATCAGTAGAGTTCAATGGGAGTATATTTAGTGTGGTGCACCCAGAAAGGTCACGCAAAGCGCCCTCATGAGTCGTTATACTGACAGTTCGGTTATTTCTACCACGGTCTCGGTAAAATTTTCCCGTGTCGAAAGTCCAAGTGCGGACAGTGGTCACATTTGACCATTTTTCATTTTACCATCGTCTCGGTAAAACCTTCCAAAAAAAAAGTCCAGTGCAGCCACGGCTTTGGAGTGTACAAGGACTCCCCATTGAAATAATGTGACAGTTATTGGAGGACAACGCAATAAACAGGCGAATATTGAAGTGCGTTGGAGTGTAAACAAGAGCAAGGGTTAATTAATGTGCGGACCTTTACAAATGATTTAAACAGCAATTTCCGAGATTTAATTTTTGGGATTGGCTCTTTTTTTTACGTGTACCCGGGTATGCATGCTTTTTAAATTGGGTACCGAATTCCTGTACTACCCTGTAAATACACAACCCTACATGTACAATGTACTACAGCCCTACATGTAAACTCCTTCAGTTGATCTCACCAACAGTGGAAGTTACCCCCCTGGGTCTACATGTCTAAAAATTGGGACAATTTCTCTGGAATCCATTGAAAAATTATCCTCTGCAAGGGTGGTAGGGTTGGCAGTTCAAAATGTGGCCAACCTTACCACTTCTTATCGTACCCTTTCACTAGAGTGGCTTTTAGCCTTGTATTGGGTGATTTCAATTTTAACAAAAAAATGAATGACCTATTGTGAACTAATGATGCAAAAAAAACATTACTATTATTATTATTATTATTATTATTATTTATTTGACCACAACAAAGAAAATACAAACTGCGATACAAAAAAAAAAAAAAAAAAAAAAAAAAAAAAGTGGATGAAAAAAACCAACTAAAACAACAACAAAGGAACGTATAAACCATGTAATAAAAAATACCGATAATCATGAAGTAGAGGGCATGCACTTGAATGAAAGCTACATGTAGGCTTCCCTATGAGGTAAAAATAACCAACAGGACACATATAAATCACAATAGAAAACGATTATGTGGGTCAGGGACCGCAAAAGCGAATCTAATCACTGTTGCTCGGAAGCATGCGAACGTTGTGTTTTAAAAACACTTTTCATACTCGTATGTAAAGTCGCATCATCCCCCCTCCCAGAACCCCCCTTCGTGCCCCTCCCCCATTTGGTATAGCTCGCACTGCCATGGTAATGACCATCAACCAAGTCCTAATCCAATTTAAATCCACCATAACCTGCACTATCGCAGACTGCCTGGAGGGCACAGGAAACCTCAATGCCTATTCAATGAATGAATGGACTGCGTACAAAGCCAGGCTTACGCATCACATAAAAACCCCCCAAGAGCAAAAGAAAAGAAGAAAAAAGAGAGGCAATATGTACAGCGCATAGTTCAATAACTAGCTCCATCCCCCCCCCCCCCCCCACTCAATATTGCAAGACCACCGTGCAAACATGGTACTTGTAGCGTCACAACAGATACTGACAGTGACAAATCATCCCGTTTTCACTCTGAAATTTCTACGACAAAGACTTTGTTGTATATATGTGGGTCAATTCTATAAATTTGAGGTCCAAAAGTGGGACATTTGTGGTGTCCCTGTTAAACAGTAACATGTATAAGATTTTTCAAGCTAGCGGATTTACGCGTGCATATCGGACCATTTGCGTTGAACAAGCAGTTCAAATGATTCAACTCAAATCAACTGATTTGATAAAAACAAAATTCTTTCATAAAAATCATTTAGCTACAGTAACAAACATGTCAAAAATAAACTAAAGGTTTTAAATAAGATGTAGAGCCAATGAATTTCCGTTTCAGAAAAGTCAATTTTCCGTTTTGACAAATCTTCATTTCCGTTTCGCCCATTAGAACAGTGTACATGTACAAAAATCTGTTTCATTTCCATTTGACATTATTTCATACATGTAAATGAATGCACAATGAAAGAGGCCAATTCCGTTAATTCCGTTTGGTTTCCACTAAAACGGAAAATCATTGGCCCTAAAGATGGTTTAAACAAGTTTTTATGTTTTATCTTGAGATTATTTTCCCTACAAATGACAATTCTTGCTACATGTACTTATAAATAGTATTACTTTAACCTCTTTTCCATACATTAGCTCGTTTATGCCCATAGCATTACAGCAACACGCATGCTTTTTCATAAAACAGCTTGTTTGAATAATACCGATTGGACACTCAACAGTGCACGCTGTATGCTACATTCCTCCATGGTTTAGGTAAGTGTAGGCTTACAATAACGTTCGCGATGATGATTTTCACGTTGATTCCAGAGAAAATTTTAAATACATCAATAAACACTCAATTCACTTAATCGGAATGGAATCGTGTTTCCTGCTCCGAGTCGGCCTCAACTCCAAAAATGTCGGAGTCATTCAAGCCTGGGTTCGAAGTGATGGCAAACTGGATTAACGGGTGCACGGTGTCGGTTTCAGATAAAAAAAACTTACAACACTGTTAATAGCAACCCAGCTAATTTCAGTTTAATTTCTGCTCAGATACCCCAAATAATATGCGGTGGCACACTGTAGAATCTACATTTGGACAAACTTATGCTCCATTAACTTTCCCTAAACCCGTGGCACTTTTATTGGGAAGTGTCCTGAACCTGTCAAAATCCAACGCTGTGCAGTATACATGTACATGTACAATGTACCTACATGTACGCCACATCCTGTGTACTAAAGCCGTGTCCGCACTGGACCTTTTTTTTTTTTAAAGGTTTTACAGAGACGATGGTAAAATAAAAAATGGTCAAATGTGACTACTGTCAGCACTTGGACTTTCGACATGGGAACATTTTACCGAGACCGTGGTAGAAGTAACCGAGCTGTCAATATAACGACTCATGAGGGCGCTTTGCGTGACCTTTCTACATTGACGCGATTGACCTAAATCACGTGTGCCTTCTCATTTTTCCGATAAATGTGTACATGCAGGCCTACTACGTCTTTAGCACCAATCAAACTTCCGACTTTATCAATAATAATATCTGCCATGATTGCGACCAAAAGAGGAACAACGCACTGGAATTTGGAAACTTGCCACGTGCACCGCGCCGCGGTGAAGCAATGCAAAGCGCATGCGTGGTGTCCCAGTATAGCATGACCTCGCGCTCGGGCCGGATGTACGCTTTCCTGAGCCACTTTTACGTACCGACACGCACTGTCCGCACTGGACTTATCGTCTCGGGAAAAGTTACCTAGTCAGTTTTCCTGGGCAGCAGTTGCCCGTTAGAAATAACCGCTGGACTCAGGAAAAGTAACTGAGAGGAAAACGTCCTAGGCTGTCCGCACTGGATCTAAAATGGGAAAAGTACCCATGGTCTCGGTAAGTTTTACCAAAATAAGTCCAGTGCGGACAGGGCTCTAGGCTGTCCGCACTGGACTTAAAATGGGAACCCATCGTCTCAGTAAGTTTTACCCAAAAAAGTCCAGTGCGGACAGGGCTTAAGACAAATTAAGGCATCAGACAGTCAACTCCATGTCAAGTAATGGTGCCAAGCTCTACAGTCTAGTCCTGAACCCATCAAAATACAACACAACACGGTGTAAGATTTTGGTGGATTTGGAATGGTTAGGGAAAATATAGCTTTGGTTTTGCAACCATCATGTAACCTTCATGTACCGTCTATGTACATGTACATGTACATGTACATGTACATGTACATACATGTATGTACATGTATACATGTACAGAAGGGTCTGTGGTCCATACACCAGAAATTAATCATGTCCAAATACAGAGTACATGTGGCCCGTTACCACAAAATGGGAGTACATGTAAAGTAGCAAATTTTGAAAATCAAGATTATGGAATTTCCTCAAAGTACAGGTTAAGTAAGAGCTTTAATTTGATTGTATTGTGCGTTGTGGTATCTTGGTATCTTATTCCTAGCCGCCCCCCCCCCCCCCCCCCCCCTCCATACAACCTTTTCACAGTCTTGACCCATTGCTTTTTTTAAATGAAGCTCAAAGTTTGTGATCTGTGCACACTTTAACCAAAGTTCAAAAGAGAATTCCCCTTAAAAACTTTAGTTTTAATAAAGTTTTTTACATAGTTGTTAAAATCCCAAAATTTACTTTTCAGTGAAAACTTTTGTTTCTGCTTACATGATTACTTCCTTCATGCTGCTTGGAACTCAGAAAGGCATACATGTAGTGTGACATTGTGTGTACAGGTTCTGTTCTGTACGGTACACATACTTCCGAGGACAAGAGGAGAAAGGAAATACAAAGAAACCTTTCAGTCCTCGCAAGTCAAGTCTTTTGTTGAAATCGGTCCTCGCAAGTAGAAATACATGCTTAGTCTATGGGGTTGGGTTACCCTAACTCCCTAGGGTGTGTGGAAAATAATATTAAAATTGGAGGATTCAGGACTGTTAGGGTTAAAGGAACAATAGGAAACACAAAGTGTTGTCCTCGCACGTATTGGGAAAGTACGACTGTGTGTACATACAAGTACATTGTACACATGTACATGTACATCTGACCAAGGTGCTATGATCAGACATACAACTGTGTACACATGTACATTGTACTGTTATCATAATGTTTGGTTTTGGCAACCCCCCCCCCCCCCCCTCCCCCCACTACCCAATATGTAAAGTGTACGGAAGTGCACCAATGTACATGTACCAATTTACAAATGTGCGCAAAGCTTTAATTATTCCACAGGTCTCCGTGTTCTCTCACAATGCAGGCAGCAGTACATGAACGGTTCGAGTTTCTGAACAAGAGAAGCCCTTTGGATCACTGCCACTGATTCCCGCCCCCCCCCCCCCCCCCCCCCCACGCCGCCGTACGCCAACTGACAGCGGACCGAGGTACATTTGTAAGTAAAGCCCTGCACTTGCCACGGGCAGAAGTATTGCATGTTGAGATGCTGAAAGTAGATGATCAATTTGTACGAAAGCTTACACCCGGCGTGTATACAATGTCCTGTGTATTTGTGCCTTGATCGTGTGAGGGAAATCGTGGTTCGGTTTGAGCTGGAGTTTAAAGCGACACAATGCCTTGGTGCCCAGTTGGGATACCCAAAAAAAACATCCCTCCGAAAATTGCTATCATGGTTCAACAACTATATGACCAAAACTTCCCGTTACACGAAGTAAAATGTCGTTATGATAAATGTAAGTCTCCATGGCTATCTGATGGTATCTATAATTCTATTAGATGTAAAAATCACTCGTATAGAAAGTTTTTTAGAAACTAAAAATAAATCTATTTATATTTTTTTTTTCAAATTGAACAAAGAAACTAGCAGGAGCGGGATTCGAACCTAAGACCTATATAAAACTAACAAACTCACGGTATTAATTAAATCAGCAAAGAAAATTTTTGAATGCTGGTTACCGTGATCATTCTGCTCCATTATTTGCTAAATTAAATATATTACAATGTAATGACTTATACTAGCTTAATTTGGGAAAATTAATGTATAAATTTATGCATAATGCACTCCCTCCCTGTTTTAATTGTTGTTTTACTTTAACATCTAATATTCATGTATATAATACTCGAAGTAGTGCTAGGGGAAATTTGTTCGTCTATTACAATAGAACGTCAATGTCTAAAGATTGTGTTGTTCATCGAGGCATCTCATACTGGAATAGTTTAGAGAATTCTCTTAAAACATCACCATCTCTGTTTGTCTTTGTTAAAAATTTAAAAGCTTGATTCCTTGAGTCATACTTGTAATTTTAGTCTTATTAGTGAACTAATAATTTTGCCTTGTATCACACTAGTCTGTCTCTACGTACGTTGTGTTTCGTTGTCCTTTGTCTGGTTCCCTGGTTGTATGTTTGTCTGTCCATAGGTTAGGGCACAAAAGCGTTATACGCTTAACCTTATACCTAAATGTTGTCACTTAAATTGTTGCTTCTTTATGATTTAACTTACTGTGTACATAGTCTCTATCAAATATATTATTAAATTCCCTGGTAATTTCTATATGATTGTAAATATTGTAATGAATGACAACATTAAAATAAATGTTACAACAAAAAGATTATTCAAAAGTGGAATGTACCAGTGTGCATGACCATCCCTTGAAGATGCGCCGTTTGTCCGAAAATCGTGAACAAAACATCATTTTGGGGGTGCGAGTTTGGTTCGGAAACGTCAGACCGTCGGTGCCCTCTGTCTATAGCGTTCTGGTTGCATACAGGCTGCACTAAGCGACGCCAGTCTGAATGTCCACATGTCAATGCTTCGGATTTTACCTCATTTCTCCATAAATATTACACATTATGGTAGAATTTTTACACTCAGACCTTGGAAATGGGCAGAATTGTAATCAAGTCAATCACAAGTGATCACAAGTCACTTCACAATTCTGGACTCAAGCCATGCAACAAGCTATTCAAACACACCATATAACAAAAGAATTCATTTGTCATTATTCATCCAATGTACATGTACTTGTGATCTCCATTTGTTTCGCGTTGCTCCGTTCTTCATGCAACTTCACCGCGCTACATACCGCCCTCTTTTGACCAGCTTGTTAGCCGCTTTGCCTTTGTACTTTTGCAGTGGGGGGTAATTTTCGAGTGGCAGGGTATTCTGCAATTACTCCCTGCCTTTTGATCTGACTTGTGATTGACTTGATTACAACTCTGGAAATGGGTTAGGTAAAAATAAGTAACCAAAGATATTACATTTGAGGGATTCAGGGGCAAAGTGTGCCTTTCATCACGTCAATTTTAGGTGACGGAGAAACACAAATTCCTGATTCTCCTTGAATACCGTTGCCCACTGAACGTCATGTTAAAACTCTTTGACACGATTTATCCAATCTGTCAAACACAACAAAATTTTGAATTATTAAAGTAATTGTTTTAAGCTGTCAAACTATGTATGTTTTTATGGGTTAATTCTGGGGGAGTTAGGCCTACATGTACAAATGTACATGTAGTATTCATTCATCTTTTATGGACCAAACAATTAAGGCTTTGATTAAAGTAAAATCAGTAGAAATTTGAAAATGAATAAAAATAGACACTTTGCTGACACCATGACAACACGCTGTTGATTGCTTCATTCTTATGTCAGTTTGTTACAAATTTGTTAGCCTTGTTGTCTGACTATTTTTGTGTCGTGTAATTTTCATGGTTATTTTTAATGTGATCTTATTTTGCGTACAATTTAGTTCAATTTACACATGTACATATACATACAGTACATGTACTATAGGTGCTTATGGGTTAAGATTTGTGACTTTAAATATACAGGGTAAAAAAGTCAGTTTGATTTTTCTTAACCAGTTCACGCCAGGATTATTTTTCACGAGCCTGGGTGCCAGACGGGTTCAGGCCTTTATCTGCGGGTAGCACACCCTGGCCTCGCTCACTGCGAGCCGGTCGCTGACAGATATTTCCGCTGGACCCTTGCCTCAATGAGTGCGTGTATACACGTCATCCGACGCGAACTGGTTAAAATATCAGATTTCAACCTAAAAAGGTTGGATTCAATGCTTATATTGGAAGTACAAATATGTACAGCAACCCAACCACCTCCTTTTTAGATGCTGCATACGTGTCTATTCCCTATCTTTTTTGTCTTTTTTTCCACAAAATCAAACAAAAATGCAAAATGGAGCAATTGATAGATGTCAGGGAATTATCAGGTCGGGGAACTAGACTAGCTGGTTTGCATCCATTCACGGATGAGTAACTACATTGTAATTGCCTAACAAAATGTGGACTAACTGCAGTTGGTAAATTGGGGCAGTATTTGGATGGTCGATGGTCGGCCGACTGTCGCTGGAAATTC
The DNA here is from genome assembly GCA_037893225.1 of Hippasteria phrygiana. NCBI lineage: Eukaryota > Metazoa > Echinodermata > Asteroidea > Valvatida > Goniasteridae > Hippasteria > Hippasteria phrygiana. The sequence goes on from JAZGUH010000733.1 coordinate 286,322, forward strand.
CTACAAAATTTCACTTTTCTTGAAAATGACAGCACACCAGGCGCCATGATTTCACAGGATGGCTGAGACTGATATTTACTTACAGTCAAGTAAGGTACAAGTATTTCATAATAATTCAGCAGTTTTTTATTTTACATGTACTGTATGTTTGCAAATGCTGTACACATAACCTTTCAGGATCCACTCAATATCCCATTTCTAATTACATTTACACATAGTTAACTAAATGATAAGCATCTGTCACGGTCCATGTGCAATCAGTACACATACACCAATAAAAGATTTTGCAGTGAAATTTTTTTTTTATTTCTGCTAAATATATGGTCCAAAACCATTCCCAAGGCTCCTAATTCAATCATGCTAAGGACACATGAAGGACCATCCACTGGGCTCTTGACACTCAGCTACAGTAACTACAGTAATTTGCCACAAGGTTAATTGAAAGTACAGTATCCTGGCAAACCAATTGCAACACATCGCCCCGACCTTCAGCTAAAGGCCAGACACTGGCGCAGGGCCTATGGAAGAATGGAAAGGTCCCCAGCAGAATGGCAGGCTATTCAAGTACAATGTATTCAGAATTCATCTTATCAGGATGACGCCGATGGTATATAATGGATGAGAAGCTTTTAAAAGGTTCAACCTTTAAGGCCTTTTTTCACTTCAGCTGTCTTCCATTTCTCCTGATTTATTTACGGCACTGAATGAAGGACATCCAAGATAAAATGGCCATTTGACATTCAGCTACATGTAAATGTGTACAATTTTATCACTTTCGAAATATGCGGCAAACTTGAGCTGCGTTCACACTGGACTTATTTCTTATGAAATTTCACCAAGACAATGGTCAATGGTTATTCTAACCAGTGTTCACACTTTTTCCCCCCGAGCTAGCAATAACATGATGCATATCCACAGCCCTAAAATGGAACGGTGACAACACTAGTGAATAATGCAGTACAGTGGAACGGCGCTATAACGAACATTGCGGGATCCACAGATTTTGTTCGGTATAGTGATCGTTCAGTATAGCGATTTTCAGCCGCCGGTTACTTAGGGCCGACTTTGAACATGTGCCGGCCATTGAATCATGTAATTACATGTTCATACATGTACTTTCTAAGCTTACCGAATTCTAAAGCAACAGTTGGCTTTCCCCTTCTATTCCTTGAAGAAATAATAGCCACCTGTCACTCTTCTACATAAAGCTGCAGCTGTTTGGGAATTACAAACAGCCCAAATACCCGGAATTGTTTTTTTATCCATTGCCTTTTTTTTCCCAACAACAATGTTCGGTAAGTTTTGTACAACAAAATTGGGAGCCAAGGATGGTGTTCGGTATAGCCGAATGTTCGGTATAGCGGTGTTTGGTATAGCGGCGTTCCACTGTATTTGGAAGTATACTAGACAAATTTCTGATGGTATCTGTAAATTATGTAATATCTCATTATAATCTACCATGACTATCATAAAAAGTGAGTAAAGTGCATGAAGTCAACCCAGGGCAAAACCCAGTCCCAGAGCATACCCCGGGCCACTAGTGTTGGGCGACATGCACTTTTCTGGAGTCGACACTGGTCGGCAGCTTAAAAGTCGCCGACTTTTGGCAGATAAATTTTGGAAATTGGTTTGACACCAACATTTTTGATAAAAACAATCCATATGCCTGCTAATTAAAATCCATTAACTTTATCATGATATACAACAGTTAAGAACAGAAACTGTCGAAAAACCTGTAATTCCCAAATTCTAATAAATAAGGTGATTCTGGACCCTTTTCGTATGTATTTTCTAAAGGTATTGGACATAATTTACGCATAGACACTTTATAATACAGGTGCTTTGAAACCTGGGAAAAAAGTCAACTTTGTCAATATCAGTCGGAGACGCGACAAGCGTTACTAGTCGCAACTCCGACTTATAATGTCGACTGAGTCGTCCAATGCTACGGGCCACCCTGGATGAATCTCAAATTTTCAACTCTGCATTCAATCCAAGGCCAACCTCCCCCAACTCATGTCATCCATCTACTGTGAAAAGGCCTAAAGGTATTCAGTACACTGAATGACAGATAAAGCTGTACCTTGTGTGCAGTGTGCAAGTATAGAAGGCCACCAAGTAATGTAGGCCCTACTTGTACATGTATAGCGTTTTCACACAATGTATGTTCAACCCGTGTCGAAATCTACTTCTGACCCGTGTCGAAATCTACTTCCAACCCGTGTAGACTTCTTAAAATTTCAACACGGGCCAATTACGCTGCCTTTTCACACTGCTCAACGCAACACAAGCATTTGCGCTACACGTGTAATGTTTCGACCCGTGTATTGTGCGATCTATTCACACTACACACTACACACACGGCAGTTCTACACGGATCAAATTGGAAAATCTAACTTAACAACTACATATGTACAGTGTGTGGTGCTGTGCACGCACGCGCACTCCGATCTGCAGTTGCACAGGTCGAACTCAACCCAGAGGTGTTCGTGGGTTATTCCATAAATTAGGGTACCAACTTGCGCCATTTACAGGTGAAACCTAGTAAATGGCCCCCAAAATTAATATTTTCAAACATGCAATCTTTGTTATGATTTCACACTTATCAAGTGGGACATGAAATTAATGGTGATAGATTTAGATTTGCCAGTGAACCCAGTTATCTTTTTATTTCTCAGAAACATTACACAAATTTCCCGTGTAAAAGGGACACCAAAAAAGTGTGTCTTGTTTACACGTGAAACGTTCGGGCTAACACAGTGAATCTCGCTCAACAAGTTATTAATTCATTTAAATATAGTGCCATTTTTAAGCAGTATTAACTTGCTTTAACATAATGAAGGGCAATTTTTCATACACATACATGTTGTATGCGCACATGGTAGTATTTGAGAACAAAAACAACGCATTTCAACAACAGTTTTAAAATGTCGCAGCTTTGGTGTTCCTAATTAATATTAAGGACACCATACTGTCAGGAAATTAGTCAGATGTTTTATTCAGATATTTAGGTACAGGTACTATAATTTGAGCAACTAAAATAATTTGTATAATCACTGTTGGTAATACAAGGGAAACAAATATCACAATGTAAAGAGGGAGACCGGCCCCCACATTTATGGAATACTACAGCTTTCAACATGGGTCAAACTTCTCTACACAGGTCGAGAGCTCTCAACCCACCTCCTGAGCAGGGTTAGTTTTGGCAGGGATTGAGCGCTCTACACGGGTCAGTGCCGTGTTGAAATATTGTAGTGTGAAAAGGTCAGTCTAATTAACACGTGTCGGACCCGTGTACAACACAGAGATTTTCTGTAGTGTGAAAAGGCCTATAGTATACACAGTACATTGCAATTGAAAGTTAAAGGAAGTGTACACGATTGGTCATTGTTGCAATTTTCAGAAATGGGCGGATTTGGGGGTTAGTATTTTATAGTAAATATTGTTCCATTGACCTGTTCAAAGTTTTGCGTTGTTGGATGGCGAAAAAACCGAGAGAAAAACGGCGCTCGTTTTCAACCGTCGGGCGGATGATGGCCTTTAGTCAAGGCGCGCGTGGCTACCTGGACGCGTGATGTGCCCCGAATGCCAGCATGTCCGAATGCCAGCATGTCCAGGTAGCCATGCGCGCCTTGACTAAAGGCTACAGGGCAGTTTTCCAACGATTTCCAGATGGAAATCGTTGGAAAACGATATAAATTTCCACTTTTCTTGACAACGACAACACACCTGGGCCCAATTTCATGGCTCTGCTTACTGTTAGCGAAAAATCCCCGCTTGCTGTAGCAGAAAATTCTGTGCTTACGGCAAGCATATTTCACGTATTAGCAGAGAATTTTGGCTCCTGAGCATGCGTACATCCCGTAACTAAGGATTCTGTGCTTACAGGGCTAGCGCAGAAATTTTCCACTAGCGCTGTTAGCGCAAAATGGTGATCGTAAGCGCGGAAAGCTGTGGTTAGCAGAGCCATGAAATTGGGCCCTGGTGCCATCATTTCACAGGATGATTGAGACTACTATTAACTTATTATTTCGTAATAATGCAGTAAAAACACATTGGAGGATTACCAATCGTGTACACTACATTTAACCTAAAAATGGGAATTTCTCTTCACACCTTCTCACAAAAGTGGGAAAACATTTTTACGCCTTTTCACACTTGTGGGAAAATATTTTCACACCTTTTCTCAAATAATTTCCTATTTTGAATTCACAGGGGGGAAAAGTTGTGTGAGAAATGTGAAATGGGAATGTCAATGGAAATTCTTTTCACAAAATGTCCCATTCCCATTCACAGTGTTAACCCCTTGGGCACGGTATTTTACGGGAGACGTCGGGGTGTTGCAGCAGTTCTGGCAGCCAAATCGAACCGCTACAATGTGTTTATGCAGTCAAGCATGCCATAAACAATAATCCAACAATGGATTGAAACTGCACAAACGGCGGCCAATGGCGTCATCCGGCCTGGTGGCACCTTTTTTTTTTACGCATATGGCATCATCCGTACGCAAGGGGTTAACTTTCAATTGCAATGTACTATACATGTAGGCCTACACACAATGTAAAAAAATAAAATTATGTACACAAATCGTCACTGTTTTCACGAACTGACACTCACGCGCACCTGGGTGTCAGTTCGAAAAACCGCGTACTGAGTAAATTTCGGTTTCACGAACTGACACCCAGGTGTGCGCGCGCACATCGGACACTGACTCGCATGTAGCGGAAATACCATTCCAAGAAAAACGCTTTAAAAGCTTCGACACGAATCTACTCCATTTGTATACTTGTGGGTTTACAGAAACAATGAACTAGGGGTGTGCATTTACGGGTAGTTAAAGAACCGGGTACCTGATTGAAAAACTACGGGTACCCGTTAAAGAAACCCAACCCAAAACTTCCAATCCAGGAAGTTGCAATAATGTCTTTCTCTGAGATTCAAAAGTCTGATTTCAGACAAAAGTCTGAAAAATCTCATGCCTGTCCAGTAAACATGATCACTTCTCCGCCATTACATGTTCCGGTACGTGCATGCGCCGGCATATCACAAAAGACAGATGCTTTATACAGTTGTACATGTATTTATTGTGGAATGAGGCATGCTATTATGTCTGGTCGAGGCTCTTTATCCATACCCAGACTACAAAAACCACAACTGGTAAATTCCCTTTATTGTCAATTTTCGTGAGCGTCACGGTCATAAACATGAAATATGTGCTGATTTCCCATGTAGTCGGGTTATAATTTTGAAAATTCCTGACAAATAACATTCGAAACCTTTCCTTTTTAATTTCTGGGAAGTTACTATGCGATAATGTAAAGTTGTACGGGTACTCAATTCCATAATCTGGAACCGGTTCCTGACATGAACGATCGGGAACTCGGGTACCCGGTTCCGATGCACACCCCTACATTGAACTAAAAACCTCTAAACTCGTGAAATTAAGAATGGTTTAAGTTCGTGAAAATGGAAAATGTGGTTAGCGCGCGCTCCCTACTTGGGTGTCAGTTCGTGAAAACAAAAATTACTCTGTTCTGTAAAATACGCGCGTGCCCTGGCACTCACGCGCTAGAGAATGTCAGTTCGTGGTATTGGTGACGAAATGTACATTCCTTTAAAAACCTGGGAAGCTGATTCTAATCAATGGAGTCCAGGATTGTACAGCATGACCCCGAGGGTCGTCAAAGTTTGTACAGTCAATTTGGGTTGCTTTCCTACTCAGCTTTTCAAGTAAAGTCCAATTTTATATCCAAGATCACGTTTCGCACATTTTTTCCCCCAGTCTCTGATAAAACCACTGCCTCCGAGGGATTTGTGTGTCCTTGTTATGAACAGCCCATGTGATGTACATGTATAATCCACATGGATTACTTGATAAAATAACCTTATTATGTTGTTCCACACAGATTTTATGGGATAGTGATTTAAATGTTGACAGACATCAAAGCACATGTGTGGTTTAATAAATCGGTATTGTTATAAAACTCAACCTTTCTATCATCTTTTGTGCTAAAACGTCTTAGTTTAGCAAATAAAATGGTATCTTTGACCAAAAATTGTGCCCCCCACTTTTCCCCACGAAAAACCAGTGCAGCGTACCACGTGACCTTCTACATCACATATAGAACGTGCAGGTCGGCACTGGGGTCGCGAACTCGCTGACCCAGTGTTGTCTCTATGTAGCTAGCTATATACGACGATCAATAAGAATTATTCTCATCTTTCAAAGCAAATTTCGCCGCTGTAGTCGATATGCCAGAACCGTGTATTGTTGTTGGTTGTAACAATACAAACAAAGATTGGGCCAGCGAGAAATTAAGGAACATATGGACTATCCAAAGTGAAGCGTGATCTGCATGATGACTGCGATGCATGCCTTGCACATGCAGTTCTTCCAAACGCAGGCTACTTAAAAGGGTGCCGAATAAAGTCTGTGAAGATGCCCAGCGAAACCAAGCAACAAAGAGCAGAAAATTTGGCCAAACGAAACCTCAAAAAGATGAGTCTGTTGGGCACTAACATGTAGCCTGTCCGTCTGAGTTTGCGTGGAACAAAAAGCTGCCTCATAGAGAAATAATTCCCAATGTAAAATTTCCTTTTTTAATTCAGGGGAGTATTAAATATACAGTTTCCTGCAGCTTGAAAATTCCAGCTCTAAAGGCTCATGACATGTGAGATTCGCCATTGTAGCAATCTCACATGTCATAAGCCTAGAGCTGGAATTTTCAAGCTTAGTTTCCTGGTGCCACTTTTTTTTCACCAGACATAACCCAAATTGTGATGAGTGTAAACTGCACGTGCAACCTCAAAACACAACACTTTGGGGGGCTGACAAATACGTAGGCTGGAGGCAGTATTTGTTAAAAATCTGTTTACATGTATAAAGAAAATCACTATTCCTGATTGAGAAATATAATTTGAACATGCACAATTTACATCATGTTGCAAAAAAAATGCATTCAGTGGTTTGCATATATCCTTAGGTAGGATATAGCATTATTTTTGTTTTCGCAGCTGATAAATGACGTGGAGAATATGAGTTCAGCCATCAAACACTCAAAGAACTGAATTGCCAGAGACATACATAGTACGAGTCATCTGATGAACGATGAAGAGCCTGGATGCAGTTTCTGGACAGTTTTTGGGGCGGGGCGTACATGGACTGATTTTTTACCTTTCGGGGTAAAATTTAGCACTAAAATACAAAAATTAATTTAGTTCTTTATTGATTACGTATTAGGCATTAATGTAAGAATACTTTTACCTCTTTTTCAAATCCTATTTCTGTATGACTTTTAACCCCTTGAGTACGGTTATTTACAGGAGGCGCCGAGGTGTCGCGCCGGCCTTTGCAGCCAAGCGATACGGCCACAGTGTGCTTGTGCAGTCAAACGTAACAAACACAATAATCCAACAATGGATTGAAACTGCACAAATAGCGGCAAATGGCCTTATCCGGCCTGGTGGCAATTTCTTTTTTGGATTATTGTGTATGTTACGCTTGACTGCACAGGCACATTGTGTCCGTTTCGCTTGGCTGCAAAAGCCGACACGACACTACACCCCAGCGCCTCCTGTAAATAAGGGTACCTAACGTTCTAATAAGAAACCAAACTCCAGTCTGCGTTTTTGCAGGAATATTTTTTTACAAGTGTCAAGGGTTTTAAAGAACAGGAAGAAAAACCTCTGGCCATAAAAGTTACCTTTTTTGACAAAAAATGCGGCATTTGACACTGTTAAGCTCCGTAACTTTTCTACTAAAACAGCACCAGAGTCGTATCTGTACGTTAGTATATATATTTTTTCTAATATTCGAACCGGCAAAAAAATATTCAAATATTCGTTTGACGATCGAATATTCAAATATTCGGTTGGCGATCGAACATTCAAATATTCGGTATATTTGGGGCAGCCCTAGATGGGTGAATTAAAAAACTATAAAAAAACAACTCAGGAAGCGTTTCTGATTGTCTAGCGTTGCACGCAACTTTAGAACCGATTTCATTTGCGCAGGGCATGCACATGTACATGGTTCTCCACGGAGACAAATTTATGCGGGATGGCAGCTGCCTTTGCAAGGTATTTACCGTCAAGCCCACAGCAAGGCCGGTGATCACTACACCATCCTCGCAAACAAATTGGGCATTAAACTTAGGGCCTAATGGTGAAATCATTAAATTGCCCATTTCTAAAAGGTCTTAATGGTAATTTGTTCAAGGGTTCAATTTTCGGCTGATCGCAACATGTTTTAATGTAAGCCAACAAAATCAGCCGTAGTCTTCTGTACTGCAAGTCACCCTCAGTACCGTACGTACTTTGACGGAAATCAAGGTTTTTTTTAGCCGGGGAGATCCAATTGGAAGGCACTGTTTGAGGACAACCAAAACGACATCGCCATACATCATGAATATTTGATTAAACTTGAATATTCATTCCCAACATGGATATATGTACAAGGCGACATGTATGCACAAGGTGTGATAGTCTTTTTATTTCTCTACCTGAGTGTTACTTTATCAATTCAAGTGGTTTGAGGACACTTTTTTATGATGCCATAAAAGGACTGTTAACTAACACCGCGTTTACACTGGATCCAGCAAAGGTGGATCAGGTTTTGCGGGGTAATAAAACCACAGGGAAGCTTACCCGCAAATAAACTGTGCAGTGTTTACACTAGATCCGGATCCTCCTTCGGTCCACCATTTACAGCGGACGGAAGGTCAATGAGTGTGTGCAATAGCCGACCTTGCATTCATTTTTCGCAGGCTATTAAATCAGTGTAAAAACGTAACATACTTTGTACGTAAATGCTTGCCGTTTGGTTACGATTTTTGTTGAATCATTTGTTATTTTATTGTCGCTTTCAATACGAGATATGGAGATGGATGCTTTCATTACTGCCTTAATCATGTTGGTTCCCCTGATATTATCGTACTTTCGGCATATATACATCTTTAGAGAATGACCGTCATGGAGATGGTACGAGTCGGGAAAACATTGCCTGCACATACCAGTTCTTCCTTGCTATTTTCTCATTTAAAACTCCCTAGGGTGTGTGGAAAATCATATTAAAATTGGAGGATTGAGGACTGTTAGCGTTAAAAGCACTTCCCCTTTTCTTTACAAAAAGAACACAAGGTCTGGCCAGAGAAGATCCCTTGGTCACGGCCCTGAACCTAAACTCCATCCCATTTGACTCTAACGCGTAACATAAATGCTGCATGTATGATTAGCCCCCTCCTAATAAACACAACGCATTTGCAGTGCAACACGGTTCCGGATGGGGCCAGCGCAGCATGCGCAGCTCCTCAATAAACATTATTTTTTTCGCGGACTTTCAGGCTTCCTATAATCCACTGCATCACACATACCGGATGTGGTTGTTTCAAATTGCGGGGTCTGATCCACCAATTGCGTTTACAATCAAGCATTGCGGAGTCTGATCCGGATCAAATCTCCCCCGAAAGGGGGATCGAGAAAGGTGGATCAGATCCAGGTCAGACCCCGATCCACCTCGCGTATACACTTGCAGTCGATCCCCCTTCGATCCTCCTTGCAATCCCTTTGCCGGATCTAGTGTAAACGCGGTGTAAAAAGGTTGTATCGTAAATTGGGCGTGATCCCTGGCTATACAGCATTATGGGTTTATGACTTCTTACTAGCGCCCACCCGAACAAAGATACTGACAATTTGGGAGACCGCCAACATAGGGCAAGATACATGTACATTTTGTAGCTCATTTGGTAGCACGCCGGTACGGTATTCCAGAGGTTGCAGGTTCAAATCCCGCTCCTGTCAGTTATCTTTGTTCACTTTGAAAATGTTATTAACGTTTTATTAACGTTATTAATGTGATATAGTAAAATAAGTAAAATAGTAAAATATCTACATATATGTAAGGGGTGATTTTTTTTTAACGAGCAGGTACACATGTACATGTACATGGTACATGTACATGTACCAGTACCCTAAAGTCCATAACGGTACCTCGCACAGGGTTTATACCAACTTACTGTGTGAAGAAATTTTGATAGTCCATGCCTATCCTGGACCCACATTACATTGCAATCTGTTTAAATCCCTCCTTAATTAAAATGTATTGTTTTAGCTTTTCATAAGATGGAATTTGCATTGGGGTGATTGGGTTTTGCCCTTCACCAACGTATTTTACAAACAATACTCAGTGTTGTCCCGAGAGAATAATTGGAAAAAATCACTCGGGTGGGACTCGAACCCACGACCTCCTGCTTTCTATTGTAGACGTCTTACCACTTGACCACCGAGCTTGTCGGAGTCGGCAGGCTGGTATAGAGGGAGTATAGTGTTTGTAAAATATGTCGGTGAAGGGCAAAACCCAATATTGAATTTGTTCTAGCTTGTTCTTCTCATTTATCAATTATCGCTCAGGTGATTTTCATTTTTGCCCTCCGAATTTGAGACAAATCCCAACAATCTCATTTCATATCAGTTGTAAACGAATCGTATTTTCTTCAGATCCTGCGTAAGCACAAAAGTATTGGATTTTTATTTCTAGGGGTATTCTGGAGTCCAGGATAATTTGAGATATATGAAAATGAACTTTGAAATTAGATATGTTGCTTGTCAATGGCATTTGCTTCAAATCCCACACGAAAAAAGGAATGAACTTTTCTGAAATCTTTTTGCCGAAACACTTACAATGTAAACACCCCTTCCATGATTTTCCACCACTTCTCCCAAAATTTATGAATGAAAAAGCCGACACTGTGATGTGCCGTCGCCACCACGTGCGCGTAAAGTTCATCGCGTAAAGTGCTGCTGCCAACCACGTGTGACCTTCACTTGCAGTCAGCCAGGATTAGACTGGGGAGCACAACAATAGCCAGCAAGGAACTAGGCAGTCCAGCAGTTCCGTTTGAATTCATAGACTGAACAGGCCGACGGGCAGCTGTGTGATGTTCCATTACCAGTCATGTATGCATCTTGAAAGCACTCCCTCAAATTTTTGAGTCGGGCAAATCTTCCAAATCGTTAGGCGTTGCCTGGAATGGACTTGAACGGAGCAGCGATCAGCGATCAGCTATCTCAAAGCTCTAGTCGACTCCTCAAAATATAATCGCAATTCCAATTTTCCAATGTTGGAGTTGATTAGAGTCGACTCTGCACCGGAGTCACCCCAGCCTACTCTATTATAATGTAGATGAACATGGGGCCTAACATTTTTAAATGTATTAAATGGGAAGTTGACAGATTTTTACACACAAGACAATTTACTCAGGTAGGTGTGCATGCAAAAGTGGGACTAAGCGACACCACTCTTTCAAACAAAACCTACACAGTTTCACATTCTCACACTTGTCTTGTGAAGGTGTGAAGGTGTGAACACCCTACATGTACCTGCACACCTGTGTGCAATGTTTTCTGGGATCAGAAGCCTGTTTCCCACATGCCCGCTTGTTTACTCATGATTTAGGTCAGTGCCACAGTCGGAAGGATCTGGGGAGAGGATTTGGCAAGTTGACCACTTGGCTCATTTGTTATGAGAGATCAATGACACTGGATGCCAGAATTGACTTGCACTTTGCACAAATTGCTAATACTGAAATATGGTATGCAGAGAACTTCTTTGTGGTATTAAAATACTTATAAATTCAACAGCAACATCTGACTAGAGACAGAGTGTAATGTATGAATGTAAATTATGTAAATGTTGGGCACTATTATTAGTGGATCTACCTGTAGTTTTCTATGCACTATCGTTACAGAAGCATGACTGTGTGTAAATGATTTATCAGTGGATTGAATAGATGACGGCATACATTTACATACCATATTACTTCTTTTATCTCAAATTGAGCTGTAGCGGTAGTCTACAGATTAGCGTGTATTTTTGTGAGGTCCCTCGTGCAGTTCTAACCAACTTTTTTCCCAATTTTTTTTGGGGGGGGTGGTTTTTGTTTGTTAAGGAAAAGTCTATTAAGCTGTCGGTGAAAAAAAACTTCAATTTCAAATAACCATATCCACTGAAAACATCTTATGTCTGCCTAACTATAGTTAGCCTTGGCATTTTTTTATTGTACTGATCGCGGTTTATGTTGCGCACTGGATCGTCTAATGTGGCGCACTGAGTTTTTCCTTCAAGCAACTTGTGTGAGTAATAGTTTTTACCCCAAATTGCACAGAACATAAAATTCTGCCGAGTTTAAAATATCTGTCCACAAATGTTGAGTTTACTGACCCGTTTCAAAGTTACAATTCTTTTTTGACACGCTTTCCCAATTTTTATTTTCAAGTGCGCAGTGAACCCTTTTAAAAAGTGTCAACAAGTCCAAAAATAACTTTCTGACAAACAAGAAGTTGGGTATGTGAACAGAGATAATAGTGACATCATAATCTGTCAACTTTAAAACAGTCGTGTTACATTTTGGATTTACTGAAATTTGTTGAAGTGCGCCATGTTAGAAGACCGTGGGTCAGATTTTGTCCCCAATTTCCAGACACCACTTCTGGACGAAATTTCAATTTAAGATGCTAAAAAGCCTCCCATAATTCATGAAGCAAGGTTTATTATTAAATACTAGTGCCAATATTCAACTGAATGAGCTTGAAGTTCATCAACAAAGAAGTGTGTCCAAACTGACGACAGTCGGGAAAAACATCATTGGCAAGTTTGACTTTATGAATTTAAACAGATAAAGCCACTTGTGTGGACACAATTGAGACCACTTGTGACACTTCAAGTTATGAAATTGTCCACAAATTTATAGAAATCTGAAAGTTTTAACCATCCAAATTTACAAACTCAATTCTTCAACTTACCAATTGTGTCTGACAAATTAAACAAAGACATACTATTTCAAAGATCCCCCTCCCAAACAAAACGAATTCCAGGCTTTCAGAATTTCCACAGAATGTTGATAAATATTTCCAGACAGTCTCATCTGTTTGTCTGCATAAAACCTTCGTGCTGTAAGTGCCTGCGATGCAATACACGCCTAAATCATTGTTAGAACACTGCCATACACTATGCACGTAAGCTATGCACAGGACTTCCTATTCAGCCCGTGTGTGTATGTAATACCCCAAGCCAGCTGACTGAATGACCGAACGACAAAAATCTACTATAAATCCCCTATTTTCCCTGCCTCGTAGGGACCTTTAATCAGCCCCTACCACCGCGAAATCCGGCAGACGAGTAATTCAAAGACCACTCCTTACCCTGGTGGTGTCTCCAAGCCCGATTTCGGTCGGTTTCCGTCAAATATTCCGATAGAAATCCGGGGAAGATGGATCTCGGCGACCAAACAACGTGCAGGCACTGGGGTTGCATACCGCGCACGCCCCGAGCCATAGGGCCGTCAATCATAGTGCGGTGACGGGCGGGGCTTACGTCGGTAAGCCCGCCCACCGAGTGCCGTGAGCGCACGTCACACAGTAGTGCGGTCGCGCTCGTTTTAGCCCACCTGTCATCTGTCTTTTAAGCTGGAAGGAAATTAACGGGTGTTAATTACATTCTCTCGCCCAAGATTTTGATGAGATTGTCTACGTGCTTGCAGATGATGGGTTGGGTTCGTCATGGTTCCCGCAACTTAAATGCCAGAACCTCTATTACATGTATCATCAATCTAATGAAATGAAGCACGTTTGTGATCCCAATTACTTTGGAATTGATTATAAAAACATAATTTCATCGCCGGAAGCCCTCCAACTTCCAATTGGATAGTAAGTGAGCAATTAATTTTCATTACAAGGGAGCCATATATTGGAAATAGAAGCGGTTTTACATGATTTAAAAAAAAATATATTGGCAATAAAATTCAATGCAAATGTTTATTATTTATTTAGCCTAACTATGAAACATCAGTCAAGTATCTAGCACGGAGGGGAGTGCAGGGTGAAATTCCACCACCACTGGCGACATTTTTGCTTTTTGTTAGGCCTTTTTTTTTTTTTTTTTTTTACATTCACAGTCTGTAGGCCTACACAACCCCATCCCACTCTTGCCGACGAATTTAGGGCCATGTCCCCGACCCGAAACCATTGTTTGAGTCAAGTCCAACAATTCGAGTAGGGGCCTACCAAGTTCTGCGAGATTTTAGAGCCAAGTACGGGCCAAGTCCGAGTACATTGATGATCGAGTCCTGGGCCAAAAAGTTCGAGTCCGAGTTTTACAGGCCGAGTACGAGTACTAAAACAGTCGAGTATGGGCCGACTATACGAGTACACCATATGAAATAAAAATGCCAAGTTATGTTCGGAACATTATTATAATGTACCTGCATCATTAATAGTCTAAACTGCAACAATCCAGAAGACTGACTATTTCACTCTATTTCCATGTTTTTTATTTACTTTTTATACATGATGAACCCAGACTCAAAAAGTTGTACATCACATGTGATTGAGCCAGAAATGTCTCCTTTTGTGAATTTACAAAACAGCCCAAGTGTAGTTCCGGTATCAAAAGAGACAAATAACGTTCTTTCCGACGATAGCAATCTTAGGACAAATACCTTTTCTGCCCCCAAGGCAACTTATGCCTTTCTTGGTTGAGTGCGGGTAAGATTTCCGACATAAGTTACGGCCTAAAAAATATTCGTGGCTCATCACGAAGACTTTAAAACTACGATTTTTAAAAGTAATTTCCGAGGTTTAACAATGAGATGATTTATTTTGAACAAAAGACTAAATCAGAAAGATGGCAGTGGCATAATTATAATGGTGTGTGATTCACGTGCTCAGATTAGTGTTACACATTCGCTCCCCTCAAAATCGCAGTCCACTAAATAAATAAAGTGCATAATTTCCACCCTGCTTGTTATACAAAAAGAAAAACTGGTGAGTTGAGCTGAAACAAGTGCACGGTCACGAACCGTGCGTTACGTTAGCCCGCCAAAAGAAATAACAAACGACGCGTGTCCCATACAGGCCCACGAATGTCAATCAAATCCTATTATGTTCGTATAAGTCTCGAAGGATTCAGGAGCAGGGAATTTTCATCAATAATTCCGGTGTCATATGAAAATCAGACTCCTATGAAAATCGGACTCCTTTTCCCTATTATTGGTTAAACCCTCTCACGTGACCGGCCACTCACCTTCACTTGGGCATGTGCACTGCTATCAATTATCCCGTATTTCATTGACTGAAATTCACGCTACACCTGTCTAATTTCGACGCTTTTAGTTCTTCATTTTCTTGGGG
This sequence comes from Hippasteria phrygiana, assembly GCA_037893225.1. Taxonomy (NCBI): domain Eukaryota; kingdom Metazoa; phylum Echinodermata; class Asteroidea; order Valvatida; family Goniasteridae; genus Hippasteria; species Hippasteria phrygiana. The sequence goes on from JAZGUH010000733.1 coordinate 301,505, forward strand.
ATCGTTATATAAGGCACTTGATGAGAGGTCGCAACCACACATTGCCTAAGAGTCGGAAAGGCATTTCCTCATAAAATTGCTGTGGTTTAGAAAGACTATCAAAAAGTACAGTCATGAACACGACCATCCCTTCAAAATGCGTCACTGATTTTCAGACAACGTATATTTAATGGATGATAGTGTACACTATAGGCCTATTCTACTTTTTATTGATCTTCCCAACAATAGTAATTTTAGGGCGAACACTTTTTCAGGGTTCCCACAGAAATCTGAAAACCAAATTCCATGACTTTTCCAGGACTTTCCAGGACTAAAATATGACAATTTCCATGACATTTAACGCCATTTTGCAGAGAAAAGTTGTTTGGTATTATGACACTGATGAACCGCTGATGTTGGGCTAACCATTTTGTTAGCTTTTGAAAAAAATTAATTTTAATTAATAATGGCCTTCTCCTCACATCAAAAGCGGTCCGTCAAAAATAACCCCTGCATGATCTTGATTTCCATGACTTTTATTATTTTGCCCAATTTTCCCATGACTTTTCCATGACTTTCCAGGACAACTTTTTTTCCAGGATTTTTCCATGACCCGTGGGAACCCTGCTTTTTGTAGCCCAATTGTGCGTCTCCATGGAAATGTGTCCCTTCAATTTTGTTTGTAGGCTTCTAATAGGCAGGCACGCGAGGTAATTTTTTTTATTTCGCCAGGGTCACCAGGCAAAAGGGGAAATCATCATGTAGGCTAGGAGAAATTATTCTAGTAATACAGGAACAATTTATGAGGTGAAATCTCAATTAAATAAACAGCCAAAAAATAGTCATCATAGAGGAGAAATTGTGTGGGATCATTAGCCAAGACGCTATTGTATCTTTTGCCCAGACACAAACAAATATCGGTCCAAAATAAAAAATCACAATTAGATAAACTAAAATAGTGTATTCAATCACGGATTTTTATTTCAGAATCTTAACTGCGGATCAGTCCGAAAAACATTAATGATTTAGTCCCATAAGGGGTCAAAAGGTGATGATAAAAGTTAAAGAGTACCTGACCTTTCGATTGTAATACGTCCCTTCTTAAGGGCTGTGTAATCAATATTAAACAAAATGAGTTTACTGTAATATGACTTTCAGTTTAATGAAAAGGTTGTCTTATTTTCTCTGATGGATCCGAGGCCAATACATTTTTGTTCAATTGGGGCACTGTAGTATTACACAGAAAAACCATCCCCGATAGATTTGTCGACGGTACGAGCACTTTTTGTATCACCACTTGTCACATCATAATTCCTTCTCGCATACATGTACATGTACATGTACGTGCGGTCGGCCGGCCGGTCGCATCGCGCAAAAACGGTGACCACACTCCTCATGACAGCTGCCATTAATCCACGTGACAACTGCTGTGACTCAGACCGCGCCCCTTTTTATATTAAATCGCACGCACTAGCCGTTGGCTATCTTGTGCGTGTTGTCTCGTCAGTCGTGAGTTAAGTGGGACACAGTATTAACCCGAAATGGATTGTTTAGCAAAGGAGAGATGAGCGGGCAAATAAAATAGAGCAAAATACTTCGCAAATATTGCCGTACGTGCAAACAAGCAGTCTGTGGCAAGGAACATTACGGTCACGGTACAAAAAGACCAGGCTAGATTTGTCCCGGCAGTTCCAATTCAGTTGAAATGGAAATATTAGCTACAATTACGCCTCGTGTAAACACTGTTTGTGTCTGATAATAAAAAACCTTTACCGAGAGTTATTGTTGTATCAAGAACTTCCTTTTGAGAAAACAAATGTGAAACACAATGCAAATGGAATTTCCCTAACGTGAAAATGAAAGCGTTATTTGGAATCACATTTACTGCAATGACACACACAGCCCATGCTTATCGAGAGAAAATTAAATTATGCTAAAAGGTGGAACATTTCAAAAAGGTGGAATAATTCAACTTCATTAATATGACACAAATGGGGTTTTTTCTCCACAGTTAGTTACTTTACTAAGTCAAATACAAATTCATTATTCAACAACTTTTACTTTGACAATTATGGTACACCTTAGGCCTATAAGCAAACAGTCTGCCTTCACAGATATTTTAAAAAAATAAATAAATCCAGCTAGTTTATGCGTGTTGTACGCTTTGACACAGGGTTACAGGTGGCCCGGTGGGCAGTAATACGAAGTGACACAAGTGGAGTTGGCACGTTTTCGCCATAATACAAATTAACCACAAATAGTATTTTCTCAACCTGCCATCTATTGTACAGTTTTGGGCCATGTGCCTCTCCTTTGCAATCTTCAATCTAACCCTAAAAATAAGCTGGTACGGACGAATTTCACATTAGTCCTGTCTGCGCACATGCCGGTTGGAAGCAAGGCTCTGCAGTGCTAAAATAAAATTAAAATAAAAACATGTACTATTCAACAACTTCATTATGCATGAATTATCATGTCATAAATGGCAGCACAATGTTCAGCATAGTAATTTTTTTGTAGCACTGAGACCCTCACTTTCAAACCCGGAAATGTGCAGATCGGTACTATTTTCGTCATTTCGGGGTTTGTCCCGCATTATAATTTCCAGTTAGGAAGGTGAAGGGCCCATCTTGTATATAGATATGCATCCTGTTAGAAAGTATGTGTAAAATGTTACTGAACCCCCCCCCCCCCCCCCCCCCATTTTGAGGGACCAAAGACTTTCGGGTAAATTTTTACGAGAATTTTAAACTTTGTCTAAAAAGATTGATATGCACTCTCCCACACACAAAAATCCAGCTTTAGGCAACTGCTGATGTTCACATTCTCCATGCTCTTAAAACAAGTTCTGGAAATCAGATATTTCAGTGGATAAAAAAAAAATACATACAACACATGCAAAGTGTTGAAATTTCAAAAGCAGAACACTCCGCCAATAGCTTTTTTCCCCGTTCTGTATCTCTGTGGAACTCTTTGCCCGGTGCATGTTTCCCTTCATCTTACGACCTTTCCTGCTTCAAGAGGAATCTTAATTCCTACCTCTTGAATCACCGAGTCTTTTTCTTTTTGTAGCTCCGTACCTCAAGTGGCTTTTAGCCTTGTTTGAGGCAAACTTGCATAAAAAATTGATTGCAGATATTTTTGTCAAACAAAATAATAGTTACCTGCATGAGCATCACCAGAATTATTTTTTAGAAGGGGGCAAAGCACTCACCAGAAAGCAGCAAAGGGAGAAATCACCAGCCGTGGAAAAATATATCACTCAACACTTTTTTTCAAGACCGGGATGCCCAGGCCTATTGTATATAGCCGTATTTTAGGCCCCTTTCAGCAGGTTTCAAGTGTTAATTAAATATACATTCAATTGAGTGGGACATTGACTATGACCCCCTTTTTTTATTATTTAATTTTTATATTTTCCTGAAAGTAAATGCAATCATATTAAAGCTTTCATTGGATGTATTATGTGTTGCTGTAGCTCATTCTGAAGGCCACCCTATAACCTTTTGAAGCTGTTAGAGTCTTGACCCACTGTTTTGAGAAAATTAAGCTGAGAGTTAATGAACTATGCACACTATAACCCAATTTCAAATAAAACATTCTAAAAAAAAAAAATTGCCCCTGCAAATTTGTTTTTTTCGATTTATTTCAGTTTTTAAACTTTGGGATATGATAGAATAGGGCTGTTCGAATTTACAGATGATGTTGATTGCTGAGAGAAATCTGCGTCACTTTTTATTTTTATGTAGATTGCGTATTGTAAAATCAAACAGCAAATTATTTCTGCCATGAAGTACCAAAAAAGTGATTTTTGAGAGGTCATAGGATGAACTCACCTTTTGTGCCTAGTGCTAGGCTGGACACAAAAGGGGAGTTCGTCCAATGACGTCAAATTGATTGCTGCCCGCAGTGACGACTTTTAGACAAATGGCACCAGTGGGCTAGAGGGGACTTGATAAAAGTAGCTCTTAATTTGCAATACGCAATCTACATAAAAATGAAAAATGACACAGACTTCTCTCACCACTGAACTTTCTCTTTAAAAATGTTATAATCCCAAAAACTAAGTTTTCAGCTAAACATAATTTCTTTTTAAGTCTTCACCCTTAAAAGGCTGATAATAAACAACAACAAACTGCCAATTACACAAACGTTATCAGTACCAAAAATTTGTCCGAAATAACTGGACTTTTTAAATTCAGTATGACCACAGAAACGTGGCTTGACCATCGTTAACTGACCAATCCATAGAGCCACACCCCTCGACATACTAACCAATCCTAGCCATGTGAGGCACATGTCAGTCACGTACGTCACTTTTGATTGGTCAACCGGTAAAGTTTAATGAATCATCTACTCCCTTGTGACAAAGGTCGTTCAGGAACCTGCATCAAATTGCACACACATAGTTTCACTACCGAAAAGCTCACGACAATAACACCAATTTTTTTTTTCAAGTTAAAAAAAATTCATTATACATTTCCTTGCATAGATTGTTAGAGAGGTGCAGCACAGGGGGGGGGGGGGGGGGGGGGGGGGGGATTCAGTGTCCCCGCCCAAAAGCTGCGAACCCTTGAAAAACTCAGCATGTCCCTGAACACCAAGATGTGATATTGAGAACAGTTCTCAAAACCCTGAGCAGAGCACCTCCTGGTTCCAATCTCATGAAACAAAGTCCACATTATGCAACCAAAGTTTTCATGATACGTCAAAAACTTCCTGTATGTCGGCATCTACAAGACTGTAGTGAAGTAAGAGCAAGCCATCTTGAAACTGTGTGCAAAAATAGGAAGAATAATATTATTAATATTGCACACAATCCACAAGGGAAACTGACTAGGTAAATTTGAATACATTTTCAATGTGAACAAAGAAACTGGCACGAGCGGGATTCGAACCTGCGACCTCCGGGATTCGAACCTGCGACCCGGAGGTCGCAGGTTCGAATCCCGCTCGTGCCAGTTTCTTTGTTCACATTGAAAATTATTAATATTGTGTAGATTTATGAAGCGCATAATAAGCCCTGAAGGCCTTACCAGGCTATCAAGCAGACCCAGGTGAAAAATAGAATAGTAGGATCAACATTTTCTTGAAAACAGGACAAAAGTAAGACTTTGGAGGACAAAATCAGGATAAAAGTAGGACTTCTGTGGGCTTTCAGCAGGAGTAGTTTTCATTGATACTCACCCATGTCCACAGCATCACAAGCCTCATTTGGCATGTTCTGTACTCACAAACACTTGTGCTCCATCCTAAACTAAGCTCTTGGAAGTAAAGTTGCAGTACTCCTGCACCCAAGCCCTTTATTGTGTGATTTTCATTTGACGGTGCATAAAACTGTCATGAAAAATATTCATTGAGATTTCATTTTTCAGAGTTGTAGAAGAAAAAAACTAGGAAATTTTAAGAAAAGCCGAAATTTCAAGAAAAAAGTTGGAAAAGTAGAAGCAAGGTGAACAAAAAATAGGAAAGAGTAGGAAAAGTAGGAAAACTTGGGAGCCTGTAAAATGATTCCCTGGCTACTTTTTTTTTTTTTTTTTTTTTTTTTTGGGGGGGGGGGGGGGGGGGTGTTTGCTTAGACCGGGCCTATTTGCAGACCTTTGCCTTAAAAAGAGGAAGACATGACTTCCGACCCGCACCTGGCAAAAACAACTGAATCTGCCCTGGTTATTCGTGTGAAAGGGCGAAACCCTCATTAACCCTATTAAACCTCACCTACTACAACAAAATACTACTTGTAGTAAACTGTAGTATGCAGTACTCTTACTACAAATTGTGTAGTATTTTATAGGGAAAAATGTACTTTACCCCAAATAAATGCCAAGGACATTAGGGTTAACAAAAAAAAGTTGCCGAGACATTTTTCTAAACTTAAGATAAAACTGCTGTAACCTGTCAAACAGGTCTATAGGTCCTATGCCCTGTGACGTCAGTTTTGCAGGCTTTTATAGAAACACCCTGCTAATCTCAATGTCGTCCCACAATTCAAGCACCCATTTGTATACCTGATCGTCGGTCACCTGCTCGCTGAGCATCCGTAGTGTCAGATCTGGTGCCATGATGTCCATACCACATACAATGTCAACCTAGTTGTGCATAATTTATTGTTGTGCATCAATATGTATAGCACAAATATGAAATGTATTAGAAACCCCCTAACATAAATTTGACCCTGTGGTACATATTAACCCCTTGCCTCTGGCTGTTATTGATGGGGTGCTGGTATGCCAAGAACAGGGCTGTGCAGCCAAGCGTAAACACAAACAATAGGCACCACACTGTTCATCGCACTTGGAGCCTTCATAATGAAAGCTTTGTTTGAAAAAGCCCCATCTATTCATTACACTCCCATTCAAGAACAATATAGATGAAACATAAGTGGATTGAGTATGTGCAGAAATGCGCCCTGGCCCTTGACACACTACCCAATCACGGCCACGCGCAACACGCATAGGCAAGAGCATGTTGATGGATTAGTCTGTTGTGACCTTAACCTTCATAATGTTATGCCATTTTAGACGGGCGGGGCATGCAAAATTGCCAACCCCGTGATAATCTGGGCGAAAATTTCAAGGCTCTGCCAATCATGGAGTTTTCTGCTTAACGGAAGTATACAACATTTGCTTTAGCTGTAATTTTCAGAAATAACTGAATTTGGGGGTTAGTATTTCATAGCAAATACTGTAACACTAACCTGTTTAAAGTTTTGGGTGCATAGATGCTGGGAAAACAAGGAGAAAAGAAAAGAAAAAAATGCTGTTCTTGTGATCTGGTTCCCTGACCCTACTTCAGACAAAACGGAGCAATTTATAGTCATCAGGTCGGGGAACCAGACTAGCTGGCTTGCACCCGTTTACGGATGTGTAACCAATTTCCAAACAACATGTGGACAAACTAAAGTTGGTAAATTGGGGGCAGTATTTGACAAAAGTCATTTTTTCCAATGATCGCCAGCCGACCATCGCTGCAAATTGATACAAAAATTCAACTTTTCTTGAAAATGACAGCGCACCAGGTTCCATGATTTCTCAGGATGCTTGAGATTATTATTTACTTACAGTCAAGTAAGGTATTTCATAATAATGCAGTCGTTTTTTGTTTTTTTATGTTTGCAATCGTAAACACAGAAACCCTGTATACACAGAATCTTCAGTTACGGAACGTACACAAACCAAAATGACTACAAGTTTTACAAACTTTACCTCAAAGTTGTTGTCCAGTTGGAGTTTCCTCATGAGAAACCGCTGGATGTGTCGGATGGATGCGTCTTGAGAAACTCGCACAAACTTTTTCAGAATTTGCTGCAAAAGTAAAAATGGCACCATTAATAGCCGGTTTAGGTGTAACTTAGTGAGAAATGACACACACACCCAAACCAAATATTCAAAAATTCTGATTTTGACAAAATATTCTGATCAGAGAGACAAAAAAAAAAAAAAATAAAAATAAAAAATGACGACAAAATATCGGTGATGGAAAATACGTCATAAAAAATTCGAATTGTGTTACATAACTAGTGATAGTATCAATTGGAATCAGCACTGGATTGTACATGGAGGAATTTTCTGTCAAAATGCAAAATTGCACGTCTGTGATTTTCTTTTTTAAAGGTATCGCCCAACACAATGCCAAAAGGGCACTCAAGGTGTGGGCTGCAAAAGACATGAAAGACAGGGATTGATTTTGTTTGAAATATTATCGATAGAAGGGCATCAGGTTACAGGCAAGGAGTTCCAAAGAGATGCAGTACGAGGGAAAAACTTGAAGAGTATCTCACAGTACGAGCCTTTGGTGCAGCAACAGTAAAAGGATGTGATGAGACAGCCAGGCGAGTAGAGTGCGTTCAGAGTGGGAACTAATGATCTAGACACAAGTCAAAAGCATCATTGCAAGACTTTTTTTCAAAAGTGAGAATGACAATAGAGAGAGTGAATCATACTTACTCCATTCTTCTTGAAACCATCGCAAGCCCTACAAACAAGTGCAAGAGAAGTCAAATGCAAATCAATAGGCCACTATTTCTGACTGACTGAGGGCGCTCTAATGATAACACATTGATAACCTTTTCCATTGTTCTCACCAGTCGTGCGTATGCTCATAACTACATGCACGTACTCAAAACTAGCAAGACGGACCGGTTATGTCTGCTGCCACCAGCGTCTCGAAAGTCTCCCATTGCATTTGTCTTAAGTAAATTTGCATGTCGAGTAACCTTATCTCTCCCAAGAAGAAAAAACAGATTGTGCAATGTATCACTTCATCTTTACTAACAAATGGATTTTACTTCTGGGCCCTGATGGAGCCAGTGAGATTCGGTACAACAGTACATGTGATGCGATCAAGCAAAATCAGTCGGAACTCGGCGATCCTTGTTTTGAGATATGTGGCAAACTTTGTAAGGGTGGAAAAATCAAAATTGACTTTTTCTTTTACAAAAACAGAAGGGAAAAACATTCTTCTTTCACAACTTTGTTGTGACATGTATTATTATAAGTGTGCAAAAAATTACTCAATTAAAGTACTGTAACTTTAAACTTGATTTTTCTCATTTTCTTTCTGTTTAATGTGCCGGTGTTCAAATATTTGTAACTTTTTTACCAAAAGTCGTATTCACATGGGGTTTTCACTAATATGGAGCCTAATGAACGCGACAAATGAATATGTAAAAATTGACCATTTCCGATTTCCGACTGATTTTGCTTGATCGCATCACATATTGTGTTCTACACATGTTGAATTTTAGGAGATATACGAAGGTTGCCTGCAAAAACGCCTACAGGGTTGGGGTAAATGATTCATTTGTAGGACGTCATTACAGACATTACAAATCTGTTGTACGATCGTGCTACCCATACAGGGGGGTCGGGTTGGTGCATCTATACTTTCCCAACTCTCCACGTCTGTTGATCCCAGTGAAAACCCTGGTGGGGGATCGGGGATGGCTATTTTAAGAGGGGCAGGTCCATTTTCAAAATTGCCTCTACATTAACCCTAACTCCCTACATCATTTTTCCTCCAAGTAACCTGAATCCTCCAACGTCCTCTGATTTCAAAGTGTTAATGCTGCATGTAACCTGAATCCTCCAAAATCCTCTAATGGGGACCATTGCATGAATCCTCCAAAATCCTCCAGGGGTTTTTGCAAACACCCTAGCAACCTCAATCCTCCAAAATCAACCAGCATCAGATTGGGTGGGTTGGGGGTGAGGTGGGGTTGGGGGTGGGGGAGGGGGACAGCTTTCCTCCCCTTGCCCCCTCCAGCTACAACACCGCAGAGATATCGTGTGGATTGGGTTGTCGTCACTACTTTGATTGCGCGGGTTTTCCCAAGAAAAGTATTTCAGGATTTCCTCCGCAACCAACATTTTGTTCTTTGCCTTCTCTCAACAAGTTTCTTGGCTAGTACATTAAACTAGGTTTGCCTTTTAAAAAGGTAATACACAACATTCGCAAACATCAAAAAACAAAACTGAATTATTATAAAAATGTCTTACTTAATAAATAATAGTCTCAAGCATCCTGTGAAATCATGGCACCTGGTGTGCTGTCATTTTCAAGAAAAGTGGAATTTTTGTATCAATTTCTAGTGATGGTCGGCCGACGATCATTTAAAAAAAGTGACCTTTTCAAATACTGCCCCCAATTTACCAACTTTAGTAAGCCTACGTTCAGGGGTGAGATTAGCCAAAAATGAAAAATCCAAAAAATTCACAAAAAAATCTACAAAAAATCTACGAGAAATCCACGAGGACCCCAGATCAACATATAGTTTGTATTTGCCTAAAGGCCAAAAATGAAATTTTTTAGGACACCTCAGGAATTCCAGAATACAAAAGAGAGGCAACATCTCCGTTTAACGTTAACGGCTGCAAACCATCTAGTCTAGTTCCCCCGACCTGATAATTCCCCAACGTCTATAAATTGTTCCGTTTTGTCTGAAATAGGGTCGGGGAACCAGACTACAAGAACAGCATTTTTTTCTCTCTTTGTTTTCCCAGAATCTATGCACACAAAACTTTAAACAGGTCAGTGTTATAGTATTTGCCAGAAAATACTAACCCCCCAAAATATCTCATTTCTGAAAATAACAGCAAAAGCAAATGTCATATACATGTACTAGCTTTAACCCCTTGAGTACGGTTATCGTAGTGAGGCGCTGGGGTGGCCTGTGCAGCCAAGCGAAACGGCTACAATGTGCTTGTGTAGTCAAGCGTAACATACACAATAATCCAACAATGGATTGAAACTGCACAAATAGCGGCAAATGACGTCATCCGGCCTGGTGCCATTGTTGTTTTTTTGCACCATTTGGCGTCATCCGTACGCAAAGGGTTAAGAACCCTTCATAAATAAATAAATAAATAAATACCCACCCAATAAACTCTAGTAGTATAGATATATGTGTGTCTGTAATATGGCAAACAGATGATGGCGGTATCCGCGGTGGCGTGGGTGATGGACTTGGTGTCCGTGAATCAACTAAATAAAACAAAATACATGTAATATCACAAAGAATTATAGATAACATGACAGTACCGATGGCACTACAAGACTGCAAATTCAGAAAAAGAGTGCAAATTTCGAGCCAAACAGAATCTTCCCGCTGTGTTTCAACTCCGCAACGGCACTGACAGAGAGGGAATCAGTTCGTAGGATTTGCTTTGCGATAATGCCATTTAGGTTCTGAAAAAAAAAATTATCGGTTAAACTGAATGTTTCAATTAGTGTGCCGAGGTCATTCTCAGATAAAGGAGATCAGAGGATCCGAACTTACTGGTCGAAACATCAAGTACAACCAATGGTTCTTTTCAGAGCCTACATAGACATACAAATGAGATTCCTGGTTTCACCGCAAAACTCATCCTACATTGTGTCCACATCCACCACTCATAGCCTTATGGTACTTGCCCACCAACTGCGTTAGCTTGCGTTATCTTGCGAATTTTTGCGCCAATTTTGGGGTATTAAACTCAGGCTATTGGTTATAGTGTACACAGTTCATACACACTGAGATTCATTCTCTAAAAACAAGGGGTCAATACTCCAGCAACTTCAAAAGGCCATAGTGGGGACTTGGAGTTAGCTACAACACACAATACATGTACATCAATTTAAGCTTGTATGTATTCCAGGAAATACTATAATCTACACTTCAACACTTTCAACCTGTTTCATGGTACCAGGCCACATTCCTGTTGCAATCTTATCCCTGTGGATTACCTTTTAGAGGCGCCGTGATTCCCCTGCTCTTATAGAACAGTTTTTGATTTTCAATTTCATCTGGACACCAAAAAAAAAAGGAAACAAAAGTAAGAATTCAGAATGGGGGCAGCAGACATACTGGTCCTGTTGGCTAGCTCGGAGCATGCGCGCGTAGTTCTGAGCATGCACACGACTTGTGAGAACAAAGACCAGTATGTCTACTGCCACCCGCGTCTCAAAAGTTAACTGTCTGAATTCTAAACCTGTGATGCAGTTGTGATGTCAGTGTGAAAAAAAAAATTTTCTACATGTGGTTTGTTTACACATAATTGTTGATGATGGTCAGGGGATATTACTATACCTCATACATATTCATGAGAAAGAGCTTTAGTTCTAACTGGTCAATTCACCATCACGTGCCAGCAGATATTTTTGCTAAGTACCCGTGCGTACACGGGGATGACGAGGACAAAAGTGCGTGTGCAGTAGACTATCGCACGGATAACCCATCTTTTGTCTATTGCGCATGCACATTAGGATCGGGGACACGGAACTAACACATCTTATTTGAAGCTTCGCGCACAAATAGCAAGGTGCAGGCACATTATGTCCAACAGCGTTTTAAGTAATGGAATGGCTAATGAATTGATACCGGTACAACTGAATATGTATGAGGTATAGTAAAACAAATATAACATGGTTTATTTCAGATGGACAGTCGATACAAGCTTATTAATCCATTAAATACAGACGACTCTTATGGTTTTCCAGGGTCCAGATCTAAATAGAGGATAAATCTTCAAAAGATACCAATTTTCAGACCTATGGACCCAGGCGGGGTAACTTCCACATCACCTCCCCCAAAACTAAAAAAAAAATTATGTTGAAAACCCGGTAATGTAGATTAATGATTATTTATAATACAGCAAAAATACACAACAGTGAAAATGCTGCAAATTGGTAACCTTTAAAGCTCACAATTAAAAGCAGGATAAAAAGATATATCAAATTTTACTAAATACATGTACCTGATGAGACATATGGAAGGAGTTTGTTGAGAATGTCTTGTTTTGTTCTGTCAGCCCTGCAGAGGGTAAGCATATCATTTACTTTGGCTTAGTACAATGTAATTCTGAACAATATTCCCAGATCTGGAAAAAATTTGCTTAGCGTGAAAATTCTTGCTTAATTTTAACCCTTACTACCCCCAAGCCTTATAAACTCCAACAGCAGGTTGTGTTGAATTTTGATGGGTTCGGGACTGTAGCGCCTTGGCACCATTACTTTACATGGAGCTATGATGCCCCAATTTGTCCAAGTCCAAAGAATGTGCTATAAGGTATACTGCAGTGTTGGATTTTGACAGGTTGAGGACACTTCCTAGTAAAAATGTTTAGGGGTTAGGGTTAAGAAAAACAGGATTCCCAACCAAATGTTCATGTGATTGTCGGTTTAGCACGAATATCAAACAGGATTTTGCTGGGTAATCTCTTTTCGTTAACCCTAACCCCTTGGGTAACTTTACTAGAAAGTATCCTGAATCCGCCAAAATCTACCTATTTTGTCATGCACAAAAAGTTGGTTTTGGTGACTGCTCAATATGGAGGTATCCTGAATCCATCAAAATCCTGCAGTACCGCTAGGCTTACAATCCTCAATCCATCAAAATCCCCCAGTTTGCAATATGGAGGTATCCTGAATCCGCCAAAATCCTCAAAAACAGGGGTATGGATTTTGATGGATTTAGGTAGGTTAGGGTTAAACAATATCTTATGCTACGCATTATTATTTCGACAGTTTTCTGATATTATTTTAAAGTGTGTGGTGAACCCTTTAAAAACGTGCCAAAAAGTCAGAAAATAATTTCCTGACAAAATTAACTTCGGTATGTGAATTGAGATAATAGTGATATATATCATAATCAGTCAACTTTAAAAAAAACATTCCTTTTAAATTTGAGACCTTCAGCCAGGTTTTGTGCCCAACTTCCGGACACCACATTTTCGACTTCTGGGCTAAATTAGAAGATGCTGAAAAACCTCCAATGATTCGCAAAACAAGGCTCATTAACCCTAACCTCACCTAAAGCTACAAAATACTACTACACGTAGTAGTAAACTGTAGTATGCAGTACTCTTACTACACTGGCATATTAGAATTATGTAGTATATTGTACTTTACCCCAAATGAATGCCTAGGATGTTAGGATTATTTAACCCTAACCCTGCCAGACGCAACACAGTGCATCTGTGGTGACAGCTTGACCTTGCTGCACTCTGCACACAAGTCAATGTGACAAAGTATGCAATCTGATGGGTCTGGCAGGGTTTCTAGCCAAAATACCCTGGAGGGTTAGGGTTTTAAGGAAATAGTGCCAATATTCAACTGAATGGTTTCAAAGTCATCACCAAAGAATTGTTTTATTTATTTATTTATTTATTTATTCTTGTTTATCCTGGGTAAAATCAGATCAGTACATTGTACTGTTTTCCACTGATGCCCAATTTCTGATTACTAGTATGTGAACTGTCTTAAATATAGTAGAGTTGTCTAACGTGGCATTTTTTTGGGGGGAAAATGGGCAATTTGCAGAAAATTTGGTTAAAACTATCGGATGAAAGTTGGGGGCAACCACCAAAGTGTGCCACGTTAGACAACTCCACTATATACCATACATTTAAGACAGCTCATATAACAGTAATCAGAAAATTGCGGGTTCAAAAATTCCTTCTGAAATATCTGCACAAATTTGTTTGGATTGGACCGACCCGACAGTGCAATGCCAAATGACTTCCAATACCTGATACAGCTGAAGGGATTGGTCTCATGAATGAGTATATCACAGGTGGGGCATTGCTTGCTGTCGAACAGGTACTGTACAAGACAACTCTTGCAAACTGCATGGGGGAAAAGGCAAAGGAACCACAATTGATTTTTCCAGCATATTTTGCCAAGTCTCTACAACATAATCTTTCAAGGGACCCAAAATGGAATCCACAATTTGCATACATCTCCAAGTCCATTTTAATACCACCCATCACGTTAAACCTTTATTTTACAATTCTCAGGGTGTTTCATAACTGTATTAGGCCAAAAAAAATGGTTGTGTTGCCCTCCGAGACCGACCCTAAAAGTCACAAAAGTCGGGTGTTTTTTTTTTGTGGTTTTCTGTTTTTTTAAGGAATTTTTAAAATCTCACCTTTTTTCCGCACACAATAAACAAGTTTTTAAATTAAAATCATTGTCTCAATTTTAAAATCGTCTCACTTTTAAATAAGCTTAATTTTTGCCTCCCAACTTCCGAGTTACACAACATGTAGTATTGTTTTGATGTTTTCATAGATGGTAAATTTTTTTTTTAACAAATCGACCGACCAACCCCCCCTCCCGATTTTTCCCATTTAAGGGCAACACAAGTTAGGTTTTTTTTGGCCTTAGCACAGAGCTAGGGTATTAGCAGTAGACCACTCGATTAAGCCCCGCCCACTGCCCACATGGGTAATAATATACCCACCTCCACAATGCCACCCTGCTCGCTGCAGCAATGCACACCACACGTATGCACATGTGTGTCAGACTTATGGGAGACTTTTGAATGCACAGTCCAGCATGATATTGGTCAATACTTCGGGGGAGGGGGGGGGGGGGGCTTAATCCTAACAAAATCCAGCAACAGTAAAATGCTGTTGTCATTTGTTGGATTTAGCAGCCAACACAATCTACATTGTACATGGTGTGTTGGATATTGTATTCTGCAGGACATCAGCTGAATACCTGTTGGATTCTGTTGTATTTTAATAGCAGGGTGGAAGCAGACTTCTAGCAAAATTTCAGTTGGATTTTGTTGGATTTGGCAGGGTAGCTGCAAAATGCCAAGGCTGGTGTGTAGGCGGTACACTGCAGAATCCAACCAAATTTGCTGTTAGATTTTGTTTTATTTAGCAGGATTCTCATTTCTGTTTTGCTGGAAATTGTTGGATTTAGCAGGGTCATATGAAAAATATATTGAGCTACTATCCTGCCAACACAATATCCAACACATCATGTAGTTTGTGTTGACTGCTAAATCCAACAAATTACAACAGTTTTTTACCATTGTTGGATTTTGTTGGATTTAGCAGGGTTAGGGTTAAAGACTTATTCTAAATTTCAAGCTTTCCATAGGTTTGTGCACAGTAAGTGGCCTCAAGCTCTATAGAGTACCGAAGTCTGACGTCAGTTGCCGCGGCAACTGGTTCCAAACACATGCAGTTTAGAATGTATTCTGGTTCCAAACATTGCATTGATTGACGTCATCACTTCGGTACTCTATATGGTAGGGAGTTTACCATTGTGGACCGTAAATCTGAACCCATGCAAAATTAGGGGGTCTTCAAACACACATCTTCAAACACACAAAAAAGTGAAGTATTATATGGACAAAGGGTTTATCTTATTATTCATCTACTTAATTCACAAACTTCGAGGTGAGAAAGTTACTTCATAAGTTGCCATTGTTATACGATACTATAATTTTGGAAATAATGTGGAAACATTTTTCACAATAAAATCTGAAAAAACTGAAAACACCTCAAAACGCATTCATGTGTAGACAGATTAATGTCAGCATGTTAGCTCACATGGTCGCCACTTTTACAGACACCAGCAACCAGATATTACACCTTTAAAGTGCCATAACTCTGAAATGCAAGGACCTATCAAGATAAGTTTCATTGCTTTCAATTTGTCTTGCAATTCATTCCCTTTCAGTTGATATCAAATTTGTGACAAATAGCTACAAAAAAACAACAACAAAACGCTGTACTCCCAGTAACTCCCTATCTATGGACAGAATACAACATTCTTCCCAATGGGCATTTAACTTACAAGTGTGCAGACACTCAATAATTGTGGTTGCATCTACTAGGTATCCACCACACAGATGACAGGTGATGTACGGGTTTACCGACGTTAGTCTAATGACAAGCTGGAAAAAATAGAAGTACAACCCCAAAAACAGAAATTAATGATAGATGCAGTGATTGTTGCTAATTTTTATAAAAAAAAAAAAATCTACATTTTGCAAAATGAAACCAATTATGGTTACTGATTCCGTGTTTCTTGTAGCCATACATATTCATAATTTCATACAAGGTAAAACAGGGTTACAATTTGTAAAGTAGGCCTATGCCACATTAGAGGGCGATTGTGTAGTGTAGGGCCCCTCTTTAGTTTCGATCAAATTAGAGTGAAGGGTATTTTTCTCAATCCAAAAAGACTTTTTCAACCTAAAGCAGACTTCTCTTAATTCTATTGACATCGTTTTTTGTAATTTTGAACAGTTTATTGCGGTAGAAAATGCAATTTTCTTAAGCGCTTTACAGTAGTTGCCATTCGAATCAATGCAGTTTTGCGTGTTTACTGTATGCGCGGTGATCGCCATCTTTGTTTTCGCGTTGCGTTTTGTCGTCCTCATCGCCGCTTTACCCCAAAACCTCCCTTAAAAACTAAAACCCTGCCCTTTATCTACGACATACCTGTTGGTTTGTAATGTTGCTAACTAGTTTGGCAATTCCAATAACCCAAAAGTGGATTTTTGTTTCCTTATACTATAGAGAACAGGGCCCTACACTACACAATCGCCCATTAGAGGGCACAATATGACAGGTGTTATAATGCCATCAATAATTTGGGGAATGAGAGCTAGGCCAAAGGATATGTGACTGCTATGTATTAATTTGTGATCAAAAGGTGATAGTGTAGAGGGCATCTCGAGGCCACCAAGATTTGTTAGTTCTTAAATAGTTTCCATTGTAGGCCTACCCAAACTAAATTTGCAAACTCAAGCAAACTTTCCTGATTCCTAACTGCTCTAGCATGTCTAGTTTTAACAATACTTTTTCGGTAATCGTTACCTTTAGGACACCTCTATTTTTTTTACGAGTTCCGTTCAAAACTGACTTTTGCAGAGGACTTTACAGTACCAAAGTGACTTTTGCAGGCTAAAGCAGTCTTTACTTGTAATTTTAAAACGTACTTTCAAAGAAAATGTGACTTTCCTACCTGTTTTTGCAGTCAGAGAGACGTGATGACTGACGTGCTCGTTGTAGTTTTTATAAATCAAAACCCTGCCCTCTTTCCACAAAATTAAGCTTGCTCATATTCAACATATCTTAGCGAACTATTTAGATGATTCCAAGCACACAGAGTGACTTTTCCTGCCTGTATCATCGCAAAATATTGAGGTAAGTTCCGAAACATAAACTGTCTCCTTCGTTCTCTTATATGGAACGGGGTCCTAAAGGTAACGAATACCACTTTTTCCTTCCTCCACGTATAAAAACTTGGGCCATTCCCATGCTCGAACTAGGCCTATTATTTTTATTAACACTACAATAGCTTGAAAATTCCAGCTCTAGGCTCAAGATTCGCCATTAGCGAATCTTGAGCCTAGAGCTGGAATTTTCAAGCTAACACTACAATACAGTAACATGCATGTGCAGTCAGTATAATAAAATGATGTGACTTACAGGTTTAGGTCTTCCTCGCAATGCCTTGTACCTCCAAGACGTCCCTGATGTTTCTGAGTGTCGATACATGCCTTAATTGCAACAAGAAGAAAAGTGACTTGTCCAATTCGAGCACAGACATGAACAATCACACTGCAAATTGAAGGTTTGAGTTCATGTGTAGTTCGTCTGCATCTGAAACCTTTCCCTATTTTACACCGGGTGGGGTACAGACTATTTGCCATATCGCCATAGCATCATAGCATCCGTGTGCAGGGTATAAAATGTTAGCCTTAGTTAAGAACGTCGGTGTGTGCGTTTTAGTGCGCCCTCTCGAGATCTGTCCCATGTGCCTCGCGCCTATGCTTAGGAGGGATTTACCAAGCAGCGCGCACATGTTCCATGATCGATTACTGACGTCTTGAACTGAGACTGTCAGTTGTCTGGTATCTGATGTAACGAAGATATTTATTGTCGTCGGGTAGCCATAAGCCGTTTCGCGGATACCGCCATCTTGGATTGAAAATGTGGTCACGTGATTTCTTAGGGGGCCGATCAGAAAATGACGTCACAAGCGCAACGTAAAAGGCATGGGGAGGTAAGAGCTGCTCTGAAAAATCTCTCTTTATTCATTTAAAACGAAAAAATATTCCATGCAAAGTTGAAGAAAAATGAAAAGGGGACCATTGAGCTACCTTTGGGTGTGAAAATTATTTTGAAAATCCACATGCAAGTGCAGTAGCCTCCAAAAGAAACAGAAGAGTGTTCAACTTCGATCAGTATGTACGTATTAATACGTATCTAGCCGCAGCCTAGCCAAGGCATGATGTAGCTCAACTCTGTTTATGTTTTGAATTCGTATCACAGCAGGATTGTTGACTTGTATTTTTTGGAAAGAGTTCCATACCCGGCCATCACTTATTTTCCGTTAATACGACTTTAAAACTACCAAAAAGTGCAAATCTGATGAAGAAACACGAATTTAGGAGGGAAAAAATTGCAACTTATTCTTTGAAAATTTACTTTTTCTGTCATGGCTCATAGACTTTGTGCACAAGGTCTAAGTGATGGCCGGATATGGAACTCTTTCCCCAAAACGGTCAGAAACAGCAAAATCGTGGAAAATAAGCATCTGTTTGTGTTCAGAATTGTCTAAATACATGTATTTTGTACCACATTTAATTTTCGGGGAGTGAGTCAGGAAATTTTCGTGCAATATGGGGAAGAATGTTTGTGTTTTGTGTTAGATGTTCTTGGCACAGTGAATGGTCACTCAAAATATGTTGACTCAATATGTTGATTTCAGCCTCATTTGGTTTTTACAGATTTTACATAAATCTTGAAATAACAGGTTGTGCCACATGTTTAGGCAGTTATCAAGGAGATTCGGTTATTTTTAAAGATTTTGCTGTTCCTTGGGTATTTAAGAAGAATCTTTCCAATAGCGGCTCAGAAAAATCTGTTATTTTTGTTTTGTTTTAAAGGAAACAAAATTTAATGGAGATGTCTCAAAACATGCAAAGGAGATCATTGTGCCATTTTCGGATACAGGAATGACAGAAGGCATCTTAACAAGTAAGCACACATAGTACATGTAGCAGCCCAAATAAAATTGCAGAAATGGTCAACACTTTAACCTTAACAGTCCTGAGTCCTGATTTTCCACACACTCTAGGAAGTTAGGGTTAATGATTATTATGCACGGGGATTATGTAAAAATGTGATTTGATTGTTTTTTATGGTTATGATGCCGATCGGATTATGATGGGACCCTGATGGTCATTTGGTCATCGGGGATAGTGATGTGCACTTGCATGTACATCACTAAAATATAGCTATTCTTATAAGCTTTCACAAAGTATGTTATGTAAATAAAACTTAATGTTCAATTTTTCCTTCTTTCATTTACAGGCTGATTGTCAAAGGTCATGTGCAAAAGCTTCAAAGTATTGAAACTGGTGGACGAGTCACAAGCAGCACTTGAATCTGCAGCAACCATTTCACACATTGCAGACTGTACCGGACAGAGAGCATCGACAGCATTTTATGTGTGCGAGGATACGACACTGTAGATGACAAGGAATTAATTTAAACAAATGCAAATTACTCTCATAGCTATATCTGAAACAGACAAATTTATTGATCTGAGAACATTTAAAACAGTGAACTTTTTATGTGTGCTTCAGAGAAAAGACGCATATGATCTGTGTATGCAAAGTGACCAGCTACTGTTCTAGACACAGTCACGTACATGTAGAACCTGAAGCACTAGTGGAATTGAACCACCCACAACAAGACTACTTGGAATTATTCCCTGGAGTCTGCGTGTCAACCTGAAGTGCTTTTTATCAGTTACATATATGTAGTGTCTGTATAGAGTAGCAGCTTTAAAATTTGAAGCCAAACTTTTAGTTTCACTAGGTTGGCCTAGTGGCACTTTCCTTGCTTTACCCATGTGACCCGGTTCAATCACCTCTTACCCACCTCTGTGTGGAAACTGAAAGGTTTCAGGGTCTGGTAGTTGGATTACACCTCCATCCAGCATTAGCCTCCACTGTATAGCAGCTAGCAGTTCTGTTTTTTCTCATCTGTTGTCTTATGGGGCTCCTACCCAGCATAAAACTTGGGCAGCATTGTAATTGTGTACACAAATATCTCTAAATATCATTTGGCAAATATGGGTACTTCCCTTGCTACAATAAAGTCTTGCAGTTTCTTGGCCGTCCTTTTTTCAAACTCGGGTGCAGGCTGTTTGGTTTCCATATTTCCTTTTCTATCATGTCTATAATAAAGTAAAAATAAAAAATAACTCGTGGGAAAAGGGATATAGATTTATTATTAATTTGTACACGTATATGTATGTATAAAGATTATTTTATTTGTGTAAAATATTTTGAAACTGCTTTGGCACATTCTGGGGCCTGGGCATTAAAGAATTGTAATACATAAATAAATAAATAAATAAATACATAAGTTGTGGTTGAAATTAATAAATGGGCCAAATGTCTTTGTCACAACCAATTAAACAGGGCGCAATTATCAGATAAAACACATAAAATACATGTTCCAAAACTCAATATGAAATCGTGGCCGGCCCGGCAGCCCCAGCGGGGAGAGTGCCGCACAAACAATCGATGCACAAACATTTTGTTTCTTTTGGGGGTTGCAGCACTTGCATGTGGGACTTTTTTCATCAATTCTACACCCAACGGTAACTCAGTAATTCCCTTTTCAATTTTTCCAACTTTGCATGGAATATTTGTTCGCTTTCAACGAAAAAAAAGAGATATTTCAGAGCAGCTCTTACCTCCCCATGCCTTTTACGTTGCGCTTGTGACGTCATTTTCTGATCGGCCCCCTAAGAAATCACGTGACCACATTTTCAATCCAAGATGGCGGTATCCGCGAAACGGCTTATGACTGATGTGATGTAACGTTTAGCCGGCCGGGCGGTGTGTGAATTGTGAAAATTATTTGTGCTATTTCGAGGAGCATGGAGGCCAGTAATTGCTGTGGTTTGGCTAAACCTCCTCTGCTGGCAAGATTTCAGGTATGTGGCTATGCACTCACTAAATTAGAAAGGGTTTGTTGGGTCGGTGGGCGGAATTTTTGAAAGGAGGATATTTTGCCATAGGCCTACACTACATCCGTAGGCAACTGCCGTAAACGGTAAAGCATTTCTACCGCAATAAACTGTTCAAAATTACAAAAATGGGTGTCAGTAGAATTAAGAGAAGTCTGCTTTAGTTGGAATGAGAAAAAATACCCTTGACTGAATTTGACTCACATTTGATCAAAACTAAAGAGGGGCCCTACACTACACAATCGCCCTTACAATATTATAATATATAAAAACTGGATATATGCCACATTGTAGTGACCTCCTTATTTGTTGGGCCTTTTCAAATTGGAGAAAGATTTTACTTTAATACTATACCCCACCAAAATTGGTCAGGAACAGCAAAATCTTGGGAAATAGCCAACCTCCTTGATAACAACTGCATGTATCTATGTGCCACTAGCACAACCTGTTGTGTCAAGATTTATGTCAGCAAAATCTGCAAAGAAATTAGGCAAAAATCAACAAGTATGTGAACACTGAGTGACCATACTCGCCATCACAGCAGCAAGAACATCTAACAATTTTTTATACCAACTTTCTTCCCCTATAAATCTCAAAATTAAAGGTTGTGTCAAGGGTTTATACAATTCTGAACACCAATGGATGGTTATTTTCCAAGATTTGCTGTTCCTGGCCGATTTTGGCGGTTGGTATTAAAGTAAAATCTTTCCCATTTTGCCTGTAATCTGCTAAAAATGGGAATCTACCCTTTGCTCTTTTTAATCAGTGCTTTCCATGATGGCTCACATACACCACGTCCAGATCTGGGTACAGAACGGTGCCAAGTACCTCCAGAAGTTCACACAGAGTGCCAACTTTCAGCTGTTTGCCACACGCAAGAGCACCAATCTCAAGCAGTGGGCTGTGCGAAGCGGGTCCATCATCTTTGTCATCAATGACACCACTCGGGGAGACTCTAGTCCATGGATGGAAAAATCTTCAGGAGCAGCAGACCTGACAAAAACTGAAGCGGGACCAGATATAAAAACCTCGGAGCCACTCCATTCTTCAGCAGTACCGGACCAGTGTTTCTTAGAACCACCTCAATTTTGGAAAGGATCGAGCACAGCTCATCGAGCAGACAGTCAAGCGAGACAACGCAGGGCCACAGTTTTTAACATTGCATTTGAAGTGGGGGACGTTACGGCAGTCTTCACCAGAGCCGAGAGGAATGGAGCGAAGGTTCTATGTCGGCCAACTGTTGTCGGAGATTCCGCAAATGGACATGTGACCGTTGCTGCCATGCAGTCCTGCGTTGGCAACGTCGTCCACATGTTAATTGACAGCTCAAACTATGATGGTGTGTTTCTACCGGGATTTGTCGCTGCAGGTAGTGATTCCAGCTTAGACGAACCTGTCGCAAATCAGAACGCATCAGAGGTTTGTAAAGCCTCGTCGTCAAACACAGGGCTCCCAACATGCCTCACGAGTCATATTGACCATGTGACCTTTGCGTGTCCATTGGGATCATCTTCGGAGGTATTGGAGTGGTACGAACGGTGCTTTGGAATGAAGCGATTTATGCTAATGAGGTATTTTTGCTCTGTTTCATATTTCACACAAAAAGGATACCGAGTTCTTTTTTTATTTTATTTTATTAAAATCACCCAATACAAGGCTAAAAGCCACTCTAGGTAAAAGGGTTACGATCAGAGGAGGTAGGGTTGGCCACATTTTGAATTGCCAACCCTACCACTCTTGCAGTTTTCCAGGGCCCCAATCTAAATAGAGGATAATTCTTCAACAGATTCCAGAGAAATTATCCCAATTTTCAGACGGACATGTATAGACCAAGGCAGGGTATTTTCAACAGTGTTCGAGACCAACTCACCTCCCCCTTTAATTAACCCTCCTTTTCTCAAGGCCAAAATGGAGCCATCTCCCCAATATATATCAAAACCTATCAAGTGATAGGTTGAAACACACACAGACTGTGAGAGTTGGTGTTTAGAGTTTTTGATAGGCTGTGATAGTTATAAGTATAGGAGGGTTAATTAATTAATTAATGGTATCAAATCCTTTATCTGCAGAATTTGAGTGCAGGCACTAATTTCATTTTCTTTGTAAAAACATGGTGCTTGCCAGTCTAATCAGTCCTTACCCCCCGGCATTTTTACTATGAGGGGACTTCGACCTGTCGAAAACCCAACACTGTGCAGTCTACCTATGCCACATTCTTTGGACTTTGACAAACTAGGGCATCATAGCTCCATGTAAAGTTATGGTGCCAAGGCGCTACAGTGCTGAAACCATCAAAATTCAGCACAACCTGCTGTTGGAGTTTGTAAGGCTTAGGGGTAGTTAAGGTTAGCTAATGGAAATTTTAGTTGAGCCAGAAGTTTATATATGGCCTGTGGGAAAAGAAACAATTCAGGAATTGTATTTAGTTCAGAGATCCACACTTTTTGAAATCACTAGCAGATTTCAATTTGCATTTTTACTAGGAAGTGTCCTCAACCTGTCAAAATCCAACACTGTGCAGTATACCTATGGTACATTCTTTGGACTTGAGACAAATTGGGGCATCATAGCTCCATGTAAAGTAATGGTGCCAAGGCCCTGCTGTACTAAACCCATCAAAACCTGCTGTTGGAGTTTGTAAGGCTTGGGGTAGTTAGTTGAAACCTAAATTTCTCTTTCAGCGGGGAAAGTGAAGCAGACGGTTTCATCGTTCAAGGCCAGAATGTTGGACTCCGTATGAAAGCCATGGAGTATTGGCATTGCGCAGAAACCGGCCTGATGCTACCAGCTGTCCGGGAAAAAGGGGAGGTTGTGAAGAGGCCACGCCCACCAAAGGCCAAGTTTGTCCTTGCAGAGGCCTTACCAGGCCAAGGTATTGGCAGTGACGATAACATAGAGTGCGCTGCGTCAACAACTAGGGATCAAAAATAGTTTGTGTGTGATATCTGAATGTAGCTGGTGACCTACATGTAAATGTAGCCCCAACTTGGTACCTTAATGTACTAGAGCCGTCAACTTTTAGGTACAGGGTTGGGGCTACATAGGGCTGGAGCTACATTTAGGTACAGGGTTGGGGTTACATTTAGGTACAGGGTTGGAGCTACATTTGGGTACAGTGTTGGGGCTACATTTATGTACATGGTTGGGGCTACGTTTAGGTACGGGGTTGGGGCTACATTTAGGTATAGGGTTTAGGCTACGTTGAGGTACAGGGCTTGGGGCTACATTTAGGGCTGGAGCTACATTGACACGTAGGGCCCGGGTTACATTTAGGTACAGGGTTGGGGCTACATTCAAGGCTAGAGCTACATTTACACATACAGGGTGTCCCCCAAAAAATGTCCAGGCCAAACCATGCAACCTCAGAATCTAGATTTCGACAGATCTGATGCGGGAACTTCTTAGATGAAAAATAGTCTATATTTCATCAAAATCAGTCAAGCCAAGCAGAAGTTGTCATTTTTTGTGCAGCAAGGTCAGCGCCCAACTAGGAGTGACTGACTGACTTTTTTACATTTTTCATTCCAAGAAGCTGTCCGTCTGTGGTTATAGCAGCCCAGTCATGAAGGGAATCTCTCTGATCGTTTCTTGAGTCTGAAGTAATCTCCCTGGGTGGATGGTCTTTTGCTGCATAGGCTCTAGTGTTCTGTTTGTTGATGTGCCCATTCAGAGGAAACTTTGCCTCATCACCACAGATAAATCGTCATCGCACAGCAGTGAACCATCTCGAATACCACATCCTCTGCTCTGGATTACCTGGAGCTAAGCCATGCCTGGTCAGGACTTTGTAGGGATGGAATTTTACCTCTGCTGCCATTTGTTAAAAGAACGACTTTGGAATGTGTAGTTGGTTACGCATGGATGATTGTCTTGGGTCGTCTTCCATGCTCGTGTATGTGTCCATGTAGGCCTACTTATTGTAGTGGAGAACTTCTTTTGATTGCCCCAATGCCAAGATGGTTGGCCAACAGTTCACAACTAAGCAGCGAGTCTTTATGGTCAAAACCTTCAATGAAACTCGGGATGTTGCCCAAACGATCAAAAGTTTCCAGCAGAAATTTCCTAACAGGGACCAAAGCGAAATGTGGCAAAGTATGAAAATCATGGCACCAGTTTGATTCGGAATAAGGAGAACAGTGACAGGCCAAGGACACGGAGAGACATTAATTCCTTGGCACAGTTTCGAGCCAGCATGGAAGATGACTTAAGACAATCAACCAGGCGCAACCAACTGCACATTCCAAAGTCGTCCTTTTCACGAATGGCAGCAAGGTAAAATTCCATCCCTACAAAGTCCTGACCAGGCATGGCTTAGCTCCAGGTGATCCAGAGCGGAGGATGCGGTATTCTAGATGGTTCACTGCTGTGCGACGACGATTTATCTGTGGTGATGAGGCAAAGTTTCCTCTGAACGGGGGCATCAACAAACAGAACACTAGAGCCTATGCAGCAAAAGACCATCCACCCAGGGAGATTACTTCAGACTCAAGAAACGATCAGAGAGATTCCCTTCATGACTGGGCTGCTATAACCACAGACGGACAGCTTTTTGGAATGAAAAGTGTAAAAAAGTCAGTCAGTCACTCCTAGTTGGGGGCTGACCTTGCTGCACAAAAAATGACATAACTTCTGATTGGCTTGACAGATTTTGATGAAATAAATACTATTTTTCATGTAAGAAGTTCCCCCATCAGGATCTGTCGAAATCTAGATTCTGAGGTTGCATGGTTTGGCCTGGACATTTTTTTTGGGACACCCTGTATGTGTAGGTGTAGGATTGGAGCTTACATTGGGTACTCGAGCTACATTTAGGTACGGGATTGGGGCTAGATTAAGTGCTTGAGCTACATTTAGGTACAGGGTTGGGGCTACATTTAGGTGTCACACTCAGACGCATTATGTTTCTGACTGCTGCATTTGGCAATTTGTTTTATTTAAAGACATAAGCTGAACTTAACAGTGATGGAACTTTGCTTCAGTATTAAATATGTTGTACTGCTGTGCGGTATTACAAGGCTAATCTCATGGCTTTATCGCTAGCTATCTGAACATGCATCACTGAATCGTGCAATTGCACTTAATGGTACCTGCAATGAGGTCTTCATCAGAATTCTGATATTGTGAATTCTGATTTACGACGAGAGTAATTTCCTAAAAGAGGCCTTTCCCTAGTATTTATGATTAGCTGGTCTTCGTTGTTTTTGTTACAGGCCCAAACCAAGTAGAGACATTCCTGCAGCAACACGGTGGCGCTGGTATCCAGCACATTGGTCTCCACACACACAATATTATTCAGGCCGTCAGTTGTCTACGCCAGTCGGGTCTGAGCTTCATCAGTCCGCCCCCGGCCTACTACTCGCAGGTGGGTACCACCAGGATTCTTAGCAACCAGGAATATCATTCAATATGCAGCAATATTGTTGCAGAGCTAACATTGGATTGTATGGAATTTAGCATCTTCATTCACTTTTGGCGTGATCCCTGGCTATACGGCATTATGGGTTTATAACTTTTGACTAGCGTCTCCCCCCCCCACCCAAAAAAACAAAAACAAAACGCCAAGTTGGTAGAGCACCGGTACGGTATTCCGGAGGTCGCAGGTTTAAATCCCGCTCCTGTCAGTTTTCTTTGTTCACTAAAGAAAAGCAAAGCCTTTCTGAGCTAAGCAGAAATGCTGTGCTCAGCAGCCGACTCCATGCCCTCATCGATAAGAACCTAGTCTCTGTTCCTTCGTTAGGCGGGCAAACTTACTGAGATCTCGCACATCAGGGATGATGTGGCCATCCTCCAAGGGTTGGGCATCCTTCTTGATGAGGAGAGTTCTCCTCCAGATGATAAAAATGGGCAGCCTTGGAAGAATGAAGGAGACGTGAGACGGCTTGTAAGGGATGGAACGCCGCAGTGCAGGTTAGTGTCAACCTGAAACTGATATAGAATTTGTTTCAAGGTCAGAAGACCCATTTGAAAGTTTATAGTGACGCTAAGGCATTGGTGAAAAGATGGGGTATTCCCCCAGCCGGGGCCTGTGGTCCCCCTCCCCTAATATAAGATACAAACCCCTCAAAAAAAAGTTTGGAAATTTGTGTTTGGTCAATCATATGATGTCTGTTCCAAGCATTAGCACGCCACGTTTATCCAATCTGCCTGCAAATCTCTGGAAGACAGCCTACGGTTCTTCAGTGATGTAAGGGTGATGAAGCAGTCCTCTTGGGGTGTTGTCTTCTTGGGACGCCCACTTCGCGGTCTGTCTTTGACATCACCGGTTTCACGAAACTTGGCCTTCAGTTTGGAGATGGTACCAGGGCTCACTCCAAATAGTGCTGTAACTTGCTTCTGGGGAACACCAGCTTCAACCTGCCCTATCACGGGCCTTCTCCAGATTGGATAAACGTGGCATGCTAATGCTTGGAACAGACACCAAATGACCACTTTGGTAAACACTGGTAATCCAGTCTCACACACAGTGCCATTCAAAACACATCAAATCCCTCAAACAACTCAAGACCATTAAATAGAGTCAATACCAACAGGAGAATACACTGTTTGATATTGCCAGGGAAATTTGTCAGATTTCATGGGACCCTCCCACATAATCAGCCGTGCTGCTCATCCCACAAATGCATGATCGTTACATATGGGACATCATCAGGCTTTCCAATGATATAACATACAGTGCTAACAATGCAATAACAACAGAGATATAATCGACCAAACACACATTTTCAAACTTTTTTTTAGAGATTTACATGCAACTCAAGGTTTGCTTCCAAAATAACAGGCACCAATCACATTAAACTCCTTTTGGAAAATGCCAGACTTCACACAGTTAGGAATTCATGGGTGGCAAGTGTGTAAAGCTCTTGTCTCTCACCAATGTGGCCCGGGTTCGATTCCCGGCCTGGACCTTATGTGAGTAGAGTTGTTCGTTGATTCTCTCCTGTGCCACGAGGGTTTTTCTCCGGGTCCTCCGGCTTTCCTCCCTCCGCAAAAAATAAACATTTACGATTTGGCTGTGCTCCGTGGTCATATATGGGTCGATGTGGCCGGCTGCCAGAGGCGCCTTTACGTGCCTTTCACTCGACCACGTTGTAGCCGCATCCTTCGCAATTCAGCACCCCCAGCTGCGAGTAAGGATGATAAGCCTCCCAAAATTATGCACAGTTGAAGTTGTTTTATTGTAAAAAAAATGTTTTAATAAAGCAATATCAATAAATGGAAGCATGGTAAGTGTGCCATTGTAAAACTAAAATTTCCAGTCTTACATACAGAATTTTTTTCTGGATTCTATCTTAATTGTATTTTTTCCATGAAGCTTAAAGGCAAGGTTGCCCTTATTAACCCATTGAGTCCGGGTGTTATAATGGGGGCGCCAGGGTGCCCTACCAGCTTGTGCAGCCAAGTGTAACGTACACAATAACCCAACAATGGATTGAAAATGCAGAGAATGCATTTATAGCCGTCAACCGGCCAGGTGGCAATTTCCAATCCGCGCCTACAGACGTCAACTGGGCTCAATGGGTTAAGGAGTTGGCATTAATTGTTGGTATTCGTTTGGGTTCACGTAATCAACACTAGATTAATTATACCCATTGCTGGAGTTGATTTAAAAAATAAAAAAAATTGTATTTATGTTAGAACCCGTTTTCCCCCACGCCCACTTCAGACGCGTGGTGACAGCAGAAATACCGGTCCGTTTCCCATTGTTCTCACCAGTCTTGCACATGCTCAGAACTAACAAAACAGACTGGTAATGCCTGTTGCTAGACACAAAAGGAAGTTCGTCTTATGACGTCAGATTAGTTTGCTGCCCGCAGCGACGACTTTTAGACAAATGGTCCCAGCGGGCTATGCTGCCCTAGAAGGGACTTGATAAAAATAACTCTCAAAAGTCACTTATTCATGGCAGAAATAATCGGCTGTTTTATTTTACTAGAAAATGATGCAGATTTCTCTCGGCAATTCAACATTATCTTTAAATGTTACAAACTTCCATTCTGTGTTTGGTCGATTTCTAACCTTTCAGGTACCTGATGCAGGTGTTCACCAAACCACTCTTTGAGCGAGACACATTCTTCCTGGAGATTATTCAGAGGCATGGCGCCACAGGGTTTGGAGCGGGCAACATCAGGGCGCTGTGGAGAGCAGTGCAGTCTTTTATGTCGTATAATGACCGTTGACCCTTTCAGGTCAGTAGAGGTCATATATAGGGTCATATTCACTTTTTTAGGTATCGCAAACCGTCAAGTGCTGCTTTTGAATTGTTTCATTCCTTTTGATAAATCAGAAATAAATATTGGATGAATTTGTAGTTATTATGAATTTATAACTGAAATAGGAACATAACTCCATAATGCAGTGGAGGAAAAAGTGGAGATTTATACAGATAATCAAATCTGATTATAATGCAGTAACTGTAGTAAAGTTGACACCAAAATAAACATTTTCAAAGTGAACAAAGAAACTGGCAGGAGCGGGATTCGAACCGGCGATCTCCCAAATTGTCAGTATCTTTGCAGACAATTTTTCGAGACCGCCAACATAGGGCAAGATAGCTCAGTTGGTAGAGCGCCGGTACGGTAACCCGGAGGTCACAGGTTCGAATCCCGCTCCTGCCAGTTTCTTTGTTCACTTTGAAAATGTATTCAAATTTACCTAGTCAGTTTCCCTTGTGGATTGTTTGACGAACCAAAATAAACAGTTATATTAAAATGAAACATAAAAACATGCGTTTCTTTCTTTGGAAATGAGCCACAAGTTTTCCATTAAAGCAGCTTTTTTTGCTTCAAGTTCAACTTATTTGTAACCTATTGCATTGCTGCGTGTAGTTTGCAATCTATTACCCGGTACGGAAATTAACATAAATTTGTTTTGTTGTGTAATTCTATATGGTATAAGATTAGTCAGTTTTTTCTAACTTATTGCAATTGCAAAATAGCTCTTAAAATATGCATTGTCACCAGGAAATATGGAAGTTTAGAGATTTTAAGTCGAAAGCAGATTTCCCAGTACCTTAAGATGTACATGATATAGGTTCTAGTTCAGTATACACTCTTAAAACAGTGATGGGATGTTGTCGTTATGTTTGGCTTGTCTTAGATTTCTAAAGTCCATGTAAATGTAGCGGATTTCAGTCGTCGGTAGTTCAGAACTATAATTCAAATGTGCCCGATGGTGTGCACACACATCGTGTTTTGCATATAGAGGCAGATTGAAAATTACCGCCTGGCCGGTTGACATCTAGACACACAATCTCTGCATTTTCAATCCATTGTTGGGCTATTGTGTACGTTACGCTTGCCTGCCCAAGTCGGCATGGCACCCCATTATAACACTGGTACTCAAGGGGTTAAGGAGTGACATCAAAGGTCACATAATTCAAAGGCAATCTGACCTGCAATGTCACTCCTGAACCAAATTTTATGCAAAACATGAACATGCGCATACCACCAGAGTACATCAGGGGGCACATCTAGACAATTTGCATTAGCACTCAATCCATCAAAATCACTCGCTCAAACTCAGGGGGTCATTAACAAAATACTCTTTGTACATCAGGCTGTCTGTTTTTGAGGACTATAATGCTACTTGCCCACCAAAATGTATGATATATTGCGCTATTTGCAAGATGCCATTTCCTACCGGCGCAACGAGTGCAACAAATCACAGATGCGCATGCTTGCGTTGGGCCTGTACACTGCTTGCGATGCATTGCGAAAGACATCTAGCGCAGCTTGGCTTGCGCTATTTTTGAGGTTCTAAACTAGCGCAACAGCTTGCGAAGCTATTTCGCAAGCTGAATTTGCACAAGCTTTCGCAAGAACGCTTCTACGCTACTTGCGCTAGCTGTTTTTGGCTTCGCAAGCTAACGCAGTTGGTGGGCAATGTACATTACTGTAATGGGAATCAGCAAGATATTAAGGGGACTGTTTGCTAAGCAAATTGCTAAGACATGTTTTTGTTCAGGTTACATTATAGGGTGCTCCTTTAAAGTATAGATTTTGTGAAAAGGGGCTCTGTACTAACTTTTATAGATGTTTTAAACTTTAAATTACAGTTGATTGTATATAAAAAAGATGTTTTACTTTACCCATAAAACTTGATTAAGTAATTGTACTGAAATCCAATATGGCCACCATGGGATTTGCGGACAGTTTTTTTTCTTGTAAATTCTGAAGACAATATATTGGCGATAATACTTTAAAACAAAAAGAAGTAGTCTGCTAACAGTCCCCTTAAATTTGATCAGTGTACAGAATCATGTCTATTGGGTTGTTTTTTTCCTAGGCATATTCTGGAATAGACAAATCCAACCAAAGTTTTATGGGCAGGATAAATGTGGCCATATGGGGGGGGGGGGGGGGGGGGGGGGCATCCCTACCTCAGAAGTATGGTACGTGGAAACACCCAAGCAATTTTCAGCTATTTGTTTGCAAATATAAAGCATGAAAAACAAGGGGGTTCTCGAACCATGCATCTCGCCTGCTTAAACGTTAATCATGTTCTTTGCACATTTTGACACCTCAATCGGCACTATAGCACAATGACCAATTTTACAATTCCAGCCTCTTTTACAACTTGACCATCATATAAAGGTTACAATAGTGCATGCATGACCCAAGTTTGATTGCAATTGAACTTCAACGTTGCATTTGTTGAAACTTTAACCAAAATGCTACGGACGGACTACGTACAGAAATAGTGATTGCATAGTCTCTTTCTGAACTTGTTCAGGCGAGACAAAAATATTTGTTCAGCAAACACTTGGTTTAATATCTCATCACTTGTTTTGAACAAAATAGAATTTGAATTGTGGTACCGATTTGTCTAGTTTCAGATAGAAATGATAGTGCTCATTTAGGCGTGCTTGAACAAAAACAAATTTGGAGTTGAAAAGGAATTCAATTAATTTTTCTATTTGCTTATTCATGAAATTATAGAATCATTTGTGCTATTTTCACAACAGAATGGCTCATTCAAATTTAACTTCATTCCTCGGAATGTCAAACTCTTCTCAAATTTGATTCTTTTCTCAATGAATTTATCTTATCGGTTAATTCCTTTTTGGTTTAATCCGGAAACATACATACCAATCTTCTATATGAGTTTATAACATTTCCAAAAATGAATTCTTTCACTGTTTTAATAACTTGATGCTATTGGTTTTAGTTCCCTGAGCTCTTACACAAAAACAAATATATGCAAAAGTAAGCTGAAGAGTTGTTCGGTATCTCAAAGGTCAAAGGTTATTCGGGATAAAATTGCTGACGTAATGTCACGCCATGTTACTCGAACACCAATTCTGATTGAATTTAACATGTGCACATTATGCGACCACCTTTTACGGTCACGCGGGATAAAATGTCATTGTGCACATGCGCAGTTGAAATACCGAACTGGCTTCTTGATAATATAAAACCACTACTTATCTGCAGTAGTTTTCGTTTTACTAATATTTTTCTGCCAACTTATCAAATAGCACTTTACAAGTCACTTAAGAAATTAGCTCAACTCCAGCAAATAAATTTTACTGAAATTCAGTATTTAGTCTGGTGCTGCTAACATCTTGTCTTTTCACTTGTCAACATACCAAACATATCTTCTAATCTTTATTGCAACAAGTGGTATTTCATTAACTTTAAACTTTAGTACTGATTTTAAACAATTTCTTGAACAACTTCAAGCACTTCTGTGCATGGCAAGACTTATTGCACTCATTTCATAACTGAGATTTCTTAACGAAACATTTTCAATTTAGTCATGATCTTTTCCGCTAATTTTTGGCAAATATTCAAGCTTTTTGGTTCAGTCTTGTTGGCTAACTATCATTAACTTAAAAGTTTGTGTCACAGTTTACCTTGGGCAAATTTCATGCAGCTTTTAAGCACACACAAATTGCTGTGCACAACATAGTCTTACTTCGTAAAATGCAGGTTACCAGCCAAAACTACATATGTTTTTTATGCTATTAAAACAAACAACAGCTGAACACCAGTCACAAGCAATATACAATAAACAATTCTTTTCTTGTACAAAAAGGCCCATTTCCTAAATGCGGCACATTCCACGACTTGCATATTCGTCTCAATAATCTTAGATAAATTCTTTTTCGATAAATCTTTCACAATATGTTTAAAAAATACCCTTCCTTCAAATAAATGGTAAACTATTTTTAATTGCACTTATTTGCTAGCCACTTTGTGACAATCTTTTTTCTTTTTCTTTTTTAATTCCATAAAAAATTCGAAATTTCGACAAAACTGCTATTTCATTGGGCTTTAACGGTTTCAACAAGTTTTCTTAATTAAGGACACCTTTACAAGATAAGTACCAACGATATTTTGAAGTCTCTTCTCACATGTTCTCTGAACAATCAGAATTTAACTAAATTACTTTGGATAATTCATCACTATTTTATTAACGCACTCCATGTGTTCATAAGTTTTCTTATTCATATATTCTTTGATTTTTGCCTGGTCTCTGCAAAAGGTCTGTGCTGAAATGAATTGGCACGATCCGCATCACAAAATTAAAAGTTCATCTCTATCAAAGCATTCTGCAATCTTAACATATTTGGACAGATTTCATACCTTCAAAAGCATACGTCACGACCCACTTGTTTTTTTCTTTCTCTTTGTGGTACAGGAAAACTGTTTTTTAAACGTTTTTGGAAGGTAACAATTTATATTTATTTTTCTGAATCTTTTCTTTAGTTAAAATGTTTTAGAAATTAGCTTTTCTTTTATAATAAAACAAACATGTCGCTTGGGGGCGGAGCACGACAACATTTCAAAGGGTGTATGTAAACCTGTCGCCCCCCCTCCATAGATCACCTCGAATGTTCACTTGAAAATATGTCCCATTCCCTACCAACGGCACCTTGAGTTGTTCTTATAGCCCTACCCTGCTGAAGTTTGCTGCACTTTCCCCTTCTTGGATCACCTGCGTACCAACAGTTGAACACGCCCATTTGAAAACTTGTCCCATTTGCTACTCATGGCATCGAGTTGTTCACAGAGCTCTGCTGTGCTCAGTGCCGCTGAAGTTTCCTGCACTTGCCCCTTCTTGTTCATATAGCCCTACTGTACTCGATGCTTCTCAAACTGATAGTTTCCTCACTGCTGTAGCCGAGCGTCTTCTTCTCGTTGCTGTAGCTGAGCGTTGTCTTCTCGTTGCTGTAACTCCTCCCTTCTTTGGTCTCGCTCTTTGCAGCCTTCTCGTCAATATCGTGCGTTCTGTTAGAAAGAGATTTCCTTCAACTAGTATACAATCCACTCAATGAACCGTGCGCTATTACTGCACTATGACTTCTTACTAGTGTGCCCCCCCCCCCCCCCCCCCCCCGAATAAAGACACTGATAATTTGTGAGACCGTCAACATAGGGCAAGAGAGCTCAGTTGGTAGAGGGCCGGTATGTACCCGTCAGGTTCAAATCCCATTCCTGTCAGTTTTCTTTGTTCACTTTGAAAATGTAATCAAAACATCTTAAGATCTCATCGGTACATTGCATTCAATGTATTTAATTGAAAGGTCTTGAGATCTCGGTCTCTGCCATGAAGGTCTTGGGTCTGGGCCTCGGTCATGGTCTTTGACCTTATGGTCTCGGTCTCTGTCTTGGTCTCACTGGTACATTATACGAGATCTCTGACATGAAAGTCTTGGTCTCCATACTGCTTCTTAACCTTTTGGTCTATGTCTCAGTCTTGGTCTGGGACTTCCAGGTCTCAACTACAACACCGGTAGCATGATTATATCATTAAGATTAGGCCCAACAAAAATTGGGTTGCCTTCCGCGACCGACCCTAAAAGTCACAAAAGTTGGGTCACCTTTTCTTTTTTGTGTGTGTGTTGTGAGTTTGTATATGCCGGCAATCGTGGACCTAGGACAAAAGAATTCGGGCGTAGACAAAGGGGTCCACGTTTGACTTAACGTCCACGATTGAAAATCGTGTACAAAACCAATGGGAGGCCTTCCGAAAAAGTTAGAGTATAAACAAAAGAGGAACAATGGGAGGTCCACGATTGCACCCGTTTACATGACTGTGGGCGCGTTGGCGTATTCAAACCGCGGACGTAAAATGCCAGAGAACAAAAGAGAACAATATCGTCCGCGATTCCCAGCATACGTCCGCGATTGGAAGTGTGTACAAAGTCTATGGAGGCCTTCCGAAAAAGTTAGAGTATAAACAAAAGAGGAACAATGGGACGTCCGCGTTTGGAGGTCGGTACACGACTGTGTGTGTGTGTGTGTGTGTGTGCGTTTTCTGTTTTTAAAGAAATTTTTTAAATCTCAGATTTTCCCACACAAAATATACAAGTTTGATTAAAAATCACTGTCTTTCAATACAGCTACGACAGTACAATCGTGCATTTCGCCATCTCACTTTTAAATAAGCTTACCTTTTGCTCCCAGACTTCCGAGTTACACAACGGAAGTATTGTTTTCATGGATGGTTAAAAAAAAAAAAAAATATAAAATCTCCCTCCCGATTTTTCCTATTTAATTTTTGGCCCGATAAGAAACTACCGAGAAGTAATCTGCAACACCCACCTGAGCATACGCTCTATGTAGGATGATATGTGCTCCCACTTGTACTGGGTAATCTTGGTCAATCCAACGGTCCAGGTCGGTGAGAGCTGAAGACACACCCTGGATGCAGCCATGCAAGAAGCAGCGACCAGCGAAGGCTTAGCAAAGGAGAAAGCATGATCTGATGAGAAAAAAACCAAAAAGAGGATATTGGCAAATTCATGATTATAAAAGGACCCAAAAGCAACAAATATGTTCAAGTTTTTCAGGGGATGACAATACATTTTTTTTTTCCCTGGAATTGCTGATCTACTCCCTACAGGGCATGCATTTGATATAGACTGTGCTTGACTTTTTGTACACAATACAGCAGTCTTGTTGACTTTACTTGCTGACTTGACTTGACTTGAATCAGACTCGAGTCGCAATTTTTCTGACTTGAGACTTGACTCTACTTGGAAAAAAAAATGACTTGGGACTTGACTTGAAAGAACATGACTTGTGACTCGACTTGACTTGCTGACATTAACACTTCTGTTAAAATAAACACAAACATACAGGTATCAGTTAAAAAACAAGCCTATAGCGCATATATAGCAAGCTGGGTGTCCAGTACGTATGCAGGGCCGCAGCGCTGGCCGAGCTGCATGGAGAATTGTCGAAATACAGGTTGATTTTGTACAGTGCATGCGTGCTAGCCTATGCATTGTCATTTTGTCAACTGGAATTTTTATTTACTAACAATCGACTCAAGACTTGGTACTTGGCTTGAACAAAATTGACTTGGGACTTGACTTGACTTGAGAAAAAATGACTTGGTTACAACACTGCAATAAAGTGCCATCAACTTAAATGTTACTTTAAATGGAGCTTCACCAATGATACCACATTTGTTAAGGTAAATGTCCTAATAACTTTAGAAAAGCACAAGGATTTCTTTTCTTATGGAAGTCGCCCAATACAAGGCTAAAAGCCACTCGAGGTGAAGGACTACAACAGAGGTGGTGGGGTTGGCCACATTTTAGGCTGCCGGCCCTAACACCCTTACGGTTTTCCTGGGTCCAGATCTAGACATAGGATAAATCTTTCATAGATACAAGAGCCATTATCCCAGTGTCCTGAATTAATAAATTTATTTCAGTAGTGAGATATCAAGTAATAAAAACACTTCCAAGTTATTATCAATCAATTAAGACACTTCCTAGTGTCTTCCTAGTATCGTATCAAAGAACCTTGAGAACCTTCAAAATTGAAAATCGTACATTGCTGTTAATGGTTGTTCATCGAAATTACATTAAAAAAAAAAAAGGAAGCCAGTTGCTTTTTAACAGGGTCCCCACCCCCCCCCAAAAAAACAAAAAAAACACAAACAAAAATAACGATTCATACATAAACAAAATAATCACTAACATTAGAGTCATGGGCATTTGTGCTGCTTTATACGAAACAAAGTATCTCACATTTTTGTAAGTATAACTTAATATGGTTAAATAAATCAAGTAATGTACAGCAGAAGAAATAGAATCCAAAACCAATGAATATATAAACGTGAAGATAGTTTACAATGTCAAAAAGCTGCCTTTGAGAGTTCAGAATGCGCCACAGAATAATTGGCATTGTTCCACAGCCTGAATCCCACCCTCCTACTGGCTTGGGCTTGCAATGTGATGCAGGCATGTCTGCATAACTTCTTTGGGCAACTGAACAATGTCCCACCTCATATATGGGTAAACTTATTATCTTCACATTGATCAATTTGTACCTTGTAGGCTGATCTCCAGAAAGTAATTGGTGTACTTGTGCATGTAGATGTTGGAGTATTCACAGCAGCTGTCGCGGTGGTTGTTGGACATTTTCTCGCACTTGCCCGCCGCCTCCGACAGGAAGTACCCGAGGAAGTGGGCGGCAGTGGGCTCGGTGATGTTCCAGTGGAAGAACTGGAGCAGGAGCAGTTCCATCTGGAGGTAGTCTTCTTTGTTGGCGCTGGTTATCGTGGACTGGGTGTGGTAATTGGTCAGCTTGGCCACTTTCTCCTCCCGTTCCTCAAATTTTGCTGTCGGGATATGGCAATGATAAATTGAATTGTGATCACTTATGAGGGAAATCAAATCGGGACGATGCAGTCGAGATGTAATCTAGCTATAGAGTGGAACGCCGCTATAACGAACATCACGGGATTCACAGATTTTGTTCGGTACACAATGTATAGTGATCGTTCGGAATAGCGATTTTCAGACTTTGAAACATTGCCGGCCATTGAATTATGTAATTACATGTTCATTTTCGAAGCTTACCAAATTCTAAAGCAACAGTTGGCTTTCCCTTCTATTCCTTGGGGAAATAATAGCCGCCTGTCACTCTTCAACATAAAGCTGCGGCCGTTTGGGAATTACAAACAGCCCAAATCGCCAGTACATTTCTAAATCTGTTGCGTTTTTTCCAACAACAATGTTCTGTATGTTTTGTACACAAACTTTGGGAGCCAAGGATGGTGTCTCGGTAGAGCCAAATGTTTGGTATAGCGGTGTTCAGTATAGCAGCGTTCCACTGTACTGGAGTGGCTGTCATTGACAGACAGTTCAAGGTCAAAAAAGTCGTTTTGAGAAAAAAAATTCATCCTTTTCACACCCCCCCCTACCAATGTCCGAGTTTACTTTACAAGGAAACCACACATCTCAGCATCCAAACAACAAATATATATTCACCATGTTTCAACCAACTGTAGTGCTTGTGTTTTTCACTCTACATGCAAGATCCATAAATACCAACAGAAAGAGCTTTTTAGATCTTTATAAGGGTGCTATCAAATTCATGCGTAACCATTATATTTCGCGAAAATGTGTCCAAAGTTTTTACAGTTTATGTGTATGGAGTGCCATTTGTTCATGGGACAAACAAGTTTCCAGTTTGATAAAGCGGGCCAGAAGAGAAAACAGCAATAACTTAGGCTATTTTGGAAGTTACTTTACGTATTTTCCTTTTTTAATCAATTTTTGAGGGTGAAATCTTTTGTTGAAATTACAACCATTCAGCAAGCAGTCGGCTGCTTTTTCTGCTTCAGTGGTTTATGCTTCACGGAACAAAGAATTTGATACTGGGGGAAGACAAGCCAATCAAGAATGTTGTACTAAAAGGGGTTAAAGAACACTATCGCTATCAGCTGGTCATAATTGGGCAGCAAAAAGCATGAGCCCCTAAACACTCACTTGGGTAAAAAAAAACTTCAGAAAGTAGAATAATGATATACATGACCGAGACTCCAACCATGATCACTAAAGTTCCCGACATCAATTTTTCTTTTTTTTTGAGTGTCAACATTTGTTTCATTTGGCAAAATGCTGGGGAAAAGGGATCAAGAATAAACAAACATATAAAGTTTTCTGCAATTTCAGGACACTGTTTGTCCAACCTCAATTTTTGTACTCCACTTCCACTTTTGTAAACACATGCAAGAAAAGTCAGTTTTGAAAAACTTAGTCCTAACCCCCTAGGGTGCATGCAAAATCATATTAAAATTGGAGGATTTGAGACTGTTGGAGTTAAATTAATGGTGTATTTTTCATAGAGATTTTGATTCAGAGACAATTATGGGCAAATTTGAAAAATCTAATTATTTTAGAGAATAATTTGTCAATTCCATATAACAGAGGGGCTTTCTTGTAAGGATTTAGGCCTACAAGACTTTTCTGTTCTGGAATGAATAAAAGCTGTAAATGTTGTTCGTAGACACTAGTACAAGTGAAGGACAATGATTTTATTTTATTTTTTACTGCAAGTTCGCCCCAAAACAAGGCTAAAGGTCACTCAAGGTACGGAGCTACAAAAAGAAAAAGAATCAAAGATACAAGAGGTAGGAATTAATATTCCTCTTGAAGCACGAGTGATCCTAAGATGAAGGGAAATGTTCCAGATATAATAAGCCAGTTCGGTATTTCAAGGACATTTTATCCCGAATGACCCGCATGACCTAACGTGCGCGTGTGAACGCAAAGGTGGTCGCACAGCGCGCATGGGTTAAATTCAATCAGAATGGGCATTCGGATAACATTGTATGACATTACGTCAGCAATTTTATCCCAAATAACCTTTGACCTTTGAGATAACAAACTAGCTTATTGCCAAGGCTCGACATACTTGAAATTTGTAGGCAGGTGAACGCCAGGAGGTGAAGCTGAGATTCCTGGACGATGGCGTAGCGATCCATGAACCGATCCAGCATGTACACGGCCAGGTGTAAGACATGGCGGTCAATCTCAAACTTCTCGCACAGGATGGCCATCCAGTCCACGAGGTACCGGCGAAGGTGGAGCTGCGGCGATTGGCCGACAAACGCAGCAAGCTTCTCCTCCTTGCGCTTCAGGCTGGCGTAGATGTCGGCCGTGATGTCAGAGTTGGACCACCAGTGGGAATCATGGGCCATGGTATGACACTTTCCCCAAGGACGACAAAGAACAAGTTGCCTGTTGATGGACGGGAAAGATAAAAGCTTCTGGAATGAGCCTTCATACAGTATTTTTGATTGGGGGTGTTTTAATATCAAGATTCACGGCCGTCGATGGGTGGGGGGGGGGGGGGTGGGGTGGTGCCACCCCTCCCATTGACAGATTCAAACCACCAATTTGCAGAAAGTGGATGGTGAAGAAAAAGTAAAACGAAGAAGTCTGAAGTGCAGGTTGTATAATCATACAATAGTAGTAGAAAAATCACCCAAAGGAAATCTCAACATCAAAACTTGACGACAACCCCCTCGCACTTTTCAAATAACTTTTAGGACAACAAATTTTAGCGTGCAACTTTTGGGGGAATTTTTCTCATTTGGTTTTTTTTTTTATCACAATTTTCTTGATGCCCCCCATTCAAAACAGTCTAGCAACACCCCTGTCTCGAATTTCCGGACCGAATTATGCAATAATGTGACCCCCAAAAGGTGATTCCCCAGATTTGGTCACATTTGCAGCGACAATCCCCATAGGATGAGGAGGGTGGTGGAAACAGTAGGTGCATTACACAGAGTAGTAATAAATGATGAATATCCAAGTTTCTAGTAATGCACCTAGCAATTGTTTCCCCAAATTTGTTCCCCAAAATTTCCCAGGAAAATATTTCAAAAAGGGTCGAGGTTGGGCTAGTAATAGAACGGGATGGAGCTGCTAAAAAAAACCAGCACACACACTACACTTGGGTATTTTCTTTTCGTAGAATTTGTTTATGGTACTGAAATTTCAGGGGGAGGGGGTTGATCCTATGGATTATCCCCTCCCTCTGGGATTTATGTCCATGACCATTTCCACCCGATACCGAGACCTGCCTGGAACGAAATACCAGTCAATCATACACACATGATACATATATATACAAAATGACAATTGACATTAATCCTAACCCTGCCAGATGCAGCACAGTGCATCTATGGTGACAGCTTGACCTTGCTGCACTCTGCACACAAGTCAATGTGACAAAGTATGCAATCTGATGCATCTGGCAGGGTTTCTAGCCAAAATACCCTGGAGGGTTAGGGTTAATTAATAAAAATGTCAGTTGTCCATCTTTTCTTAGATATCCGTATGTGCTTGCTAGCCTTTGATTTGCTCAAATGATCAATCCACTATAAACAATGGAAAGATTCAACGGAATACCTACTACATAACATAGTGCTTAGTCTCAAAGTTACAAAATAATGCCCGATATCTTGATCAGTACATATCTGAATCCAAAGGGGTGACACCGGGGTCACATTAGTTAGCCTTGTGACCTTTCATCATTAGTTCCCCCATCCAAACTTTCAGGCACTCCACTCGCTATCTCATCGCATCCTTTGCTGTTGTTCCACTTCCAGCAAAGAGGCTAGTAATTAAATTGTTTCCAGGCTGGTAGGCCTACTGCCTCTCTTTGGAACTCCTTAATTACTTGTAGCCTGCTTCCCTTCCACCTATATAATCTTTTCACAATTCAAACGAAATGTAAATACATACCTTCTGTGATTTCTGTCTTTTCTTGTCTTTTGTAGCCCACACCTTGCCTTATGATGTAGCCTACGTGGTGGGCGATAGAGCCTACCCATAAAAACAACCAAGGCCAACCTTTTCGTAGTTCACCTCTCCAATTTTGTTGACTGTACCCTGGGCGTGGTTGTCTCTTTATTAAAAAAAAGTGAAAGGCGAAGATTGGAAATCTGGTAGCTTGATGATGAACTTAACTGAACTGAAATGCTTGCTATGATGTCCACCTGCCGCTGCCTTTTTGCGAAATGAATCATATAATTTTTTTTCATCATCATGGAGCGCGAGTACGACGTCGGCGAGTGTCAAGTGCGCCCTCTAGGATGGCTTTCTGTCCTCACGTGGCACTCTCAAAGACATTTAGGATTCGCGCCCAAATCCTGACCCATCGTGGATGGAATCATTTTTATTTCACCAGTGGTTTCTGTGACTTCTGAGATTTTTTTATATAAAAGATCTAAATCTACTCATGCCCGCATGGAGGTTAAAAGCAGTAACGGGGAAATCCTTAATTATATGATATATATTCCAGCCACAGGTGCGGCCATTGTGTCTGACCATGGAGGAAGGAAAATATACAAACTGACTCCGATCCAGCAGATCATCATACGATCTTTGCTCTAGATCGAGTTGTTAATCGGGTTGTTAACCTAGGGGCTTTGTTTTCAAGCTGTAAATCTCTGCTTTTGTAGTTGTATCCCCTTGAACAAATAAATTTCAAGATTATATTGCTAATTTTGTTAGCATTGGACAAGCAATGAGCCTTCCAGCCTTCTGAGCGAGACTTTCCATCAAGAAAAACTTTAGAGCGTGAAAATGGGCGACTTTTGACTAACCGTTATTATTCGAAAGAGGGCGCCCTTCATCAGACTTGTTTGATGTCGTTGCTCTTTTTGTGCACGACCCGAGTTTGTGTACACGACCGGTTGAAATAATTGCGTGAAAAATGCCTGGTACATGCTGTGCTGTGCCTGGTTGTGGTAACAGGGGAGGACATGAATTCCCAAAGAACATAGAGATACGGAACCGTTGGAGATTGGCCATCAAAAGGGCGAGTACTAAAACCAAACGACCGTGGTGGCCCTCGGCCAGCAGTGTTGTGTGCAAAGCTCACTTTCTCGAATCAGATTACGAACAGAACTCCATGCTTGGTAAGTTGTCAGTTTTTTCTTTAGTTCTCACCATGGTTTTGGCTGGATTTGAATATAATAAAAAAAAAATGGGGGGGGGGGTGCTATTGATTTCTTCAGGAATTACTGAACGATCTTGCACCTGGAGTGCACTTGAGTCTTGATTTTCCTAAGTAAAAAAGTTAGATTTTAAAATTCTGGTGAATGGTATCAGGATTTCAAGTAAAAACAGCATCAACTGGCATATGGGTTTACCTTTAAATACCGACAATTTCCAGTGGAGTCCTATGATAGAATATGAGGAAGGAGCAAACCCCAGAGAATAATTCTGGAGAAAACCCACGGAATCATGTAGTGACTGAAAACCCAATCCACATGTCGACCCCAATTGACCTGTCGCAATCGAATCGCGTCAACGCAGCTTGTGAATTATTGTCCAATCACATCAATTATAATTTCACGTGGAACGCGCAAAATCTGACACAAACAAAAATTACCACACAAAATTCCCATAGGGTTGTCTAAGGGGCGTGGTTAACTCGTAAACGGCGATAGGTCAATTGGGATTCGAATCGGGGTCACAGTGGTGGAAGGCGAGGAAAGTACCACTACACCAACCCGATTGTTTGTGTTTGTGTGAGTTGTTCTGCTTTCTTGATTCAAGCATGGAGGAAGAATTCCTCCATGATTCAAGTATTGCGATGATACCTGTAGCAAGCTTTTGATGGCTCAACACAATGAAATTGCTAATTTTTGAATGATTTGCATGTTTGCAGTTTGTACTCATATCCTTTAATTTCTGTCATTTTAAATGCAGGATTTAAACTGGAGAGGAAAAAATTGAAGAAAGGAACGATCCCAAGCCAGTTCAGCTGGACTGCAAAATCTCCAATGGCACTTTCTAGGAGCAAACGAGTGGACGAATGGAACAAGAGAAGATTTGAGAAAAAGAAAGACGACATGAAACGGAACGAAATGAGAGAAGAGGAGTCGAGCGAGAATCAGGTTGTCATCGAAGATCTGGACGGGAATCAATACAAGTAGATAAGCTCAACGATCCAGTCGCTCCAAGAAATTTACTTACATGTACAAACCAGTCTGTATTCCAAGCCAAACCATCCTACATGTACATGCAGTTCCCAAGCAGGTCCTACTCTTCACCTACAGGTTCACCGTAGAAGATTTTTAAAATGACCCAGCAGGAATGAGTTATCACACGGGCCTTCGAGATGACTGCTTTTTTTTGTGTCTTGGCTTCACTTGGACCGAGTGCATTTAAGCTGAAGTACATGCAGTGTTCGACCCGGCTTAAACCCTTTAACCGTCTATCGTACAAATTTGTACGATACGAATATGCATCAGAGAACCTGTATAGATAACAAACCCCCTTAGAAAATATGTCAATAGAGTGCGCCCTGATCATCTTCGAGACCACAATGTAAATAAATAGCATTGCAGCAATTTTCGCATGTTGATATTGTTATGTACACAAGTAAATGCTGTCAGTGTTATGAAATTCCCCTCACGGAATACGCCCTCATTCAGTGGTTTGTACAACCGGCGAGGCCACGCGCCCCT
Organism: Hippasteria phrygiana; assembly: GCA_037893225.1. Taxonomy (NCBI): domain Eukaryota; kingdom Metazoa; phylum Echinodermata; class Asteroidea; order Valvatida; family Goniasteridae; genus Hippasteria; species Hippasteria phrygiana. The sequence continues at coordinate 345,992 of JAZGUH010000733.1, forward strand.
TATTTGCATACACGTGCGACCTCGGCTGACCCTAATTTGTTTATGAATGGGTCAGAGTTGATTACGCCAAGCCTATGTGCCAGAAGGTTCTGTGTGTATCTCGAATAGTGAGTAATCGTATTCGGGGCTGTGTAGAGGATTATTTTTGGATGTGACGTAATTGTGTAAGATTGTATTTAGAGGCTGACGTCATTTGTAAGGTGATTCTGGATAATTTGGTAATTTCTGGAAGATATACATTTCTATATATACGGGCTAATTTCGGAATAAAACCAGGGCTTGATTCTCGACGGAGGACTGGAGATTATTTTTGACGGGCGGAGAATTTCGTTGGGAGTTTGTTCGAGTTAATCGAGCTGTTGTTAATATTCGGACCTGTGACCTGTATATGACTTGTCTGCGTGAGCGTCTGGAGACAGTAATTAGAGCTGAGTATTATTCCCGGAAGAGACATCTATTTGTGAACTGTCGTCGGTTCATTATTTGGGGTCTCATATCCCCATATTTTTGAGACGGGGGCCAGTTTTCGTCTCTCTTCGGCTGTTTTAGAGGTGAATTCGCCCCGTGTTCCAGCTCGCCCAAAAACCTGTATTTGCTCACATTATTGGAGTCGTCCTCGTCCGTTGCTGAGTGCCCAAGAAGTCCTTGCCCAAGTCCTCGCCCAAGTCCTCGCACAAGTCCTCGCACAAGTCCTCGCACAAGTCCTCGCACAAGTCCTCGCACAAGTCCTCGCACAAGTCCTCGCCCATTGCAGAGCTGCCCAAGTCGTCTGAGCCCTCGCCTATATAAGTCCTCGCTCATAAGATCTTTTAAGTTATATATTGTATAAGATCTTTTCTTAATTCTACACTTGTTAAACCCTGTTGATTCTCGAATATTCTCAATATTAAATCACATTGTTTCTTTGTTCTTTATATCAGTGTGATCTTGTTTGATTTCTTTGTTGCATCTGAGAAAATTCAGGCTTTTTCCAGTAATTTATATTTATGGATTGTCTAGAGATTTTTCAGACCGTAACAATATATCCGTAAAACTTTGGGATTTTCAGTTTCCACCTGCAGATCCAAGACACTTTTTTGATATGATTTTGTTGTGATTTTGATGTGATTTTGTTGTGATTTTGTTGTGATTTTGATGTGATTTTGATGTTTATTTGAGGTGATGAAGCCCCATAAAATTGATTGCTTTCATGCATAAATGTTCCGTGGGCCCTTTAGAATGATTCCAGCTGTGTTCTTGATTTAAGCATCAAAAATTGTGAAAAATTCCTGGATTCATGTATTGTAGGTCTGAAAATGTCCACATTTTGGCCAAACTTGTTTTCGGCAATATTCAGATGGTAGGTCATGACCTTCTTTCAACCCCTCATATTTTGATTATTTTGGCACCAAATGAAAGAGGAGAACAAGAGCTTTCCAAAAATGTCTACTTTTATTGGGTTATCTCAAAAGAATAAGCCGTAACTATTAAGCTGAAAAACATTTCAAAATAGTAAAACGTGTGCGACCTTCAAAAAAATATGACGGTTTAAAGGGTTAAATGTGCCAGATCATCTGTTTTTAACGATAAGCAAGTGCAGACGATATACGTACTATACATATTGTACACTGGAGTTGTATTTAATTAGTAGTGTGCAAATTCCTCATTCCCTCCTGTAGAAACATACAATGTGTTTTGAAACTGATGCAAGGGCTAATCCGCTTCCTCAAGAATAGGCTGTGCAATAATATTGCTGTAAGACCTGGCTTTCATGTGTGAAAAATTAGTTTGAACTGGATATCTATTGTATTGTTGGGAATGCTGAATGTCACCGTTCTCTATGATTCGTACTATTCGTACATGTTGGTCCAGTAGTTACCAATGTCATCTCACCAAAACGGGAGAGTTCCTACTTTTTGTTGAAAACGCCCAAATTTTTCCCAACTCGTTTTTGGCAACATTCGGATGGTATTGTTGATATTCGGCAAACAAAATTTCAATCAGGCCAATTTTCATCTTGGACCTTCTGTGAAAATTCCAAATTCTCAACGTGGAGTATCTGTTTTTATATTTAAAGGAACTGTGTCAGATGGACTAATTTTACAAGGTGTTTGTTTACATTCATACATTGTATCAATACAGACATGTTGACCAAAAGAAATCAACAGATTCAATTTAGTGCTAAATTATAGATTTATTTATTTAATTATAGCTTCTTTGTAATAAATATCTACACACTTGTACCAGCAGCAAGCATGATTATTTTTGTATTTTTCACTAAATACATAATTTAAACCCCCCCCCCCCCCCCCCCACCAAAATAGTTACCTAACCTATATTTGCAAGGTGTGAGTGTACAAATTCTACCAGTGTGTCATATTTATGGCGAAATGAGGGGGGGGGGGGGAAGTATTGACACAACTGATATTCAGATTTGTGCTGCACATACTGCAGGCGCGGCAACCACAGGGCCAAGGGCACCAGTCTGAATTCCACCAGTCAAACGTTTCCGAACCAATCAAACTGACATCTCTATAATGATTTTCGTCAATGATTTTCGTCAATGATTTTCAGACAAACGGCATCACATTTCAAGGGATGGTCATATACATGATTATATTCTACTTTCAAATGAGTTTTCCAATGCTTCTAATGCATTGTTTTGTTTATCCCAATAAAATATTAGAAAGCATTCAAAAGTGCTTTGGTTTGACTGAAAACCTGTTTAAGAAATGTTCACGGACAAATAATTTGTGGAAGAAAACCAGAGTTGTAATCAAATCAATCACAAGTAACATCAAAAGGCAGATCACAAGTCCATCACAAGCTGCATAAGATGAACAATGACAAAGGAATGCTTTTGTTATATAGTGTATTTGAACAGCTTGATAGTGGCTTGATTGTAAAGTGACTTGTGATTGACTTGATTACAACTCTGAAGAAAATTACTTTTGAACGATAAAAGCACTCGCTACACTGCACTCCATCTGGTCTTTATAAAATATGCGCATTGATATTGTAGGAATTGACCTATCGCCGTTTACGAGTTAACCATGCCCCTTAGACAACCCTAGCCCTATGGGAATTTTGTGGTAATTTTTGTTTGTCTCAGATTTTGCGCGTTCCACGTGGAATTATAATCGATGTGATTGGACAATAATTCACAAGCTGCGTTGACGCGATTCGACCGCCATAGGTCAATTAGAAGCATCTCGCTCCTAATTAGAAATGTGAAACTTGTTCAATAAGTTTATTTGTCTCATGTTTGTGTGTGTGGAATATCTCATTGAAAAGCTCATAACTAATTTGAAAATTTCTTTTTGGAGTGCCACGCCCACAATGCATCTTTCAATAGAAATTTTTAGTAAGTGCACTGCATACAGCTTTAATTCTTTTTTTCAGGAACGTGAGGGTGCTGCTCAAAAGCAACGGCTCTGGGTATACCAATTTACAAAACTAACTCATACAATGCAATATTATTAAGTCTACATTTAGCATTGCATTTGGGGAAAATATGCTTTATTTGTTATTTACAGTATTGTAAAATTGTTTGAAGTAATATGGACCATCCCCGGCCAAAAAGTGGGGAGGGTGATTTATCCTCGTACATCCCGGGAACGTTTACGCCCATACGTTCTTAGTTAATTGTTTATTTTCTTTCAGTTAAAAGAAAAAAAAAATACGAATGGTTCATTAATTGAAAGATACATTTGACAACTTCGGAATCTTGGAGATTTTCCACTTTTAAAAAACTCTTTAAAGCCGGATGACGCAATTTCCCGCAAACAAATTGCCACCAGGCCGGCTGACGTCTACACACGCCATTTTCTGAATTTCCAATCCATTGTTGGATTATTGTGTATGTTACGCTTGGCTGCACAAACACATTGTGTCCGTTTCGCTTGGCTGCACAGGCCACCCCGGCGCCTCACTATGAATAACCGTACTCAAGGGGTTAATCCCTTATGTGAAAACGGGTCAAGTAAATACGTCGTCTGCACTCTATAAGAATTTATCAATTAAGTAAAATAAAGTAACTTACCAGTCTCTCGCATAAAAATTTCTTGACCAACGACAGTAAAGACACTGTGAACTCGTAATAATGGATTTAGCGCCAAGTAACAATAGATTTCCATTGTTATTGCACCTTTTTTCTTTTATTAGATGTTCATAGTGAGAAGGGCCTTGATTTGTTGTTATAAGCTTTATTTTCAGGAATTACACCATACGCATACTCTAATCGGTACAATAAAATCACCAAGTAATGCTAAAGATAAACATATTGAGACAAGTATCATCGTGTATTTTTTTTTTTTTTTTTTGTAGGGTTTGTTTTTATTTGTTTATTTTGAGGGCTTCGAGAACAAATTGAATCAGCGCGCCAAAGGGGGCGTGGCCACCTGTCCGGTTTCCATTTATGGCAATGCATTTAAGAAGTTTCCATATTTGGTGATTGGAGCCTCGATCTGAATGGATTATACCAGTCTGGTTCCAGCCGCCTATTTGTGCAGTGTGTGCCTGGCCTACGCGCAACATCGCGTACGCGTACGATCCGAATCGCGAAAGGGGTGGGACATGTCTAGCACACATGCCTGGTGATCGTCATTCGGGAAGAAGAACTTAGGTCGCGCCGTCCAGCACATTTTTCTTCATTTTTGCATCGAAAATTTAGGGAGCAAAGATGCCGTTTACTTTTGAGAGAAGTAAGTATGATAGAGTATCAGTTTGGCTGTTTAGATTTCATTTTTGGATGTGCAGTTTAGGTAAAAATTAATAAATTGATCAGTAAGCAAATCCCGGAAGTGATGTCTTTTTCTGTTGTCGGGCTGTGTTAGTGTAGTCATTGTTAGTTTACCTCAATGGTACATCGTACAAATATTGGAAAGATTTATTCCCACCAAAATCAGTCAGGAACAGCAAAATCTTGGAAAATATTCAGAATTGGGAAAGATTTTGCTTTAATACCCCCACCAAAATCGGTCAAGAACAGCAAAATCTTGGAAAATAACCAACCCTCCTTAGTCCTTGATTTACAACTGAGTGAAGTGCTGTCTAAACGGGATCAGGTCAACTCGGACCCACGACCAACTCGGACCCACGACCAACTCGGACCCACGACCAACTCGGACCCACGACCAACTCGGACCCACGACCAACTCGGACCCACGACCAACTCGGACCCACGACCAACTCGGACCCACGACCAACTCGGACCCACGACCAACTCGGACCCACGACCAACTCGGACCCACGACCAACTCGGACCCACGACCAACTCGGACCCACGACCAACTCGGACCCACGACCAACTCGGACCCACGACCAACTCGGACCCACGACCAACTCGGACCCACGACCAACTCGGACCCACGACCAACTCGGACCCACGACCAACTCGGACCCACGACCAACTCGGACCCAGGCTGTTTTTAAGTCTTTTTTTTCCTGCGAGGAGATCCCTTCTAGTTAACTTTGTTACTGGTACATATTTTATGGATAGGCCTACTTATAAACATAGGTTTAAGAACATCGTAAAAACAAACGGGAGATAATATTTGTACGTCTTTTAAATATCAGGCTTGAGGATTCGTAAATACTGTGTGTAAAAAGGTGTATTTAAGTCCTTTTTCTCTGCAAGTCAACTGAAGATCTTTGTTATATACTTTGGTTAGTTGATCCATCGCAAGTCCATTGCCGGGGGTTTAAGTCTTAACAATTCAGCCTGTGTGACTACGTTTATATCAAGGGTTCTTTTGTTAGAATCGTCAACCTCCTTTATCCTCCCCACCCCTGTTTTCCACCCCAGTTCGGCCATAAGTTGCCCGTCCCAGCACGGCCACTCATCAAATTTGAAAATCCTAAGTTTATTGCAGTAAAATTCCCCAAAATTCCCAAGATGTCATAATTTAGTACGGATGATGGTAAAATCAATCCGTTCGATCAGAAAAAGCTATAAAAATATACATTGCCATCTGCGTGCTTAGTGTATCAAAACATTGAATGTCAACATTTGCACGATGGGTCCGAGTTGGTCATCGTTGGGTCCGAGTTGGTCATCGTTGAGTCCGAGTTGGCATGGGTCCGAGTCGGTGTGGGTCCGAGTCGGTGTGGGTCCGAGTCGGTGTGGGTCCGAGTCGGTCGTGGGTCCGAGTTGGTTGTGGGTCCGAGTTGGTTGTGGGTCCGACTTTGCCGTGGGTCCGAGTTGGCATGGGTCCGACTTGGCATGGGTCCGAGTTGGTTTGGGTCCGAGTTGGTTTGGGTCCGAGTTGGTTTGGGTCCGAGTTGACTTGAAACCGAACACTTTGAGTGACTATACATGGTGCCAAGAACTTCTAACAGAAAACACAAACTTTCATCCTCTTCAATGCACGAAAAGTCCCAACAAAATTTTCAAAATTAAAGGTTCTGCCAAGTGTTTATACAATTATACACAACAAATGGATGGTTATTTTCCGAGATTTGCTGTTCCTTACTGATTTTGGTGGGGGTATTAAAGTAAAATCTTTCTGAGAAGTTGGTTATTTTCCAAGATTTTGCTGATGTTCCTGAATAATCTAACCCTGCCAGATGCAGCACAGTGCATCTGTGCTGACAGCTCCACTTTGCTGGACTCTCCACACAAGTCAATGTGACAAAGTATGCAATCTGATGCGTCTGGCAGGGTTCTAGCAAACATGCCCTGTTAAAGTAAAATATTTTTTGATGCTGTTTAGCACATTCCAGTCATAACAAATCGTACATTTTGAAATTGGGTAACCCGTGCCGTGTCGTTTTGATTCATGCAGAGAGTATTTTCGCTAGTCTACCTAGAACTGAGCGTGCACGTTCATTTGTCCTTGGTGGTGACCCAAAAGGGAAGACCTTCCTGTATACGCATGACATCAATGTCTACATTAGAGATCTTGAGGTAGGTTTATCCCAATGGATTCTGTGCTACTGTTTACAGGCTTTCAAGTATTCTTGTTTATTACTCTCCTAGTTTGTCCTACAACTCCGAAAAATGAAATCTCATTGAATATTTGTCAGAAGTGTTACACACTGTCATATGAAAATCACACAAGAAAGCGTTTGTTCTCCCAAACAAACGTGGACGTATAACAAAGGGAACAAATCATCCGCGATTCCCAGAATACATCTGCGATTGAGATCGTGTACAAAACCTATGGGAGTCTTCCGAAAAAGTTTAAGTACAAACAAAAGAGGGAACAATAGGACGTCCGCGTTTGGAGGTCGATACACGTTGGCATGGGTTTGGGTGAAGGAGTACTGCAGCTTTACTTCCAAGAGTTTACATTTAGTTGAGGATGGAATACATGTGTTGTGAGTACAGAACATGCCAAATGAGGCTTGTAATGCTTGTAACGAAAACTACTGACGATGAAGAATGTGTGCCTGCAAAATAGTTGCTGCCGGGTTCACAGAACTTACATGTACTTGACCGGCCAACTCAGTTTTGGTTGGTAGTTTCCCTGGGCCAAGTTGCTAGGTTTTTAAAATTCGGAAAGGGCAAAAATATCTTTTAATTTACACCATCCTCGACACAGGTTCCATCTTCACAAAAAATTGCAGCGTCACATTGAAAATTCATACCCATATTGGGTTTTATTGGACTGACCGATCGATTGATTGATTGATTGCCAATTTTGTTTCCCCTATGCCAGAATCCTGCCATCTGTGATGTGTACCACGATCATAGTGTTCAGACCTCAGTGGCCAAGTATGCTCCTAGTGGTTTCTACATAGCATCTGGAGGTACGTGTAGATACTTGTTTTGTTAACCAGTTCACGCCGGGATTATTTTGAATTTGACCGGACCCAGGCACGGGATTTTTTTTCATAAGCCTGGGTGCCAGACGGGTTCAGAATGTAATCTGCGGGTAGCACACCCTGATATTTCCGGCCTCGCTCGCTGCGAGTGGGTCGCTGACAGATATTTCCGGCCTCGCTCGAGTGCGTGTTTATCAGTCATCCGTTCCAAATACCGCAAAACCTTTGCGTGTATACACGTCATCCGACGCGAACTGGTTAACATCTAGCCGTAGCCGCAGTTGCAAAAGGACCACTTGGCTGGGTGACGTCTGTAGGCGCATTCCTACACATACTCAATCCATTCATGTTTCAACTATATTGTTCTTGGATGGGAGTGTAATGTTCTTGAAGGGGGCCGAGTGCGATGAATAGTACCACTATATGGGATGCCTATTATTTTCAGGGAAATTATGGGTTAAAACAACAAAGACAAACGGAGACAACATGCTTGCCGGGCGGCTAGAACTGCTCGACAAATATGGTAATAATCTGCAGAACCTATTGGAAGAATAAATCACTGATAGGACGATGAAAGTCGAGACCCGAGAGTCGGGGGGGGGGGGGGGGGGTGGAATAAAGATCAGAAAAGGTGTAGCCAAAATATGGACTTCACAAAACAGCGATTTCTCCGAATGTACTAGTTTCAACTGCAAAAACTCGTAGCTCAGTACAGTATTCCGGAGGTGGCAGGTTCAAATCCCAATCCTGCCAGTTTTCTTTGTTCACTTGAAAATTGAAATCTGACGCAAACGGAAATTACTGCACAGAAGTCCATACGGTTGTTTGAAGGACATGGCTTTGCACCAGTGACCAGTAGGCCAATAAACTCCCATTGGCTATTTATGGTGGACTAATCTTTACAGCAAGAAAACTCTTCCTTTTTTGTCCTAGATGCATCTGGTAAGCTAAAAATCTGGGATACCACCCAGAAAGAGCATTTAACGAAGTACGAGTACCAGCCACTTTCGGGTAAAATCAATGACATTGCCTGGTCCCCTGACAGCAAAAGAATTGCCGTCTGCGGCAACGGCCGAGAAAAGTAAGTGATAACTTGGTTAACGTGTTACCCAGGTCAGATCTGACTGTTACCTTTTTTGTGGCAGCAAACATGATGTAAATAAACAAAACTGTTATTAGTCTTGCTTCCCAGATGACAGACACGTTTCCTTTTGTTTATATGGGGCCCCTGACTTTGCCTGAGGTATGTGACCTGTCGTCTTAGGCTATGTTCAGAAATCGTTTTAGTTAAAACGGTAAAAGTTAAAACGGAAGCTCACCACAGGTGGCCGGTCGTCAAATTAAAACGTACCGAGCGTTCAGACACCGTTTTAAATATAGCGAGTTTTACTCAGTGGTTTATCTCCGTTTTGGGATCACGTAGAACTTCCGACCATTTACATAAAGCGTGCGCTATAGTTCGTGTGTAAATCATAAAATTGTGTGTATGGGATGCATCATGCATAAGGCCAAAAAATGTTGTGTTTAGGGTCGGTCGGTTGGGATTTTTTCCTGTATTCACGCTCACCCGGGCGTGTTTAGGCCTAATGCGCCTATCAATTGCTTCCCCCGGGCTGCCCCACCCAAGATGTGGTGATTGTCACTTTTGAAGTGGCCAAATCCCCACCCCTGGGGCAAAATTTGAGTGACATACATGGGTGGGGCACCCTCACCTCATGGTTTTAACAATGTCAAAATGAGTGACCAAAATCCCCACCCTGGGGCTTGAAAAACGTGACCAAACCCCCACATAAGACCTGGGGCAACGAGATGTTCAGACATCGTTGTAAAAGATAACTGTTCTGGTTCTAGCTAAACCCTCCTTCCGAGGTGTTTTAAATAACCGTTGTAGTGGCCAGATAAAACTGCTTCTGTCAACTTTAAAACTGATTGTCAACTTTAAAACCGTTCAAGTTTAAGTTTTAGCTAAAACCGTGTATGAACGGTTTTAAAGTTGACAGAATCGGTTTTATCTTGCCGCTAAAACGGTGATTTAAAACACCTCAGAGGGAGGGTTTAGCTAAAACCACAGCAGTTTTATCTTTTAAAACGATGTCTGAACGGTTTTAGCTAAAACGCTTCCTGTTTTAGCCAGCACAGTTGACCCGGTGTTACGTAACCCCTTTTGTGGCGCGCCTTTTGTTGTGTAAAGAATCGTGGTTGCACGTCAGTGCACGGTCCTATACACAGCACGCACGCGCTAGCATGGTCTATCAGTCGCCATCTTTGCTAAATACAGTGTGAAGCCTTCACGTCCATCTTTCTGCTCTTGCCCTTACATTTAGTTCATTGTTCCGAAATTTTTTGAAACAGCTGTTGAACTTTTTTTCTAAACTGTTTACCATTGCATCATGGCCACTGCTTTGACTTCATAATTATTCGAACAAGAAACTCTCGTGACAGTGCCATGTTGACAGTAATGCATGTAATGGTGGTGCGCGCAATCCTAGCGATGAATGCAATGGATATCAATGGTTACGAAGCACGTACGCCAGCAACCAGTTGAAAGCTGTGCACGCACAATATACATGATGCATCCCATACACACAATTTTTTGATGTACACATGAACTAGCGCGCGCTTTGTGTAAATGAGTGGAAGTTTCTGTGTGACCCCAGAATGGAGATAAACCACTTTGAGTTGAACTCGCTATACTTAAAAATCCTCTTATGCCCTCAATCCTGCAAAATCATCCGATGCTTCAACTTCCAAAGACCCTCAATTCCCCAAATTCCTCCATTTGGCCAAGAGGATTTTGGAGGATTTGGGAATGTTTATAGGGATAAGGTTATACCACATCTGTTGCCACATCTGGGCTGGTGCTTCTGCGTGTCACTTATCTTTATCCAAAAGCACATTGTAAATTTGGTTGGAAAAGATGGAGTTGGCCTCGTCCTTACAATCACTTTCACACTGCAGATCTTTTGTTCTACAGATATTTTCATGGTAAATGTTCCACCGGTCTGTCAAACTTGGTTCTTCCTGTTAGGGTGTTTGAGCATGACGTCAAAGTTTTACCACGTGTTCTCACCAAAACACTCTAGGTATAGAATGAGAAACCTCTGCCAATAGCTTTTCTCATTCTGTGTCTCTGTGGATTCATCTGCCTTGAGCATGTTTTTCTCCATCCAAGTTATTTTGTTTCTGCTTCAAGAGGAATCTCAATGGTTACCTTTTTGCTTTTTAATTCGTCAAACAATCCACAAGGGAAACTGACTAGGTAAATTTGAATAAATTTTCAGTGCGAACAAAGAAAACTGGCAGGTTCGGGATTTGAACCTGCGACCTCCGGAATACCGTACCGGTACGTTATTCCGGAGGTCACCGGTTCGAACCCCGCTCCTGCCAGTTTTTTTCTTTGTTCACATTGAAAACTTTTTTTTTTTTTTTTCCTTTTGTAGTTTCATACCTGGGTCATTCTATAAATTTGGGGTCCAAAAGTACGACCTTTTTTGTTACACCTGACTTGTGTAATTTCCCAACAAGTATCATTCAATTTGAGTTCACACTATTTTGTACTTGTTTGGCAGGTACTTTGCTTTACACAATCACTCTTGGAGATAGAACGCATTAAAGAATGTGTCCTCAATTGCAAAATCTTACACATGTCAGATGTAACAGGGACACCAAAATTGGACCCCAAAATTATGGAATGACCCACCTCAAGTAGCTCTTTGACTTGTTCAGGGAAAACTTGTATTAAAACAAAAATATTTTTAAAATGTCATTGGTCCTGCTCACACTAGTTTCTACCTGTCACCCAGGTATGCTGCAGTAATCCTATGGGATACAGGGACCAGAGTCGGGGAACTTACTGCAAATAGTAAAAATTGTAACGCCATAGACTACAAGCCGACGCGTCCCTTCCGTATAGTGGTTGCATCCGAGGATATGACTACAGCATTCTACGAAGGGCCACCCTTCAAAACTTCGAAAGTGTACCGAGTGAGTGGTTGCCAAAGCATAAAACTTGTACCTCGCTTCTGCGGGAATGTGCAATGTAAAACTTGTGGGCACTTTACTACCATGAAAGCTGCTAATAATGTGAAAAATAGTTTTTATGAAAAATTGTCCGAAACGGCTTTTACCAATAATTCATTAGTAAAAGGAAAAATACATTATAATGAATTTGTTTGTCGGAGCAAGGACATAGTAGGTTTAGATATCTCTAAGATTCTGATACATACTAGAATCAAAAATTCACACAAGAAGAAACTGCACAATGTATATCGGGAAAAAACAACTATTGAATAATTTTTGTTTTAACCCTCTGAAGCCGGATGATGCCTATATACGCACAAGCCTCTTGTGTCTGTTTGTTTCCCTTGTCTGCACAGGCCACCCCGGCGCCTCACTATAAATAACCGTACTCAAGGGGTTAAATGAATTAGAATAATTTGAATTTTTTCATATTTAAAACAATCCATACATGTGATGGGGGAATGGAATAGCAAGAAAGAATAAGCAAACAAAAAAAGATTTGGCAAGATTGATTTAATTGAATCAACAAACCAGTCAATCAATTTACGCAGCAACTCTTGGTTTTTTTTTTCTCTCTTTCTCAACATACAGGAACACCATTCAAGTTTTGTAAACGCGACTCGATTCTCACCAGACGGTAATTTCTTTGCTACAGGTGGCACTGATGCCAAGGTGAGAAATTCAGTTTATTTTAGAAGACATCTTTTAGTAAGCAGGAGGTCATGGGTTCGAGTCCCGCCTGAGTAAGGCTGCAATTATTTTTCTTTACACAGGCTCATGGAAAGCACTGAGTATACAGTGCTTCCTATACTACATTGGGAAATGGGAAAAATCTCTTTTCTAATTTACATCATCTCCGATGCAAATTCCATTTTCTCAGTTTTTAATTTGAAAGGTGAACAAACTTTTAGAAAACTGGCATGAAGCAGGATTTGAACCAGCAACGTCCGGAATACCGTACCGGCGCTCGACCAACTGGGCTGTCTTGTCCTATGTTGGCAGTCTCCCAAATTGTCAGTGTCTTTGTTCAGTTTTTATTATAATTTATTCCCCAAGTTTTTCTACAGCCTATTTTTAGCGTCGACATTCCTCGCAACAATCCCACGTCGCCTTGAACCAAGTACAGGTTGATTGTTCATTTGGAGCAATTTTTACCACCATGTAAAACATTATACAAAACTGGTATCCTCATAGGAGGAGTTATAACTTTTCAAAAGATGCTTGCAATCGAGCTGATTCAACAGCTCAATAGGTAGATTGCGGGTTGCGGGTTCGAATCCATGCATATTTTGTTTTGTCTTTTTATTTTCCTATTTGTTTGTTGATTTTTTGGAAGGATTTGTAGTAGATTTTAAACATTTTCTTTATCCTGTTTGTACGGAGCCCCTGAAGGGACTTCAAATTTTTTTTTTTTTATCTCGTGCACACAACATATATCTCGTACGCACAACTTATTTTATCTCATGCGCACGACATATATCTCCTGCGCACGACTTAATTGCACGAGTTATTAACCACTCGTGGTCGTAGCAGCACAGCTCGCGTGGCAGGCAGGCTTGTTCCACAGTTGACACAGTAACACTCTTCAATGTTTTTATTGCAAATAATGACAGTTTTTCTCTTCTTAATAAAAGCGATTCATGATGGTGTGGCTACATTTTATGAGTAGGCCTACATGTAGTTATTTTTGTATAGGGCCTTGGCCTTGAGGGTTAAAGCCTTGGCCTAATTGAGGGCCGAAGCCTTGGCCTTTGCCTTTGCCTTATAAGTCGAAGCCTTTGCTCCAACACTGTCGTCCAGCCCTTTTCACGTCACGTGCAGCTATAACTCCTTCTTGCACTTATGTCGTGGGCACGAGATATGTCTAGCGCACGACATAAGATTAAGTCGTGCGCAAGATATTAATAACAAAATTGGAAGCCCCTTCCCTTTAGGGGCTCCGTATGTTTGTTGTCTTCAAGGCTTTTTTTTTTCCCAGAGGAAAGATAACCAAGAACCAGTCTTTTGCTTCGATACTGATGACACTAACGTATAGTCACAGGTTGTTTTGTAAGCAAAACACTTCTACAAACTGGTTGCTATCTGGAATGACCTGAAATGTAAAATTCTTAAAAGATTGGAGTGCCTGACAGCCATTCAGATTTTACATAATTTTCTTAGCCTTGTCAACACACTGTCGTTTTTGTTGCCTCCAAATTGCTTGTAAAAATTACCCTTAAATCTCCCAGATTTTTGTCTGTTCCAGATGGAATATAATTTGGTTTGTATTGATTTTTATGTTGTAAACCCTAACTCCCCAGGGTGTGTGGAAAAAAATTGGAGGATTCAGGACTGTTTAATAGGGTTAATAGTTAATGAATTTGTACCGTGTTATTTTTTTATTTCAGGTGTTAGTATACACTGGAAAGGACGGTGAGTTTTCTTTTGAGCTGAAGGATGGTGATAAGGCTCACAAGGGAGGTGTATACGGGGTGAGAACTTTTTAAAAATTAAAACTACCCTTAAAACTATACCCTTATACAGCCATTTGTGCAAACATTTTAATGCACTTCTCAAAAGATTTCAATTTTTGTATATGTATATTATTGTGGACCTTTAATAATGTGCATAAGATGACCCTAAAAGCAGAGTTGTAATCGCCAGTCAAATCGCCAGTCAGTTCACCAGATACAGGTGATGAACAATGACAAAGGAATGCTTTTGTCATAGGTTGTTCGGATAGCATTTGGCTTGCCTTGAGACCAGCCATGGCCCGTGACTTGACCCGTGACTTGACCCGTGACTTGACCCGTGACTTGACCCGTGACTTGACCCGTGACTTGACCCGTGACTTGACCCGTGACTTGACCCGTGACTTGACCCGTGACTTGACCCGTGACTTGACCCGTGACTTGACCCGTGACTTGACTTGATTACAACTCTACCTGGAGGTTGGTGCTAATTATGCAGTGGAAATACAATTCAATACAATTTTTGATTAATTTTGAATGGGAAATTGAAGAAGTTAAGAAGGCGGACTACATGTACATGTAAATTGAAAACATTAAGCAAAAGTGTTGACAAAATGCAGTTGTGACTCTACTATTGGCAGGTACCCAATTTTTTTTTCTTCAACATTACAAACGACATTGGGCTCAACACAAACAATAACTGTTAACACTTATAGATATCATAGCAATTGAAATTCCTAACATAAACTGTACACCCATGTTTCTTGTTTCTTTCAAGGTGTGCTTTAGTCCAGATAGTACCCAGATACTGTCTGCGTCCGGTGACAAAACAGTCAAACTTTGGGACGTTGCCACTCAACAGATCATTACGTAAGCAAATGTATTTTCTTCCACACGTATTTGTGACGCGGTATGTCACTAACCATGTGGAATTGGGCAGAGCTTTGAACGGAGGAACAGCTGCAAAATGCCTTGGGGGGGGGGGGGGGGGGTGATTGTTGGTGATTTTGAGATTTTTGGGAATTTGTCAAGCTACAAATGTTTAAAATGTCCTGTAAAAGTTTCTAACTGAAATTTCATCGACAGAGTATTTTTTTAACACTTTTAGAGAGCCATATAATTTCACAAAATGATGCCTTGTTCGAGATTTTGCTTGGAAATGATGTTTCAGACCGTTTGATTTCAAATCTTAATAACTTCGCTTTGGAATATCCGATTTGAAAAAAGGAAAGCTGCATTGTAAAGTGCAAGGTCTATATTTTACTAATATACCAATAATTCAAAATTGACCTCTTGGCCAATTGTGCCAGGTTTTGACATACCGCGTCACATTTGTCAACCGGAGTTTGTGCAGAGGGACTTGGAAGGGAAGGGCTAACCTTTCATTTGAAGTTGTGATGGCTATTTTCTATTCTGCATTTTCTAATCGTTCCCTCCCGGGGGCTAGATGGAAGGCAGTTTTGTCTGAGAGGTCAGAGGGAAAATCTTGTTTTCCCCCGCAACTCTCAAAAATGAAATTCCAATAAATGCTTTTCCTAACAGTGTTACACAATGTCATATGGAAATCATTATAGGGCTTGGGTGCAGGAGTACTGCAATTTTACTTCCAAGAGCTAAGTTGAGGATGGAGCACAAGTGTTGTGAGCACAGAACATGCCAAATGATTCTTGTCGTGCTATGGACAAGGGGATCAACAAAAACTACTCCTGAAAGCCTGCAAAAGTCTGATTTTTATCCTGATTTTGTCCTCCAAAGTCCTACTTTTGTCCTGTTTTGTTTTGTTTAAATCATGATCTTACTAATTAAAAGTGGAATGCCGCTATAACGAACATTGCAGGATCCACAGATTTTGTTTGGTATAGCGATCATTCGGTATAGCGATTTTCAGCCGCCGGTTACTTATATAAGGACGACTTTAAACATGTGCCGGCCATTGAATTATGTAAAATGTTACATGTTCATACTTTCTAAGCTTACCGAATTCTAAAGCAACAGTTGGCTTTTCCCTTCTATTCCTTGGGGAAATAATAGCCACCTGTCACTCTTCAACATAAAGCTGCAGCCATTTGGGAATTACAAATAGCCCATAAAATGCCTAGTCCTTTTTAAATCTCTTTTTCAACAACAATGCTTGGTAAGTTTTGTACATAAAATTTGGGAGCCAAGGATGGTGTTCGGTATAGCCGAATGTTTGGTATAGCAGTGTTCCACTGTATTATCCTACTTTTTCACCTGGGTCTGCCTGCGATATTTTAATCACTATAAAAAAAATATCTATTAGAATTTTCTGAGGAATCATTGCCATGTCCACAGAGACAGTAGGTGAAAAATGTTACAATATTGAGCCTAACTGACATGTGCTTCGCACTCTGTTATTTGTAGGACGTTTACGATGGGCACGCAACTTGAGGACCAACAGCTCTCTACCCTGTGGCAGGGAGATTATATCCTGTCTGCTTCGCTCTCCGGTTACATCAACTACTTGGACAAGAACAACCCAGGGAAGCCGCTAAGGATTATCAGGGTAACGTTGGTCTTACTTTGTTTGCCTGGGAATTGTTAGGGGTCGGGAAGTAAGAGGTTTGAAGTGGGGGTACTCTTTAATTTGTCACGGGACTTGGTACTTGTGTTATCATATGTTGCTGTTGCCATGGCGATGTTTGCTACCACTAACATTTCGAATACAATTTCTGCACCCATGTTGTGTGTGCAATTTGGTTAATGTGCAACATCATATGTGCCGCCTTGTTCCAGGTACACGTGAGGGCGTTTTTTTTGTGTTTTTTTGGGGGGGGGGGGTGTTTTGTTAATTCAAATCGCCTAATACCAGGCTAAAAGCCACTCTAGGTAAAGAGTTAGCGACCGGAGGTGGTAGGGGTGTCAACATTTTGAATACCTAGCTCTGCCATCCCCTTATGGTTTTCCTGGGTCAAGATCCAGCCCAGGTTGGACGTCCTGGTCTTCATTGCATTAAGACTCGCGTCCAAGTTCTAAAGACCTGTGTGTAATTGCGACTCAAAACATGAAATTATTTTATTCTTGTTTTACCTTTAAGGAAGAAGCCAATTTCACGTCTATGTATTCTATGTGTCCTTATCTATGGGAAGGAGGGTTAAGAAATTCCACATACCACGATGGACGAATTATAGGAAAAAACACTTGAAACTAACGTTTTCATCTGTTAACGGAGTTCCTATAATGCAGGCATATTTTGCGTATACGCGTATTCGTATATATGTATCAGCTTACGCGTAATGGGAGAAATCATGGTTTGTCTTTATATTCCATATCTATGGGTTTATTAGAATCGCGCGTGCAAACTGCGTGCACGCAGCACAGATACGCGTATGCTAGGCATTACGCACAGTACTTTGCATTTACAATAACAGATGAAAACACTGTACAACTATGGCACAACTTAATGTTAGTTTTGAGTGTATTTTCCTTGATTTTATCGTTCATCGCGGTGTATGGAAGTTCTTAACCCGCCGTTCCCATAGATAAAGACGCATAGAATTAATAGACATGAAATTGGCTTCATCAACAAGGTAAAAATATTGAAAATATTGATAACATTTTTCGTCCTGTGTTGAATACTTTATATCCTGGACTCTCCATCTGCAACGTGTAGTGCATTGAGGGAGTCCACATGGCAAAGTTTCAGTTCTAAATAGAGGGTAATTCTTCAACAGATTCCAGAGAAATTATCCCAATTTTCAGACCTATAGACCCAGGTGGGAGTAACTTCCACCGTTAGGTTGCCTTACATGGGAAAGAGTTAACATGGATTCAGGAATGATTACACACCAGTCAATCAAGGGTAATAACTTGTGAGGAGCTTTGATCCTCTAGAAGGGTTTCCACAGTCATGGGAAATCCTGGAAATCGGAGTGCAGCAAAGTGGAGCTGTCAGCACAGATGCACTGTGCTCCGTCTGGCAGGGTTAGGGTTAAACGTAGTATACAACATTTGCACACATCAAAAAAGAAAACTACTGAACTATTAAGAAATACCATACTAGACTGTAAGTAAATAGCTGTCTCAAGCATCCTGTGAAATCATGGCACCTGGTGTTCTGTCGTTTCCAAGAAAAATGGAAATGTATATAGTTTTCCAATGATTGCCTGCCAACAATCGTTGGAAATAGTCTAGTTCTCCAACCCGCTGATAATTCCCCGACTCTATAAATTGCTCCGTTTTGTCTAAAGTCTAAAGTATGGTCAGGGAACCAGACTACTGTTTTCCAAGATCTATGCACACAAATCTTTAAACAGGTCAGTGTTACAGTATTTACTAGCACACTATATAATACTAACCCCCAAATCCATTTATTTCTGAAAAATACAGCAAAAGCAAATGTGTACTACCTTTAAGATATAAAAATAGTGTAAAGACTGGTCATGGAAAACCCTAGTTTTTCCATGGAAAGTCATGGAAAAGTCAGGGAAGTTAAGGTTTCTGTGGGAAACCTGTCTAGTATGAGCGCTGTTATAATTTGATTCATGAAGATTTCATCAATTTGACACCTCCCACCCTTTCTCTCCTTAGGGACATAACAAGAACATTGCATCCTTTGCACTGTCAGACGACAAGAAAACCATCTACTCCTCTGGTCTGGAGCAAAAAGTTCATATCCTTTTCCAACCGAGGTCCTACTGCCTTGAACAAACTTAATTAGGTGATCTAAGTAAAAAAAAAACATAAATAAATAAAACCAAAACAGCAACTAGATATGAATTTGATAAGATTGTAACATATGTTGATATTTTATTTGAATGTGCCGTGAAAATTGAGGAATCACTAAAAAAAAATTGCAACAACTTTTTTCTAGTTCTGGATAGTCGTATTAACCTGTTCCTTACCAATGTCGAGTTTACTCGACAAGCCTCAACACCCCTGTTGCTTACCAATGTCGAGTTTACTCGACAAGGAAACCACACACCAGAGCATCCAAGCAATAGATATATTCACCATGTTTCAACCAACTGTAGTGCTTGTGTTTTTTGCCGTCCATACATGATCCTTATACCAACAGAAGCAGCTTGTTCTGATCTTTTTAATGGTGCTATCAATTTTATGCGTCACCATTACAATATTTTGAGAAAACTATATCCAAAGTTTCCCTGTACAGTCATGTGTATGGGGTGCTATTAATTTGTTCATGTGACAAACAACTTTCCTGTTTGATAAAGTGGGCCAGTATAGAAAAACAGTCATAACTTTGCTATTTTAGCAGTTATGACAAATTTTTACACCATATAAAAAGAGCAACGTCCATGGAACACAATTTACCCAAATTTTCCTTTTCATTCAATTCTTGAGGGTGAAATCTTTGGTTGAAAATACAACCAATTAACAAGCAGTCAGCTGCTTTTTCTGCATAAGTGGATTCATGCTTGACTGAACAAAGAATGTGTTACTGGGGGAAGATAAGCCATTAAATATTGTGGTGCTGAAAGGATTTTAATCCGTGGGCATTTTTGTGTGTGATTTTTGTGTATGGAATTGTTGCCGTTCTGCAGTGAAGCCCATTGGTTTAACGTTATCCAAAATAGGTTTAATTTATGCGAAACAAGGAAAACAGGCAGTAGAATACTTTGGAACTTTTTGGTCTAAATAACCGGGGACTATATGGAGTACAACTTTCTGTGCAGTTTCCTGATACGGCTGGGTAGTGAATGCAACAAATGTTTGTCGTTTTCTTTGAAATGTGAGGCACTGTAAAAATGACTGCGAGTATGATTTCATTGTCACGAGTAGAAGTACGATTGCACACAAATGCACTTGAGTAGGAGAACACTTTAGTTTTTATTTAAATCACCCAATACAAGGCTTAAATCCGCTCTTTGTAAAGGGTTACGATCAGAGGTTGGTGGGGTTGAATTGCCAACCCTACCACCCTGGTTCAGATCTAAATTGAGGGTAATTCTTTAACAGATTCCAGAGAAATTATCCCAATTTTCAGTCCTATGGACCCAGGCAGGGTAACTTCCATCGTTGGTGAGACTAACTCACTTTACCCAGACATGTTCCCTGCATATGTGGTGGTGTGATATGCAGTTATTTCGTCCATTGAGTCGTTCCTTAACATCCACACTGTGCTTTGACGCCGATACGGGCGAGTGCGAGGTTGCCGCGGGAAAACCTCACAACAGCATGGTGATGGGAATGACCACTAATGGCAACGTTGTGGCGTCCGTCGGAATGGACGACAAGATTCGCTTTTTGGACACAGAGAAGAACGAGTTCACGTGAGTGGACAAGCCGATTGGCACTGTGAACCCATTAGATGTGGTTTTCTATTCAAAGTGACCGGGGGGGATTAGGACAATGCGATTTTGACAACAGCCATCGAAAAGCACATCTAAAGCCTGTAAACTAATGTTCCACCTTGACAGAGAGTATGTGACGTTTGTATTGTTGTTTCTGTGAATTATTTTTTTCAGGGCTTGGATATCAGGGGGGAAAAAAAGTTTAGACCACAGGGCTAGTATTTCAAGAAATGTACTAGACTAACTGCTGATTTCACGCGTAGGACTTGCACTATAAAAATGTTGCGCAGGTGCGCAACATCCTTGCGATCCATTTCACGAAACGGCGTGCAGCTGCACCGTGTTATGTTTTCTTTTATACATCGCGGACGAGGCTGAATGCCGCTTTTACGTACAACACTAAAATTCATGGAACAGTCGTAAAATAACTGCGGCGGCGCCATTTTGAAACTGTTCACATTTTAAACTTTTCGCTCCGAATAAAAAATTGGTGGGAACTTTTGGAAATACTTCACAGGGATGATCATTTCATAACTCTGAAATAAGCTGGTGAATTAAATAATTTGAGTAGGTAACAACCCTATGTTGCTCACACTCAGCTAGCTAAGTCATCATTTCAGTGTTTGTGCGGGCAACTTGAGCCACATAAAATGAGTGCGTATGATAAGCCATAATTTGTGGTGCAAGTGGAGTTACGCAATTGCACAAGGTTTCGTAAATTCGGCTGCAGGCCCTATTACATAGTGTTTAATAGGCACAGGGAAAGGTCTGTTAACTTCAGACAGAATTTGCTTATAATAGTGACGCAACAACATTGTGGTTACGTGCATGAACGCACAGATTATATGTGCCTGTAATTGAATCACATCTGGATTTTGCGTTCTTGTATTGCGTTTCAATCAACAAGGCGCACATGCGGCTGTTTGCACTTGTTTTGTCTAGTAAGATTTAGAACGTCTCATGATGTTCAATAAATGCTGTGATTGGTTAGTGCTTATGAATGATGTTATATCAGTTGTTGAAAGTTCTAATCTTTTGATTTCAGTGATGATGTCATCGGTCTGGACAAACAGCCCCTGTCCATCAGCTCTGCTTCGGACATGACTGCAGTCGGGACCGTTGAAGGAGTAAGTCCATCCACAATTTCAGTCTCTTTCATAAGGATGTCTATAACTAGACACTTTCCTGGACCACATTTTTAGGTACTCAGGGCAGCTTTGTGCACAGTGTTGATATAAAAAGTCAAGTCTTTCTGGTTTCTATGACATTAACTAAAATCTTGTTGGACTACATGGTGTGTTGTATATTGTATTCAGCAGGGTAAATGCTAAATATACCTGTTGGATTTTGTCTTTAGGAGGGTGGAGGCTAAACATACCTTTTGGATTTTGCTGACGTATAGTGAAATTTTAATTGGATTTCGTTGGTTTTGCAGGCCTCGTACAAATACCTGTTGTATTTTGTTGGATTCAGCAAAATGCCAAGGCTGGTGTGTACTTGGTACACTGCAGAATCCAACCAAATTTGCTGTTTGATTTTGTTGTATTTAGCAGGCTCCTCATTTCAGTTTTGTTGGAAATGGTTGGATTTAGCAGGGTCATATGAAAAACATTAAAGAGGGTTAGGGTTAAACGACTCAGAAGATTTCTATTCTCCCTGGATAGGATGCCAGTCCATCACAGGTTACACCCCAACTCTCACTGGTACCCATTTCTACACCTGGGTCGAGAGAAGCAATTATGATATAGTGTCTTGCTTAAAGGCACAATTACCATGACCAGCCAGGCACTTTCTCATGACTTGACCACCAGAACTAAAGTACACCAGACTGCTCGGCCACGTGAGGCTATGCTTAATCCTATGCCATCGCTTACAGATTTGCCTCTTCAAGGGGAAGACCCAAACTGCTACTGCAGACACCAGCTACGAAGCTAAAGCAGTCAGCTTGAGCCCTTCGGGGAGCCAGCTAGCCGTTGGCGGAAGCGTATGTATCAGTTTCGTGTTCTTGTGACCGTGCGTTGGTTTCAATATACAGGGCGTATAAAAAAAAACGCAACAAAATAATCATGTCGAATTTGGTCAAAATTGTGTTAGGTACATAAAAGTGCCTAGTATCATCTTAAAGCCACATATCTCCTCTTTCCAACGATAGGTCATTTGTTCACAGGCGGCAATGCTTGGCTGAACAGTCATTGTTTTTGCACAATGGGTCAAATTCAGCTTGGGACCAAGTTTTAGTGCAGTAAGCAATGATAAGTGGATGCAGTGCTATTGAAAGAAATTAAGTTAACACAAAACAGACTAAAAGTTAATACTCACGTTTGTCCTCATCTCATTGTGCAGTTTATTCAGCAATTATTACATCCCATGCCCCTCAACATGGCCCCCATTTCTTCACAATGAGATGAGGACAAACGTTGTGAGTATTAACTTTTAGTCTGTTTTGTGTTAACTTAATTTCTTTCAATAGCACTGCATCCACTTATCATTGCTTACTGCACTAAAACTTGGTCCCAAGCTGAATTTGACCCATTGTGCAAAAACAATGACTGTTCAGCCAAGCATTGCCGCCTGTGAACAAATGACCTATCGTTGGAAAGAGGAGATATGTGGCTTTAAGATGATACTAGGCACTTTTATGTACCTAACACAATTTTGACCAAATTCGACATGATTATTTTGTTGCGTTTTTTTTTTATACGCCCTGTAATTCACTGTGCATGTCAGTCTGTTGGGTTATGTCTACATGTGGCGTTGATCAGTCTGTGTATTATACAAATAATGAATAATTTGTCACACAGTCCACAAGGGAAACTGACTAGGTAAATTTGAATACATTTTCGAAGTGAACAAAGAAAACTGGCAGGAGCGGGATTTGAATCTGCGACCCCTGGAATACCGTACCGGCGCTCTACCATCGGAGCTATCTTGCCCTATGTTGGCGGCCCTCCCAAATTGTCGGGCTGCCTTCCCAACTAATGAATGTTTGAGTGCAATGGAAGGAATATTTTTTATTAGAGAAGGATTGACTGTTTTATTCAACGAGGCGTAGCCGAGTTGAATGGAACAGTCAATCTTTCACGGAATGAAAATATTCCTTCCATTGCTTGAATTAAAACAATTCATTACTTGTTTTCATACAAAACCCAAATAGATGCTTGTCATTTGATATTGTATGAAAAAAATTATTAAAGGTAGTCAATTGCAAACATGAAAAAACAAAACAAAACTGAATTACAAAATACCGTACTAGACTGAAAGTAAATAGCAGTCTTTTCTAAAGAATCCTGTGAATTCAAGAAAAGTGGAAATTTATACCGTTTTTCAACGATTGTCGGCTGACAATCGTTGGAAATAGTCTAGTTCCCTGACCCGATAATTCCCTGCCTCTATTAATTGCTCATGTTTTGTCTAAAGTATGGTTAAGGAACCAGACTACTAGAACAGATTTTTTTGTTTCTCTGCTAGCACGCTATATAATACTAACTCCCAAATCCATTTATTTCTGAAAATTACAGCAAAAGCAAATGATGTATACTAACTTTAACTTCAATTTTACTTCATTTCCATGGCCGTGTACATTGTACGGTCAATGCGTAATGCTGCAATCTCATAGCAAGTAATGCACAGTAAATAGGACCAAATTGCATAAAGTATGACGTAAATCATACAATGGAATAGTTGTCAATGAAATGGGGCAAAAGATTCAATATCATGCGACTTAATTCCACCAATGCATCTACTTGTATTTTTCATTGGGGAAATGAATGTTTCTCACCAGGATTAAAAATGTTTCTCATTGTGTGTGCGTGTGCTGAAACTCATTAAATTTGATAGCCACATTAAAGTGATGAGCAATTGCAGTCAGAGCTGTAGTCGAGTCCCTGCAAGTCCTTTTACAAGTCCAGTCAGAAGTCCTTTCATAAAGCCAGTCACAAGTAACTGGATGAACAATGACAAAGGAATGCCTTTGTCAAAGCTCATTTGAATAGCTTGTGATTGGAATTGGGACTGGAGGGCTTGTACGTGATGGACTTGCAGGGACTTGTGATGGACTCGACTACATCCCTGATTGCAGGGATAACAATGTGCGGTTTTGTGCATTTTTTGTGGCTCCTGTGCATGTTTTGTTGCCTGAAACTTGTCAATTGGATCAATATCAATTTCATGTTGAATATTCATGTATTGATTTGTTCACACTGACTCAGCCTCACCCAATCTTTGGCTTTTTCTCTCTTGACAGGACAAGAAGGTCCACATTTTTGATGTATCGTCTGGTGAGCTGAAGGAGATTGACCAGCTGACCACCATTGACCCGGTCAGCGCCGTCCAGTTCTCCCCCAGTGGTCAATACCTAGCCTGTGCACACGGCCGGCAGGTTCAGTTGTGGATAGTAGAGGGTTTCACAGTGAGTATCAATTGTTACTACACCTCATAAATATTCATGAGCAAATTGGAGCACGTCATTGGCTGATTCCGCCGCGCGTCCTGGAAGTCAAAATGATACGCTGCCAGGTGACGTCATCCCGGTGAGTATCCAGCTCGCCGCCGTGCGGTATTTTTATCTGGTAGCACCAAAAAATTCCCTCTGGAACCCGCCTCGTAAATATGTAGTCTATGGCATGTAATCTTTACGGAACCAGTCTGTTGTTTGTAGTCCTTGTAAATACTGCAGTAAAGGCACATTAAAGAGTGTTGGCACCAGACTATTTCAACCCTGTTGCCCTAGCAGCTAGCTGATCGAGCTCAGAAACAACAATGGCGTCTACGAGTAACGTGAGATTTCCGTCATATTTATGAGGTGTAGTAAAACAAATACAGCATGGTTTATTTCTGGAAAATAGTGGGAATTACTGCTCCCTCGGTGTAGGTCAGCTTGACTACCTCCCTCCGCTTCGCGTCGGGAGGTAGTCGAGCTGACCTACACCTCGGGACCAGTAATTCCCACTACTTCCCCTCAAACCATGCTGTATTTGTATAATAGCATCATGCATAATGTGATCGGGCTGAAGTTAATGGCATTTATTGCCTCAAAATCCCCCAAACTATTTTTTATAGCCACTTAACCTATTTCCAAGATTTGAATGTACAAATTCCGTATAATGTGTAATATAGTGTTGAGATTTTTCCCAATTTCGGTATTTTGGGTGAGACGTCTTCCAGATTTACAGAAGATTTTTGGGTCCTTAAATTGTTTGTTTCGTTCCAAAATGACCTCTGCAACCTGTGAAACAATAGTCTTCTTTTCATCCTAATGGCCCTCTTTTTGGAGGGGGCAATATTGAACCGTATCTTTTGGTAGAAAATGCAGTTTTCTAATGCATTTTTTATTAAAGCAACACCATACAAATTAAATACCTCCGAATTGTTCATGGATTTTCATTTTCCTCAAATCTCACTTCTGGTAATTAGCAGAGCCATAATATTGAGCCCGGTACATAACACGACACGCCACTTTTGTCACCTATTTTACAGACAAATGATTGATCCCTCCAACTGACCATTGGTTAATAATGACTTGTGATAGTACTATGGTTTTGCGAGCAAACAAAATCTTCATTCACTATTTTTATGGTGAAGAGGTAGGAAAGTGTTGTCTGTTCAGGGCAGCCAGCTTGGCCTTGTGGTACTTTCCACCGCTGTGACTGTTAGATTCATTACCAGAAATAATTAAATAATAAATGTCCCAAATGACAGAATAATCGCTCTATTGTTGAGCACTTGGGATTTTTTGTTTATGCAAATCGCCCATCACAAGGCCAAAGGCCACTCGAGGTGTGGGCTACAGAGTGTGGAAGAACCAGCCCCTCACGCTGAAACAAGACAAGATAATCTGATCTCTTTACAGTATGAATAGGGTCGGGATGGGTAACTAGTCCACTGTACAAGGCATTAATAATGCCTCTACCCATATTAAGCGTAGAAGTGCTATAGCCCAGGACTGGGCTCGAACCCACAACTTGCAGAATTACCCGCAGACCACGAATTCAATGCTCCAAACCACTAGGCCACGGCACTTCCACAACAATTCCAGATTTAGGGAGCTGCTATGCATAAAAAAATTGCTGAGTAAATTCAATTGCTTATTGGCAAAATCAGTTGAGAGCCAGTCTCTACTAAGCGCTTCTTTTTTGGGCGTAGCATAATTTTCTGCTTGGCAATTGGCCCGAGTTCCTAATTCTGCACCTCAATTTTTTTTTTTTTCAGCCATCCAAAACTGAGTGGTCAGGCCACTTCGCTCGTGTCATAACGTTGAATTGGAGCCCAGACAGCAAACGCATAGCCACCGGCGGTGTGGAGGGTAGCATTGGAGTTTGGGATGTCAGCAAACCAAAGGAAAACAACATCATCTCCGGTAAGTGACTTTACTGTAGTTTTTTGCACTGTTGTAGTCGAGTATGACTACATGGAATTTTTTCATGCGAGTACAATTATGAGTCCGAGTACATTTTCATGAGTATTAGTACGAAGAAAAAAGTGAATTGTGAATACGAACACCACAGCACTGTTTTTATTTGTTTTTTTTGGTTTTGTTTTTTATATCCTTTCCAGAATGACTTAAAACATCATTTTTGTACAAAAAGAAACAATATGCTGGTGCAGACTGGCTTGCCAGCCCCCCCCCAAAATGAACAGCCACTATTTCAGTTTGAGAGCGGATCTAGCTTTGAA
Source organism: Hippasteria phrygiana (assembly GCA_037893225.1). NCBI lineage: Eukaryota > Metazoa > Echinodermata > Asteroidea > Valvatida > Goniasteridae > Hippasteria > Hippasteria phrygiana. The sequence goes on from JAZGUH010000733.1 coordinate 373,152, forward strand.
TTCAGTAGACCACTGAGCACTTGAGTAGCAATACACTCGCCCTACAATTCCACCCTGCATGTTGCAGCTGCACACACAACACGTACGCACACACAACACGTACGCACACACAGTCGTACTTCCCCAATACGTCCGAGGACAATACTTTGTGTTTCCTATTGTTCCTTTAATATAACGAACCCCCATAGACTAAGCACGTATCTTTACGTTCGAGGACCGATTTCAACAAAAGACTCTACGTTCGAGGACTGAAAGGTTTCTTTGTGTTTCCTTTCTTCTCTTGTCCTCGGAGATATATACAGTGCACGCACACACAACACGTACGCACACACAACACGTACGCACACACAACACGTACGCACACACAACACGTACGCACACACAACACGTACGCACACACAACACGTACGCACACACAACACGTACGCACACACAACACGTACGCACACACAACACGTACGCACACACAACACGTACGCACACACAACACGTACGCACACACAACACGTACGCACACACAACAGACTTTGCCAGACTTTTTTAATGCGTAGTTGCTGCTGTGATTGTCGACACATCAAGGGGCGGGGCTTAACCTCTTGAATACAAATGACGGCTATAGCCGTGGTTGTCATCTATATGCGCATTCCTGCACATGCTCAATCCATTCATGTTTCAACTATACTGTTCTTGAATGGGAGTGTAATGGAATAGATGGAGATTTTTTTATAAACAAAGCTTTCATTCACACGAAAGGGGGGGGGGGGGGCTCCAAGTGCCATGAATAGGACCACTCTATTCAGTGCGGTGTCTGTTGTTTGTGGTACGCTTGGCTGCACAGGCCCTTCTTGACATACCAGCACCCCATCATTAACAGCCGGACACGAGTGGTTAATGAGGCGGTCTATTGAAAGCCAGGACTTACTTTGTCCCAATTTCTCTTCTCGCCCCAGGAGCCCACCCCAAGGCAGTCATCACGTCGGTCGCGTGGAGAGACGACACCACCATCGTGTCTGCCTCGCAAGACAAGTGCATCAAGCAGTGGGTGGTCTAGAGCAGCCAGGGGGGTCAGAGAGCGTCTGTCACGAGGCAAGGTCATCAAAGGTCATCTTGGAAGGAGCTTGACAATGTGGTCAATCTCTGGACTACTCTTAGCACGAAATTATCAGGGTGTGCTTCTTTCCTTGCAGTATTCCTCTGCTTTTAATCTGAGCACAGCTGCTTTGTCTGAACAGTTTGACACTGCCGGAGTTTAAAACGACGGTTTCAATATATGCATCAGCAGGGTTGCCTTTGTCTCAGAATTCAGAGTGAACTTTAAAGAGACCATGCAATAGATAGTATCAAATACCCACATCGCCATGACAGCAACAATAGGCGGCCATATTGTGGGACAGACATATGATAATATCGGCACGTATTATTGTACGCGTGTGTCCCACAACATATGGCAGCCATGGCGTCATATTCGACGGGGCCTATAGGATTTTAATGCCTGGACTACACCAGAACAGCTTTCGTTCCATGTTGCAGTTTCGGGTAGTAATTAGATCATATTTTTGTAAGACTTCAGAATTTGCATGAAAACGAGTTAAACTGGATATCCAATTGCGTGGTTTCTTTTAATGAGCAGTGCACGCAGTCTCTCTGAGCCACGGTTACAATTTGTCTTCTGCCTTCAAACAGAAATTAGTCGCAATTCACTTTACGGCATACTTTTACATTATCGATTGAGGCAGAAATCTAGGTTTGTAATTTGTATGGTGAATCGGGATTTTATACAATGAAATGTGAATTTTCAAGTAGTCTAAAAATCCGTTTTGGGGGGAAAGCACTAATGTCAACTTGTTTTTTAAATGTGCTGCATTATGCGCTGTTTCATACAAACCCTTTCCATCAGTGCATTGGGGATTTTTTTTGGCAAGCTTTTTTTGCAATAAAACTCCAGACATTTTTAGCTGTTAATTTGTATGCTAAAGCAGAAAGGAAATGTGCAAAAGGGCATTCACAATATACCAAATTTATCTTTTGCCGGTGCTAGACTTGTCAAAACAATTATTATTTACACCATACAATTATTTCTATAATAAGCGTTCAACCAGGCTTTCTGTTTCATCTCACCCTTACACTCTAGTCGTGCCGAGATGTAGAACAAAGAGCTACTCTAATAGTAGGAATCTCGTTGGAACTCCTTGCCTAGTGTGTGTTTCCCTCCATCTTATGATCTAGCCTGTTTTAAGAGGAATATCAATTTCCCCCCCCCCCCCACTATTATTTTGTCTTCATCTAGCCCAATTGCCTGGAGTGGCTTTTATAGCCTTGCTTGGGGCGATTTTGAATTTGTTTTTAAAGCAGGTCCACTATAAAGTATAGTTGAAAATTGTGTACTCATAGCTCTTTTTTTTTTTTTTTTTTAAGGTTGAAAGTGAATTAGACTGCTGTTGACTGCTAAATGACCGAATTGACCTGAAATATACAAATCAACTAAAAAAAGCTGGCCTAACGTTCTGAACTTAAGCAAGTTCTTTCTCAAAGGCGAAAGGTCATTTTTAAGGCTATTTGATACAAGGATGTAACATTTTCTAAATGGATGTATGCCTGGCGAAGTTATGATGCCAAGTAAGCCACGCAGTTTTGTTTACCGTGGCAAACTTGTGATATGTAATGCATGACCGTTAACACAACCAAATAATAGTTTAAATTTCCAAGTTTCTTCCATGCCTGAAAATCACGTTTATGTTAAGTAAGATTGTGTATTATGAAAGCTGAGAATGCCCACACATTATTTTATATGCTATTTCAAAGGCAGAAAGGCTTTAGTTTTGAATGTAGCTGCCGTACATAGATAACATTGTATTTATAGTTATGACACTCGTATATTTCTCTATTAGCTTTGTAAGAATATTGGGAGAAATTCGTTTAAAACTAGTGAGTCATTTTGTGTGTTTTTTTCTGATTTGGGATGATGAAAAAATTGACTTAATACACATTTGTTTTCTCATAGACGGGGTTATACAGTCGAACCCTGATAATAAGAGCACTGTTAATACAACATCCTGCTTATAACAAGGAAAAAAATAGGTCCCGAGTCTTTGTTTTTCTTTGTTTTCCCATTACTGATAATACAAGGTACCTGTTATAACAAGGTAAATTGTAAAGTCCCAAGGTCCTTGTTATAAAGGTGTTCGACTGTATTAAGGAATTGTATGGTACATAACATATTTTTGGGATAAGAAAAGGCCTTCCATCTGACTATGTTTTTGTTCTGTGTGGTGGACACGAGTAAACACGGTTCTTCTGTTGCATTGAATTTAAAATTAAAGTTGCCTTTGGCAATAGAGTACCGAAGTGATGACGTCAATCAATGCAATGTTTGGAACCAGAATACATTCTAAACTGCATGTGTGTAGAACCATTACCCCGGCAACTGACGTCAGACTTCGGTACTCTATGGCCCTTGATGTAAGTGGTCTGTTGAACTAATAACCTCTTGAATATGGACGACGGCCATAGCCGCGGTTTGAAAAAGGCCAGTTGTCATCTGTGGGCCAGTTGTCATCTGTGGGCCAGTTGTCATCTGTGGGCCAGTTGTCATCTGTGGGCCAGTTGTCATCTGTGGGCCAGTTGTCATCTGTGGGCCAGTTGTCATCTGTGGGCCAGTTGTCATCTGTGGGCCAGTTGTCATCTGTGGGCCAGTTGTCATCTGTGGGCCAGTTGTCATCTGTGGGCCAGTTGTCATCTGTGGGCCAGTTGTCATCTGTGGGCCAGTTGTCATCTGTATGCGTGTTCCTGCGCGTACTCAATCCTTCATGTTTCAACTATGTTTTTGATTGGGAGTGTAATGAATAGGTGGAGCTTTTTTTAAACAAAGCTTTCATTCACACAAGGGGGTGGGGTGCTCCAAGTGTAATGAATAGGACCACTCTATTCAGTATTTCATGGGGGCACCAGGCCGGGTTATGCAGCCAAGTGGAATGGAAACAAGATGCTTGTGCAGCCAGGCATAATGTACACAATACCCCAATAATGGATTGAAAATGCAGAAATTGGCCTCAACCGACCAGGTGGCAATTTTCAATCTGCACATCAACCGTACGCAAGGGGGTGAAACCATGTACACTGTAATACAGGCATCAGATTTTGCATATGAAGCACAATATGTCTGGAGGCAAAGGGATCACCTCCCCCCCCCCCCCCTCCCCTCCCCTTGTGTATAGGGACAAAAGGGGGTATCCCTAAGCCCCATATTTTGCTGGGTATCCAGAGTACAGGGAATTATATTAACTACTAATGAACCTTTGAAATAGTCCTAGTTGCTACCTCACAGCACGTGGGGGGGGGGGGGGGGGGTAAACATTTGGCCATTTAATAACATCTGGTTTGTCGGTGATCGTCTCTTGAAGTTTCAGAGTGGGCAGATGTTAGAAATATGGTAATCGTTACCTTTGGGACACCTATTTGTTTACGAGTTACGTTCAAAACTGACTTTTGCAGATGACTTTACAGTACCAAAGTGACTTTTGCACGCTAAAGCAATCTTTTCTTCTTCAGATTAACTCATGTTTGTTGTAATTTTAAAATGCATTTTTTCAAAGAAAATGTGATTTCCCTACCTGTTTTTGCAGTCAGAGACGTGATGACTGACGTGCTCGTAGTTTTCATAAATCAAAACCCTGCCCTCTTTCCACAAAATTAAGCTTGCTCATATTCAACATGATATCTTAGCGAACTAGTTAGATGATTTCAAGCACACAGAGTGACTTTTCCTGCCTGTATCATCGCAAAATATTGAGGTAAGTTCCGAAACATAAACTGTCTCCTTTGTTCTCTTATATGGAACGGGGTCCTAAAGGTAATGATTACCAGAAATATTGTGGTTTATACTTAGGACTATGTATCTTACACATATCTTGTAGAGGAGTTAAATACTGTTTTTTTTAATATATATTTCTGTGAAAAACTCCCAACTCTGTACATTGTATAGATGATAACCAAGGGTAATAGTATTTGGTCTGAATATGCAAATATAATTAAGATATATACATGTTTCAAAAAATTGTTCCGTACCACAGTAACTTATTGCAAAAAGTGCCTGTTTCCTAAACCAGTGTGTGTGCCGCTCAGTTTTTGTAGGCATGTGAAAGTTTATTTTATTTAGATGGGGGAGGGGTCTTGTCTCCGTGTTTGTAATAAGGGGGAAGGTCTTGAATGACAGTTTTGTCCACATTCACACTGGATATTCAAAAGCCTGGCTTTTCGTTTGATCTGGGAATGTGGAAGCATCAAATATTTCATTTTTAATTTAATGTGATTTCTATAAAATAAGGAATAACTAGTCCAACTGACTATACTCATGAAAATAGAGCTGTTCAGCTCAGAGTTGTGATTAGCAAGATTAGGTTACTAGCCAAGTTGTTTAAGGGGACTGTTTGCTAAGCAAATTGCTAAGATTTATTTTTTTAGGTTGCGTCATAGGGTGCTCCTTTAAAGTATAGATTTTGTGAAAAGGGGCTCTGTACTAACTTAGATAATGTTTTAAACTTTAAATTACAGTTGATTGTATGTAAAAAGATGTTTTAGTTTTCCCCATAAAACTTGATTAAGTAATTGTACTGAAATCCAATATGGCCGCCTTTACCATGGCAACAGCGGATTTGCGGACTGTTTTTTCTTGTAAATTCTGAAGACAATATATAGGGCCTATTGGTGATAATACATAAAAAAAAAAAACTTTAAAACAAAAAAAGTAGTCTGCTTAGCTAACAGTCCCCTTAATGCATTTGCATGAGTGGTCCTCGGCTGATTTGTGCTTATAAATTATTGAATTTGTTTGTGAATTTTGGCATATTTTTCTGGTACTGAATTGTCTACAGAAAATGTAAATGAGGGCCTCATTTACATTTTCTGTAGACAATTCAATGCCAGAGGTAGACGGGTTCAGTTTCCTAAACACATGTAATTTCTTACAATAAATTGATTGCATCTACAAATAAATGAAGTCACAACCATGTTTACGTTTACCAAGTGGAAACCTGCAGAAAATAATTACACCATCCTAGCTACCGAAGTCTGACGTCAGTTGGCCAACAACTGGCTCCAAACAAAAGTAGATTTCGACTTTTCCTTTGTTAACAGCCAGTCATGCAAACACTTGACACAAAATAACAAAAGTATTCGGGTTCCAAACATTGCATTGACAACATCACTGATCGGTACTCTCTGTAGCATGTGGTTTTGTCGGCAAAATGTATTTTGTACAGGTAGATGCTCATGTTTCTTTGTATTAGGGACATCAAGAAAACCATTGTGTCCCTGTGAGTTGGTAAAAATGTAGTCTTTGCACTTGTCAACAGGTAAAAATGACATGATCAAAACTTGCAGGATTTCCGCGAGATAAACGTGGTATGGATTCATAGGTCCATTGATTTCATGTGGATAATGTGAACCAAATCCCATAGAAACCAAAACCTTTGTCAGTTACCATGGTTACATCTACATGTATATCTGATGGTGGTAGAAAGTGTAATACAACTCAAATATAGCTTTTGTTTTTATTAAACGACAAAGTTCATTTTAAATGAACAAATTTCTTTGTTCTCATTGTGTTTTGTGTTGGTACATTGACGGGCATTAGTGAAGGAAATTTTTGGTAAAAATTTTACAAAACGGAGCCATCATAAATAAGCTTTTTGACAAATCGGTTATGATGAAGTAAGCCTCGTTTCAAAGAAATGTTGAGATAAATCTTGGAGGGGGGGTGGAGTTGGGCATTGCGCCTGCAAATCCAGAACATTTGGAGGAGGGCGGTCAAACAAAGGAAATTTCCCCATCCGCAAAATAATGTAATAAAGGTGGGGGAAGGTCTGTATTATTAACCCTAACTCCCTTATATAGGGTGCGTGGAAAATCATATTAAAATTGGAGAATTCAGGACTGTTAAGGTTAATGAAAATACATATTTGGGGAAGGGGATTCCCCCACCCCAGAACCACACTTGGGGTGTTGTGGATTCTTTCTCTTTTTTTTTAATGCAAGGATATACTCACTACAAGGATATTACAGGCTGGCTATAAACAGGTGGTAAAGTTTGTAAAAAAAAGCCACCCATTTGAAGCAAGATATGAGACAGAGAGACACCCCTCCTCTCTCTTTTGTGTTGGTCATTCCTTTCAGATATCGGGGGGGGGGGGGGGGGGGGGGGGTGTGGTGGTATGTTAGCTAAAAATGGTCTGGAGTGGGTATAGGGACAAGAGGGGGGTACCCCTTGGTCCCATAAAGCCACCAATCCAATGGTTTTCCTGGGCCGGTCTAAAAGAGATAAATCTTCAACAGAAGGTAGAGAAATTCTCTCGATTTCAGATGAATCTGGAGAAGCATCTGTAGGCAATTTGACACAGTATGCTAAAACTGTTGCCAGTCCAAAATGTCTGGCAGGTATAGACAAAACGGCAGGTACTTGACTTCTGAAGTAGTATTCCCATTCTTTTTCAAATACAATTCTTTCAAAACAGTTACTTTACAGAAAAGACTGCTACCACAGAGATGTTCAAGGCATTTCATTGTACTTTAATCACAAAATAACAAAAAGTCGAATTGTTCTCCAATTCATTTATGGCTATTTGTGCCTAACAAATTCTTTTTTGAGTAAGCAACAGAATTTACAGAACCAAAAAGTCCATTTTAAAAGCAGTTTACACAAGTGGTAATTTCAGTGCAACATTTTTTTTTAAATCAATTAAATTGTAGAAGCAATAGCATCAGAGACTTTGTAGTATTAAAAGGAAAATTTGGGAAATGCTGTGAAATTTTCCTCCATACGAAATACTCCAAGGGTTACTCTCTTTCAGAAAATAGTTGGTAGTTATGATATGCAGGAATCTTATTTTGTCATATAATTTATATAACAAGCACAAGTAATGCTCAGTCACACAATGGTCTTTGCACTGCCAAATGTTCAATATTTTTAGGTTCACTAACAATACTTTTTCAAGATGACCTAAAAATAAAACTAAAAAAAAAAAAAAACCTGAAAAACCAGAGATTTTGAAACCATGACAACCTTTACAGCATCCTAACTTTATAAAACAATCCCGTTTTCTGACCGGGCCGAGTTAAATAACTTGTGTCAGGTTGTCCTTGTGGTGCTTTCCTCGCCGTTCACCACTATGACCCGGGTTCGAATCCCTCCAGGGCCAACATGTGGATTGGGTTTTCAGTCCCTACCCGATTCCGTGGGTTTCCCCCAGAATATTCTGGGGTTTCCCTCCCACCTCTAAAACTGAAATTTCTCTGTCACCTTCCTACAGGCTTTTGAGCTACAGTGTGATGTGCGCTTTTGAGGAATCCTTGGTTTCATTACCAGAAAGAATTACATAATAAATAATAAATCGAGTGGTTTTCTGAAAGAAGACTTGTAATTAACTACCAACACTTTGTTCTTGGTCACACTACTGTAAGAACTTGTTTGTAAACACAATAACAGTACAATTCTTACATTTAAGTGTCAAATTATTTAAAGCAAATTACACAACAAACAAAACGACGGTAACATATCAGACAGTAATTTTTACACATCAGTGAAATAGAAAATGAAAAGAGCAAATCACTTATCTAATCACAATGCACCTGACAAAAACTGGGTACCTGTGAGGGTACAGAACCACCAGGTTGTACAAAAGAAATTAATGGGTACATGTGAGGGTACAGAACCACCAGGGAGTACAAATGGGTACCCATGATATAGAACCACCAGGGAGTACAAATGGGTACCTGTGAGGGTACAGAACCACCAGGGAGTTCAAATGGGTACCTGTGAGGGTACAGAACCACCAGGGAGTACAAATGGGTACCCATGATATAGAACCACTAGGGGGTACAAATGGGTACCTGTGAGGGTACAGAACCACCAGGGAGTTCAAATGGGTACCTGTGAGGGTACAGAACCACCAGGGAGTACAAATGGGTACCCATGATACAGAACCACCAGGGAGTACAAATGGGTACCTGTGAGGGTACAGATCTCACCTGGGAGTACAAATTGGGTACCAGGGTACAGAACCACCACGGAGTACAAATGGGTTTAAGAACCACCCTGATGAGGTAACAAGTGGAGTGCTTGGACATTTGTATAAATACACTACACAAGCACAATTATTATGATTATTTCTAAAAATAGCTCGAGCTGCATGCACTTTGATGAACCCTCGTACACACACCCATCCAGGCATCAAACTGCCTATATGTGCAGCTCCAGTGCACTCTCACTGCGTCGTTTGTGCTTCTTGTGTTCAACGTCATTAGGGAACAGGGCTGTCTGCGAAAGCTATGAAATATACCTGTACATATGCTGCTTACACGGAATATTAAACATAAAATTGAAAATTCATATTGAGCCCACGTCTGCATTGATTATTCACTTGCATATGCTTTGCATTATAGAGAGGCTGCAGCTGTTTATTGTATAGCAATTGTTTAAAAATACAAAAGAAATGTGCATCTACATTATGCAGTCCAAGCAATGATGAAGAATTCAGTATATGACAGTATATGTTGACAAATCTTAATTTAGCAGAGAAACTCCCCTGCTAAGCTTATACATATTTACAGCTTCAATATGAAACTTTTGAAACACTTATTGCAGCAGATATACCGGTCGTTTTTGCTAGTTCTGAGGATGCGGGTGTAGTTCCGAGTATGCGCGCATAGTCCTGAGCATGTGCACAAATGATGAGAACGATGGAAACGGACCGGTATGTCTGCTGCCACCAGTTTCTCCAAAGTCTCCCATTATGGATGTGTCAGTGTTGTAGTCAAGACCATCACAAGACCACACAAGACCAGCACAAGACCAGCAGTCTTAATCCAAGTCTTAAGCTATTCAAATGAACTGTAACAAAAGCATTCCTTTGTCATGGTTTATGCCCGTTACTTGTGCCCATTACAAGCTGGTCTTGTGCCTGGTCTTGTGCCTGGTCTTGTGCCTGGTCTTGTGCCTGGTCTTGTGCCTGGTCTTGTGCCTGGTCTTGTGCCTGGTCTTGTGCCTGGTCTTGTGCCTGGTCTTGTGCCTGGTCTTGTGCCTGGTCTTGTGCCTGGTCTTGTGCCTGGTCTTGTGCCTGGTCTTGTGCCTGGTCTTGTGCCTGGTCTTGTGCCTGGTCTTGTGCCTGGTCTTGTGCCTGGTCTTGTGCCTGGTCTTGTGCCTGGTCTTGTGCCTGGTCTTGTGCCTGGTCTTGTGCCTGGTCTTGTGCCTGGTCTTGTGCCTGGTCTCGACTACAACACTGGGTTGTGTACACACAAAAGTTACATTCTTGAATGACTCTTCTGGTGCAGTCACTGATATGTAAACATACGCTTTAGCCGTGTTCCTATCGGACATTTTGGTAAAATTAAGTCCAATGGGAACAGATGGAAAATTAAGCTATGTTCAAATTGGTCTTTCCCTTCACGGTAAGTTACCGCGACTCAATGTCAATATTCCTTTGCATAATCTTACAGCCGTTCCCATTTGGGCTTTTGTTTACACGGATGGACTGTTAAGTTTGCTGTGCTGGCTGGGGTAGTTCCATAAACTACTGTGACTAGGCAGAAGTCTACTATGCCCCCTGTCGGCCTGTTAATTTTACATCACAGCCACGGTAACTTAACGGAAAGTTCATTCTCCGTCCATTCCTACTCGACTCAATTTTGTTAATTCACAGGAAAGTCGTTGTAGATTGACCAAAAAGTCAAATGGGAACACAGCTTTAATGTTGCTTGTAAGTTACCGCAACTGTGACGTAGAACTAACAATCCCTACAAATATTTGGCGGAGAATGGTGGTAGTTTTACACCGACTCATTAATCCAATGGGAACAGCTCCGTAATATGACCCTTACACAATTCTTTAAAGGAGAAGTACATGTACTAGCTGTTACATAAAGTTTGGCGGGACTATGAAACCACACCCTATACAATTTTTAACAATGTAATTACACAAAACAAAAAGCTGGATTGTTCTTTCTAAAGCAAGACAATTCATAGGTATCCAAACAACGGCAGCCATCTTGGCTTGCTGATCGTTTGTGCTCAAAAATTCACAGAAAATGTTGGGTATTTATACAAAACAGTTCATGAAATTCAAATACAAAAAAATATATTGGTATTTCTTATATAGGTAGTTCATTTTGCGCAGTGTCTTGATAATTTGAATAGAGTTTTGTCGAGTCATAATATAGCCAGCCATCTTTCGGCATCAGCGCAACCTAGTCGGGCAGGGAAAAAATTAATCAAAGATATTAAAGTCCATTGTACCTTGCCCTCCATCAGATCAATGTCAAAATCATGAATGGAAAAAAAGCTGATACACTTACTAAGAAAAGAATACATTACATTGTACATTTAGCATTGCCAAACCCCCCAAAAAGAAATGGAAATTTCCTTTAAATGTGTACTGTCTGTGCTCTTCAATAAATTTGATTTTTTTTTTTTTCCAACACATTTTCAAATCGTATGATTTACTTTAACAAAAAACAAAAAAACTTTTTTTTTATATTCTGGGTGTCTGCAACTTTAACCAGTTCACGCCGGGATTATTTTTCACGAGCCTGGGTGCCAGACGGGCTCAGGCCTTTATCTGCGGGTAGCACACCCTGGCCTCGCTCACAGCCGGTCGCCGACAGATATTTCCGCTGGATCCTTGCCTCGCTGAGTGCGTGTATACACGCCATCCGACGCGAACTGGTCAAGAAAAAGACTTTGTTCTTGGTTTATTTTGCAGAGAAAACGACTTGTCAGCTGCAACTAATCAACATTTGTAAAGTAATTGAGAAAGTAAATATGGAATTGCAGTTAACACCACGAGAAATGCGGTTCAGAAAAGAACCGGGGGGAGACTGAACTCAACGTTTCGGACAGTTTGCTATGTCTGTCTCAGGAGAGTGCTGGACAACCCACAGATGGTATAAAACAGCAAGCATCATCCACAGCCCAGCAACCTCCTAAGGATGGACAGAGCACACTGTTCAAAACAATGAGTACATTCTCATCCTGGTTAATTTCAGAACCACACTTCTCCTTAGAAGAGATCCACCCCTCTGCCGGTATGCCAATACAGGCTTGTGTGCCTAAAGACGACAACTGGCCAGGTGGTCTTTTTCAAAGGGTTCATTTCACATGGTGTTACCCACAATTCCATATTTACTTTCTCATTGTGTCCACCATGCAAAGTTTCAAATTGTATTTATTTGTAAAGTGATTCTTCAATAACTGAACATGGGTGAATTTTTTTTGTTCAAAGTTTCTTTCAAAAGCCATTTCAAACAAAGTCTTTGGGGATGGAAACTTAGAACATGGACAGTATATCTTTACATCAACAAACTTTGACAATCAAATTATCTCAAATGTAAAGCCAAACTTTTCAATGTATTAACAAAAAGTACATAGTGAAATGTCTCTTCCCAAGCTTGTCAGGCACTGCGGCATGGTAGACAAGTAAGCAATGCAAATGAGACATGAGACCTGCCACCTCAAATTGGTTAGACAAGAGCTTAAGTTTCAAATTGAAATGATGGTATTTCCTGAAAGTACCAGCCAAGCTTTATTTTAATGTATTGTATGTTGCTGTAAGCTCATTCCTAAGCAACTCTGTAACCTTTCAAATTTGTTAAGAGCCGTGCCCCGTGTTTTGAGAAAATGAAGCCGAAAGTCAGTAAAACCGTGTTCAGCCCAATTTTTTCGAGATTGAACTTAGTTGGTGATCTTTGGGATATGCCAGAGTAGGGTTTCCGGATGTGAAAATGTGAAAATCCCAAAATTGACTTCCAAGTGCAAAAAAATTGTTGCTCCTCCTTGCAGTCAACTCAGAATGCCACAGTGCGACTTACTGCTCATTCCGTTGCACCGGTAACACTTTTTTTGTTTCATATTCTAAATGCAGGGTTACTAGGGTTACGATGAAAAAGACCTGAAATGGGTCCTTGTCTTGTTATTATTGCACTTACATTACTACTCTAATACAACTTGCATAGGTGGGTCAAAATGCAAAGGGTTCTTTCTGTGAACAAATATTCAGGCCAGCCTACTTACAACTACCGGTACTTGTGTGTACATGTAATAAAGTAACTTTAATAGTTAAGTAACTTAGTAATAAGAGGTCAGATCTACTACACTCTTATAAAAAAAATTTAAAAAAAATAAAAAAATGTTGGTCAAAATGGGTTGATATTTTGCCCAGTGTTGGGCAACATATCAACAACCCGAAATCTTGGGCAAATTCTTCCCAATAATTGGTCCATTTTTACCTGAATCAACCAACAATGTGGTCAATTAATACCAATGTTGGGTAAATAGCAGTTGCCCAATTATGTTTTACCCAACGTTTTTACAGTGTATGAACTACAACTCAAGTCCATTACCAAAGTAACAAGAAATATTCAAAGTGAACAAAGACAATTGGCACAGGTGGTATTTCAAGCCTGCGACCTCTAATTACCGTACCGACTTTGCTCTCTTACTCTATATTGGTGGTCTCGCACTTGGTCAATATTCATAGTGGTCAATATTCAGAGGGGTCAATATTCAGTAAATCATTCCACTTGAATTGTCTCTGTTCGTTTACACTTTGCAGGTTTTGTCCAGAACGGTTTACAGAATATGGAACACAGTAGGAAAAATTTGACATTATTTACCAAATTCCAATTAAAAACACAACAACAAATGCATTGTGTATTCTAAATTAATGCAGCTTTCTCACTTTTAAGGGGACTGTTAGCTAAGCAGACCACCTTTTTTCATTCTAAAGTTTTTTTTAATGTATTATCACCAATATATTGTCTTCAGAATTTACAAGAAAAAACACTCTCTGCAAATCCGCTGTTGCCATGGTAATGGTGGCCATATTGGATTTCAGTACAATTACTTAATCAAGTTTTATGGGAAAACTAAAACATCCTTTTTACATACAATCAACTGTAATTTAAAGTTTAAAACATTATCTAAGTTAGTACAGAGCCCCTTTTCACAAAATCTATACTTTAAAGGAGCACCCTATGACGTAACCTCAAAAAAAGAATTGTTCTTATCAATTTGCTTAGCAAACAGTCCCCTTAATAATTCTCCACCGATTGTTGCAAAAAGTGTAACTTAATGAACCTAATAAACCAACGATGATATTTACACATTGGCTTTTAAGCAGCCATTTCTGAAACAACTTTTTTACAAAAGGTACATGAAAAGTACGTTTGTTTTCTTTAAATCAGCTTTCTCCGTCAACAAATCTGAAAACAACCAGGGCTAAAGTGAAGAAAAAATACCCAAAAGATCACAATTAATAAAGGTTTTTAAACTGCAGAAGTCTTCAGAGTCTTAACTCCAATGCTTTTGAGCATTTCTGTAAAACTATGTACATATGCTCATACTTGGTGTATTAAAGGACAAACTAAGTACATCAAACTGATCAGAACAAGAAGTAGTGTTTTTCTTTTTAAATTACTCATAATCTTGAAACTGATCCAACCTACAGAAAACAAAACGTTAACAGTGGCTTTTTTACACAAAAACAATTCAGAGTTTAAATCAGGAGAGCTGTTTGTTCTTCCCAATGTGAAGTTGAGCACACAGTGCTGAACTCCCGGTCAGGAAGGGCTAAACTCTCTAATTTACATCATCCCCGATGCAAAATTCCATCTTCACAAATTCAGAGTCTGTCAAAAATAAACCCATAATCTGAGGAAGATCGAACTCAACTAGATAAAAACGGACCCAGGCCCGATTTTTTTCAGTTTTGTTCAAGATGTCTTTATATGAGAAACTATTCAATTAGGCCACTTTTTTTCTTTGAGTTGATTTAATGCTTCGAACCAGACTAAACACTGTCACGTGAACTTGACCCTTAGAGTTAGAGGTTTACAACATAATTTTTTCTTAAAATTTTGATCAAGAAGCCATTTTCACATTGCTTAGCCACGGTATTGCAATCAGAACCAGTTGCTACGGCAGCCAACATCCCACTTCAGTTTCTATACTTTCTGATAATAGTGGGTGGGATAATTGAGAATACATGTTGGATCAAAAATTGATGTTAGTGGGTGGGAAGAAAACACTTCGTGACTTAAAACATAATTGTCAATTCTGAATTTTTTTTTTTTTACATACTCATCAATCATCATTAAAAAAAATGTGTTCCCATTTCCAAACCTACTGCAACAATGCCAAACCTCATTTTACTTAACCCCTTGAGTATGGGTGTTGTAATGGGGTGTTGGGGTGCCATGCCAGCTTGTGCAGCCAAGCGAAACGGATACAAGAGGCTTGTGCAGCCAAGCGTAACATACACAATCATCAAAAAATGGATTGAACATGCAGAGAATGCGTGTATAGACGTCATCTGGCCAGGTGGTAATTTTCTATAGACATCTATAGACGTCATCCGGACGTATGGGGTTAAACGTACGATACAGCTTTTGTAAGGAACAGATATAAAATTAATTAGTTTCAATCTGAAAGCTTGCTGTTTATAAAAATGTTACCATTACCAATCCTACAGAGAAATCTTTCCTTCAGAAATGCTGTCATTTTGGGAAAACTATGTCTGAAGACCTCCAAAAATGCTGTAGCTATTTTTTATTTCAGCAATCGAAATGAGCACATATGAATGTGCACAGAATCACTGTTGAAACAGTTTTCATGACTCGGCTGATGGATTGAGCTCAAACTTTCACAGGCTTATTCCATCTACACTTCCTACGAATAGCTCGTCAGCTCTACCAATGCTATATCATATCTTTAATATGGCTTCCCCATTGCTTTACTGTACCTCTTTGAACACTGCATGTAGAGGTATGTATCCGGGCTAATACTGTGGCCACTCAGTCATATGGCGGAGTTCATGACGTTGCCACGCCTCTGCAACATCAAAGAACCTCTGGCAGTACCGACACTCATATAGTGTCTTGCCCTTGTTACTGACAAACACGTGCTTAGGACGTGGAAGCATTGGGATCCTGTTGGTAACAGGGCTACCCTGGTTGTCTGTCGATTTGACAGCCGTGCCAGATGTGATTTTCTGGCGTTGCGATGCCTTCTTTGATACCATTATCGCTGCCAAGTTGCGCCGAGGGTATCGGTGAATCTTTTGGTGAGTGGCAATGGCCGAGGCTGTTGACGAGGAGAAGACGCAGTATTCACACTTGAAGGCCAGCTTGTAGTTGTGCAGCTTGAAGTGACGGTTGGCATCCTTCTCATTGGAGCTGACAAAGGGGCAGAGAGTGCAGAGAAAAGGTGCTTTGGCGCTGATGCTGCCAGTTTGCTCACTGTGGATCTGGATGTTGTGTGTCCGCAGGCTGCCGACGTCTGGGAATTTGACCTGGCAAAGACGGCAGGTGATTGATGCCTCCTGCTCGATGGTGTGCTTGGCCTGGTGACGCTGCATGTACACTGCTTCAGCCGTCTTGAAGTCGCAGCCTTCTTCCTCACACTGAAGGAGGTTCTCCTCTTGGTGTATCAGCATGTGGGACTGCAGCTGTCCACTGCCGGTCACTAGACCACACTGGGGACACTGACATGGAATGCTGGCCTGGGTCACTGAATGACCCTGTGCCATGTGCTGGTTCAGATCACTGCGACACTTGAACCAGAGAGAACAAACTGAGCATCCGTATGTCTTCTCACTAGGCACTGGACTGATTCCTTCGTGGACGATCTTGAAGGACTCCTTTATATTTTCCCCCATCATCAATTCACAGCTTGGGGTGGGATTAAGGGCCAATTTCCGAGTACCCACTTGCTTTTTGGTGCCATGAACTTTGATGCAGTGGTTTCGGAGGGTCTTCTTATTTCGCAGTTCTCTACCGCACTCGTTGCATATCACGTGATTGTTGGCCAAGGCTTCTGCAGAGTGCCAATCGCCCTTCTTCATCAACTTCCGGTAGCGGCAGTGGAAGTTGGGGTTCTTGTGCTTCTCTGTGTGCCGCCGGAGGTGGTGCCGGTATGCTGTGCAGTAAGTACATTGCTTGCACTTGAAGGGCTTGTGCTGCTTGTGCACTGTCTGGACATGCCGGATCATGAGGTGCCTCTGAGGGGTGCGATACGTGCAGGTGTTGCACTCCAGGGTCTGATGACGGTGGAGCTTCATGTGCTGTCCCAAGCGTTCAGTGCTAACGGTAGTGTACTGGCACATCTTGCACTTGAATTTCTTCAACACTGGGCTGCCCTTGTGAACTCCAGCCATGTGGCTGTCCCACTCCTCCTTGGTAGATGCCTTGAAGTCCTTGCACTGTGAACAGGCAAAGTACTCATCAGGAGAATCTGCCAGCCTTTGGGGACTGCCTTCTCCCTGCTGGTCCAGTTTGGAAGCCTCACTATGTGTGCCAAGTTTGGCTGCTGCTGAAGTCTTGATCATCTGGCTTTCAACAAGGTCTGGCTTCTGATGATCGGTGCTTTCAGGCATCTCAACCTGGTCTGGAGACCCTGTTTTTTCATCCCGGTTGATGTGGCTTACAGATGGAAGCTTATTTTCATCTGACCTCTCATTTGACTTGGCAGCCTCAGACCCACTAATTTGTAAAACGGCGCTCAAATATGCCGACCAACGCGCCTTACGATTTTTCTTCTTTTTGGTTCCTGAATGCGTCTCGATATGTTGCTGTAGTGAATCGTGGCTCATTGTTGAAAATAAACAGTGAGCACAGCAGAAGGGGAGTTTAACAGAGTGGGCAGAGATCATATGCTCCTCTAAACTCTGGGCCACTGGGAAGGTACACGGACACTGAGTGCACTTGAACTTGAATAACTCACAGTGTTTTGTTTTCAAGTGCTTTCGGTATGCCATTATAGTGTGGAAATACCTGGGGCAGGAAAAGCAGCTGTAAGCATTCTTTCTGTGCTTCAAACCACTGGAAAGAGATGTGAGTGTGCTTTCTCCTAGCGATGGAGTTGATGAGGGCCCTGGTGAGGGCCCTGGTGAGGGCTTTGATAGATTCCAATCATAATCTTGAAGAGATATCTCCTTACCTCTGCCCTTGTGAACCCTTGAATGGGCTGCCAGACCGAATACATTCTTAACTTTAAACGAGCACAGCGGGCAGCTCACCAACTTCTCGTTTTTTTGTGCTGTTACCTTGGGTTTCCCCTCAAGTTTTTCTGTGTGGAACTGCTGATGGGCCACAAGACTCTGTGCGGACCTAGCCTTAAATGGACACAGCGTACAGATGAATGGCTGTCCTGGCTGTCTCTTGACATTAGCCCGATGGTGCTGGACAAGCTTGCGCTCTCTAGGGACGCTCTCTGCACAATTTCCACTAGCAAACTGGTCTCGGTTGTCATCATTCCCCAGCAAAGTGTCTATGAATTCGTCTTCGTTGTGGAGGTGGCACTGAAAGCCAGACGAACCTTTACAAATCGGGCATCCAATTTTGGACTTGTTCCGGAAGCGCTGCTGTGGCACCTGTGCAGTGTCTTCCCTCCCAGCACTAGCTGCTGCCCGAGTCTCCCCAAGCCCTTCTGTTGGCTGCAGATGCTTCTCTAGATAATGACGAAGCATAGCTTTATGGCAGTAGTCAATCTTCTGACACTCCTTGCACTCATAGATCAGTCGATGGGAGTCTGCATCAATCTCTAAGATGACAGACCTTCGTAACAACCCGACAATGTTCTGCGTCCGAGCTTGCTGGCGTTTCATCAAAACATGGTCAAGGCTACGCTTTGGATGAAACCATTTACCGGTCAAGCATCTTTTGAGTCTCTTCTTTTTGAAGTTGGCATTTGAAAGGAAGATCTGGATGATTCTTTCAAGAAGAGCATGGCTTTGACTGCTGGTTACAAATCGGGTCGTCCGTCGGAATGCTATTTTGGACAAAGGAGAGGTACTGGGCTGCATTCCCGAAACATGGCAAGAGCCACTCTGGTCTTCAACACTCACAGACTGATTTTGTTCAGAGGATCTCTTTCTCAAACCCCCATGGACCTTCAAGTGTCCACAAAGCTGTCTAGCAAGAGTGAAGGTAGCAGTACATAGCTGACATGGAAACCTCTTGTGCAGATTCATGTGCCCAGCCAACTGTTGCTGACTTTTGAAAGACTTCTCGCACAGTTGGCAGGGGTAGATTTTCTCTTGGGGAGCTTCAACACCAGAGGATGTTGCTTCTTCTCCACTCCTTGCAACCCCCTTGACATTTTGCATTGGACTTTCTGCACCTTCAGTGGAGGTGCTCCTACCGACTTCAGGTAGCTTCTTATAGTACGAATGATCAGTGTCTTGAAGCAACATGTTCTTCTTGAATCGCCTGCGTTTGTTTCTGCCATGGAGCTTCATATGGAGTTGTCTCTGTCTGGACTTGGTGAACGACTTGCCGCAGAGCTCACACATGAATGGTTTCAGAAGGAAGAGCTTACCCTTGTCCATCGGATGGACTGCCATGATATGATCTCTCAATGGCAACAATTGATGGAAGGATTTCTTGCAGAATTTACAAAAATACTTCCCTTGTGTGGGTTCCATTAATTGGGGTGCCAATATTTTAGGTTTTGTTACAACGGAGTTCTCACAGTTCACTTCAGGTGGGTTTATCTCTAAACCACGGTCTCCGCTTTCAGCATACTTCTTGAACTTGGTCATCTTGTGTGAAATGTGTGCTCCCCTGTGACCACATAACTTTTTGTAATCCCAAAATGTTTGGTAGCAGATGTCACATTTGTAAAGCTTCTTTCCGGCGTCTTTTGCAACACCTGTGCCAGCGTTTTGGTTATGCTGAGCCTTGCTTGGGTTGTTGTGGACTCTCCTGTGAGAATTGAGCCCATTCACATTATCGTAACTTCTTTTGCTATCGGAACATTTGAATTTCTTGCCTCCATTTCTTTTATCCTCAGAGTGAGTCTCATCAGTTTTACTTTTGTCTGTGTCAAGAGAAGCTTGTCCGGTTTCCAGGATTCCGTCATCTGGAGCTGTAGAGTGCAGAGCAAATTCACTGTCCTGTGAATGAGTTCTATCACCGCCTAACACTCTTGCTTCTTTGCTTACATTTTGATCAATGTCAATCGCCACTGTATTAGAAGTGTCCGCTACTGTGGATGGTGCAGGTTGCTTGCCATCAAGTGTTGGTGGAGGTACTTCACTTGCTTGTGAAAGAATGCCATCATTCAACATACTCTGTGGTGTCTGGACATTGGCGACGCTTGTTCTAATTTCCTGACTCAAATTCTCAGGCACTACAGATTGTGAAATATCACAAGCTGTGGACAGCGCTGGCACATTCTGGCCAGTCGGTATTTCTGTTGGTGTATGCACCTGTACTTTGGTGGTCTTTGACAGGTCTTCGCCTCCTGACACATTGCAAGTGGCAGCATCATCCTTTACTTTAGTCTTTTCTTCAGTGATGTTTATTCTCGTTTTATTTTTGCAGGCTTCCAGATTCTCATTTAATTTGTCTTGACCTTTACCGGAAACCTTCCGTCGTCTGAAATGTATCATTCTGTGACCACGCAACTGAAATTTCTTGGAAAATGGTTTGCTGCAAATATCGCATGTATAGACATCGTAACAGAGATTTGTGGCTGCCACATCATCTTGGGTCAACAATTTACTAAGTTCTGCTTCCCCACATATCTCCTCTTTTGCTGCACTTGAATCATCACAAACTGAAGTGCAGGCAGACAGTTTACCATCAGATATTTGCATTGGCACTACACTGCTTTGTGTACTCAGATGCTTTGGCGAGAGAACTTCAAAGATACTTGGTCTAGTATCCAGACTTGCTTTTTCCATCCTAGAACCTGAGTCATGGCAATCTTCAGAGTGTTTGATCAGTTCACCGTCTTCTTGTCTGTACGTGAAGACACTTTTTGTATCTGAAAGGCCTGCAAAAATCCCAAGACGTGGTGAATCAGATGTGATTGGTCCTGTTTCCCGTCTCGCATCCTTGAACACTGCATCTGAGAGAGCAATGAGAGGGCTTGGCACGTCAAGCTCGTCTGCCTGTTTTAGAGACGGAGGTTCATTGGTTTGCAATTGGCCTTTTTCTATGGATAATGCATCAGATTCCCTTGCTTTAATTTCCTGATTTGGATTCTCTCTACCACTAACTGAATCCTCAAGTGTTGTGGAAAGATCAACTTCCTGGTCTTTCTTCTTTGCGGACATTTCACTGGTTACTAGATGCCCTTCACCACTCACTGGGGACAGGATATCAAATGTGACTGGTCTTGTTTTCGGACTTCTGTCATCCATCACTGCATTGGAATGATCTTCCTTCCCCGTTAGTACATTTTCAGTTTGTGAGTCGCCACCACACGCAGAGGGCACAGTTGGTTCATTGTTTTGTTCCTGCATAGGTTCAACAGTGGTTTCTGATAGTCCCCTCTCAATCTCAGAGGCTGGTTCAAACATGTTTGGTTTGGTTTCCTGACTTCTTTTCGTCATCTCTGCATTGTCACAACCTGCAGAGAGTTCTACAACAGGTTCTCCTCCCTCTTTCCCAGCTAGTGCATTGATGGTATCTGAATCCTCATCACATGTATGGGGCACACTTGGTTCACTGCTTGACTGCAGTGTAGGTTTGTCAGCAGTTTCTGATGGTCCCTTCCCACTGTACAAGGATTGTGGTTGAAACAAACCTGGTCTGGTCTCTTGATTGGCATTATGCAGCAAAGCAAATGACTCACCAGTTATTTCACATCCTCCTTGGCTGCATTTTGAATAGGTACCATCCAGGGAATGATGAGGTAATTCAATGTTCTTTTTCTCTGTAGGTTCATCCACAGGCTCGGCTTGTTCGACCTCAACTTCTGGTGACTGCTGGTCAGAAACATTCTGTCCCACTTCCAGACTTGTGTCCTTCAGTCTTTGAATTGAGACATTGTCAATATCTAAGGAATGTACAGTGGGATCATCATTCTGTTCATATGAAGAGTCAGTACAGGATTGCAGATGTCCTTCACTGCTCTCTGGGGAACATGCATCAGGTTTAGCTTCCTGAACTAAAGTTGCCATAGAAGCATGCAAAACCTCACAATCTGTTGGCTTGCCAGCTAGTATACCACTGTGCTGCTTATTTGACAGCACTTGGCAGGTTGTGAACTCATCACTTAAAGGCTTCTCATGGGATTGTTCATTAGTTACATTTGGTTCTGTTTCATGACTGATCTCCTCCACGGCTGCACTAAAATTATCTCCAGCTGTAGGTAGAGCAAGACAACTTCTGTCCTCTTTCTGCATTGGTTCATCAGTGCTTTGGAAATGCTCTTCATTGATGTTTGATGCAGTATAATTAAGTTTAGCATTTTGATCTCGGTTGTCATTTTCAATGCTAGAATCGTCACAAAACAAGCACTTTGAAGTAGCATCAACAGCATCTTGTGAGGATTCATCTCTAATTTGTGGATGCACAGCAACACTCTCCGAGGACTCTGCATCATATGTGCTTGGTTTTTCTTCCCGACTTGTTCCCTCCTTGACTGTCCCAACATCCTCACAAATGGTGGGTGGCACTTTAAGTTCTCCATCATGTGCCTTCTCTTGAAGCCCAGGTGACGAGACTTTTTCAAGAGCACCTTGCTGCACTGTACAATTGACATCTTCCACATCTGCAATTCTATCTGCATGAACTATGGAGTGTACAACATGTTTGCTGTTCTGTGAGAGCACTTTCACAGGTTCTGTGATGATCTTCTTTGTACCTGCTTCCTTTCTTTTGCTTGCCACAGCTGAACCTGTCTCTACACAAACAGCCGAGTTCAAAGGAGGTGGTGCATGCTGTTTGTTTGTCAGCTCTTCAGTGGGTTGCGAGAATTGTTTAACAGCTGCAGTTTGTATTGTAGTCTGATCAACTTTCTCCATCCCTGTACTTGCATCTTCGTAAATTGTCATGCTCAAGAGAAGATCTATGTCCTGTTTCTCTGTAGGTTTGTCAATAGCTGGCTGGGACTGCTCTTGGGCTATTTTTGGCATTACAGCTTGGTTTGCATCCTCCATTGTTAGATGTAGATCTTTCGGAACCTGGGAGTTATCAAAGATATCAGGTTCCTGTTTCTCTGTTGGTTTATCACTGGTATGGGAGCTGTCTGCATCAATCTGTGGGGCTTGTTCATTGGGAACAGTGGGCGACTTCACTTGAATTGAGTCCATCTCGCTACTTGAATCTACACCGCACAGATCACCAACTGTCTGTTTGTGCAACGGCTCTTTACTGCTTTCTGAACTTCCGGTTTCACCTGAAGGGCTCTTCGAGGACTGCTTAGCATTTGAACTACCCGAATTGGTATGATGAGCAATGTGTCTTGCAAACTGATTACTGGAGTGGAAAGAACGGTTGCAGTCTTTGCAGTACTTAAACTCGCTTTCTCTTTTTTGTCTGGTGGTTTTTCCTCTACGTCTACTATTGGTTGCTTTTTTGTCAGAGTCTCTTTTGGTTTTCTTTTTGTTGCAGGACCTCTGTAACAAGGTCCTTTTCTTGACCGTTTCTGACTCGTCACTGGTCACTGCACGTCTTATCAGTAACTTCTGAGATGTGGCATGCTTCTTCTTGTGTTGCCGAAGTTCCCATGGTGAGCTGCAAAGCTTATTACATAAATTGCATTGGTGAGATCTCTTCGGGTGCGAATCTCCTCCCCTCTGGAGTTTGGAGTGCCAAACTGTGTGACTTGTGAGCTGCCTCTGGGAGTGAAATGCTCTTCCACAGATGGAGCAAGTGTGCTGGGGTGCCAAGTTTGGAATGCCTTGTATAACACTGGCAATAGATTGGATTGAGTTTGCTTCTTCCTTCATGTCGATGTTTGAAGAACTTTGAATATTTTCTGTCATGTGTTTCTTCAAATGAAATCTCAGATTCACTTCTCTGGCAAATGTCTTTTTACAGACGACACAAACATACATGGTCTTCTTCTGGACATCACCAGAGGTTCCTTGAAATGTGTTGCCCCCTGCATCTCCCTCCTCCGTTTTCTTGCTGGTGTGTGTACTCCTGTGATTCCACAACTTGCGTTCAGTTGAGAAACTCCAGTGACAGATGTCGCATGTCAATGACATTAGCTTAACTGTCTCGGAAAAGGCAGTATCCAGAGACTTCATGGGTGTCCCTGTGGATGGATGTGGCCTATTGTGACACTCCATGTGAAGCCGCATCTGGTCTAGCTTGGGGAAGGTTTCGCTGCAGACACCACACTTGTACTCTACATCAATGGGCTCCACTGCAGGGGGTCGCTCAGTACTGATTGGGTCCATCATCGGCCCAAATACCATTAGTGCAGTGGTTGGTTCGTACTTATTGGCTCGGCGCTTCCTCACGTGACTGCCCATGTGGCCCTGCATTTGAGGCAGCCTAGGGAATGTTTTGTGGCAAACAGCACACATGTATTCATGGTCATCCTCAGGCTGCTTGTCCACAGCTGGGACTAAACCGATGGCCGAGGTGTCCACACGTTGGGCAAGCTTCCGACACAAGGTGTCCAAGGTTTGAAAGAGTGGAGAAGCTGTCTTCGTCCCTTTGTCCCCTTCCACTGGTTGTTTGGTAACAACATTCTCCTGTGTTGCTACTGGTGTTGACGTGCTGGGTATGTGGCTTTGAGAATAAGTATCCTGTGTGTGTGCAGTAGGTTCCGGGATAAAGTGTTCCAAATCATACGGAGCAGGTCTGTCAGTAAGCAAACTTGGTTTATGGCCCCAGCCAATGTCATCAATGGAATCCGAATCAGCTCCAGGCCAGGTTCTGAGAGCCAAACTGTGATTCCTGGGAACCTCCACACTGGCAACCACCTTTCCAGACTCGTTCATGACCTCAAACTTCTTCTTCTTACCGACTGCGTCTGTGTTGATAAACAGGTCTTTAGCCACACGCATCCACTTGTGATGGGCATAGTAGTCAATAAAGTTTGGAAACTGCCGTGGGCACAGCCTGCAAAACCACTTGGGGCTGTAAGCAGAGGACTGGTCTTTGGCCAACACAGACCTAATGAAGTATTGATGGTGGGCGCTGAGTCCCCTTGCCGTGTGGAAATTCAGCGGGCAAAGCCGGCAGATAAAACTCAGCCGTGGAATGCCCATATTGTTGAAGCGGATAACACCATGCTCCATGTCAGAGAGTCCATCGGGGAGTGTCAACACTCCAGGGATATTCACACAAACCGGTTGTGTCATGCAGCCCAGGTGCTGACTATTGAGATTCAGGAGCTTCTGCAAACATCCCTGAATCTGGTGATCTGCCTTCAGGTGGTGCAGCATGGCATAGGGCTCCGAGACCTCATGCAAGCACTTGCGACATTTAATGGAATAAGTTTTCTGATCATCTGGTCGCATGGTCACATCAATATTTTCTTTGTGTTGCAAAAGAAGAGCAACTGGGCAGCAAATGACAGTCACATCCTTTTCTTCCAGTCTGACCTTGATGTATATCGGTGAAGCTTTCGCCATATTCGTTGAGGGATTACTGGCAGAACTAGTTAGACTTTTACCATCTTTCCCGGTTGCATTGTCCACATCTCCCCATGGACTGATTACCTTCAGAGTTTTAATTGCGGAGAGGTTTGGTACATCAGAAACAGTTTTCACAGGCTGGTCTTGTGGTGGGAGTTTTAGAAGAGTTTGGCCGGACAAAACCTTTTTCTGTGCCTCACAGTCCATGACGTACTCCTGACGCACTCCCACTTTCAGCTGAGTGACCAGTTTTCCACCGCTATCCAATGCAGCACCTCCTTGGCTTGCCGAGTTTTCTAACCGAGGCCCCTCACCAATCTTCTGAAGGCCCAAATGACTCAAAAAATACTGGTCTGCACCCTTTTCGCTTTGCTGACCTTTGTCCGATGATGCAGGGACTTCCTTTAATACACATTTCCCCAGTTGTGCATCTCCTTTGACATTTCCAAGCTCTCTATCTACAGAGTTCAAGGCCAGGTGATTCAGATGTGAAGAGGCTCTGCTGTTCTCACCTTTACTTTCAGGTCCATCAACCAAAGCTGCTCCCACACTCACGTGCTGCATAATTTTCTTGGTGCATTTTTCCGTCTTGTCCTGATTGTTGGACTCTTTCACTAAGGGAGTGTTACCTTGACAGTCCTTGGTAGCCAGACTGGCATTGAGTGAAAGATTCTCAGATAGACTTCCGCATTCAGTCAATGCATCTGGGACTGCCTTCTCAGCATTTGTAGGCGTTGCACCAACTGAAGCACTGGCAGGTTTTTGTCCATGAATTGGAAATTGAATTGCTTCTGGAGTAATACTGGAACTCAGATCCACAACCAATTTTGTCAAGACCACCTTGCTGTCATCATCTTTGAAGGGCAAAGAGCATTGCAGTTTCCGAGCATCACTGACCAGAGGAGCATCTGCACCTTGATCGGAAGGTTGCATGGCCACTGGGTTTGGGGCAACCTGATGGAAGAAAAGACGGGGAGCAATCATTAGTAAGGTTCAAAATTGTGCTTCCATCAACCAGTGTGACATTTCTTATTATGACAATTTATTTTTTTATATGTACAGTAAAATCGCGATAAATCAAACTCGGATAACTCAAATCTCCGCTTACTCTAAGCTACACTACATTCCTGGCAAAATAATAGGATATTGTGTACATAAATACTCCCGTAACTCTAATTGCCGGCACCGGTGAATCCGTTTAACTGGAATTTTTTGTCAGCAGTCCAAAAGAAACCGCTGACAAAAAGCCACAAAGAGGGGTCAACCACTGCAAAACTTGTTTTCGTAAGTCATAACTGCTTATCGCCTTTGTCTTTTCAAGACATACATGTAGACATTGTGCAAGCGCCATTGTGATCGATTTGGTCACACGTAGCACAACAATCGACCGTAACCGCAACCAATCCTTGTTTTCATTCTGGCCTGATCACACATATGAAGCACGATATGGGGAAAAGGGACACCCCCACCCCTCTTTTGTGTTGATCATTGTGTTCCCAGGATCTCAGGAATTCTTTTTAGAAATCTAGGGGGGGATGTGTTGGGTAACAATAGTCTGGGGTGCGTTGTGGCGGTCACAAACAGCCATAAACCAAGAATTGGTTCGGTTGCTTCTTGTCGGTGAATTTCTTTGGGAATTTGAAATAGTCGAAAATTACGCATCAGAATGAAATCCCAAAAATTTCCAAAGTGATTAAACAAAGAGAAACAACAGAACCAGTTTTTGGTTATGACCGCCAAAACGCACCCCTGGAGTGTGCATAGGGTATACATGTAAGGACAAAAGCGGGGTACCCCTATGCCCCATATCGTGCTGGGTATCGTGCTTGCCCAATGGTTGCCTGCACACCAACAGTCAAATCGCTGGCTCTCTGCGGTGTCCAAATGACCGCATTGAAAACCCTTGAGGATACAGCACACCTGGCTTTCAAGCTGTCTGTCCAATCAGACGTAAAAGCTGGCTAAGTGCAGTGGACATGTGACCAGATAGAAAAAACCCAATCACTGGCTCAGTGTGGTGTACACGTGACCGCATAGACATTTTTGAGGATGCGACGCGCGCTGAAATCGAAGCCTAAAACTTTAAACGAGGCGTAATTTGTTTACGAAAAATTTGCGAAAATGGAGAAAACAACCAAGGGGAAAACACAAACAAAAGAAACAAATGCAAATTTTATTACTCAATATTTATTTAAGGGAAACAAGATAAAAAGGAAAACCAAAAACAATGCCAAGCACGAATCCGTAAAAACTCACAATAGTGCACCCTCTATCGGTTGAATAATGATCGGTCATGTGTCCGCCCAAGTGCATGCAGATTGCATATATATGCAGAGTTTCTTAGACAAACGTGACACGAAATAAAGTTTTCCTACACACAGTTAGATAATGACATTTGGTGGTTTGTTGTCAAGTTTATATATACATTGCATACAAGAGATACTTTTAGGTAAGAATATAAAATTTGAGTAAAGTGACGATTTCTTTAATGAGAAAAATGCTACAGTGATACAGGAAATTGTTTCAAATAACGTGTCTATAGCCCGGCATAGCGAGTTACGGTGGAGCCATTCATGTACATACACATACGCGTAGATGATAGGACTGTTGAGCTTTGAGTTATCGCGATTTTACTGTATATATTATTATTTTTATTTCAACCAACAGTTTTACATAAATGCTTTCTGTCATTATGTGACAGGTGTGTTCACTGACTGTCTTGAAACTTTGATTTCAAAGTGATGTCACTGTGACATCATCAGCTGACAAATTATCTAACCCTCACTTATAAACCATGCGCCCTTTGTTAACATTTAAACCAAATGTGCCCTGCGGTAAGCGCACGCATCGTGTTTTGCATGAATTTGGTTAAGGAGTGACATCAAAGGTCATATAATTCAAAGGTCATATAATTCAAAGGTGATCTGACCTGCAACGTCACCCCTATACCAAATTTTATGCAAAACACGATGCGTGCGAATATATTTGGGCACATTCCAATCTAGATGTAAACATGTGACGTCAGAGGGCACATCGTCTACATATAAAAGAAAAAAATGAGTACAAAATACACTTTCAGGATTTCAAACAGAGACAGCCATGTGTTTGTCGTTTGTCCCTATTTATTTTTGGGAGGGGGGATTTTCAGAAAGTGATAATGAATGCTCTCTTATCTCGTGTGTGTTTGGACATGAGTGAAAAGGCTTTTGAACGTGCTAACATTTAATTGGTAATAGGGCTGTTCATTTTCTAATAATTTAGTATTCGATTATTCAAAATTGGTTTTACCGATCAAGTTTTACACGGTGTTTTACGTGCGGCGATCGATATTATGGACATTTTTTGCATGTGCCTGATGTATCAAGATCATTACGGGTACGTACATGTACATGTATAACATTCTGATAACAAGAAACCCAACTCCAGCCTGCATTTTTGCAGTAATTATTTTGTAACTGTCAAGGGTTTTACGAACGGGAACAATAAACTTCAGTCCTCAAAAAGTTGCCGTGGACAAAAATGTGGTATTTGACACTTCTACATGCCGTAACTTTCTATTAAAATAGCATCAGAGTCGTATCTGTACGTGCATATATTTTTTCCCAATATTCGAACCAGCAAAAAGGTATTTGAATATTCGGTTGCCCATCGAATATTTTGTATATTCCGGACAGCCCTAATTGGTAATTAAGTGATGTCACTTTTAACAGCCTTTACAGATACATGTACATTGCAAATTACTCAACAGACCATTAGGGAGACATTTCTAGTGTCTAGATAACGTACTTAGGGAAAGATGATGACTTGGGGAGATATTTTGATTTGTTACACCTGCTAAATATTCATGAGCTAATGGCAGCAATTCATTGCTCAGTCAAGAATGACGCAACCAAAACAAATTTAGCTGTTTTAAAAAAGGCCTATCTCTGGGGGTGTTATTTTTTACTATTTTCCCTACAACCTCATCCCCGGAGTCAAAATCCAATCATGTACGCATTAGGACTGAGCCACAGTGCTACGAGTACAAGTGTGAGAAACACAAACACGTTCAATTTCTACAATTGCAACATGCAAATTCACCAGTAGACTCCTACATGTAGCAACGAAAAAGAAAACTGTAAAATATGTTGAAATTGTTCGAATGTCCCCGTTTCAGTTATTGAAGGAAGTTTGACTGTTTGCATGAAAAATGGACTAAAGTTGGAGATGGAATCTAAACAGCTAAGTCATATTTTATTTTTACATTTCATGAATTGGTACCATTAGCTCATGAATATTTAGAGAGTGCAATAAAACAAATACTACATGGTTTGTGTCGGGGGGGGGGGGGGGGGGGATAGAGCATCCATTTTTCCCTCGGTACTGGCTACAGGCCTACCACCCCTCAAAAATAGATTGCCCTATTTTCCCTCTAACCATGTAGTATTTGTATAATATCCCTCATGCCCCAGCTACATTTTCCAAAAGGAAACTTTCTAGTTTCAAAACTGAAAAAGTCAAAGGTTTTTTTTTTTTTTTTTTTTTTTTTTTTTTAAGAATAGGTGCATAAAGTTCGTAGCCCATTAGGAATGTCTCCCTAAGGTACAATTCTCAGGCATTTATATGTCCAGAATATTTTATGTGAAAAGCTTTTTAACCCTTTAGGTATGGATGACGCCATATGGCGCAACAAAAACTGTGCCACCAGGCCGGATTTTGCTATTTGCCGCTGTTTGTGCAGTTTCAATCCATTGTTGGATTATTGTGTAAGTTACGCTTGACTGTACAAACACATTGTGGCCATTTCACTTGGCTGCCAGAGCCGCCACGACACCCCGACGTCTCCCGTAAAAAAAACGTACTCAAGGGGTTAACACTTCAGTCGTAACAAACCTGAGTTGATGCTACCATGGAGTCCTGACTATCTGTCTCAAGCTCTGTGGATGATGCGATCCTTGTTGCCGGGTGCCTGGCCTCCAAACTCTTCTCCAAGATTCCTTTATTGGTGGCCTCATCTCGGTCATTGTCTTGGTTACTTGGTTTGCTGCTAGCCGATTCCATGCTGGTCTGTTGAAGGTAAAAAGCCCCGTAATGGAATTTTTATTATTAAATCCACAACATAAATCTGTACATCCTACATATTGCCGTTCATAAGTATTAGCCAATAATAGCATCTGTTGAACATTATGTGATATTCTACATATCTACATGTATGTAAGTCTTATGTAAGTCTTGTTTGTTAAAATGCAATAAGTCAATGCACGTGAAATGCAATAAGTCAGTGCACGTGAAATGCAATAAGTCAATGCACGCGAAATTAAGCTTGTGCGGTTTACCGGTAAACCATTTTTTTCCGGTTTTATAATTAAACCAATCACATCCAGTTTTGATTTTTGAAAAACCTCAAAACCGTCTGCAACAATATTTCATTCATTTTAGACAAAAAATGTCAAACAATACTTCCAAAACCACAAAGAAAAGATTACCGTACTCGTCTGAAGAACAATGAACAGTCTTTGTCTTAGGCGCAAATGACATTTCCCGAATCTTGAGGCTTATTAATTTTACGCATCGCAAGCGCGAGCCAATGCTGGACACAGGGCTTGCCTGCACATGCACACCACACACTACACATGCCACATACACGCTGCATGCACGGCAGGCTGGCGGAAACGAACACCACTGGATTTACTATACTATACACACGATGAGATTTGTGACGTAGACCGTAGACGCGCACAAGCTCGTACGAGCTTGTGCGCGTCTACGGTCTACGTCACAAATCTCATTAGACTTCGACCTACTACTCTATTGGAAACACTCATATCGCTCACGTACGAAAATTGACGAACAGCCAATTGAACCAAATAAGCTGCTTTGACTTGGCGAGTTTGATTCTTGCATTGCACATGCAGGGGAATTCCCTCACATGTGTAATACACTGCCGCGGTACACTACCAATATCTGGTATATTTTACTTTTGTTTTACTTTGCACGTGTGCGCTGTCACAGGGATCGTCAGCTTCGTTGGTTCCGTTCCGCTCCGCATGTACCACTATTAGCGTGACAAAAGCTCGTGATTACGAAAGCCAGCGCTGCGTTCCCAGTCACGCGAATGATGGCTAGCTTCGCGAAGAAACAATTTTTAGGAGCGACAAGAGAGTGGTATGGTGGGCGTTCGCATCGTTCGCGGGAGGGGAACGCATCCGGTGTTTCCGTGCGCTCGACGTGAGCTCCAAGCCAGCGGCGACAAGATGGCGGCACCCTTTGTTTTCAAGGTCGGTAAACCGGTTAGACCGAGTCAAACTTGGGCATTTTTTTTCGGTTTTGGTTTAATCTAAAACCGCACAAGCTTACGTGAAATGCAAATGCAATTCAACCACAGGCATGATGTGGTTTGTACGTTCATGCACGTAAACACAATGAGAAAATCCCCGAGACAAATCCGAGACAACTCCGGTCAGAGATACGAGTAGCAAACAGTTACATCGCACAATTATTGGCTATATTGCACATGCTCCACGTGTCCAATAACATGCAAACTGTGATGGGTCAATTAAACAAAAATTACTAATAACAGAGGGTATTTCCTTGCCTTTTCATTTTATGCTAATAGAAATTTCCATATTTATGAGCACAGCGATGATGTCATATCTAAAGAAACCGCAAGCTTCAGTATTATACTTGATTTGCCGACACAAAATGAAGGCATTTTAAATCTTTCCCAGTTCTCAAAATTGTTTCCTAGATACTTTAGTGAAACAAATTTCACATGTACAAACTTCTATGATAGGAAAATTGAAGGGATTTTTGCTCTTCATGACAGGGAGTAAGTTTAGCATTGTATGCTCGGTACTTTCCGAGAGCCTGTGAGAAAAAAAAAATCACAGCCGGAATTGAACCGACGAGCTCCTGCTTACTAATGCAGATGTCTTAACCACTCGACTACTGAGCTTGCCGAGGTCAGCTGGCCAATTTGAATCCAATATGGCAGCAGGAAATTTTTTTGGGGAGGGGTAATGCGATGTCTGCACTAGTTACAATGTAGCAGGAGGTCGTGGGTTCGAGTCCCGCCCGAGTAAACCGGACACAAATCTCTTCTATCGTTCATGTACTAGTGTCCGTCGATATCCAAATTTGCAATAGTCAATATATCGATTATATCCGATCAATTATACCCATGTCAAAGTTCAAAAAAATAAAGACAGCAATGGGCTCCGTGCGCCGTCGAATGAGGGCGCTGTCCACATAGCAACCGCACTTCCATGGGCAGTATGTCGCTGGTATCCGCACCGCGCTCCTTGTTCATTGTTCATTTGATACTTGTATACCAGTGGGATTGCTTTTTCTGTTCGCTGACTCTCGATAATTGCGTTTTCAATAAGAATATAATAGCAGGAACCAGACACATAAATTGAAGTCAGGTAAGATGGCGTCTGTATTGACCCCCCAACTCGCCTTTTCTTTCCGTTGAGGGGGTAGTTGTGCACGGAGCCCATACTGTACAACGTAACCCGATTGAATAACAGGCATGTAAATGACTTTTTACCAGTTTTGGCATTATCCACCGCACATCTAGTTAGTCCAAAAATATAAGTGTGAGCACTGGCGTGACAGGACGCTTGTTCCCCGTACGTCCCGATTTGGGAGACGATCAAGTGTGATTCCTTGTTTGCAGGGGACGTATTAAGCCGTGAACCCCAAACACGGCAGGTGGCATCGGCCATGTGACTCTCCGAACCTTAACTTTGCAATAGGAATCAAGAATGGCTCATAGAATTCGGTTCTTGAGGTCTTCAAAACACTTTACTTTCTACTCACTGTAGTCAAGTTTTAAAAAAATATCTTTTGTCACGGTATGTCACCGAGATTTGAACAACTGGTTTTTATATTACTTCATATAACTTTTCAATAAAATCCACAAATTTCCGAAACAATTACTGCGACCTTTAATGGTACAATCATAGTAATTTGTGGTTTTGGAAGTGCTATGCATATTTAAATTTATGCAACAGAGATGAAACTGGCATATGGAGAGAAAAAATCAGAAATTGGTCGGGCAAAAATACGTGTCCAAAATCTGGGCCGCGCATGTACATGTACAATACACTTCATGCGCACACAGTCGTACTTCCCTAATACGTCCGAGGACAATGCTTTGTGTTTCCTATTGTTCCTTTAATATAACCAACCCCCATAGACTAAGCACGTATCCTTACGTTCGAGGACCGATTTCAACAAAAGACTTTACGTTCGAGGACTGAAAGGTTTCTTTGTGTTTCCTTTCTTCTCTTGTCCTCGGAGATATATATACAGTGCACGTACACGCATGCACGGTAATTTTTGCATGTCACTGTTTAAAGGGCGGCTGCAATGAAATTGTACCAACAATTTTATTTTGTGATGTATAACTCTTTTAAAATATAAGAAATGTGATTAAAATGTTTTCTGTGTTTCTGCCCATTTTTGGTGTTTAATTTTCCCGGAATAAAGTGCCACCCTTTCTCTATTGTTTCCGCGCCCCTAACTGCGTGACGTCATCTCGGGAACACAAACTCAGCAAGAGTAGTTTGATCAGTGTATGTTTGTGTACGTGTGGATGTATGCCGTTGTTGAGGGAACCAGCCACGCGCGATTAAATAGCTTTGGATGAAGGGACCAGGGAAACATTTCTCGTCGCGTTAAAATCTTCAAACAGAATCTTTTGGATCTGAATCTGACAATCAAGTGTCGATTTTAGACTTGTTGATTCAGACACTTCTTCGGAACATTATTGGGGCGAGGAAGAGGAGGATCTTGGAGCTTTTCCATACATGTATGAGCCAGAAGGTGAGAGTAACAGCGAAACTACTGAAGACTCCGAATCGGACTCCCGATGCAGAAAGCGTGAAAGACTTGAAAACAACGATTGCTAGGCTTAATAACACTCTCCGAGTCTAAATACGACGGTATTTCAGTTCTACTGGAAAGAGGTGAAGACTGATACCATCCTTAGTGGTGTTGCTGAATCTAGCAGCAACACAACGACACGGTATTATCGACGAAAAACATTCGCAAAACACTGAAAGCTTTCCACGACACAGCGAAAACACACGTGCATGTCAATGCAACACACGCTCGGGGTACTATGGCCGACCATCCACCACAGCCAGCCGGGTTCCCAGGATGACGTGACATCGGCGTTACCACTTGATGGGCGGGGCTGACCCCCTCCCGCCTTAAAAAATTATTTTCAAATGCTTACGCAAAAGAAAAAAAAATACAAACAACACACAATATCGATATACACAATAAAAATTCCATTGCAGCCACCCTTTAATTATAATTCAAATAGAATCGCACATTGTGGACAAATTGTTAAATCTAATTTTGTGGGACAAATTGTACAAAAATCCAGGCCCCAACCTTAAGCTTCAGAGGGGCAAGGCCACTTGGCCTCGGGCTCTCCCACGCCCCCCAAAAAAAGGGCACCGAGGCCAACTGAAAGGGCACCAAGGCCATTTTCAATAAATTGTAATTTAACCCTAACCCTGCCAGACGCAGCACAGTGCATGTGCTGACAGCTCCACTTTGCTGCACTCTGCACACAAGTCAATGTGACAAAGTATGCAATCTGATGCGTCTGGCAGGGTTTCTAGCCAAAATACCCTGGAGGGTTAGGGATTTATTGATGACTTAATGCGCTTTCCTTTATGTATGGTACTCGACTTTTAGACCCGTATATTGTTCATTGTTACTACTGTTCACATGCAATGACACTGCTTGAATAGTTGTAAAAATAAAGTAAAAATAAAGAATGTCAAGATACTTATACCATTTGGTGTTGTCTTTACTTTTCATGATGCAACACTGTACAAATAAAGTTGTAAAAATATTTGTTACTGGATTGTTGTTACTTGTTACCCTCTCCCCTGTTTTCAATAAATCCACCATGTTTTTTTAAAATTCCCCCACCCCCTATTAAATTTAATTCCCCACCGGCTCATCTGGAAAAAAATCAATCCCCAGCCCAACCCCCCACTCTCCGGCACTGCACCCACCCACACTGAGCGAAATCTGTTCCTCTGAAAAATTCCAGAATATAAAATTCTTGAACAAAAAATCATTTAGAAAAAAAGTATGAATCCCCAATGATTTTAAATTCCCCCACCCCTTATTAAATAAAATCAGGCAAGAGAAGGCAAAATCACAAAAGTCTGAAAAATTAATCTGGTCCAGAAACACCAGGAATATGTTAATTTTGAAGCATTTCGGTAGCCTCTACACAAAACATGTGTTGTGCATTATACAACTTACACAAAAATCGACTGACACAAAAATCGTTTTAGACAATTTTATTTCAATCAAACACCAAACCAAATTGTAAAAAAAGTAATTAAAAATAAATGTTAACAATGGTGCATTGCAAGACATCATCTATTAGGCCAAATAAAAAAAAATACATGTTTAGCGTCCCCGCCCGCTTCCTTTTTTGAAGCCGCCTGCTTTTTTTTTTTTTTTTTTTTATGAAAAAACATGAAAAAATGAAGAATATTTGATCTTTTTCGAAAAAAAAAAAAAATCCCAAAACAAAAAGTCGTATTTTTAGACTCTAGCATCACCTGGTGTATGCTGGCGGCCATCTTGAAAAATAGCCCAGCCGGACGTCTTGGAAAATGTGTCGAGCGGCCATTTTGAAAAAAAAAAAAAAAAAAAGGGCCTCCTCCTTCCTATTTTTCAAAAAGGCAGGACGCTAAACATGTTTTTTTTTTTATTTTGCAGATTATCCTCCTGGCAAACCCTCTTGGGGTCTCCTGGCCAAATGGGGTTGTCTTACCATTTCCTGTTTATCTTTGCCACTAACCACATTCCTTTGTCCAATTCCCCAGCTTCAACCTTCATCCTAATCCCTCCCCGCATTCATCCTTACCCAAACCTCTCTCTTTGATGTTTACCCACTGCCATGCTCCCTTGCATCCCTCTTTTGTGTTTCTCCACCCACCCCCTCATGCATGTGTGTTCCCTACATGTTTGTTTCTTGTACTCTGTCATTTGCCTTTGAGAAAGAACTTGCTTAAGTTCGAAACGTCAGGCCAGCTAATTTTTTGATTTTTTATTTTGCCTTAGATATTATCATGCTGAAATCCTTTATTTGCAAATGTACATACGTAGCCGTGTATAATTAACCCGGAATAATTCTTATTGCAGGTATGTCGTATATTAAGTACATCGGGAAAAAACATGTTTCTAAATCACGGTGTGCAAACTAAACTCCTCTTTTGAACGTCTTACTACGCATGCACGTCTTTGGTATAGCCTTTTTTTCAAGGCACAGGTTTGTGCAGTAATCCCTTGCATACACGTGCTGACAGTTGTAATAATTCTTTGAGACTTGACCAGAGGTTACGTACTAAAGATCACATTAAGAGTAGTCTGGTCCTGTGTTCTTAGTATTACACAACTCAGCTACGTTTGATATGGTTGCCATGCCAAGTTTTCAACTTACACGTGCATACATGCAATTATGGTCAGGAGGTTACGGTACGTAACGAAACAATTTTGTCAATAAGTCAGTGTTGCTCTTGCCTGTCTTGATGACCTTCATAATCACAATATTAATACCACTTTCGAGTACATAAATATAATGAAATGGAAAAGGGCACGTCGGCCAACGTAAAGTATGTGTTTTTTAAAAGGGCATCACGGCAATTCGCTGGGGCTTCAGCGGCCGTTGGTAGCCGCTGTAAAGATAAAGGCCTGAAAAATCGGAAAGTTTCATCTCTGATGCAAATAGTGGGTGGAGTTTGCAGACTGTCGGGTATACAGTCGTCGCAATGGCAGCAAATTGCTTGATAAATGTACACGTGCACTTACATTTGTAATAAAGGAGGGCATAGACCCCAAAGTCTTTTAGAACAATTCATGAGAATATTAGGAACTTAAATGAGCTAAGGTTTCGTTTCGTTTCTTTCGGAGTTTACATGCCTGCTGGCCGCATTGATATAACACTTACATGTACTTTGATTGGTCAACATAGCGTGTAATGAATTTATTTTCCCATTGGGTGAATTATCATGTACATGTAGGTTTCTCACACGGATTCACAGGGTCCGCAAAGCTGCAATGTTCTTTTCAGGAGCGATGGTGCCGAGTGCAAAAACGGCATTAACGATACGTCGTCTCTTTGGACTAAATATTCACGAAAATAACTTGGGATTTACCAGCAATCATAAAGAAAACTGCGATAGCTGCTAATCTAAAAACTTTATGATGCACACAGTATTTGAAGTCATTGGGTTAAAATTTCTTTTTTCACGGGAACAGTCTGTGTCTGCTTTTTGTCAGTCACAAGCACACTTTGCCCGAGGAGGAGTATTTCATTTGCAGCAAATGTTTAAAACCAAGTAAAAGCACAAACGGTTATCTGACACACTTTTTTTTCTTTCTTTTTTTCTAAAATAAAAATTACGATATTTTGATATGATTAAAAAAGTGCTATCGGCGATATCGATGTCAAAGTAACATCAAATAATCGGAAGTATCAATACATCGACAAACCCCAACACGTACATGTACAATATTATCCTCGATGCAAAAATCTTCATGAGCAAATTTAAATTCCTTTTACTACAACTGAGCGGTAGGCCCTGTCCGAATTACTTTGCTGTGGCTTGAAATTACACACGAGTCTATGGGAAGTGGCTGCAGCCGCTACCATAGACATATGTGTAACATCCAGCCGTAGCCAAGTAGATTCGGACAGGGCCTTAGGTACATTCAGCTAACAAATTGACATTATTACACGCACATAGTGAAAGAAAGTGGACACTATAAGTTTCAAGACAGGTCCTACGCAAACATACATTCTGAGCCATGTTGTTGTTATGGGTAAAAATCAGTCAAGGTGATTGTTTTTGACCCTCCTGCCATAATACAAAACCACATGTAATCTGATCATGTCTGTGTAAAAGTATAGCAGGGGAGGTGGAAGGAAATTTTGACTGATTTTGACCTCTTAAATAGTAGGAGGGTTAATACATTTGTATCAGTGGGCCTTTAAATGGTAATATTGACAAGAAAACAAAATCATGTCGAGTTTTTGACAATTTTCTTTTGAGGGGTTGGATATTTTGTGGGTGGTTAAGGAATTTTGCTCTGCCAACGTATGTTATGCGATCAAGCAAAATCAGTCGGAACTCGAAAATCCTTGTTTTGAGATATGGGCCAAAATATGTTCGTAGTGAAAAAAATCTAAATTGCCTTTTTTACAAAAACAGAAGGGAAAAACATTCTTCTTTCACATAAAAATATGACATGCATTATACATGTGCTAACAATGACTCAATTAAAGTACTGTAACTTTAAACTTGATTTTCTCAGTTTCTTTCTTTCTTTTTAATGTGCCGGTGTTCAAATATCTAACTTTTTAACCAAAGGTCGTATTCACATACATGTATGGAGCGTGAATATGTAAAATAAAAATCCAAAAATTGACCAGGGCCTACTTCAGACTGATTTTGCTTAATCGCATCACATATTGGGAGCACTTCAAGGCAGGTCTTTATGTTTCAATCATATGATTTTATTTTATTTTTATTTTGTTTTGGGGGGGGGGGGGGGGGACATTTATAATTTTTTCAACACCTACTAGAACTTCTATTAACTTGGTTAGCACAGAATTGCAGGCAGTTAGAACAGAATTAAGAGGTTCCATAAAACTGGTCCCTGGTCACATGATGTGTTTAATAATCCCCTGGCTGACACTCAAAACTACTTGCCACTGTTGTAGTACTTGAGTACAGTGCTCATGCTCCTACTCGTGCTCATGAAAACGTACTCGACTACAATGCTCGAGACCAAAAATGAGTCATATGACTAGTAGTCACTCATGAGTCCCATGGATTTAATTGTCGAATATGGTTACACCACTCACCTAACATCTGAAGCCAACTCATCAACTTGAATGAAAATTTTTAGCCGGGTCTCATGTCAACTCGTCAGATCCTAGAAAGATAAATGCATACAAGTTGACCTTTCATCTTAACTTTGTCCCTGGATGCATGCGTGGGTTTTGACAGGTTTTGACATGTTTTAATGCACGTTATACAATAATACAACTGTTGTCTACTTTGAGATGGTCCATGGTGTAAAGGTTAAAGGTTACTAGAGGTTACTAGAGGTTTTGCCAGGGAGCCATTTACAAAACCAATGGCCCATATCACAACAGAAAACAACTGTTTTGTTTATGCCATGGTATTATTCAGTTGGTACATGTACATGTAAAATTAGGCAACTTTAACCCTAACCCCTTGGGTAACTTTACTAGAAAGTATCCTGAATCCGCCAAAATCCACTTTTTTTTATGCACAAAAATTTTGTTTTGGTGACTGCTCAATATGGAGGTATCCTGAATACATCAAAATCCTGCAGTTCCGCTAGGCTTACAATCCTCAATCCATCAAAATCCCCCAGGTTTCAATATGGAGGTATCCCGAATCCGCCGAAGTCCTCCAAAACAGGGTTTGGATTTTGATGGATTTAGGTAGGTTAGGGTTAAAGGGGCAAGCATTCATCCTATTGCTATGATTGGAAAGATCATTAAAAAGTAGAATATAATCTTCCCATGAACATGCACCATTCGTCTGAAAATCAACGTTGAGAAGACATCCGGAGACAAAACTTTGAAATCCCGACTGCTGGAATCTGGATACATGTAGTATTTGTAGTTGTTTGTATTCTTTCAGGGGAGTCATGCATTTTTTCTTTGTTTTCCCAGCACAAAACTTTAAACAGGTCCGTGTTACAGTATTTGCTATAAAATACTAACTACATTGTAACCCCCAAATCCATTCATTTCTGAAAATAACTGCAAAAGCAAATGTTGTATACTACCTCTAACAAAGTGATGAACAGTCATGTACACATATTTAAAGGTACATGTAGTGTACACGATTGGTAATCCTCCAATTTTTGTTTACTGAATTATTACGAAATAATACGAGACTGTAAGTTAATAGTAGTCTTAATCATCCTGTGAAATGATGGCACCAGGTGTGCTGTCGTTGTCAAGAAAAGTGGAAATATATATCGTTTTCCAACGATTTCCAGCTGGAAATCGTTGGAAAAACCGCCCTGTAGCCGTTAGTCAAGGCGCATGTGGCTACCCGGACAAGTGCCGCACCCCGGACATGATGGCGCCATGGCATATCCGGGTCGCGTCACGCGCCCAGATAGCCACGCGCCTTGACTAAAGGCTATCATCCGCCCGATGGTTGAAAACGAGCGCCGTTTTTCTCTTTTTCGCCATCCAACAACGCCAAACTTTGAACAAGTCAGTGGAATGATATTTCCTATAGCATACTAACCCCCAAATCCGCCCATTTCTGAAAATTGCAACGATGACCAATCATGTACACTGCCTTTAAAGTAAAGATTCCGTATTTCATTGAATGTACATGTATGCTACAATATTATCTTTTGGAATTTTATTTGCTGTGCTGATGTTATCTACATGTACCTGTTCTTGTATTGTCCATACATAACCAGCACATTAGGATACCAGACGTCATTTTTTCTATACATGGCTAATTCGAGCAGGCAAGATGATCGAAGGCAACACCAGACCGTCAGTGACATTTTCCAATGCAATCAGTATCAAGGCTGTTAACTTTGCATTTAGCAGTACATGTACATGTACATGCACATTGTCTTCAGCGTCTACAGCTTTTTTCTTCTTTTTGTGAGTAAAATTTGAATGTCTGGCACATATGGGCTGGTTTTAATAGAGTACCGAAGTCAGACGTCAGTTGGCACAACAACTGGCTCCAAACAAATGTAGATTTCGACTGTTTCTTTGTTAACAGCCAGTCATGCAAACATGTTGACACAAAATAACAAAATTATTCTGGTTCCAATCATTGCATTGACGTCATCACTTTGGTACTCTATTAATAACAGTGCATAAAGTTGTCATGGTAACATGTTTTTAGCAATTTCATTTCAGAAAATGCAGTGGATGTTTGTGAAGATGAAATTTCTCAACCATTTCGACCCCCCCCCCCCCCCCTTGTGTTTACAGGCCAAAATAATCAAAATGATAAAAACAAAATCTGCCATTGCTAACAAACAGATTGGCCTTGGTTCAGTTGTCTGTTAATTTAGTCACACTTGTCTAGAGGAAGAGATATCTCACCTGTTACAGGGTTTTATCGATTTTATCTTCTTTTTTATTTCACCTTGTTTTAATATTTTGTCGGCTTATAGGGAGGGGTTTAACACTAATCTGAACTTACCCGGGTAAGTAATCACCCGGGTAGTCATCCATTACCCGGGTAGAAACTAACCCAGAGAATCGGTTTCACGCTACAAAAGGGCTATGGCCAGGCAAGGGCTATGGCCAGGGCAAGGGCTTGTTTTACATCACGGTCGCGGTAAGTTGACAGGGACGTTTATAGTTTACCGCATGTCCCCACTTAACTTCTACAGACAAGGTATAGTGCACATCTCTTTCAGAACCATGTCCTTTGCAATATTTTCCTCGACACAGCGAGAATTGTCTTAAAACCTAGATAATAATAGTTGCTGAACTGTTTCCATTACTTGAATGATAAATAAAACCAGAAATATTAACTACGGTACGTATATTTTGGCTAAAATTGAGGAGTCCTTTGTTACCAAAACGTCAACAAATCCGACTGTCTTTTCATTGCCTGATGCATACACATTTGCTGAATTCAACATAATACAACAGGTATTTGTTTCTATGAGCCCTGCCAAAGCCAACAAAATCCAACTGAGGTTCGTACGGCCATGGAGGAAGGATCCTTCCTCCATGGTATGGCATACTCTAGCAGCTGAAGCAAATATTTACACAACTGTTTCCTGCGAAAACAATCCGAGGATATTTTAAATCTTTGCCTCACGCGTTGATATGAAAGCCGCGTTGTGGTTGGTCAAGAGCGTTAAGGCGCCCTCAGTCGACAAAAACAATGCGAAACTGCCAAGTGGCGATGGCTGTGGTCTTGGTTTCAAGCGAAATTTATGTAAAATTTCACCTTTTCCAGTGACATTTCAAGGAATTGAACCTAACACCTATGAGTACATAGCCATTCATTATCAAGATAAGGCATATGAAATGTTGTGACAGAAAATTTTGTGACAAGAGAGTTATGGATCATAAAAAAATGATATAAAACTGTATAAAGCTTCCGACAACCGACTTTTGTGATATGCCGGCGCATGCATGTGCCGGCACAATCACATGGGTTTTTCAAACTTTTGTCTGAAATCAGACTTTTTGAATCTCAGAGAAAGACATTGGGCTGAATAAAAAAAAACTAGAAATTGCTTAAGAATTCAATGTACCAAAAATAATTGCAAATTTTACAAGTTTTACACATTAATTTTCCTATTCAAGGTCTCCGGATGCGGGCCACCAGGGGTGAACTTTCAGACTCCATTGCTTGAGCTTTTGCTAGATAAGCAATTGCTAACTTTGATTTATTCGGCCCATTTTTACAACTTCCGGGATTGAAAGTTTTGGTTTGGTTTCTTTAACGGGTACCCG
This sequence comes from Hippasteria phrygiana, assembly GCA_037893225.1. Classification (NCBI taxonomy): domain Eukaryota; kingdom Metazoa; phylum Echinodermata; class Asteroidea; order Valvatida; family Goniasteridae; genus Hippasteria; species Hippasteria phrygiana. The sequence goes on from JAZGUH010000733.1 coordinate 416,045, forward strand.
TATTTTTTTCAATCGGGTACCCGGTTCTTTTACTACCCGTAAATGCACACCCCTAGTATAAACCTTCCACAGCAGTTTCAATGCGTCTCTCTGTAGGTTTGTGAAAACCTTACAGTTCTGGAAGTATATCCCTAGCCACCAGTGATTCTTTGTATTAAAGGCTATGCAATGCAGTGGAAACAGCACTTGTACGGGGGGAAAAGCGGGGGGGGGGGGGGGGGGGGGGGGGGAGTTGAAATCTTGAAATAAACAAAATATTACACAAGCCGCAGTTCAGTGTTCCCTTGTCCTTCAAAGCATTGTAAAAATTGGTCATTAGACTGCATCAGTAACATTTTAATACTATGTACATGTAGCTTGCTAAAACTAGTCCGAGTAACTTGGACCCTTTATCGCCTTTTTCAACATTTGGACATGATCTGGCGATAGTAGGGTCCAAGGCAAGTGTGCGATAGAGAATGGCTTTTAATTCAATACGTCTAAAATCAAAAACAAAAAATTCAAAATTCAACCTTACAACGGCCACTAAAATACTAGATACGCCACCATCTGAACAAGTGGAGTTCCATGATCAGATGAATGTACCAAGGTTTACTTAAATAAAAAATGAAATTTTACCGTTTAATTCCCAGAGACCCCCGCAGAACATGTCTTTTCGCTTTCTTGGAGTAGGCCGTTTCACGTGTGTCAATTCCCAGGGGACAAACAAAACGTAACCGCACACGATAAACATTTTTGTAAAATCATAACTAACAAACAAAACAAGTAATAAAACAGAAGTATTCAGGGAGTAATACATGATATCTTACGGTAATATTCCCCAAAAATGAATGCAATCGGACGTACCGTTCTGAAGTTATCGTTTAAAATGCGCGCCATCTGCCCGCGAGAGCGCCACTGGCGCCGCATTGCCTCGTGTGTAAACAAACTGTAAACAATCCGCGCGTGGGAGGGTCAGCGAAATCGGAACGCTTCGGCCCAGAGCCGAAAATGGCCGAAGCTGCATAAAGTCGATCGCGTGATGCTCTTAATGCTATGCTTGTGACGATTTTGACGTCACCATCAGGCAGAAACAAAAGTCTAAAAGTCCCGGATGTCTCCAAAATTTTCAGCGTGGTTTTCAGTCGAACGATGTCAATACGTTTTTCTTGATACAATTCCGCCTAGAAGGACTCCACACAATGGCTGGAGACAAGGTATGCACATTTGTATATTGTTCAGGAATATATTTTGATAAAGTTTCAGTTTTAAGATGCGAAATGTGAAAAACGGATGATTTTTTTTAAGGGAATGTACGACTCAGTCGGGACCGTCGCGTATGTACAAATGAATGGGGCCACATTCACGGGTCACCGCACGTGCGCCATGAATTGTTTGGTGCACATCGCGCGTAGTACCAGCTGTGCGGTATTTTTGTTATGTTACTGTGCATGCCGTGTTGCAATTCTATACACGTTGTCAATGGTTTTTCCCCACTTTTCTCACTTTACTTATGTATAACAATTAGTGAATTTTAGTGAATTTAAATACTTTTGTGTTTTCAGATCATCAGCTTGATTGTTTCAGTGTTTGTATCTCTACAGAATGGGAAAAGACTTAGTCTGTAACAAACCTCTAAAAATGTGTTGGCAGGAATAGGAAACATATTTTCTTTTTAGAATTAATTATCCACTCAGTCTATAACAAAACAATTACAAATCCATGTCTTTCATTACTTTATTAGAAATATCACCATGCCTTGGCATTATTGTATATTTTACTTACTTGTGTTAATTGGTGTTAATTGGTGTTAATTGGTGTTAATTAGTGTTCATTAGTGTTCATTAGTGTTAATTAACTTCGTTTTTTCATGCATTGTATTGCATTTAATAATTCATGTTTCAATCAGTGGCAAATTAATGTGAATAAAAGGTTTATAACCGTTTATTATGAAAGTAATTGGTAAAAAAGGGTTTCATTTATTTTTCCATATGGTGTGTACAAAACCTGGGCTGTCTAAAAGATAAAGAAAAACATAAGAACAATTGTCCCCAAAATGGGGCCAACTAGGCTCATTAAAACTGTAATATAGTCATAACCACAAGTCGGACCAGGGTTCTCCTCACGTACAAACTTGCGTATCGGCCCGATACGCAATTATTTCTGCCCGATACGCAAAAAAACCGCCGATACCCATTTTTTCATCCCCGATACGCACAATAGTACGGCTCATTATTATCTTACATGATGCAGGTCCATTGCATGGCGTAAGGCCTAGCTTGCAATTTTACATGTCCGGCGAAATCTAGACGAAAAAGCAGTAAATATTTCTACATTTTCCGTGTCGTACACGACGTACACCTTGCAGATACGTACACATCGCACCGCCATGCACAACGCGTGGCCACACAGTACATGTATCGGCACCACACACGAGTTCCTCGTGGTCGGTGTCGCCCCAAATCTGAACCTCCGTTGTAGGACAATTCTTCGTGCACGCACCTTCCTGTGCGCGTGCGCGCGTGTGTTCTCTTGGAGCTGGTCGTGTGCTCAATACGCTAAGCAGGGGCAACTTTTATGAGGGTTAAAATTTTGCACTACACCATTTGCAGTGCTTACAAGATCGACCCCACGCACGTCAGGTTTTTTTTTTTTTATGGCCGTAGTTCGTTGTATTAAAGGCATTTACGATGGGGACGAGATTGTTGGACGTTGCCAAGTCACCACGTTTTTGTCTCGCGCGCGTGGCGGAAAAGCAATCAAAAATAGGGTCTTTTTTAAACCAATACATAACATCAGCGGTCCGTGCGCGCCGCGCATGGAAACCCATATTACTTGCAACTGATTTTAATGGAAACTATTTTAACCATGGAGGAAGGTTCCTTCCTCCATGTTTTAACGAAAGGCCTAATTTTGTAAAATTAATAATATTAACGTTAGTTTCAATATTTTAATTGAATTGTTTTCACATGAATTTTTTAAAACAACACAATGATTTATTTACAGCATTCTAAAAAACGGGCTAACCGCCCATGGGGGAACCCCTGGCCAATTTTCTTTTTCACATGAATTTAAAAAAATTATTTTGGCATAAAAAACGGGCTAACCGCCCATGGGGGAACCCCTGGCCAATTTTTGGGGTACTTTTCTTGTAATTTTCAGGGTTTTTAAGCTATAGCATGCATAAAACAGTACACCTATTACAAAACATTTTGTTTTATTGTAGCTTGAAAATGAAACATTTTCTTTATGGCACTCCCAAAAGGGTAAGCTCTGGCAATTCTTTTCTACTTTATTTTTAATTCACGTTTCAGGAATGCTGTGCTCATTGTGCCGAAAGCACCACATGAGGCAGGGGACTTATGTTGCATATCTGAAACTTGGAATGGCTCATTTTGTGACTAGAATTACTAGTCCAGAAAGGAAAAGTGGTCATTTGATGAAATGTTGATATCCTAAATTTAAAAATCCTAAAATAAATCTCTCATGTTTTTTCCTGAGAAAAAGTACTTGAAATGCCCAGGAAATGCTCTAAAATGCACCAGAGAGCATCTAAAGTCCAAAATTTTTGGGGCCCTTAGGCGGGCCCCAAACCCCACGCCATGGCTTCGCAAATTGTCAGTCAAACCACAAAATAAATCCCCCACAGTTTTGCAAAATCCTGGGGAGAACCCTGAGTCCTATTTTAAAAATTCAAATTGTATAATGCCTTTGAAGGTTTCCTCTACACACAGGTGTACAAATCAAGAAGCTGGGGCTCTTTAAAAAAAATCAATGAAACAGCCTACTTGGAGTTCAAATAGTGACTCCTCGACCTTGCATGACGTCACCCTGATGCGCAGCGCCCGTATGCACCGCGCGACAACCTGTTTATGCCGGCGACTGTTTTGTGAGTGGTATAACGGTCGCGGTACGTGTTCGTGTGTAGATACATGTAGTATATTGATTCGAGGTTGCACGCGCGTCATGGGGGAGGGAATTCTTCACGAAACAGTCGCCGGCATAAACAGGTTGTCGCGCGGTGCATGCAGGCGCTGCGCATCAGGGTGATGTACGTCATGCAAGGTCGAGGAGTCACTATTTGAACTCCAAGAAAGCGAAAAGACATGTTCTGCGGGGGTCTCTGGGAATTAAACGGTAAAATTTCACTTTATATTTGGATGTTAAGTAAACCTTGGTACATTCATCTGATCCTGGAACTCCACTTGTTCAGATGGTGGCGTATCTAGTATTTTGGTGGCCGTTGTAAGGTTGAATTTTGAATTTTTTGTTTGGATTTTAGACGTATTGAATTAAAAGCCATTCTCTATCGCACACTTGCCTTGGACCCTACTATCGCCAGATCATGTCCAAATGTTAAAAAAGGCGATAAAGGGTCCAAGTTACTCGGACTAGTAGCTTGCATACAATTTTGTACAGTCATATACTTTTTCCCCCTCTTTTACAATGTGTACACTGTACAGACACCACACGCATGTACATGGTATTAAGAGGTTATTTAAAACCCTTGTGCTATTTAAAAGGTCAAAATCAGTCAAAATTTCCTTCCACCTCCCCTGCCTATACTTTGTACACAGACAGGGTCAGATTACATGTGGTTTGTAAATGTGGCAGAAGGGTCACAAACAATCACCTTGACTGATTTTGACCATGGAGGAACCCTCCATGTTTTGACCCATACAACAACATGGCTCAGAATGCATGTTTGCATATAGGAGGGTTAAATAGGCCTGATTTCCGTGTGGCCTATGTCACTTTGTCAGTTGACAGTTTCAGTGGCATGCAACACTTTCGTCTAGTCTTCAGAAAAAGGCTTTATCAAATGGGCCAATCCGATCAGCATTTCAGCTACTAGTAGTACTACATCCCTGAATTCAATGATGCCTTTCCATGTACATGAATGTAGGTCGTTTCGCTTTCCAGCTTTATCATGTTTATGGCTAAACAAAGCCCCTACGCCACGGCGCCATTGTGCCACGCACAACCAGCTTGTTGTGTACAAACTCAGTGGCATGAGCACCCAATGCACGCGCGCCCGTAACCCGTGCACACTGAAAACTGTAACCCAAAAAGGCGTCCAAACCACAGTTCTAAAATCTCTTTTTCTGTCCGATCGGACCACATGGAGGTCATCGGAATACATCTTTCTGATCTATGTGATGTTCCCTACCTACCTACCAAGCAGTAGACGTCTGATGGCGGATTCTGATGCCGTATTCCGGGGTCTACAATCGGTTTGAGCGGGCCTAATAAACACTACACTAACATGACTAAGGCGCTCATCATAGCTTATGGTGTATGCACGCAGCGCATACACGTCACGTCACACAATGGAATTCAGTTGATACACATTCCCCGCATGAAGTTCCCCTCTCTGATCCAACGCGTAACGTGTCACACAGGACGTAGACATCGCCATCTGTGTTTTTTGTCGTAGGACTACTGGGGCCAATTTCATAAAGCTCTTAAGCACAAAAATTTGCTTAGCATGCAAATGCTTCCTTGATAAAAACTGAATTACCAACCAGATTTCCATGTGTGGAATATTGTTTTTGACTGGCATTCAGCTGTTGTTTGCTTGGCATGAAAATTACATGGATTTTTTTTGGGGGGGGGGGGGGGGGGTGGCAGTCAAAATAATATAACAAATAGTGGATTTGACGAATTATTTCTGTAAGTTAGATATGCAAAAACAACCATGAATAAAATGTAATAGTTGCAGAGGCCCACAATAGAAAAATGTATTTTTTCCTTAAATGAAACACGTTACAATACTTAAAATAGGCCTATAAAATACTTCGAAATAAAAAATATCAAATTTGTTGAAAAGCACGGGCAGTAATCTTCGCGCGCTGCACACTATACAACGATACATTTTAAGTTAGGAAAATCCAATAGCGTGCACAGTGTACCAATTTCAATTTTCAATCAGAGGACGATCATCGTAACCTTGAGGTACATAAACACACCCCGATAAATGCCCACACCCCTTGTATATCACCGCCACTTTCCTAGTATGGCCGGGTTGGGTCTATTCGGATCTGACAAGGAAGCCATGCTTCCCCATCTACAAACAAAAAATTCCCCAAAATAATAGCAATGTCAATAGAAATGCAAAAACAAAACAATCGGGTAAAGTGCCAAATGAACTGGCGCCACCAACGTCAAAAGAAATCCTATTCCCTTCCTGATCATATCTAATTATTGTCTGACCGGAAAATAATTCCTAAATAGGTTTACATTTCTAAAATAGAAATTGGGGGGGGGGGGGGGGGGGGGTCATCATTTCTCCTCCCTCCACTCAAACAAATTGCTCTGGATCCACAGTGCCAACATTATGATTGGGGAATGCCTTCTTCACTTTTTAATAGTGCTCATAACGAACCACTGAACGTAATGTCCGTGCTCTTCGACACATTGGATAAATTCGATAGGCCTAGTTTTCTTCCAGAGCTTACAAACTCGTATGTTCCAATTGTTTTGGCATCGTATTAAGATTATTGTTCTACTCTCTTTATTATTTCAAATTTCAGAGCTGGTCTGTAATGTTACTAATAGCTAATATAAATTACAAGAAATTTACCGAAATGCAATTTTGCAAAGGTCGAAATTAGAGAGCAGAGGCCTGCTGCACATTTCGAACAGCGCCCTCTATTTTGAAAAGTTCTTGCCGTCCACACCCCTTATTTTGACAAACGCCACTCCCCCAAGTCTAAGCTTTCATATTACCATCAAATGTTATATAGACTGCGAAAGACATTTCAGAAATATACCACAAAGTGAAAGATAAACAGCAATAGTTCCTGTGGTGCAAAGGCAGAGTTGCATTCGAGTCCCTGCAAGTCCTGTCACAATTAAGTCCCTGCAAGTTCCCTGCAAGTCCATCACAAGCCCTCCAGTCCTAATCCCAATCACAAGCTATTCAAATGAAAGGACTTCTGACTGGGCTTGCGAAAGGATTTGTGAAAGAACTTGCAGGGACTCGAATACAACTCTGTGTAAAGGTGACAAATAGTTTTGGTTAAAAAAAAAACATTTTCCAACACAGCGCGCGTCCCTCGAGCAGAATCGTCACAGCGCCATCTACATTGTCAGCTGAATGAACCTTGTTGTAAAAATGTCTGCAGTGTCGTCGCTTGGCTTGGTTGGTTCCAATGGCCTTGGTGTGGTTTGTAGAGGGCGCTGTACAGCCATTACCCTGTGCGCGCTGCATTGCATGCACCGCGCTAAGGACGTCTCGGAACCAAGACTACCGTGTAGCGTGAATTGAGCCTGAAAGTTCACCCCTGGTGGCGCTCATCCGGATACCTTGAATAGGAAAATTAACGTGCAGAACTCGTAAAATTTGTAATTATTTTTAATACATTCTTAAGAAAATCACCCCCCAAAAAAGCCTTTGTAAAATTATTATTAGCATATCAATTATGGAAACTAATAAATCGCCTGATGCGAAAGAGAAATACCGTGATGGCACTCTGGGTTTTATGACTGCTGACTATAGCGCCCCCCAACAAACAAAACTGACAGTTTGGGAGACCGCCACGATGGCCTAGTTGGTATAGATGTCGGTACGGTATTCCGGGGTCGCAGGTTTGAATCCCGCATAGGACAGTTTTCTTTGTTCATCTTGAAAAAAAAAATTGTCAAAAGCGCAATTGTGTTACAATGCATCATGGGTAGGATTCGGCGGATATTCATTATGATACCGGGGCCCTTTTCCAAACCCTGGCTTGGGCTCGGGCTCGGGCTTCGCGTAATTTTATGTCCCCAGATTTGGAAAGATCTGGGACGCTGTTTTTGCTATACATGTACATCAAAGTCTTTTGTTTTAACCAAGAGCCAGAGCCTGTTTATTTATTTACATATTCAAGGCTTCAGATCGGCAGTGGGACTGGGGATCGGAATAGCTGGAGACGAAGCCGAAGCCCAAACCCACAAGCCAAGGTTTGGAAAAGGGCCCAGCATTCATAGTTGCTGCATTCGATTATGCTGATTGTGAATTACGCAAACACTGAGCGATGAACTCAAAGAGTTTTATTATAGTCGGGCCAAAAAGTCCGGTGCGAAGCGTCCCAGCGCAGTCATGCAGTAGTACACGTGTACATGTATGACTTGCAGAAAATTGACAGTATTTGGCAGAATTTTGGCAGGATCGGACAGTATTTTAGTTAAATTTCCCAAAACCCACCCACGAAATATTGGACTAGTCCAACTTTGCAAATGCAAAGAATCCATAATGTTCGCCTCTATTTCAAGAGGTTTGGGATATGCTAAACAGTATATTATAGTTACTGGCGATTGTTCACAGTCGTTGACGGTTGTTGACGGTGTTTAGTACGACCGAAGGCATGTAACGTGTTCGAAAACAGGTCAGCGTCACGGGAAACACACAAAGATTTTCGACAAATATAAATTGAACTACATATGTATCGATATCGCTAAGCGACAGGTGTCTTTAAACAAATCTGCAAATATTAACAGATAAAAGGGAAAACAATGAAACCAATTGTATAGAAACAAAATTAAGATGAAAATCTTGACAGTTTGACGAAAGGCACGCAATTCAAGTCGCGCAAACCGTTTTCACTTTTTTTTTGAAAACGGTAATGTCGATTTTCTGCTAGCAGAAATTTGTGTTTTTTTGAGAAGCAACTAAAGCGGAGACAACAGTGCCGAGTGGGCACTGAACTGTCTCGGCGGTTTCGCAGCTCATAATGCCGGTCAAGCCATGAATGATGGCCTTGGCGAAAGGCTAACCTGGCCATGTACATGTACGGTAGATCTTTATATGAAATGAAGAAAATGTTCAGAAAGGTCCCTCCGCGTAATCACCGCGAAGTTTCCGGCCGATTTCTCACGCGTCCCGCCCACACTAGTCTTGGTTCAAGACGACAGTGATCGATAATGGATCGTGTAACGTCGCGTTTATTCGTTCCATGCAGTGCGCCCTCTGACGGTACGATTATACCAACTCATAGTGCGAGCCCATGAGTTGGTCTAATCGTACCGTCAGAGGGCGCACTGCATGGAACAAATAAACGCGACGCTACACGATCCATCGATCACTGTCGTCTTGAACCAAGACTACGCCCACACCTACTGTGGGCATTTTCTTTGGAGTTACCCACTTATCGTTTGTCTTTTAATAAAATGTTTTATTTTGATAAATAGGGCCTAGGCCCAAGTTCCGACGTCTGTTATCTTGAAAATAACGTTGCCAGACAAATTTCAAAATGCATTTCGTATTCCGTTGACAATTGAGGTCTTTCAACTCTTAACAAATACCTGCTTTTGGGTTTAGCACCTCGATAAATAGATTTAAAAATTACATAAGTATTACATAAGTATGAACTGTCCAGTGAGACATGGACCGAAAAACTCGGGCCACGATTGATTGCAGTTAATGTGCTCAGTTCTTTCAAAGGGCATAGTAGAATGTTTTGAAATTTGATTATGTTTAAGATTTTGACACTTTCTGTATTTCATAGGTCTACAGGGTGGCTCAAGGCTTGCACAGGCTATTGTTTAAAAGCCCGAATAATTACTACATGTAGGCCTACCTCCAAAATACGCGGCCTTATCACGAGTATTGGCCCCGTAGAACTATGGGGCACGTGCATGCACGATGGACATGCACACATACTGTTCTATTTCGAAAAGAGGGGTGTGCGTGTTTAGATTTTCTTTAATTAAACGGGTGTCGCGTCAGTGTAAACAACCTAAAAGTTTGCTATCAGAAAATTGGGTTGTCCACTTTGGGGCTTCATAGGCTAGGTTCAATTTTGCTGACTGTTTGGCGATAATTACTGCCGGCAGAGGCGTAAAAGATTGAGACATCCCCCACCCCGGGCCCCAGCCGAGGCCTAGTCCCCGCGGAATCAAAACGGCTCCAGGGTTTAGAGGCGGTCGTTTTGGGTAGAAGCGCCATCCAAAACCCATTACACGGAAATAGAAAACAAAAGTAAAAGTGAACCTACCTTGTGACCCTTGGCTGCCGCGCCCCGCGCCCGAAGGCTCACAATTCATCACTGCAATTGGCAGTCTGGTTTCTAGACATGACGTATATCTATCGTGGCTCTGAAGGGACATCACACATCGCAGATTTCTGCGCAGATATTTGCGATATCGCACATTCCATCGCACATATCTGTTGACTTATATTTATTTTCAAAGTGAACAAAGAAACTGGCAGGAGCGGGATTCGAACCTGCGACCTCTGGGTTACCGTATCGGCGCTCTACCAACAACTGAGCTATCTTGCCCTATGTTGGCGGTCTCCCAAATTGTCAGTATCTTTGTTCCGTTGGATTGTTTGATGACTTATATTTATGTCAATAATTCTGAAGATCAATAATTATGTGTGCGGTATTATTTATAGACAACCATGACAACGTACAAGGCGTATTAGTTGCGGGATAGCCCAAAATTGCAAACGGACCCGATTATTCTCATGTATTAATATGGGATGAAGGCTGGAACTCCAACATAGCTTCGTCAAAAAATAACACGGTACAAATCTGCAAAGAAAATGTACGACATCGCGATGTGTGATGTCCCATTAGGGCCACGATACCGAATTCGACTATTCTCGACGATACGTGTGTAGGCTGCGTCCGAATCTAAGGTCTTTGCCGGTTGGAAATGGGTCATATTTCATAAATTTGGGATTTTTTGGTTTCCCCGTTACACCTGACCTGTCTCATTTACATTTTTTACTTTTGGCGGGGTACTTTAATTGCTTTAAACAATCACTCTTGGAATTGCAAAATCTTATAAATGACACTATGTAACAGGTACATCAAAAATGTCACCACGTACGTTTGGACCCCAAATTTATGACCCAAATACGTGGGTATACTTTTACATGATGATAGTAGACGTCACGGAAGACCGTTTCGGAAGTTGGTTCCAAGACCTCGTGTTCTTCGTTTTCCTTCCGCTAAAATAACGAGGGCGCTGTTTCTCGAAAAATCAGACAGTAACATCTTGGAACAAGTAGGCCAGCCGTAGGTCCAGTACCCGTGTTAAAAAGGAAGAAATCTTCTTCTTTTTTCCGAAAATGTCCGAAGGTTTCCGAACTCGTTTTCATTTCGGATGTTGTCGTTAGTTCGCCAAACAAAACTTTTGTCAGGCCCATTGTCGATCCTGAAATTTTGAATTCTCAATTAAACCGAAGCTCAAAAATCAGTGCCCTCTTCTTGTTGTATTTTGCCGACCGGATCGGTTTGCTAAAGAGCATTTTTTTTAATGTTGCCATGTCACTGACGTCACTTGAACTGACGTTGTAAGTCATGATCTATTAAATTAAACCGTGGGTACCACCTGACCTCAAATTTATCAAGAGTCTTCAGGTCGCTGTCTCGTCACCTTCTTTCACTGTTGTTAATGTTCCAAAGGTTAGCATATGGCCTTGTACTGTGAGATACTCTTCGATTTCCCCCTCATATACGTACTGCCTGTATTAAACCTGCTTCCCTTCCACCCCGTCTTTCACAATTAATACAAAATGTGAATACATGTAGATACCTTTTATCCCTGTGATTTCTGTCCTTTCTTGTCTTTTGTAGCCATCCCACACCTTGAGTGGCCTTTTGCCCTGATGTTGGGCAAAATTCATCAAAAAAGAACAATCAAAAACTGATGGGTCGATAACATTTGCCGAAAAAAAAAGAGCAAAGCATCGGCTGCGCGGATCGCCGCATGGTCACCTTTTCTTAATCCATATACATTTATACATGTAACGGCAAAGCCCGTTGACACCCGTGCTATGCTTTGTGTTAATATAACCATCAAATAATAAACAAAAAAATGCATATAGTACATCACATCACAGTTTGGCACATAGGGCGCGGCAGTGTCCAGTATTATGGCAATGCGATCCCACCCCAACCCCGCATTGCAAAAATTCTGAGAAAGTTGATAAAAACAACATTCTAAAACAGCACCACAAGCGGGATACTGACATTTGTTGATTGGGGGGGGGGGGGGGGGGGGGAGCGGGGTGGTAATCCGATCAACTGAAAGTCCCATGTAGGGAACAAAATCTCCCCCATTACCCCGACCAGCACCCATGATCGATACCCGTATATGCCTATCCGAAAGATTTTGAGTTGCGTACTCCCCACCCCAACCCCTTTTCAGCAACTTTTTAAAACTCTCTTTATTTATTAGTACTTTTCCTTCAAGGGCTAATGGTCAGCGTGTTGGCGAAACATTCTCCTAGCCCTCTCGTGGGCTTCCAATCTTATCGAGTTCCGGGCCGCCGGCCAGGGAAGTTTACCACAATCGTCTCACCGATTTGTCACTGTCAGACCATTATGACACTTGAAAAAGGACAGTGCTGGCCACGATGACATGCGATGGCCGTGGGACGGTCGGGTTGAAAAACAAATCAGTCATGGCACAAATCAGAGGCCGCAGGGCTGTGGGAAATGAATAGGAAGGATGGTAATAGTTCGGTTGTGGACTTATTAAGTGAGAACCTATACTGCAAAACGGTCAATCATGTACATGATACAGGCATATAGAGTACCGAAGTGATTACGCCAATCAATGCAATATTTGGAACCAGAATACATTCTAAACTGCATGTGTTTGGAACCAGTTGCCGCGGCAACTGACGTCAGACTTCGGTACTCTATAAATTGTACTTGTAATATTGTATGCATTGTATCAACACTTGATGCTTCTGCTGGTCTTGGTACTAAGACGTCCTCAGCGGTGCGCGCTGCCGCACCGCGCGCTAAGGACGTCTTGGAACTAAGACTACTCGACTCTCAGATAAAGTTTGCTTATTATTTTATTCAAGTTTGAAAATGTTAAAAGAGTATTTTTTGATTGAAAATATAGCTTACGATACCTGCTGGCACACCGTACTGGAGCAAAAACATATGCGACGTCCTGTGTTATGAAATTATTATTCTTTTTTTACTATACCGGCTGAACTTGAAAACTATATACGACATTTATGGACTTGTGGGGTAAAAGAGGCTTTTTAATTACAATATTTTTTTAAATCTTGCAACCCGGTGACCGAAATAACAGTGAAAACAAAAATTGACCTCAACCATCGATCAATAGGGGAAAGACAAACTAAAGAGTCCGTCGCTAGACTAGTGGCAGTGTTAGGTACCAAGACGTTTACATAAAAAGGGGTAAAATGTGACCGTAAAGTCATGGGACTTGCACGCTTTATGATATAGATCATTCCGGCCAAATTGGGGAAATAGCCCCCCCCCCCCCTCACCCCACGGCAAGCACGCCCATGGTGGTTGTCATGTTGCTCATTATATGAACTGGTAAATGACCACAGATTTCAACCCCATGACTCAAAGTTTCAAGCGATAACGACGCTTGACCTTTGGGGTCACGAGGTGGTAACATGGCACCACGGGTGGTGCAATGGCCTTAATAAAGTAGATTTTGCGTTTTTTCTTATTTGTTTCCTCCATCAGATATTCAGTTTCGGTTCGTCGGTGCCCCTTGTAAGTTTTGAATCAAACGCGGTGGACCAGTAAGTTTGTGAAAACTGAGAATGCTGCTGATCGTTCGTAAAGAAAACAATCTTATTTAATTCCTTATTCCCCTTTGCTGAACTTGGGCTCAGAAGTTGTTGTCCCAATAACATTCTAGTTTCGAGTAAGCTAAGTTCTGGCTTTTGGACGTCTTGGGCATGTGTTAGACATGTGGTTTTCCTAGTTTGATGATGGGCGCAATATTCAAGCAGGTCAAGAGCGGTTTCCTGTTTAGACTTATGGAGAAATGAAACGCAGACCATACGAACGAAGCAGAAATTACACTTAGAGAGAAAAAAACAGTAGGCCTACTGCACGAGTGAATTGTTTTCTAACTCGTCTTTGGTGAAGGAGGCGCACTGTGACCCCTGTACCGCAGCAGATATGTGCGTTACCCCCAGTTCCACAAGTTTGTTATACATCCAGGACTTCCCATTGTCCTTATGGCTTCATTTTGTGGCTTTACTTTTGCACCCCTCTCATTTTGTTGTTAGACGATCAGAGAAGAGCTTACCAATGTGTCTTATCCTACAAATCTTTGATATATCGTCCATAAGCATATACGCTGAGGTCAGCCCCAGATATTTCAGTTTAATGCTAAAAAATTGTCTTCTTGTATAGAAAAACTGGTGCACCCTCGTGATCCCAAGGTACCACCTGCAAATTAATATACGCGGCTAACTTCGCACCATGAACAGGGCCCACAATCTTTCCATGTCAGTCGGTCTGTATAGGGACTAGTAGGGGGGGGGGAGTAACCCCACCCCGCAATCAAACACAAAAAATACCTTTTCAAAGTGAACAAAGAAACTGGCAGGAGCGGGATTTGAACCTGCGACCTCCGGGTTACCGTACCGGTGCTCTACCAACGGAGCTATCTTGCCCTATACTGGCGGTCTCCCAAATTTTAAGTATCTTTGTTCGGGTGGGCGCTAGTCAGAAGTATTTAAATTTACCTAGTCGTTTCCCTTGTGGATTGTTTGATGAATTATAAGTTAAAAAGTCGTATCCTCATTGAGTGATCCCCACAATGTCGCTTCCCAGGTTGTATCGTAAAATTGGGTGTGATCCCTGGCTATACGGCATTCTGGGTTTATGACTTCTGACTATAGCGCCCACCCGAACAAAGATACCGACAATTTGGGAGACCGCCAACATAGGGCAAGATAGCTCAGTTGGTAGAACGCCGGTACGGTAACCCGGAGGTCGCAGGTTCGAATCCCGCTCGTGCCAGTTTCTTTGTTTACTTTGAAAATGTATTCAAATTTACCTAGTCAGTTTCCCTTGTGGATTGTTTGATGAGCAAAAAAATACCGCTCGTTTTCATACATGTAAAGGTCCGTGATTTAGTTCAGTAAGAAAACGAACAAAAAAGAGAGAGTACAATGAATGTGTAAACGGAAATTATATTGGATAATAAGCACAAAATAAAGTTGTCTTTGACACAATAGAAAAAATACACTTTTACATAATCAAGAATCGGTCTTTGAAAATTATTCATTCTAGAGAGTGAACATACACGCGCGTTAAAAAACAAAAGAGACGCCAGTCAAGACCTCGAGTTAAATTTGACAGCCCCTGGCATTTTCTGAGGGGAAAGGTGATTGTATGGGCTGGAGGGGAAGGGGACAAATGAATCAACCGACCCTTGATTTTATAAAACTTGAAAGTATCACCATAAGCGGCTAAATTATTTTTTCTTTGGTACATCCATACATCATACATGCATCACAGGGTGTTATTTTTATTTATTGTCTGTAAAATTATTATGTCTGGCCTTGCACTGACATTTTGCAACGGCTGTCTGTCCATCCCGGGCGCGAATTATTTTAGCAGCATATCCATATTAACAGTTTATATCCACTGTATACAAAATAAAGACAATCATGACATTAAAAAGCTCTGTCAGGTTTGATGAGGATTGTTTGAAAACTTTGATGGTGGTCCTTACAGTAAGTTACAAATCAAGTATCGCCTGTCTGCATTTAATTAGCTGACGATTCCTTTAATTCCATTTAATTGTTTAAGGAGACGTCAATATGTCTACTGAACCGCAGGAAAAAGCAAAGTGGCCGGGAGTATGTCTGTCAACGCAGCCACCGATAGGCCCAGTCATTCCTCCATGGCCCAGTGTAGGTGTACTGTTATGTTCTGCGGGGTCTGCTTCCCTGGGAAAATAAATATCGAAACCGACTTAAACGTCAGCCGAATTCAATCTCAGCTGATACAGCGGCTCCTTCTGTATATAGTATTTTAACTGAAAAGAAATCGGAGTAGAAATCGAGGTTGTAAAATGACAGAGATGTGCATGCACGACGTGTATAAAATTGTGAAGACCGTGGCTCCCTATTTAGCCAATAGTGGTGTGGTCTTTTTTTCAAAGCGTAAGTTTTGTTCCCGTTGGTTAAGCACTTTTTCCGTGTGGTCTTCTTTTGAAGAAGGCCCGTTGCCTGACATGAGCCGTGGGAGGGGGAGGGGGGTCGTCAAACCCCAAAGTGGAACTTCTTGACTGTGCGCAACATTGTGAACACATAATTGACCTATCACCAAGGGCGAATCCAGAACACAAATTTGTTTGGGGGGGGGGGGGCTGTTTGGGGGGGGTGGGGGAAACATATTTGTTGGCAATTTTTTTGGGAGGGGCCAAAAATGTTTTGCCTGAGTTTTGTGAGTGGACGCAGTGGCTGCCTTTTTGCGACGTCAGTTTTTTTTTTTTGGGGGGGGGCATGGCCCTCTTTGCCCCCCCCCCCTGGATCCGCCCTTGCCTATCACAAAGTGCTTGACAGCTTCGTCCAACTTCTAGCGGTACGCGTACGCATTATGAATTATTTTGCCCGGCACAAATCAAAATCAAATACACATTTTTACGCACAAAGTTTAGTGCGCGCGGCGCGTACAAACGTATTTCAAATAAACTATGTGCCAAGTGCTCATGGGGTTGTGTATAAGTTGGCCATGTCACGCGGTACGTATCGTTGACGCACCGACTGAATTAATGAAAAATCCAGCGCCTTCGTCAAGGCTAGTAATGAGCACATTATTTAAAAGTAGTATACAACATTTGCTATTGCTGTAATTTTCAGGAAAACAATGGATTTGGGGGTTAGTATTTTACAGCGTGCTAGCAAATACGTAACACTGACCCGTTTAAAGTTTTGTGGATATATAGATGATATGGGGAAAACAGAGAGAAGCAAATTATGTTCTTGTAGTCTGGTTCCCTGACCACATTTTAGACAAAACGGAGCAAGTTTAAAGAAGTTAGGGAATATCTGGTCGGGGAATTAGACTATATCCAACGCCTTGTCGGCCGACAATCGTTGGAAAACGATATAAAATCCACTTTTCTTGAAACGACAGCACCCGTGACACCATAATTTCACAAGATGCTTGAGACTGCTATTTACTTACAGTCTAGTACGTTATTTCGTAATAATTCGGTAGTTTGTTTTTTGATATTTGCAAATGTTGTATAATGCTACCTTTAAAACAAAATAAGAAAAAAATCCTTAGCAATATAATATTAATAAAATAAAAAAAGACGAAGGGAAAAAGAAAAACCCACACTCACAAAAAAGCGTAATCAATCAGCAAACGGGTGGAGGGTTTGTTCGACCCCTACACCCCCCCCCCCCCGCCCACCCCCCCCCCCCCCCCCCCCCCCCCGCATACGGGCCTGGGATGGGAAGATCACCCCCAAATCGGTGACTCGCCTGTATATTGAAACTGAAAGATAGTGAAAATAGTAAAAGACGAGCTTTGCATAGTTCAGTCACCACTCGACTGTGAGAGTTTCTAATTTTGTTTAGCATCGATGTTTATGGAAGTTGATCAAAGTTAGGAGCCTCCCACGTTTAAATTTCAGCCATGCTAAAAAAAGATTCTAGTAACGAAACGTCGGCCTCTCTAACTTTTATCAGTCAAATATTTTAGGTCCTTTCAGTCATAAGACATGGTCATTGTTCTTATTCCTATGTTCTACGAAAAAAAATCCAGAACATAACTTCGCCCTACAGTTTTTCCGCTTTCAATTGTGTTAACTTCTTGCGGCCCGATATGGCCAAGCCGAATTCAATTTCAGCTGATAACAGTCGGCTCCTTTGTATTTGTAGTGCGACAAGAAACTGTGGGAATCTTGTTTCTTCATATCAACAGCCCTCAACGCTTAGCCACATCGTTTCGCCTGACACTTCAAGCGCGCCTCTATAGCTTCTGATGATTGAGACATGATCAGATTTATCGGCTTAACAACAAAATAAATATTTAACATGACTGTTTGGCGTCCCCGCCCGATTGCTCTTAGCAGTTATGTTGTTGTTTTTGTGTTGTCGTTTTGTTTGTGTGTGTGTTTCCCCTTACTTTAAAGGCACACACTGCTCCTAAAATCTGCCCAAATTTAATCTCTTTGGGGGTTAATTACCCAATCTATAACTTCTAAGGCCTGGGAGGAAAAAAGGACTGTCATAATAATGTATCATTTTTATGGAGAAATGAGGGGGGGGGGGGGGGGTCGAAGCATAACCGACATCCGGACATGGAGACTGGCGCCGTGCAGCCTGTACGCAGCCCGTCGAGGGCACCACTCGACCGTGAGAGTTTCTATTCCAATTTGTTGGGATAGCATCGATGTTTATGGAAGTTGATCAGTTAGGAGCCTCCTCAGGGTCCCACGTTTAGATTTCAGCCACCGTGCTAAAGAAAGATTCTAGTAACGAAACGTATTTTAGTAACGAAACGTATTTTAGGTCGTTTCAGTCGTAAGACATGGTCATTGTTCTTATTCCTCCATTTCATGTTCTACGAAAAATTAAACAGAACATAACTTCGACCTACAGTTTTTCCGCTTTCAATTGTGTTAACTTCTTGCGGCCCGATATGGCCAAGTTGCCAGATGATAGTTCAATTTCAGCTGATAACAGCCGGCTCCTTTGTATTTGTAGTACAATGTATGACAACTAACCGAAAAGAAACTGGGATTCTCGTTTCTTTATATCAACAGCCCTCAACGCTTGGCACTCGCCTGACACTTCAAGCGCACCGCGCGCTATAGGGTCTGATGATTGAGACATGATCGGAGATAAGGCTAAAAAGAAAACATGTATGGCGTCCCCGCCCGATTGCTCTTAGCAGTTTTGTTGTTTTTGTTTTGTCGTTTTGTTTGTGTGGAGTGTGTTTTCCCCTTACTTTAAAGGCACACACTGCCCCTAAAATCTGCCAAAATTTCAGGGTTGTTTGATTTAAATCACTCGATTTAAATCATTGATTTAAATCATGATTTAAATCACTGAAAACAAAAATGAAAAAAATCACTAATAAAAATCACGTTTTTATTTTTTTAAATTTCTGTTATTTGTTTAATGTAAAAACAATTTATGTTATTCAGACCTGACTGTCATTAACTTTAAATCGCTTATACTCACTCTAAAGGGGGATGTATAAGGTCAGTTTCCTGAAACAGTGTACTACATTTATCTTGTGTACAATGCATATGATTCTGAAGTACATTGTACATTGTGTGTGTAATGTACTACCTGCATGTATGATACAGTATTCCTCTCTTACATGTACATGATAGGTTTAAATAACTCAATGCATGTTATGCGCCTATCAATTGATACCCCCCACCTGACCTGACCCCCCCCCCCCCCCCTCCAAGTGAAAATTTGTATCCAGTTCATCGGCATTAAGGACTTTCTGCTGAGTTGTATAAAAATGACAATTAAAAAATGTTGTGTTGGGACTTTTAATGATTTTTAATAAATATTTATTGAAAACTTTGCCACATTGTCTCTGCTAAACCGTCTATATTTTACCATAGGCCTAGATCTTCAATGGTGCTCTGTCCATTGAAAGTTCCATTGTCTATCTGGTTCCCATTCTACAGATCTGCAAATGCAAAATGACGCCGAAGAACAATATTTCCACCGCAAAAATCGTAAAAACTTTTACGGGATCAAAATAAGGACAGAGCGTTAAACAAAATATGGTGGCTGCATTAAATAGTTTTATTCCACCATGGTTGTGTGTAGAGAGGAGGGGGGTTCCTGTTATCAACTTAGATGAGAAATGTGCAGTATGATGGTGATGCTGTAACAGAGATTTTAAGACAAACTTTGTATTCTAGAAAAGAATATGATCAATGAAAGAAATTTCAGTACTGATTTTATGAACAATTGTGTGTGCATGCGCGGAAATTTCTTGTTACATGTGGGGGGGATGATTTTTGAAAGGCCATCCTTGTGTGGAGCGCGACACGGCACGGGGTCCAAGGGACCGCTTAAGGGCCCCCTGGTGGGTTGCAGGTGCAAAGCCCTTGCTGGGGGTTAAGGTAAAGCCCCCTGGAGCCCTTGGGGTTTGCACAATTTTAGGTGCAAAATTGTGTCAAAATGTAACCGTTTCTTGAGCTTAAATTGCAATAATTGACAATAACTAACACCTTCAAGCATTAAAAAATACGAAAGATCTTCAAAACTCAAATTTCTCATCCAATGTATTTGGAAGCGTAAGCGTCTCTTTGCACAATGGAGCTCTGGTCACCTAGCAACACAAATAATGCCTATGCATCATTTTAAGAATAAATTATTTACAAACGAATTTTTGCAAAATAATGCCTAGATGCATTTTGGTAAGGCATGATTAGAATGTGATTTGGTCTACACTTGACAAAAACTATGAAAACATATGGTGGACAATGATGTATACTTGACGACATTATAACCGGAATGCCAGAGATGCAAAACTCAGGCTCTAACAAAACTTCCCAAACACTTTTTTGCAGGACGCACAAACGTTTGTGTGTGAGTGCGCGCCGATTCCCGGTGAATGTCAGTTGAAGTCTGCTATCGGTATTTTAATTACATTGTATTACATGCGCCGCACGTGCGTTCATATCGTCTGTTGGCGCATAACAAAATCCGTTTGCCGTTGCAACCTTCTATTGCCTTTATTGGGTGTGTTAGTTGAGTGAAACCTATAAAATAAAATGCCATCATCTTTGTTGGGATCTGAACTTCCGCCTTACTGTGCTTGTCGTGAGGCATAAACTGTCTCCCCACCAACCAATCTACCTTCCGACATCAGGCGCGGATCAGGCCCGCTTAAGGGGCCCGTAACATTTTGGATTCTGGATGCTCCGTGGTGCAATCTGAGGCGATTCCTGGCCACTTTCACCTGACTTTTTTATAAACAAAAGTTGTGACGATTTTATGGAGACTATATATATCATGATTTTAGGCATATTATTTTGTAGCCATTATTTTAGCCATGTCATGACAAAAAAAATGTAGACGGGGGCAAACCAAAACGGATAAATGCGAGCGCGAAGCTCTTGCGGCGTGGGGTCCGGGGCCCGCTTAAGGGCCCCGGGAATTTTTGGAGTGTGGATGCCCCAGTGGTGCAATCTGAGGCGATTCCTGGCTACTTTCACCTGACTTTTTTTAAACAAAAGTTGTGACGATTTTATGGAGAATATATACATGTATATCATGATTTTTGTCATGATTTTCTAGTGATTATTTTAGCCATGTCATGACTACAAAAATCTAGACGGGGGCACACCCAAAACGGATAAATGCGAGCGCGAAGCCCTTACGGCGTGGGGTCCGGGGCCCGCTTAAAGGAACCATGCTTCTCAAATTGACCGGATAACATTTTATTTCATAAATAAATTCATTTATATGTATTAAATGTGAATTAAAAGCCAAACTGGTTTAAGCGAAGTTTTAGTGTGATTATTTGCCGCTCAAAAATTGACCCCCCCTTTTTGAAATTTGTTGAGATCAAATTGAGGGCGCTGTTCGTGACGTAGCCGAGGCGCCGAAATTTGTGGATCGACTCGATAGTCTGGACCCGGCCCGTAAACACACACTAGGTCTACACGTGCAATTTCGTAAGTTGCAACAACAACTAACATCGAACTTGCCCTGATTTTCTCCCTTTTAGCGAAGGCTCCTTGGGGAATGGGCCGTTTAACTGCTTTCGCCTTTATCTTACTCACATCTGGGAACTTTGTTGGGATGGCAGTGGACTTGAGCATATTTTTAATGGTCATCCCAAAGGATTTGAAAATACCAGTATCGAAACACGACGGCCCAAAGTGGTCGCTACATAACGCTGAAAAGCTGCTGGGCCGGACCTCTTTGCTCTTGTCACCTTCACTTTCGCCGTCTGAATTCTCCGATATTTCGCTTCAGTTGGAAATACATGAAGGCTTACTCCACCCGTCGTTGTTTTGCTGCACCCAGCAGCCACACACCTTGTCGGCATGGCCGAAAAACCGCTATATTTTGCTTAGATTTTGGACGAAGAATTTTTGCCGTACAATGTACACACAATGCATACCCGTGATGAATGGGTAATGTGCCTCGATCTACGTCACACACTTATGTTAATGAGGGTCCCACTCAGGGGGCGGAGTAGCTTGGACAAACATTTTCAAAAATTGTTTTCTCATATTTAATCTGGGAAATAATTGTCTCTGGACACAAAATATCATTGTCCAGATAATACTTTATTGTTTTAAGCTGGGAAATAATGCAATGTAAATCCTATATCATGTTTCCTTTAAGGGCCCCAGACAATTTTGGATTCTGGATGCTCCGTGGTGCAATCTAAGGCGATTCCAATATCACCTGACTTTTTTTTTTTATGTTAAGATTACATTATATATATATATAATTATGTTAGCCATTATTTTTGGGCCATTTTTTAACCATGTCAAGCGTCACTACAAAAATCGAAGTTTCTCCCTCCCCCATTTTTTGTGTCTAATTTGCAGTTTTTCCCCTTAATTTTTAATTTATCCGGAATTTGTCTTGGTGCTAATTCAGTTCAGTTGAATTTTTCAAGAAAAGGGCTTGATTCCTTGCCCTGTTTTAAAACCATCGGCAGATCGGCTGCAAGACATAATAGAGGATTTAGGCACATTTAGTATGTCATTCAGTCAAGTGATCCATTGTTTCCTGCTGGTTGGGGCCATTTAACCTGTAATAAACTCCCCAAGGGGATTATATGTTGAGATGCACCGCGTTTACACTAGATCCGGCAAAGGGATTAAAAGGGGATCGAACCCGGCAAGGAGGATTGAAGGGGAATCGATGGACAGAGTGGAAATTCTAGGGATCCGGGAAATACTCCGGTTTTCTCTTAAAAGAGGGATTCAGTTCCTTGGCATGATTGATAACCTTTTTTTTATTATTGCATTTTTTAGTAGTTTTATGCCAAAAACTAGACACAGCAGATGTTTAATATCGGCGGCGGTATTTTTTTTAAAGGAGGTTGCCCTCCTCCTCCCCTCCTTTTCTCTCACCTCCCCCTCTTTTTTTCCGTCTTCTTTTTTTCTCTCTTTTTCTTTTTTGACTCAATTTACCCGGGGGGGGGGGGGGGCACGTGCCCCCGCGGCCACCCCCCCCCCCCCCCCCCCCGCTGGATCCGCGCCTGTACATACCGAGTTCTTGCCCACAGTGCGTTTCAACTCAATGCAGGGAAAGTAAACGAACCACACTCGCACTACTTGCTGGGCTGCGTGGTGCTGGCATGTCAATGTGTCATGGTTCGCATTACACGTGAGGACAGAAAAGAGGGAACAATACTGTCCTCACATATATTTCTTTGTTTCGGAAAAAGTGAGGACAGGCAAACTAGTGCTTAGTCTATGGGGATGGGTTATATTAAAGGGAACAATAGAAAGTCATCACGTGTATAGCGAAACAAAAATACATGTATTGGCAAGATAGTACCCCTACCCTTAAAAAGTGGGGGGGATGATTACATTGGTCATCCCCCGTCAAAAAGTGGGGGGATATATCCCCCCATCCCCCCTGGGATCTCCGCCCATGGTGTGTGGTTATACTTGACTTTCAATGATGGTCATTTAAATTGACTTATCTAAACAAATGTTTTATGCCAATGGTACGATTGTAAAAAAAAATCGATTTAAATAACAAAAATCATGATTTTCATCAACCCTGCCAAATTTAATATCTTTGGGGGTTAATTACCCAATCTATAATTCCTATTAGGCCTGGGAGGAAAAAAGGACTGTCATAATGTATCATTTCTATGGAGAAATGAGGTGGGGGGGGGGGGGGGGGGGGGGGTCAAAGCATAACCGACATCCGGACATGGAGACTGGCGCCGCACACCGTGCAGCCTGTACGCAGCCGATCGAGGGCACCACTCTCCCCGAAATTATTTTCGTCAACGATTTTCAGATCAACGGCGCATTTTCAAAGGATGGTTGAATACATTTTTGTATTCTACTTTTAAATGATCTTTCCAACTACTGCAATTTTAGAACGAACGTTTTTTGTAGCCCAGATGGGCGACCTCCAAGGCATTGATCCCCTTAATCCCCCCAAAAGCCATAGATAATAATTGAAGGTAACAATTTAAAGACTACATTTTCAAAATGAACAAAGAAACTGGCAGGAGCGGGATTCGAACCTGCGACCTCCGGGTTACCGTACCGGCGCTCTACCAACTGAGCTATCTTGCCCTGCCAGTTTCTTCGTTCACTTTGAAAATGTATTCAAATTTACTTAGTCAGTTTCCCTTGTGGATTGTTTGACGAACTTTAAAGACTAATTAAAATTAAAATTAAAATTATAGCTACTTCATCAAAAGGCAATGAAATACAAAGGAAAGAGAGGAAATGCTTCTCAATCGATTTGTTGCATTCTTTGTATCGATTTGGTGGATTTCAATGTCAGAGAAAGCATCTTTAAAAACGTGGGCGCGGCCCAGTGTCATATAAAAATCAGACTCCTATGAAAAAAGGACTCCTTTTCCCTTTTATCGGATTAAATCTTTCACGTGACCGGCCACTCTCCTATAAATTATCTTCACTAAGGCATGTGCAGTATCCTACTACTAATGAGCCTTCACTGTGTCTGAAAATAGATCTATTTGTCTTTTTGGGGGGGGGGGGGGACACGCAACACCAACTGGGGTAAAACATCTGGGGAACCTGCACACATTTTTTTTCAAGGGGGAACTGATAGTCAGTGTTGTAGTCAAGGCCACAACCTCCGAGGCCGAGGCCAAGACCGAGGCCACAACCTCCGAGGCCGAGACCGAGGCCGAGGCCACAACGTCCGAGGTCAAGGCCGAGGCCGAGGCCACAACGTCCGAGGCCGAGGCCGAGGCTGAGGCCGGTTACTAAACACGTAATAAACTAATAATCCACTCAATCAAGGTTAAAGGCAGTGTGTATGATTGGTCATTGTTGCAATTTTCAGAAATGGGCGGATTTGGGGGTTAGTATTTTATAGGAAATATCGTTCCACTGACCTGTTCAAAGTTTTGCGTTGTTGGATGGCGAGAAAAACGAGAGAAAAACGGCGCTCGTTTTCAACCGTCGGGCGGATGATAGCCTTTAGTCAACAAGACGCGCGTGGCTACCTGGACACGTGACGCGCCCCGAATGCCAGCATGTCCGCGGGTAGCCACGCGCGCCTTGACTAAAGCCTACAGGGCAGTTTTCCAACGATTGAAAACAATATAAATTTCCACTTTTCTTGACAACGACAGCACACCTGGTGCTATCATTTCACACGATGATTGAGACTACTATTAACTTACAGGCTAGTAAGGTATTTCGTAATAATTCAGTAAAAACAAATTAGAGGATTACCAATCGTGTACACTACCTTCATTGTTGGATTTTTTATATTATTTTCAAGTCACGTCAATGGCAGGTTCCTTAAAGGATATGTTTATTGCATTTCAAGAACATAAGGGTCTCCAGCATCTATTGGGATAGCTTTGCACGGTGTGGTCTCATAATAATCCCTCCTCTGCTAAAAATGCGCTCCACTGGAGCACTGCTGGCTGGAACATAGTCTTGGGCCCAAGACCCTTGTGTTGATATTTTGGAGCGCCCGCGCGCCAGATTCACTAACGTTGTGTCCTCGAAATCCCGGCTTCGTACGTGCGTTCTGGCCTCACGCATGCGTAGTTTACAAAATGCAGCCGAATCCGCAGCCGGTGTTTGTCAAACGTGCACGATTTTGGACCGCCACAAGGGTCTTGGATAAGTTGGCAGGCAATTCTTAACTTTTTCTTTACTTTTCGATGATTCTCCCTCGCTTTTCCGAGGGATCCAATCAGTGACCGAGTTTGAGCCTTATCATAAATTATTCATTACATGCAAATACATAGGACATGACGAGGCATCATGACCATTGATCTGCAGCTGCGCGCGTCACATGCGCGTGCACGCATGTCGGACATAAACTGGCCACGAATGTGATTGGTCAGAACACCATCAGGCGACGCTCACTGGATCGGTCTATTGCATAACCGTCCATCATTATCACAGTCCACAGTCTGGTCGCGCCCCCGAAATGCCAACTTATCCAAGACTTTACTACAGATCCAAAATCTGATCGCGCTGCCTGTGCATTGCAACTGCGAAAGTACAAAAGTACAATAGTAACGTCTTTGAACCAAGACTAGCTGGAACAGAGAGGACAGTCTTTGCAAGGGCATGCAGTTATGGGTACATAGACTAGTAGTAGTAGACATGTGACAGGCTTCGCGTTGCGCGAGCACGCGTGAATAACAGGTTGGTTCCCTCAACTTCACTGCCGGCCATTATGATTATCGCTTCAACGTTCACTCGTTCAGGGCCGAGTGGTGGACCCGGAACCAGTCTATAGCGGGAGTAGACAGATTATCTAAAAAAAAAATATAAGATGCTACCTGAGTACGTGTAACACAATAGTGGCAGTTCATGGGGCGAGTGAAGTGCTGGACCAGGAACTACACGTAGTCTATTACCGGTACCGGGAGTAGACTGGTTCTACAAGAAGATAATACATATAATGTAGGTACGTAGTACGTGCAATCGGGGAGCTATCTATAGCTCCATGGTGCAATAATGCAAATACCAGTTCATTAATTCGTGCGTATCTGCTTGAAACTTTATTTCGTTTCACGGAACTCACTGTGGCAGCTTCTCGAAAGTTTCATGAGGTAAACAATTTAATTGAAACAGAAAACACATCTGAATTGGTGGGAAAATTGGTCAAAGTGGGCGGCCTCGAGCCGGCCTCGACCAGATCTTCGAGTCCAGAAGGCTCCGAGGCCGAGGCCGAGGCCGAGGCCTTGCACTCCGAGGCCAAGGCCGAGACCGAGGCCATAAAAATCGGCCTCGAGGCCGGCCTCGAGGCCGAGGCCGGTCTCGAGACCTCCAACACTGAACACTACTAAATATTACGAAATACCGTAGACATGGCACCTGTGCTGTTGTTTTCAAGAAAAGTTGAAATTTTTATCATTTCCAACAGTCGTTGGAAATAGTCTAGTTTCCCAACCTGATAATTCCCTGACGTCTATAAATTGCTCCATTTTGTCTCTACTTGTATATGGTCAGGGAACCAGACTACTAGAACAATATTTTTTTCTCTCTGTTTTCCCAGCATCTATGCACACAAAACTTTAAACAAGTCAGTGTTACAGTATTTGCTAGCACGCTATAAAATATTAACCCCTAAATCGATTTATTTCTGAAAATTACAGCAAAAGCAAATGGTGTATACTACATTTAATTCAACTCCAAACTCCAGGCAAATTATCCGAATTCGCCCCTAAAGATTTATATAGATGTAAACGCCGTGATCCTTGCCAGACCAGTGCCCAGTATTCCACGCCCTGCATGCGACATCACCGTCACCCCCTCAATGGGAATAAAAAGCCCTGTCAACGTTAGGTCTGCACAAGATATGAATTGTCTAAAGTTAGAATTAACGACCGAGTCGATGAATTCTGATATGCCCCGTGAGAGACGAGTATACACAAGCTCTCTGTCTCGAAACAATTGTCTTGGTGTTGAAACAAAAATGAAGGCAAAAATGAAGTTTTGAAGTTTTCAAATGTCAGGCAGGTGGGAATTTGAATTTCCCTGCATAAGCAGTGTGCTTAATGATTGTGTGGTCTGAAATTTTCCGTCGATAAAGTAATTTGACATGGGGGAGGGGGGGCGGAGGCTGGTGTTGCTGGCGCCATCCAAACTCCCCATTTTTTTTTCACACACTGTCCCAACCCCCCTTGATCCTCCATGGTAGTTTAATACCAAACGTATTTCCAAGGCAATATGTCTCTTAACCCTAAAAGCAAAATGAAAGATCAAGAAAGGCTGCTGGGACGTAGACTGGTTCCCGGTCCGCATATGTATATAATATGGGGACCGGCAGCTAGCGCTCATATAAAGCTTTTGATTGGACCACTTCCGCGCGTGCGCAGTAATAATGTTCTATTTTTAGAGATGATGTTTACATTTTCGTGCAGAATCGACATCTCGAGCACAATGTACATGTAGTTTGTACAGTATCTCGGTAAACTACGAATAGTGCAGCGTAGCCAATGATTCACCGACTTGAAGGACAACAGACACGATGAAATTCTTGGTAAACTTGGTAAACTTGCTGAAATATGGGAAAATACATGTGTTGGAAGGAGTAATATGTAAGCGCAAGTTGGGAAATTTAGACAAAAGCTTAACTCTAAGTAAAAGGCACGCGAATTTAGGGAGGGGCACGTACGTACGTGAGCGCCAGCAGCCAAAAAAATCAAACAATTGTTTATAAAATTACATGTAGGCCTACAAAAAAATCCTAAGAACTGCACACAAGCCCCAACCCTCTTCCTGGGCGTCAGATTAATCTACCCTTTGCTTCTTAATCTACCCTTCGCTTGTCGCGCCTAACAATATGATTTCTCATAAAAAAAACAAAATACAAAACAAAATGATACAAATTGAGTAGAGCATAAAGGTTTAGACAAATTTAATAATTTTTTATTACAAAGCAGAAGGAAAAACTTACCCCCCAAAAAATATGAAAAAGTGACATTCGTTTTTAATCAATAATAAGTCGAACCTTTATATATACCCAGCACAATATGGGGCAGAGGGTACCCCCCCCCCCCCCCCTCCAGACTTTTGTTACCTATTCCCCCTAGACATCTGAAGAGAATTCCTGAGATTCAGGGAACACAATGACCAACACAAAATGGGTGGGGGGGATTTCCTCTGCCCCATATCGTGCACATATGCGAACCTTGAACTAGTCTAGGTTCCAAGACGTTCTTAGCGGTGCGACGTATAGCGGCCGACAACGTGTGTTTGTGTGTAGCTAGAGGGCGCTGCCGTTCGCGCTGTACGTCGCACCGCGATAAGAACGTCTTGGAACCAAGACTAACCTTGAACACGGTGTCCCAGTCAGTTTCTTTCAGATTCTTTCATATTGGGACAACTGACAATTTTTTTTGGGGGGGGATGGATGGGGGGGGGGGGACTCACATCAGTACTGATCGACTGTGGAGCAGTAGATGGCAAAGGCAAGCTGTATACGAAGCCCTTCAAGAGGAGGGGGGGGGGGGGTCCATGCAAAATTCAGAGCTGAAATAGATTGCATAATACTGTAAAATCTAAAATAGAATTCAAACTTTTGCTAACATATTTTAAGAAGATTTTTAAGATTTTCCAGCCCATGATTGAGACTTCCCATTTTGCATTCATTGTGGCTACAATATTATGTTGGCCTCCTTGTTTGCAACAGGAGACACTTGGGGGGGGGGGGGGGGGGTGATTGGGGGGGGGGGGTGATTGGGGGGGGGGGTGATTAAATATATATTTTGAAACAAGCCCCAATTGACTCCACAAATGTATGCATTTAAACACAAGTATGAAAGGGTATTCGGCATGAAGCTTTGGAGGTCTCTTTTCGATTCTAAACTTAATATTTGTCCTGGAAACAAATTTCCTTCCTTCTTTGTAGACTTGGCAGTTGCAGTGACAGCAAGAAAAGATGCTACTGGAAACAGTGACTGCAGTTTAGATACTTTTCTAAAATCTTGTCTAAAGTCTGCCCTAATGAAGGACACTGTGGGCTTCATTAATCACAATGGGGGGGGGGGGGGGGGGGCAATGATTAAATATATATTTTGAAACAAGCCCAAATTGACTCCACAAATTTATGCATTTAAATACAAGTATGAAAGGCTATTCGGCATGAAGCTTTGGAGGTCTCTTTTCGATTCTGAAATTAATATTTGTCCTGTCAATGCTGGATGTTATGAAACTGGTGGACTTCATTCCAATCAATGAACAAATGTCCTTCCTTCTTTGTAGACTTGGCAGTTGCAGTGACAGCAAGAAAAAATGCTCCTGAAAACAGTGACTGCAGTTTAAATACTTTCTAAAATCTTGTCTAAAGTCTGCCCCTAATGAAGGACACTGTGGGCTTCATTAACATGAGTCTCACTGTTCTGATAGGGCTTTGTGACGAAAACATCACACACGTTTCCCCAATAAATGTTCAAGATGCCCATTAACGTCAAAAAATCTTCCATCGTAACACTTTCACTCTGGTGTCCTGTTGCTCATCTGCAATAGTTGGGCACCTTTTGTCACTGACTTGAATGGCACATGCACCGTATCTGCATGAAAAGAAAAAGTACTGCTGTTTGCATACATAGCATAAGTCGGGTGCCATCAGTGGATATGCATTATTGCCTGATGGCGCAGTGCTATATCAGTCAGTCATCAACTGTACCACCACTATCAAAATGGAGGTAAATTCTTTCCTACAGGATCACCTGATCACGCAAATCTATTTCTGAGCAAATGCAAACACATCTTTGACAAACAAGTGAATCGGTAGTGTTAAAAGATTTCAAAAATGAATATCTTCCAACTATTTGTCAGGGTTGTTTTTGCACAAATACTTGCACTGGATGCCTGAAACATGAGTAAGCACTAAAGTTAGACAATCAGTTCAGATATAGAACTCTCTATTGTATAAATAAAAAACTAACATGATTCAGATCAGACTAGTTTTAATATGAAAGAAATTTGTCACATTAGAAAGATTTTACTTTAATACCCCCAACCCAAATCGTTAAAACAGCAAATCTTGGAAAATAATTTGTGTTCATAAACACTTGGCGCAACCTTTAATTTTGAGAATTTTGTTGGGACATTTTATTGCAATATAGCCTAGGGAAAGAAAGTTTGTGTTTTTTGTTAGAACTAATAGAAGTTCTTGGCATCATGTAAAGTCACTCAAAGTGTTCACAATCATACATGTTGATTTCTTCCTCATTTTTTACAGATTTTGCTGAAATAAATCTTGATATAACAGGTTGTACCGCAGACAGTTGTTATCAAGGAGGGTTGGTTATTTTCCAAGATTTTGCTCTTCTTGACCGATTTTGGTGGGGGTATTAAAGTAAAATCTTTCCGTCTTACCCTTTGAATCTGCTCTCCAATGATTGAATTAAGCGGGCTGCAAATGGTTGTTGCTGCTCTCAGTATACATGGCCACTACACGACGAGACTCCAGTCAAGTCTCACTCAGTGTTCTTATTTCTCCAATACTATTAAAGTCCATCGTTCTCGCACTATGAACATCTAACAAAAGAAAACCCACGCAGTCCTTTGTTACAAACGAAGGACTCAGTGGCGGATCTACGGGGGGGGGGGGGGGGGTTGGGGGTTTAAACCCCCCCCCCCCCTTGGGCTGAAAAAAAAAAAAAAACCAGTGTCGTGTGTCGAAAAATCGGCACGCTGGGGAGTGTAGGCCAATCACCTCAGGTAAACCCCCCTTGGGTAAAACCTAGATCCGCCCATGGGACTGCGTGGGTTTTCTTTTGTTAGATGTTCACAGTGTCGTATATCCAGCATCACACTTCACAGTCTTCTTGTTTTTGTAGGCAAAATCGCGCCATCGTCATGATCATGTCTCCTCATCCGCGAATTAAGGCAAGATTTCAAGCATTTCAACAGCATAAGTTTAAAATATGAAAAGCAGTGCCTCTCTCCTTGTTAATGGTTGCGAAAATATACCCTTTAGACCTGATGAGCGAAAATCTAAACGAAAATTCGTAATACACTGACGTATCATCATCATCACCACACATATTGGCCGGCTACTGTACTATGCCATGGCCCAGTTGCGTTGTGGGTATGATCCCTGACCTGCATAAAACCGGAGGAATTCCTCCGAAATTTATTACCCGCTACCGGTCCCTACTTTTGAAATCCGAAGGACAATGTAGGGACCGGGAACCAGTCTAGCTGGGACGCAACTGTTGGCGTAAAGCGCAGGACCAAACAAAAACCGAGATAAATTACACCAGAATTTTTTTTCGAGAAGGGTGTGTGCCTGAAATGTCACTGAACTCAACAAGCAATCCACTGTGTGCAGTCACAACAATCAAGACAACCTTGTTTTCAAATTATAGCCATCACAAAGAAAGGATAACGCGCGCCTTCAACACCAACGCTATCAATGCCTTGCGGTTCCCTGTGTGTATAGAGCTCACATTGAATGTAACTATATTTTGCACCCGCCCCACATTAAAGAATTTGTTCACCTGGGCTAATTCATTCCGTAACTGCTGATTGGCTGGGAGCTGACTTCGAACAGATGTTTGAGACAACACCGTCCGACTGAAAACAAAATCGAAGCGTCATCTTACACAAACAATAGTCTCCGCCGTGAGAATGTAGTAAAAGCCCCAAATACTTGGTGTTTTTTTCTTTCTTTTTATCGGCATAGCATAGAGAGGCCCACGACAACTGGGCATTGCTCCAAGTTACGAGCTGTTTATTTGTTCCAGCCTAAGTTATTTTCGATGGATGAAGGGGGCGTATACTATAGGTCTTGTTGAACCGTGTCTTATTTCTCCATGGTTGAACCAGATCGTAGTAAATTGTATTTAAAAATCGCTTGGAGAAGTCATTTAAAAAGCAGGTCGAGGTGGGGTGGCGAAACTGTTAGTTCTCTCACAAAATACACAAACATGGACAGATTCAATATTTCTACCCCCCCCCCCCCCCGACACCTTTTAAAGATTGAGACTACTGCATGTTTCCAGTCGATTGGGGGTAGGGCCTCCAATGTCAGAGAAAGGCCATTTTGGAAGAAATGGGGGGGGGGGGGGGGGGGGGGCGCGCACCATAAATGCCTGAAATTATCTACACAAAATTCAAGTAAAACACGACGTGCACTTTATTTGTGGGGGCTGTTCAGTAATGCACTGCATACTAGGGGCGGGGTTGAGGGAAGGGGGGCTTCATTTCATTTGCATTTCAATTTAGCTCAAAAAGTCTTTTTGGGGGAGGGGGGGATGCATTTAGGTTATTAACAAGTTTGCAGCATCAGTAATCCTCAATCTTGGTTTCCCTCAAAGTCCAATCCCTTAATCCAGTAGCCTAGTTATGTAACTGGACAAAAACATCTTTTAAAGAGGATTAGACAGTCTGGGTTAATCTGGGGATCTAAATAGAGTGACTGGAAAAAGTCAAGACATTCCACAATAAACATCCAAGCCTGGTTTGTCGACTTAATGTGACTTTCTTTGTAGTCTTTTATTTTTTTCCTTACTCCGTCTGAAATTCCTTTTCAGCACGAAAACAATTTTCTCATTCTCCAGTTACACATAATTCAAGTACTTTCATGGATTACACGGATTTAAATTCTGCAAATATTCATGAGATTGATCCAAATAATAAAAACCACTATAAACTTTACAAGCACACTGGCTTTAAAGGGAATACATGCTGGTTGGCCGAGAAATATAAATTGAGATAAAGAATTCTAAAGATATTGTTATTCAAAACATTGTCATTTGTCGGACATAAAATCAGTACCATTTATCAGTAAGAAAACGTAAAACAGTTCTTGTACATTTTCATTTATCATCGACATATTGAAAGAAAAAAAAAAATCACTTAAAATTTCACCTTCCTTTATACAGGTAAGATAAATACAAAAAGTTTTATTCAAAAACATATTTACATGAATCAAAGGCCGTCAGATTTTTTTTAGTCTATGCATGCAAGGTTTAAAAATCCAAAGATAAGTAATTTAAAATTCTTTGATTATTCGTGGATGATTAGCATTCAAATTTAAAAATGAACAAAATATAAATGTTCACAGCCCAAGATGGAATTGTGGACAACTGGTTCCCCTCCCCTTGAAAAAACACACCTATTTTTGTCAACAAGCAAACAGATAGAAAGTGATGTTTTGCTGGGACTATTTTACACAATTTTAGTGTAAAAATAAACAGCAAATGTACTTTTCCCCCCCAAGTTTAAATAGGATTTGTACTTCTAGAAAGGTGCAAGAAAACTTCTGCTTTATGATTTCACACAGAAAAATAAATACATAAATAAGTAAAACAAAGTCCTATTTACTGTTTTCAGATTTGTGGGGATAATGGACACATTGTAACTTAACTTCAGTGTCAAAAAGTACGACTGCATTTTGGAAAATTAGTTAGTAATACTCTCTTCCACATAATTTGTAAGTGGCCTAACCTTAGAGCCATGTAAAGAAAAAAATGTAATATCCCTCCAAACTCCCTTTTAACAGAGGGGCATTCTTCAAGACAGTTGACATTTTAAGAAAATACAGTTAGGAAAAAAACAAACATTCCCAGTTGATGATTTAAATATAGCAAACTCCATCGCTTGTATGTGCTTTTTACAACAGCAGGCCAAGTGTACACAATATATTTTTTGGCCCAACATATTTTCCAGGAACTCGTTTATATAACCGTTAATAATTCTTATAAAACGGTATCTTTTTTGACAAGGGAAACTTTTTTTTATCTGTCCATTTCTTGAACAAATAAAAAGAAAGAATAAGTTAACCAAGTCTTTACAAAAAACCAACCCGAAAAAACCAATTGGATTGCCTTTATTTTCTTTGAAATAAGATGGCCATCTTGTGACTTAAGCACAACAAACCGATACTAATCATTCAAGCTGCCATGTCTGTGCTCAGACTGAAAACTATAATTTAACAGATTTCCTGCTAACAAAATTATGGAACACTATGTTTTTGAGCAAAACAATTTCAAATGCTCACTACACCGTGCACTTTATCTCATCTTTTAAAAATGTATTTTATTATGTGCTTGTATGATTGAAATACATTACTTATGTAATGTAATCTGTTATCTTACATACATTTTTTGGAGGAATCTCCGGAGTCATTGGAAAACTCACAACTCATCTAAATTACCAATTCAATTTTTTTTCCCGAGTGATACACACAAAAAGCACGGACATAGCGGCTTTGAACAAAACTATCCTTAAACAAGTTTGAACTGCTTTTAATTTTCTTTTCACATGAACAGTTCGTTAATGGATGTCTGGCTGGACTGAGTTCTCTTCCTCCCAGTTGATGTTCTGGCCGTCTTCAGCGGGGCAGGCGGAACCTCCCCTTTGGTAGTTGGACAGTATTTGATGGTGTGGGAAAAGTCCCCACTTGCCCCACACAATGGACATGTATACGCCCGCAGTATGGGGCATGTGATTTTCCCATCGCCGTCTTTTAGGATGTGCGCTGTGAACACCATTTCCGATTCCCCGTTGTTTTTGCAGAATACGCACCAGCTGGGTGTACATCGGGGTTTCAGGAGGCGACTCGTTGAACGCAAACTCAGACCCCTCGGCCGCAAGTCCTCTGTCACTGCGCCAATCGCCAGCGGGGTGAAGGGCAGCAGGCTCTCACGGCCGTTGTTGCGGAAATCGTGGAATATGTCTTCTGCCTCGGCTGGGGTGAGTTGCATGTTGTTGGAGGTGGTACAGCTTTCCTCGTCTGACAGCCTCTTCACTAGGTCAGCCAACCCAAAATAATCATGCAGTGGCTTGAATGTCTCGGTAGCAGATGGCCACATGGACCTTGCATTCACCTGTGGATGTAAAATAAAGCAACTGAATAAACAAAACAAAACAAAAAACAAAACAAAAAACAAAACAGTCACTTAAAAGTCATTAATTAACTGCTATTACTATATTAGCAAACACTCTAATCAAGATCTTTTCTTATAGATATACTGAAGTATTTTGAAAGCTGTAATTCCTCAAAGATACACTGTTCCTGCTCTGTCCCAGTTTCACTGGAAATTTTATTTTAAAGAAAGGATAGCTTTGGTTGGTTATGACATTTAAAGCTTGTTTAACAAAGATTGTACTGTTGGAACAACAGTTTCTCACTCTATTCTTATGACTTGTTAATTCATGTTCATATTTAATCACGCAAAGTATAGCAGGAACACTGCCTGCAATTGTCATCTCCACCAGTGCTATATCAGACTGGATTACTGCTTTTCAAACAGTAAAGTTATTTTATTTTGAATGAGACAGACACAAACAAGTTTAGTTATTGAATAGTTACTTACAATTTACAAATGTTTAAATATTTGCATCCAGACATCAATTCACTTTTGGGAACCAAGAATAAAAGAGTTTTTCAGGGGTTGCAGATGCTCCAGATAAAATAATTTACCTTTTTTAAATTAAAATTTGAAATTTGTTTTACAATAAAACAATTATTTGCTTAAAGATGTTTGTCTTTCTTAAAGGAGTACAGGCAGAGCAGCTTTAAGTAAATTTCCCACACTATAAATAAACTATAAAAATACAATTTTTTTTGAAGAGTTTACATTATACTACACCCACCAAAATTGGTCAGGAACAGCAAAATCTTAGAAAATGACCAGTTCTCTTGACCACTCTAAACATGTGGCGCAACCCGTTTTGCAAGATTTATGTTACCAAAACTTGTGGGGAAAAAATAGGCAGAAATCAACACTTTGAGTGACCATACACTGTGCCAAGAACATCGAACACAGAAAACTAAAAACAAAAACCTTTCCCCCTATATTACATGAACATTTCCTGACCGAAGTGACAAAATTAAAGGTTGTGCCAATTGTTGTTATACCATTCTAAATACAGATGGATGCTTGTATTCCAAGATTTTGCTGTTCCTGACCGAGTGATATTGGTGGTGTAGGTATTAAACTGAGAGTACACTTTAAATTTGGTCCGAGTCGTGAAAAACCAAATGCACACAAAAAATGCAAAATTCTGATTAAGTTTGGGAAACCGTTCAAGGCTCCGAGATATTATCACAGCTGGGTGTTTCTTAAGCTCAGAAGTATTCATAGTTCCTTTTCATTTTCACTTCAGTGGAAATATATTTTTAATCATGTAGCATTGAGCATTCCTCCTTTAATACACACACTGGTTACCTCCAGCACTGCTTGCTACAATTTACAAATTTAAATGTGAAATTTTTGTTGAACCTCGGGCCCCAACCATTCCCCCCAAATTTTGAATACAAAAATATTTGAACGAGAGAACTTCAATTCAATGAAAATCGATGCTGAAAAAGTAAACGAGAATTTAAACTGTACAGACAGAGCCATAAACCATTGGAAGAAATGACATCGGACAAAAGAAGGAGAAAATATACGAATTATGCAAAAACCATGATGCTCCTGAAGAATTACGGTTTACACAAAATACTTACTTCCCAACCGCCGTGGAAACGTGTAACGGTGGTGTTGAAGCTCGCCATAGCGTACCCAAACATACGAACACACTATCTTCAGCTTTCGCTATTCGCTGTGCGGACGTAGCACCCTCAGACTTTCGAATTGGGCTTCAGAATTGAAACTAACTCGGCAGTCAACCACGTGGAGCTGATAAATGTAAATAAGCAAAGCCCAGGTGGGCGTGGCTACTGTCGTTAATTGCCCGATCCGTGACACATTTTAGCTTTTCAGCCAATCGACATTACCAAATGAATAACAATAGCTTTTATGAATTGGTGTTCTAGATTCTTCAACCAATCACTGGCGCGGGGGCTTAGGACACAGCCAAATCAGGTGCGGCTATCACGCATTCAATTCTTTTCGGTCAATGTTTATACGATTTCATTCTCTGCGGGGTATTCTATAATTATCTTTCGCTGTTAAATTCGACTGTTGATTTATTTTAAATCGATCAGCTCGCACGCATCATTGTGACCGACGTTTCCAAACATTTTTGTGGAAACCGGAACACTCCGCAAAACAATATCTTGTGGTTTTCAAACCGCCATCCCGGTATGTTTCCTCAGTAAAATGGAAAGGGCGAATTTGTGGATGCACTGTTATTATGGGGTAAAACAAATTGAAAATCGGTTACCGGGTGGTGCAATGCCTTCATTTTAAAAGGGTGGGAAAACAGTGTTGAGGGTGTTTATTTGGGCGACACACCCCTCTCTGACATTCCTATCTGGCCTGACATTGGGTGGTTACTTTTAATACCTCCATGCTTTTAGCAATTAGATTGTGCCAGGGGTGAGCGGGTGGATGGTTGCAGCAGCGTACCCAGGACTGTTTCCATAGGGGGCGATTGGGGAGCTGGTTGTTACAGTGTGGGGGCGCTCACAGTGTTTTTTCTTTATAATACTATTATTTTCTGCGTTTGCGAAATTTTCAGTGGGGGGGGGGGGGGGGACTTGGGGGGGGGGGAGATTTTTTATGGGGGCGTGCGTTTCCCCCAAGACCCCCTTAGCTACGCCACTGGATGGTGGGGGATCTTAATGGTATCCTCTTTTAAAATAATGTTTGAATTCTACTGTAGGATGCTTCCTTGAGATGTTGGATGGGTAGGGTGGGGAGCAAGCCCATTCTCATGAATTACGTTGGGCAGCCTTTAGCCAAGTAGCGAGGATTGAGCCATGAGAGTTAGGGTTGACCACCTGTCAGAAAACTCAACTTATGGATTTGACATCAGTAAATGGTGGACAGGTGGCTGTAGTTACCCAGGTCAACAACCCCTCCCCTATCATACCCCCTCCCCTCTCTCCCTTATAATCACTGCATTACACATTCCCACCTTCTTTAGACCACGTTTATCACCTAGGACCATACACTCTATCTCCTATTGTCCTTCCCCTCTCCATCAAATAAGTAAAAAATTTACTTTATAATTTTCTTGAAAACCCATCACAACCATATTTCCACAAGTGTCATTCATAACAGTATTGAATAGTATTTATGAAGCCAGAAACAATTAACAATTCAAGGAACATACAAACAAAACTACAACTAACAATAAACACAGATTTCCAAATATAAAAGGCGCTGTCATTTATTTGTTGATGACAATCAATTTATCAATAAATAATATTACAAATCTGCATAAGCATTTCATCTAAACAGAAATCACAGCTTCTCTACCTACAATATCCCAAGGCACACAATGTCTTTTAAAAAAATTGACCAGGGTATAAAAGCCCACTTATGTCTAATTATGAAGAACATCCTTTTAAAAAGATTGAGTTGCAATACTGACAAAAAAATCTACACAAATTAAAAAGATGACTTCCTGGTGATTTCCCATTATAAAATACCGTAAAAAAAACAACAGATGCACAATTAAAAATCAAGAATGAGGGTTATATATAAATTTAGTTGCATCATAAAATATCAAAACGTGTAGTTATGATCATTTTTCACATATTTCACATTTTTAAGTATTCTACCTTCTAATAAACTTGATTTTAAGACCACATGTAGCTATTAATCTAAAATTCATTTGCATGCTCAAATGTCTTGTTGCTGTGTCAATATACATGCTGACTGATCACTTCTGATCACACTGAGTTTAATAATGTGCTATTACCAAATTCTAATCAATATCACTAAATAGTTGAGCACGTCTTGTCAAGTACACAAATGCAACAAAACAATCAGCCTGATCAAAATCAAATCAGGGTTCCAGATACTAAAGACTCGGATTTT
This sequence comes from Hippasteria phrygiana, assembly GCA_037893225.1. Taxonomy (NCBI): domain Eukaryota; kingdom Metazoa; phylum Echinodermata; class Asteroidea; order Valvatida; family Goniasteridae; genus Hippasteria; species Hippasteria phrygiana. The sequence goes on from JAZGUH010000733.1 coordinate 455,137, forward strand.
GTGTACACTCGTTTGTTGTTGTTTTTGTTGTTGTTTGTTCAAGCTGCTAAGCTCATGTCCTGACTGAAAATTTTAATCATAGATGAAAACTATGTTTGCACGAAAAATATTAAAGTACTTGCTACCCTGAGCACTTTATTATTATTCTATTCCTGAAACATTAAATGTATGTGCTAAACACGGAGATTGACAACACTGTAGGGATTTGAATAACCGTACAAACAGGGCTGTAAATGGCTCCTTTTTAACTTTTAAAATGGCGTCTAATTTTTACTAATGGTGACAGTAAAAAGGAGCAATTTACAGTTAGCCTGCTTGTAGGGCTATGATTTGAAGTGCTCGCAGTTCAAACACTGAAACTTTTGAACTCTGCTACTTATCATTGGTCGATTTTTTTTCTGTGGATTATCTCACTGAAAAGCTCACAACTAGGGCCTAATCTAACGCTAACAAATCAGTCATTAAATTAGATTTTTACAGGTTTTACAGCCCAAAAGCATGGACATCAATTCAATTTGGAGGCTGGTATGGTACATCCCACTATAAACTAGCATTATATATTTTTATATACTGTAGGGACGTGATACAGGAAATAGATATAAACATTGTATTACTTTTTAACCCCTAACCCAGTTTACTTCACACGTACACCAGCATAGAACTCAAGACACACAGCCAACAGATCGCTCGGGCCACTGAAGGCAACGTTGCCCTAACCTATTTTCGAGGTTTGAGTGTAAAAAATCTACCACTTGTGACGGAAAACCAAAGCTGGGACATTCAGACCAGCGCGGGGCACAGATCAATAAAGGGCACTACTCTGAATTCCAACGGTCCTAATTTTCCCAAACCAAACCCTCCCTTAATTTAACAAACCTTCCTCTTCATACACAAGTGAATGGACTTTTGGACGGAACTCGACAGTTGAAGTAGTTGAAGTGTTAGCCAATTATTTAATTTACCAAACAAGAAACTACGAATCTTCCGCATAATAAATCAGTGTTTAAAAAGGATTTTTCCAAATAAGCTCTGGAGCACAGAATTACTACATTATGCTCTTCTATCACGGAATGTTTCTCACGATTTTACATGTGTTTTTATTTTGGGTCAAATTGGAGGCTACATTGCAGTTAATCCATTTCTGCCAGGATAGTCATTTAAACAGAACATTAAATGGATTCTTATCTTGTGGGGAAAAGGGCAAAAATGAAATTTACACTTTACAGTTAAAAATGACTGTTCCATTTAAACAATGTATCCATTGACACTTACCAAAATGACCCAATTTATTAACAATTCACTTTTGTTCTCAAATTGGAACCAGTTGGGTCTACACATTCCAATACAACCAAACCATGCAACTAATAAACCCAAGTGAATACTACATTTCATGGATTTCACACTACCGGCCCAAGCGGTCACCCACGGCACTGGTGGTGTAGCACCTTGCACTCATAGCAGGGACGGGAACTGTTGAGCACCTTCGCAGTCCTGTCGAGTTACGAGGCGTCCTCAGACTGGCAGCAGAAAGGGTGCCCTCGGAGTTCCTGGAGCCCACGGGGCAGTACTTCAGGGTGTGGCTGTTTTCCCCCTTTGCCCCGCAGATCGGGCAGGAATAGGCCCGCAGAATCGGGCACGTCGTCTTGCCTTCGGTGTCCTTTAGTTTGTGGCTGGCGTAAACAGTCTCTGCTTCGCCGTTGTTGCGGCAAAAGACGCACCAGGACACCAGGCGTCGGGTCCGGTTGGCACAGGACCGAGAGAGGACGCCGATTTCGCCCCACGGGCTCCTCCTCTCGAGGATGGGGGAGAAAGGCATCAGTCCGCAGTCGACCCCGTTGTTGCGGAAGTCGTCCCCGTTGTTGCGGAAGTCGTCACCGCCTACAGTTCTGGTCATCTCGCGCCGGGTTCTTTCCACCAAGTTGGCCAGGCCAAGGTAATCTTTGAAAGGCTCAAACAGAGCAAACTTTGCAGTCATGTTGTTCCCGATCTCCATCATATTAAATGAGGATAAGGATAAGTTGTCGATTCGTGAGGTGAAGTTCTCGGTAAATCAAGTTCTCTTACCTCGCCGAAAGTTAGCGTGGTGATTAAATAGTTGAGCTGAGACCGCAGCTCGCTGGCAGATGTCGCCAAACTGTTGTCTTCTAACTGGGATCAGGTCACTTTGCGTGTTACACCATTGTCTGGCTTGGGACCTTGATTTCAGAGTAGACAATTCAAATTGATAAGCAGCAGGCGGGGTAGTAGGACATGTGGTCACTGGATAATAAGCCTACTTAGCTTCTGAACCAATCAAGTCAATCGGCAAATAAACCATACAACTAAGCTTCGGATTAACACTTGGATTAAGGACAAGATCACCAATGAGCTCAGGATTATTGCATTTATAATCACAATTCGTTAGACACTAATCGTTGTTCCATGGCGCCACCGGCAACCTTTTCATGATTCATCCATGCATGGTTCACAACCAACAATTTTATGGAATTTAAAATTTGTTATCATAATTATGATTTGTGAAATACTAAACAGTGGTGAAAAAAAATGGTGTAACAGTCATAAAACTTTCTTTCTCACCATGGTACACCAAGTTTTATAATCTGGATTTCTATATTTGAAGAAGTCAATTTTAATCCCAGAACCTGTCCTATACTGCAGTGTTGGAGTACTCGTACAACTGGAGTAGCACTACTTCCACTTACTTGGCTCAAACGAATTTTTCAGTACTAAAAAGACAATTGGACTCGGCACGCACTCGGCTTTTTGTACTCGGACTCGTACCCGGACTCAGCATTTTGTACTCAAGTACTCGATACCCGTACTCAGAAATACAATAGATTATTTTCTCTTTTGATACTTCCCCTTCCGACTCGAAAGTACACATACATAAACAGTTCTTGGGGTGAATTCCCAAAAGGAGAAATTTCAGGCTCAATTACTTGTTATGTACAACTTTTTTGAGTAGGTTCAACATGTTGTGAAAAAAACATGGAAATAAAGTGAAATAGTCAGTCTCCTGAATTGTTGGTGTTTAGACTCTTGATGATGCAGGTTCAGAACATAACTTGGCATTTTGGTGTACTCGTACTCGGCCCATGTATTCGTACTCGGCCGGCACTCGGACCCTGAAAAACCCGGACTCAAATTTTTGGCCCAGGACTCGATCATCAATGTACTCAGACTCGGCCACTTCCCTCCGTTCCTTCTAATTACCACCTCATATTCCCCCCCCCCCACTTTTTTTTACCCCCCCCCCCCACTTTTTTTTTTGACCGCCTCCCACTTCTTTTTACCGCACTTCTTTGTTCCCCTGCCCAGCTTTATCCCTCTCCCCTCCACCCCTCCCCTCTTTCAGCCTTACCTAAACCACACTCCCTTGTTCCTTGCTGTCGCTTCCCCTCTCTGTACTCCCTTTGATGTTTTCCCACTGCCACTCTCCCTTGGTCCTTAATCTCTCTTTTGTGTGTTCCCTACATTTTTGTACACTGTAATTGCCTTTGAGAAATATACCCAGCACGATCATGGGACCAAGGGCTACCCCCTCTTGTCCATATACCTATACACATTCAAGACTATTGTTAACTAACATATCTGAAATATTAATCATAATGTTATCCGACCTACATGTCAATACGGAGTCCTATAATCTTATAGGCGAAGTAAAACAACAAAACAAGTTTAGAGTCCCCGCCGCGTGCCTGGATTCCGAAAATGTCAACCACTCCACCGGAAAATACAATACAAGCTTAGTGTGTTCCTTCCTCCATGGTCAAACTATTAAAACCGCTGTAAACATGTTCAATTCTCTTGTCCAACATGTCTCTTTCATTTGTGTGTCTTTGAACAGTTGAAAAACATACGGTAAAATAGAAAGTCCCTCCTCCTTTCTTAAAAAAAAAACACCGGACGCTAAACATTGTTTTACTTGGCCTTATTGAATGGCTATTGATAATGTAATTACATGTAGTTGACTTATCCTCTAAAAATCCCCATGCTGGCTTATATGTCTTGTTCAGTTTTTGATGTCTTTGTTGGCATTGTTAAATGTATTTTGCACTGTTGTGTGTATGTATGTAATACCAATAGGGGACCCATGCTCTTACAAGCTATGGCTTTCTATGGGCCCCTCTAAAGTCTTCAGATTTGTAGATTTGTGAATACTGGAAATAAAATCAACTGAAAAATTAACTTTCCATGACCAAGACGAATATTTCATGTTTCCATGTTTCCTTTTTTGGGGGGGGGGGGGGGGGGGGGGGGGGGGGGAGGAGGGGGTATGCACCTTTTGTTATGTACAGTTTGAGGAGGATCGTGCAAGCTTATCGGGCCGGGTGGGAGATTCTTTTGGTCGCTCAGGCCATTATTATGGAGATCAATGGTTAATATTGAATAGCGCCACCATGTGGTGGAATCATCTCATTAGTTATGTACTGGATGGTACAAGTGTGAATGGGGAAGGGTGAAACACACCTCACTGATGGGTCATTCCATAAATTTGGAGTCAAAAAGTTTGACTTCTTTTGGTGTCCCTGTTACACCTGACCTGTGTAATTTCCCATCAAGTATCAGTAAAATTGACTTCAAACTATTTTTTACTTGTTTGGCAGGTACTATAGTTGCTTACTCTTGGAGATAGAAGGCATTTGAAGAATGTGTCCTGAATTGCAAAATACATGTCACTATGTAACAAGGACACCAAAATGTCTCACTTTTGGACCCCAAATTTATGGAATGACCAGTATGGAAAGTAATTCGATAACTGAACGTGGGAGTTTTGTTTAGGTAATCTTTTCCAGATGTTTGTTGGGCCATTTAACCTGGTTTTGTTTTTTAGAACTCGACCACGCGGAATAGAGATTGCTAGCTACCTCTGCCTTGAACCTTTATTTTGCACCCCAAAGGAACAAAGGAACTGATTCTATTTCTATTTTTCTATTCGAAACGTGATATGGTCATAATTAGATGGACCAATGCCTGTACAGTAGAGACAATTAATAGTTGTCACTCATTGAAAATAAGCATAAACAATTCCCACGAAAGCCATCATAAATGTTTGTAAAAAAACCACATCATTCAAACTTTGGCGGTTCTTTTATCATTTAGAAAAATTAATCCAAGTTGAGCAAAAACACCTGACTATTATATATATACCTACAAAACGTGACCTACACAGAAAAGTGGCGCGCATACTATATACTACTACCCGTGCTGTGTAAAAACCTGCGATCCAACTTTGCGTGATCTTGAAGCCGAACGACCAGTTCCATTAGAATAAAGGGGTGTTACAATATACGTTATCAAATAAATACTTATGTTAGCATTTTGTTACGCAAAAGTGGCATAAAATGATTATTATTGAATGAAATGTGTAGCTTGTGATATGTTTCTATATGTTGCATTGTTTCTGAACAAAGGTTGACTTTTGCATTTCGGAGTAAACAAAACCAGTCACCCATCAAACGCTTTGCAGAAGTCCTGACGCTTAGCGGAAGTTCCGCAAGGAGGTTATTTTTGTAGACAAAACTTATTAATTTTTCCAACCACGACTACTGTGCATATCTCGTTGAATATCAGCGAAATAGCTGTGGGGACGTACGTATGCCAAATTCGGTGAGTTAGAAGTTGCACAATCTACCATGGCTGACGACGAACTTGCTGCTTTCAAGAAAGCTGCAGCGAAAGGTAAAGCAGTTTTGAAATATGATAGTAAAGGAGCTTTGATGCGTAGGCGGATTTCCCTTGTTTGGGCCATGCACAACTGTAGCTGGGCCTTGGAATGGTTGCAACGCATTTGATAGGGAGTCCACCGTTTTGGACCGTATTTCTGAACCCATGCAAAATTTAGGGGTCTTCAAACAATGTTAGTATTTTGAGCGGTCCAAAACACACAAAAAGTGAAGTAACGTTATAATATGGACAAAAGGTTTATCTTATTATTCATCTACTTAGTTAACAAACTGGAGGTGAGAAAATTACTTCATAAAAAAAGACATAATCATAAGTTGTGATTGTTACTATAATTTTGGAAACGCAGTGGCTATTTTTACGGCAGCTGTAACGCAACTTTCAAATGCTATTTACTATTGTTACGGCATGGTAAAAACACAAGGCGATTGTGTAGTGTAGGGCCCCTTTTTAGTTTTGATCAAATCAGAGTCAAGTGTATTTTTCTCATTCAGAAATGACTTTTTCAACCTAAAAAGCAGACTTCTCTTAATTCTACTGACATCATTTTAAGAAATTTTGAGCAGTCTGTTGCGGTAGAAAATAGCAATTATCTTGCACGCTTTACAGCAGTTGCCATGTGAATCAACGCGGGTTTGGGTGTTAACTGTGCGTCGTGGTGATCGGCATCTTTATTTTCGCGTTGCATTTTGCCGTCTTCATCGTCGCTTTACCCCAAAATTTCCCTCAAGAACTAAAACCCTGCCCTTTATCTATGGCATACCTGTTGGCTTGTAATGTCGCTAACTAGTTTGGCAATTCCAATAACCTAAAAGTGAATTTTTGTTCCCTTATACTATAGGGAACAGGGCTCTACACTAAACAATCGCCAAACACAATGCGAACGTGCCTATATATCAGATATATATACAACTGCCCATCCTGCCAGAGCGCTTCGGTAGCTTGATTGGTACGCCATTGGTTTTGATAGCTGGGGACCCTGGATCGAATCAATGCCGCGCTGTCCGATTAAAAAGTTTTAGGTTTTAGGTTTTAGATTTTTAATCAAATGGATATTTTTATTTAAGTAGATTTAATTTTCTTCCCTTTGATTTCAGTGGTTTGGGTGATTTTTGTATATTTTTAAAGGGAAATAAAATCCGAGAACCATTTAGTTCCAACAGCAAACATTGTGACGTTGAATACCATTACGTCGGGGAACTAGGCAGTTCCTTAACGACGGCTACCGTAACAATAGCCACTGCGTTTTGGAAATAATATCGAAACATTTTTCACAATAAAATCTGAACCAAAGAAAATGCTATAAAATGTATTTATGTGTAGACAGATTAGACCTTCGTTAACACAATGCTTTCGATAATAATGTCAGCATGTTAGGCGCACATGGTCGCCACTTTTACAGACACCGGCACCCAGAAATTACACCTTTAAAGTGCCATAATTCTGAAATGCAAGTACCTATCGAGCTAATTTTCATACCATTCAATTTGTCTTGCAATTCCCTTTCCATTAATATCACATTTGTGACAAATAGCAAAAAAAAGGAACAATGCCGGACTCTCTACATTTGAGGGACAGACATGGACCAGAAAGATCTGAAAAGATTTTACTTTAATCCCCCCCCCCACCCCCATCAAAATTGGCCAATATATCTCAGAAAATAACTGGAATATTTGCAGAATACCCCACCACCCGAAAGTACCGTACCCCCTAAAAGTATGCAATACGCGGATACAGAGTGGGAGGGGGAGAAAGAAGGTGCTATTTTCCCTTTAAAAAATCCTCCAAGGAGAATGAATCGGACTTACGTAAATCGAATGGGGAAGATCAGGAAAAAGTCCAAGTCCAAAGCAGGTTTTCCGAGGTTGATACGCAGATACGGAGTAGGAAAGAGGAGGTTTACTGAGGGCAATCAACCATGACTACGTATCCGCATATCTGGATATGAGGTGGGATATAGACGAGTGGCAGGGTATTCTGCAATTGTGCCAAATAAGAAATAAGAATAACCATTAAATTTTGTTCATCATTGCACCCCAAAAATGAAAAAAAAGTAAGTACCTTCAATTATTTTAATTTGCAAAAGCTCAGGTGTAACTTAACATTTGTCAAAAAAAGTTGTAAGATCTAAACGTGGAAAGTAATCAGAACCTTTCGAAATGGAAATATTCACTGCCCTAATGTTTCAAAGTTCAAACTTAAGCAAGTTCTTTCTCAAAGGCAAACGGTTAGGCCAGCTAATTTGGTTGATTTGTATCAGGACAATCCAGTTAGTTAGCAGCTTGCAGCATTTCAATTCATTTTCAACAGAAATATTCAAATCTTTATCTCTGCCCATGGAGAAATAAGACACATTATTTCTCCATGCTCTGCCTAAGCTACATCCGGACATAAATCTAAAGGGAAAGCACAGCCCTGTACATTTCACTGAACCAGGGAAATCAAGCCAGCAGTGGGTGTTTATTCAATAATATTTTATAAAGGTCATAGTAGATGGCTCAGGTCAGATTTTCCCTGCATTCAGCAAACTGTAAAGCGTGAGTGCGATAAATTTTCTTTCAAAAATTAAAGGTACATGTACACATTACCCGGAAATCCTCCAAAATTGAATTTCTTTTAGGGGTGTGCATTGGAACCGGGTACCTGAGTACCCGACTGTTCATGTCGGGAACCAGTCCCAGATTATGGAATTGAGTACTCGTACAACTTTACATCATCGCATGTAGTAACTTCCCAGACAATGAAAAAAAGAAAGGTTTTGAATGTTATTTGTCGGGAATTGTCAAAATTAAAACACAACTACATTGGAAACCAGCACAGGTTTCACATTAATTTTATGATGGTCACGAAAGTTGACATTAAAGGGAATTTACCGGTCGTGGTTTTTGTAGTCTTTGTATGGATTAAGAACCTCAATGAGACATCTAGCACACCTCATTCCACAATTAAAACAACTGTATAAAGCTTCTGTCTTTTGTGATATGTCGGTGCATGCTCGTGCCGGCGCATGCTTGTGCCGGCACATGCAAAGGCGGAGAAGTGATCATGTTTACTGGACAGGCATGAGATTTTTCAGATTTTTGTCTGAAATCAGGCTTTTTGAATCTCAGAGAAAGACATTATTGCAACTTCTGGGATTGGAAGTTTTGGGTTGGGTTTCTTTAACGGGTACCCGGGTACCCGTATTTTTTTCCAATCGGGTACCCAGTTCTTTTACTACCCGTTAATGCACACCCTTAAAAATTCTACCTTATAATGTGTAGGCCTAATATTTACGGAGAAATGTGTAGAAAAAACAATCAACATCCGTACATTCAGATTTGGCGCTGCATATAGTGCAGTCTGTACGCAACCAAAGTAATCCCCGAAGTATTTTTTGTCAATGATTTTCAAACAAACGGCAATCAATAAGCCAGTTCGGTATTTCAACTGCGCATGTGCACAATGATATTTGATCCCAAATGACCTGTGTGACCTAACGCGCACGTGTGAACGCAAAAGGTGGTCGCACAACGCGCATACATAAATTCAATCAGAATGGGTGTTCGCGTAACATATGGCCTAACATTACGTCAGCAATTTTATCCCGAATAGGCTTGTACCCTTGAGATACCGAACTGGCTTAATATGACGCCATGCAGATTCAAGAGATGCGCCACTGATGCTCGTTTTGTGCAGGATGTATGGAGTCGATTCTGAATGGATTCCGGCTTGGAGATGGAGTTGACTCCGAAAAAGTTGGAGTTACCAAGCCTAATGAGCCATTTGCGAGTTAAATTTGAATAACATCTGGTACACTGACGTGCTCAAAAGGCTTTGCACATTTTAACTTTGAATTCTCAAGACCAAAGAAATGGCCAATTTCAATTTCTAGAAAATCAACATACTAAAAAATGCAAAAGTATTGGGTTTTTTTCTTGGAATTTTAAGCATCGAGCATTAATTTTATCCACATACATGTACTTCATGCCCCATTGGCAAATGATGTGCTTGTGTCCACAACTTGGCATGTGCCCCTAGAATGTAAAAAGACCTACGATACATGAGGGAGCATGGCGAAATTCTGTGCCTGTGTAAGAAATATACATTTTTAGTGTTTTCTTCTGACAGAATCACAACCTACGTGTAATCTTTCAAACGTCAAACTCACAATTAGAAACATGAACGTGTGTAGGAATCTGCACACTAGCCAATCTGCATATATGCCAAATGACATCAGTGAAAAAAACCCTGCTAATATTGCATGGATCCATTCGCATGATCAATCTCAGTGATTTTTTGTTATCTCTGTCATTAACCGCACAGGACCAAGGTGATTTCGTAACAAGTATAAGGCCTACACTTTCACACGACATGTTATCCGTGTGTTGATTGTTGATGTGATTTCATTGCATGGGATCTGTTTCCAGTAACAGGCTTTTTTTGCACTCTGTCACTAAATCTTGCCTAAGTACCTCATCCCCTGAAAGGTGAACTTTACCTGAAAGGATTATCAGCTGTTTTGTTGTTAAAGCTGATAAGGAATTTTCTTTACAAAACCCTACACAATAAAGGTGATCCACTCTCATGGCCTGTATTGTTATGATAATGGGGCAGATTTGGGGAATTCCCACCCACTGCACTACATGTATGCAAACACTGACAGGCCAGGATATGTTTCTCATGATGAAATGTACCCGGAAATACAGTAGTGTCTACAGGGAAAGTTCCATTATATTTGAGCTACATCACTAGAAGTATTGGATGATTTTTAGTATCACTTAACCCCTTGAGTACGGTTATTATAGTGAGGTGCCAGGGTGCCGTGTTGGCTTTGCAGCCAAACGAAACGGACACAAAAAGTGTGTGCAGCCAAGCGTAACGAACACAATAATCCAACAGTGGATTGAAAATGCAGAAAATGGCGGCTATAGCCGTCATCCGGCCTGGTGGCAATTTTTTTTGCGGCATTTGGTGTCAACCTACATGTAATAACCTCTGAATGGTTCGCGAAGACTACCCTGCACAGTCCAACATGCCAAGTTGCTGGTTACCTACATTTAAAAATATAATATGACTTTCCTGCTAAATCCAACAGAATCCAACTGTGTCTTATTTTTTCTGTTGCCTGCTGAATCCAACAGGTTCAAATTCTTAATGTTCATTCTGTAAAGTTTTATATTTGAGTATAGACATGCCCGAATAAGCTTCGGCTTTTCGAATCAAGCCTCCATCCTAATAAAATTATTTACTGTCGTCTTGTTCTACTTTGCTTTTGATGGAAATAAATGCCTTGAAATTAAATTGAAAATTAGCTGTTCAATCCAACAGTGTCCAACGGAAATATCAAATACATGTACATGTAGTTGGATCCTGTTGGATTCAGCAGGAATAGGGTTAATGCTTAAGAAATTACTGAAAAGTTGATACCTAGTTTTGCATGATTCTTAACTACATGTATAGAGATTCAGCGTTATGAACATCATCAGACACACTGGAAAAATCCAGTATACATTTGTACATGCAGCAGAGTTTATATTCACTATAGTGAAAAACCCCCATTATGTATGTATTGAGTAGCTTGTTTGTCAGTGTTCAGTATAGCGTCAGAAGAAATTGGGGATGTCAAAATCTGGTTATCCTGATTTTGTTCAAACCGAAGAACGGTTATCTGATTTCACCGGAAGTTGCCATCGAGCTCATAGTCGTTCATCAAAAAGTGACGAGTGAGGTGCTGCATGAAAAGCCCTCCCAATGACTGGATATAGTTTGCAAGATTTTAGTGACCACTGGGCCTTTACAAAACACTCCAGAGCTGTAATGTGAAATGGATGGCAGGCTATTATACATATACCAAGAAGACCGCTATCAAGTGAATGCAAGTTACAATCGACCACCCCCTATTGTTTTTTGCAATTGTGTTTTATGCCCTAAATCTTTCTGACTTTTTTGGCTATGGTCTTAGGCACATTTTGATACTCAATTTATACAAATTGGGGGGGGGGGGGGGGGAGACCATTGTTGCACAGTGCAACTTTTCAATGGCAGGTGAAAACTGTGATTTGCTACAATATCCTTTTACATTTACAGAAGATTGTGTGATGTGTATAATACATCAACTGCTTTGGTTAATTGTAATAATTTTTTTCCCTACAGGTAAATATCTTAGGTATCCTCATTTGCATACTTAATTTGATTGGGGGGGGGGGGGGGGGAGAGAATCCTACAGAGAGTGAAGTTGGTGAGGTCAGCATAACAATTGTTCTGCATTGTTTTTTAATTTATACTTTGAGAGATTATGTGTTTATTTTCCAAATGAATGTTTCTTGCCGTTGTTTTTCAGCTGTTCAAGAACATGCAGACCTCAAGAGGAACTACGATAAGCTCAGACGGAAGTTTCAGGAGGGTGAGAAACTTCGAAGACTGTTTGAAAGGAGAACTACCATTGCAGAGGAGGACTTGTCCAATCTTAGTGTTGGTAAGACGTAGAGCTACATGTACGATACACATGTGTTTAAGACTTAAGCCGTGTTTCCATTGGAATTTTTCTTCCACGGTCTTGAGAAGACTTACCGTGACATGCTTTCGCGTAATTGTCCCGTGCGTTCCCAAATTTGGACTTTTATAACCGCGACGGAACGTTTATTCGCCTTGCGAGGCTGGCAGAATGTCACACGTTGCGGGCACTGTGCAAAATCAATCTTTGACCTAAACGGGATAGAAGCGGTAACCTAACGTCATTTTTTGCATGCTAAAATCGCTTTAATCTGACATGTTTCAAGCAGTGAACGGACGGAAACATAGTAGTTGTATGCATGTGTATGCTCGTTCAACTGCATATAAACACATGCGGGTGTACTATACGATAATCGCTGTGCAGTTGACGTAATACAGGAAGTTGCATTGTTTACACAATGGTTTTCCCGCATGGTCGCGGTAGTTCTGCAGTGAGCGGCTGTTTTCATTGGTCTTTTTATCATCGCTGATGACTTTCCGCAGCCGCGCGGATATCTTCCGCGATCGCTTGTTTTACATCAAGGTCGTGGTATTAAGTTGACAGGGACGTTAGTTTACCGCTTGTCCCCATTGGACTTAATTTTGTCATTCTACAGAAAACTCACGGTAGATTGACAAAAATAAGTCCAACGGAAACACGGCTTGATATTTTTTTTCCAGATGAGCTGGAGCCAATTTCACAGAGCTGCTAAGCACAAAAAATGTGCTTAGCATGAAAGTCTTCCTTGGTAAAAACAGGATTATCAACTAAATGTTCATGTGATAGGCCTATATATTGTTTGTGGCTGGTATTCATTTGTTTTCCTGTTAGCATGAAAGTAACGCAGATTTCTTAACTAAGCAAGACTTCTTTGTGTTTAATAAATGTTTGTGGTCAGTAGCTCCAGGAAATTGGCCCCATGTTCTGTGCAGTGATATTTTATAAGACCCCCTTACCTGAATGAGAGTGGTAAGGATTTTTGTTGATGAAGAAAATCAGCCAATCTCTTCATAAAAAGATTTTGGGATAATAATTTAAAAAAGTTCAATCCCTAGTGGGGCACTGGGGGTGGGAGGAGGGCTTGAGCACCCCTCCACCAAGAGACCGTCTATTTTTATTTTTTTAGTTTTTGTGATGCAGTTTGCAGTTGATCAGTATATTAATTAATAGCTTTCCATGGGGTATGGAAGGTTTGCGGTAACACCTCAATGGTTCACCAAGCTAAACCCCTTGCACTAGATCCCAGCCACCACTACTTAAACCCCCTAGCACCAGCAAACGTCAGGAAGATAGCCACGCCCCCCCCCCCCACTCCCCTGACATATCCTGGTTGCACCCCTTAATTCTTTCAACATGTACAATCCAATAGTCTCCCATTTTAGATAAACAGTAGTAGACCTAAGTACAAATCCTGGGGTTTCTGCACAAAAAGGTTGTCAATTTACAATGTGATCTTTTAACCACAGTTTCGGAGGCCGCTTGCGATGATTATAGCAAACTACAAATCAAGTATGACGTGGAGCAAAAATGCCGGTTAACAGCAGAGACATACGCGACCAAGGTATGTTTCAGTGAAGGGCTGTGGGCAAAGGGAGTGGGTTTTTGAAATTGGATGTCTGTCCATTGCCATAACTTATGGCGGTGGTACTTTGGCCGACACCCTCCTCCTACTCCCTGCCCCCTCCCTTCCCCCCTTCCCACCAGTGTTGTAGTCAAGACTTTTGCAGGCCGAGACCGAGACCGAGACCACAACTTCCGAGACCGAGACCGAGACCAAAACGAAAACAAAATAATTATAAAGCCGATTTCCCTGATCGGGTGCTGTGCCCTGCTTTCGATCAAAAGGTTAAAAAACGCATGGATAATTATTTGTGCAAACTCGTACGAAAGGTGAACATCAGGGATCATCTGATAAATTTATATATACATGTATATGAAGTCGGCTTTATCAAGGGCCACTTTCTTTAATTATGTAATTCAAGTTATTTATTTAATCTCTGGTAAATACATGTAGTTGGGGCTTTGAGACCTATGGCACTGTGACAGACTAATTTCTCCAAATATTATTTGCATAAAAATAGAACTGACTAGAATTGCTGATTGTCCTAAATGGAAAATGACTGGCTTTTCCAAAACTGAAGAAAAATCAAATTAAAACGTGGAATACTGCTTTAAGAATGTTAGTGAAAAACTTGTTTACAAAATTAATTGATGGCATCACGTGCAGTTTGATTTCAAACACAACCCTGACAGGGAAAATCGGAAATAATCTAGTTTTCCTATATCTTTTTTACCGAATAACAATTATTTGATTTCATCCAGCTATAAACAGTCATGAGTGAGGTGCCGCATGAAATGCCCTCCCAATGACTGGGTATAGTTTGCAGGATTCAGTGACTCCAGAGCTGTAATGTGGGGGGAAACAGTGAAATACATGGGCGATGCACATCCGCGGGTACCAGTAGTCCAGTACTCCGAATAAACAAGTCGTATGGTCTCCTTTCCAGCTTCTATCTAATTCTTCTCCATGAAAACTTGCACTTTACAACATCGTTTATGTTTGGAATGAAGATTAGATTTATGTGGCACATTGCACATATGTGACCCGCTCTGCAAAAAGGGCACTTATGTTGCAAAATTTGAAAATAGTGTTTTATATATAGCTGGAAAGGCCATTTTATAAGCTTTCATATGGTATATGTCCGAGGTCTCTAGCATTTTGCAATCACAAGATATTTGGAAATTTGCATGTTTGTTTTCAGGAATTTCTTGAAATGACTTAAGGAGAAACAAGCCATTTCAAAAAACAAAAAGCAAAGCAATAGATGGAAACACTCGACAAAAACACATTCTTTTTCCAACTTCATTCACTGAAATCAAAGATTTTGATTATGAAATAGAATAATATAGGTATCAAAGATGCAAAATATTCCCTCCCTTCAAAATCACTTGTTTGAAGAATTTTCCACCCTCTTCACATTGAACAGCCCATAACTCGTAAAAGCATACAGCGACTTATGTGCCCTTTTTGCAGAGCGGGTCACATATGTTTGGTGTGATCTTGACGGGTCTTGGGGGTAAAACCAAGACTGAGACCCGAGCATTCGAGACCGAGACCAGCCCTCCCGATACTGAGACTTTGTTAGGACGAGACCGAGACCGAGACCTCAAAAATAATCTCGAGAATGTCCAGAGACCGAGACCAGGTCTCAAGACCTACAACACTGCTTCGCGCCACTTGCAACAGCTGTGTCCCCCATTGCCTTTCACACTGTTGGATTGAGAGCATTGGTTTCAATTATGCTATCAGCCTAAAAAAGTTACCTCCTGAAAATTGTCTGTCGTTTGGCATATTTCCTACATGTGTACCATTCAGCAAACTGTACCTAAAAATAGACAATTTGAACAAAACAACAAAAATGCAAGAACTCTTGGCTTGCTGAACACCTGAAGAGCATTCTAAGGCCTAATGGCAGTTCATGCAAAGATTATTGCATTGTCGATTACTCTTACTTCACATACAATCAGTTCCAGACAATCTCTAAGAAAAAACAAATCATGTTTAAATTTTCAAATAACTTTCTTAGGAATGTCAACACAATGCCAGAAAAATGTCTATTGTGCAATCTAAGCATCCTTTAGCCAATAGGAATTTTTTTTATATGCAAGTTTGTACTTAGTTTTAACGGATTTTGGATGTAAAATTACAGTACTGTGACCTAGAAAATATCATGCGTCCTTAGTTTTCGTGTTTTAATGTCAGTTTATACAAAGAGGATGTAAATTTACAAGACCACTTTGTCAAAATCTTACATGTTGCTGTAAATATGCAGCAATACCAATGAAGTGTTGTTTATTTACAGAGAATCTGCCGGTACTGTTCTCATACACAAATCTCATTACACAGCAACTGACCAAACAGAACTGAAGAAATTTGTGTTTACAAAAACAATGTTAAATTGTAGCATGGAGCAGCAGCAAACTGCGCATGCGTAAAGGCGATTTCAGTGCGACCAATCTCGGTGATCGTTGCACCGATGTCGGATTGATGCAAGATTTTTGAGGAGGTCTCAATCCCTGTCTGAACCGCATGGGACCCATGCGATTTGGTGACAGAGATACAATACACTTTCACACGGCGTGGAATCCGTGCATTTGTGACATCGATGCGATTTCATTGCACGGGACTCGTGTTTCTAACGGTTGTGTGAAACGGGCAGCACCATTCTCATACATGAGAGGCTACTTGGAACATGGGGGCTCATATCTTGGATACACTGTTACAATTTGATAAAAATCTTGCGTCATTGTACATTGACAAGTTTCTGTCCATTATGTATGTTGATCTTCATGGTCCGAGTACTACACGCCTCACCAACAAAATCGGCAAGCTCAAGAGCTTTCATGTACATATTGTGTGCTCGGTCAGCGCATTCATTTCTTTTATTTGAGTTCAAAGTATATGTATGGCAGTGACTCACAAAGTGTACACATACATGTACTAGATCAAATATTAAAACTTGGAGTGAAACGTTGCTTGCCATCATTCGCCAGGCTCGGTTATATTGGTTCCAGGTTTGTATTGCTGTTTACTCGATGGTTTGGTCTGCCTCGATCCTGCCTGTACGTTGTGGTCATTAAGCATTCAAATTTGTACAGGGGTAGTCCCGTAGTGTTCTTTGTTGATTGTCTTTGGGAAAGCCACATTTGGAAGTTGTAATAATTTTCTAGGTCTAAACTGAAGGATTCCTTAGAGGTGCCTTTGACATGGGAGCTGGCAAGCATTATGAAAATTCTCGAAAGAAGACAATTTGTTTAAGATTTATGTTTACATTTAGTCTAAATGTCCATTAAAAAAACAAAACAGAGAAAGTTGGTCTTCAAATAAATCACACAATTAAAGAGCAACTCCAACGATTCCCAACTTTTTTAGGTTTCAAATTTAATTGAAAAAAGCTATGTCAAATAAAACAGATACTTGTCAAGATCCCAATTTTTTGCCGCTGGTTTTTATGTAAAAAATGCATTTTTGTTGCCTTTTATTCCGCAAGTCTATCCCAGTTTCGTGAAAACAAGCGTGACGTCAAAGCTCAAATGATTCATTTCTGATGTATTACCGTTGAACATGCAACAACGCGACACGTACACATGCACATAACATCGCGTGCAGCGTTCTACAGTACTACATCCTGTTTCTTTCATTTCTCAACAGCGCCACTAGCGGCCAATTTGTGGAAAGTTTTCATAAACTCGAAAGAAAATGGTAATAATATCTCCCAAATAAAACACAACATTAAGACGCAAAAGAAACATGATTTTGTAATGAATAAGTAATTTATCATATATTGAACACAATAACATTTAATTCTAACACTTTTCAAAACCGTTAGAGTTGCTCTTTAAAAATATTTGAACAATAGATTACACAGTATACATTATATCTCAATCAATTGAAAGACAATACTAGTAATTAGATAAGGTCAGAGACAGGTTGACAACAAAACAACATTTTTTTTCTCACTAGCCTACTGGAGAACTTAAGAATGAAGTTTTATGATGCCACAGCAGTTTTTACAAGATTTTTCATGCTGGACTAGTAAAAAAAAGTTCCAGTAGACTGAACTTTTATCAATAAACCTGCTCATTTCTCTCATACTCCCAAACCAGACGATTCCTTATTTAAATTTCACTTTGATCTTTACATAACCAAAACAGCCAAAGTTAAGTTTGGACTCAATTTCATTCATTTTATTCTGACAGTGTATGAATTTAACCAAAATAAATACGCTAGACAAACATGCAAATGTTCATGAACGCAGAATGATTGATGTCACAAAGACGTTTATCTTTAAACGAAGTGCTTTGATCTTCACTGCACCTATCAAATTAAATTTCTATATTGCTTAATCCATTTACCAAAGAAGGTGTCTGATCCACTCCGCAGAAAAAATAAATGGTATTCATTAATGGCCATCGAGTCTCCATATCCACTTTAGCTAACTGCGGAAATGCAATTACTGTTATTAAAGACTTGTGCTGAACATGCACTGAATCAAATTAAATTTGTCTTTGAAGACGGCCTACTGCCTACACATGTACTTGTACCTGTACATGATCGCACTATTAAAGTTGTTTTTTAAGACAGCATACTGCATGTACCTCTACAAATACATGCATGCACTATTAACCCTAGCCCCTTGACTAGAAAGTATCATGAATCTGCCTAAATCCACCTATTTTGTCATGCACAAAAAGTTGGTTTTGGTGACTGCTTAATATGGAGGTATCCTGAATCCATCAAAATCCTGGAGTAACGCTAGGCTTACAATCCTCAATCCATCAAAATACCCCAGGTTTCAATATGGAGGTATCCTGAATCCATCAAAATCCTGCAGTAACGCTAGGCTTACAATCCTTAATCCATCAAAATCCCCCAGTTTTCAATATGGAGGTATCCTGAATCCGCCGAAATCCTCCAAAATAGGGGAAGGATTTTGATGGATTTATGTACGTTAGGGTTAAAGTTGTCTTTGGAGACAGCTTACTGCATACTTGTACATGGTGTTCTAGCCAGGCATTAAATAGTGCTAGCACCCACTACACACTTTCAGGAATTACATGTAGCACTATGCTTGAATCCTTCCCCCACACTATAAATTTAAGAGCAAGAGTCAGGCCTCGATCTTAAGCTTTTTTTTAACTAGTCCACCGGGCAAGTTAACTGGGTTTTTTACTAGCCCGCAGACATTTTTACTAGCCCACATTTAATGGACACATTGTAAAATATCTCATTAACGATAAACTCCCTACGGTGTCCAGAATATCGTATTAAAATTGGAGGATTCAGTAGAGTTGTAACTTATAAGAGATTTTTCAAACTATAACAGAAAAGAAATTACTGAATGATAAGGTAATAATATGTTTCCTTCCACTCCCTCCGGTCAGTTTCATTTCGCGGCAAACACGGCAAAACATCGTATTTCCATCGTAGCTAAGCCAGCCAAAGTCCCGCTCCCAGTCTTGTCTGTAGGCCAGTTGTCTTTTATTTTTGCTCTAGTTTGCATCGTATTCTCTTTTGCTTCCTTTTTGGACGGATTGGATACATTTAGATATCACCACATGACGGAAAATGTAAAGACCCAAGTAAATAAAACTTCTCACCAACCACGTACACCGGCCCGGTACAGACCACACGCACAAATCTTCGCACGCGCACCCCGTACCTTTTATGCCTTCTTTCATGCACTGCATGCATGGCTCATGGAATCGCTGAGGTCAAGTGCCGATGCGCATGCTCAGTATGCACGTGGAATTCCCCGGTTGGGCCCGCCCATTAATCAAAGCTGGCTTCAGTACGTACTAAAGATTTTATACCGCCGCGTTACGCGTACGGTTCACTGCGTCTTATAGACATTCATGACATTATTCCGCCAATATTAGTTGGCGTTTTCCTTCAAATTGACATGGGCCAAAAATGTGACGGTCCTTAATCATTTTTTTCAAACACTGATGATGTACGAAATAAAAATGTTTCAGTGTCAGCCGTATCGAAGTCGAGCATTGAGAAAAGATCCATAGTCTTTTTTTTGTGCACTTTCACTGTACTTTTCTTCCCACACTCAACCAGTCCCATGCGTACAGCATTTGGCAAAAAAGTGCATAACACACTCTGGACTTGATATGAGACTACCAACCTTGTACAAGTCATGTGCGCTTGGCATGCATCACGCGTGCAATGAATGGCATACATGTGTACGCACGTACACATGTTGCCATCAGGACACAAGCTAGCTGTTGTGAGCTAGCTGAGACAGCGAGCGGCATGCATAGCGCTAGCGCGGCGGCTCGGCATAATAGTATTGACTGTGTGCGGGACGTCGTAGCGCTGTACTCGGTCATTAAATGAAACAAGAAGATTCACTCAAACTTACCAAGAACGTTTGTTTGATTCATATCAAGCAACAGTGACAATTTTAAGCAGGTAGGTATGCTTTTTTAACTAGCCCGCCGGGCAAGTTAAAGAGTGCTTTTCACTAGCCCGGAGCAGTTTTTACAAGACATTGTACGCCGGGCTAGTGCTAAGGTCGAGGCCTGAAGAGTTTATTCTAAACAATTTAAATGAACAAAATTTTGCCTAAATCTTAAAAACTTTTGCTTAAAACAGTCAAGGGAAAGTGGCCAGGAATTGCCTCAGATTGTAGAATCCAACATTTTTCGGGCCTCTTAAGTGGACGCCCGGACCCCACGCTGTAAGGGCTTAGGGCTCCGCGTTCACATTGTCCATCCTTGAGCAAAATACCCTAATCTTTAATTTCACCCTGGCTAGAACTTTGCTTGTACAGTTTGTAAATGCATAAATTCAAGGGGGTGGGGGGGGGGGGGGGGTCAGTTGGTCTCACCATCGGTAGAAGTTACCCCCACCAGGGTCTACAGGCCTGAGAAATATTAGGATAATTTCTTTGGTATCCATTAGGGCTGTTCATTTTCGAATATTTTACTATTCGAATATTTTACTATTCAAATATTTTACTATTCAAATATTTTACTATTCAAATATTTTACTATTCAAATATTTTACTATTCAAATATTTTACTATTCGATTATTCGAAACTGGATTTGACCGAATATTTGAATATTCGTTACTCGCCGATCAAGTTTTTCAGTGCATGCCACACCGGTAAAAAAACCATTGCACGTAAAAGCACGCCGGTGTTTTACGTATGGCGATTGATATTATGGACCGTTCAAACAGCATTTCTTTTGCATGCCCCTATTGTATCAAGGGTTTTACCGACAGGAACAATAAACTTCCGCCCACAAAAAATTGCGATTGACAAAAATGCGGCATTTGACACTGCTAAGCACCGTAACTTTTCTATTAAAATAGCATCAGAGTCATATCTGTACGTGCATATATCTTTTTGAATATTCGAACTGGCAAAATGGTATTTGAATATTCGCTTGACGATCGAATATCGAATATTCGGTATATTCGGGACAGCTCTAGTATCCATTGAAAATTTATCCTCTGCATGTATTTAGATCTGGACACAGGAAAAACCATAAGGGTGATGGGGCTGGCAACCTAAAATGTGGCCAACCCCACCACCTCTGTTGTAGCCCTTTATCTAGAGTGGCTTTTAGCCCTGTATTACATACAGTTTAATCTGCAGAGGATTGGAATTTCTTAAAACAGAATTTCTAAAAACACATTTCATTGAAGTCCTCCTTATTAACTCCAACACTGCTGAATCCATCAATATCAATACAAATGTTCACACACCCTAGGGTGTTAGGTTAAACAATCAAGAGAATGCTTGAAAATCAGATTACAGAGAACATGAAGTTAATGGTTAAACTAGCCTTGGTGAGTAGGTGACGATAATAATAGCATTCTTGAAAATGCAAATGTCAGAGTCATGTAGGCCATTCCATTAAAAAAGTAGAGAATATAAACAGAGTGAATGGGAGAGAGTGTATCAGATACATGTGATACACTGGCGCTCATCAATATATCGATGTCACTTTGGCGTGAAAAATGAGCTGTTCTGCAAAAAGTGGTAAAGTGAAGGGGAAAAAAACAAGAATGGTTTCAGTAACAGAAGTGGCTGTTAGGAAATTGGAGCAGGCCTTTTAGACTGGCTGGGGAAGATTTTTTATTGTTAAGAGTTCTAATAATAATCTGCTTCCAAGTGGGTTACACAGACTGCTGAATACGTCTGTAATACAATTTGTTTTTCACAATGTCTGGCTGATTTATAAAGCAATGTGTGCAGTTTCTCAAATCCTTCGTGAAGATGATGTGTGTGTATTTGACTGAAAATGTAAAATTCAATGGATTTTCCCCAAATTATGGATGAAAAAAGCATGTAGTACACTTAGTTATGCTACATGTGAAGATTGCTGTATACATTAATACTTTCCCAAACCAATTCGGAATTTTAAACTTATTACAACTGCCACTTATCAGGGGCTGATGTTCTGGTGGAATGCCACATTGGAAATCTCATAACTTATCTGATGGTAACAAATTAGCAATTTTATTTTATTTTATTTTATTTTATTTTATTTATTTATTTATTTTTCGGGGGGGGGGGGGGGGGGGGGGGACCTTGCCCAAAAGTGTGGACATAACATCTTTATGCTGTTAACCCATTAACCACTTGTGTACGGATGACGCTATATGGCGTAAAAAAAAAAGTGCCACCAGGCTGGATGACGCCATTTGCCACCGTTTGTGCAGTTGTTTATGATACGCTTGACTGCACAAACACATTGTAGCGGTTCGCTTGGCTGCCAGAACCGCAGCGACACCCTGACGTCTCCCGTAAAATACCGTGCTCAAGGGGTTAATCCTTAATCATTGCCTGCGTGGTTAGGTCTAGTTACTCTATATTCTTACAGTCAAAGGATTGGTTTTCATTGTTTGAATAGTACGTCTCCATTTGCCCAAGTCTACGTCTTCTTGAATAGGAGAAATTTTTGAACAAACGTGACATGTAGGTTAATGAATGGGACGACTTGAAGGGTTCAATAATTCTCTATTCAATCATTGCGTTGTAATGGAGACGATGAATAGTCATCATTGATTAATGCAAATCACCCATATCTTCTCTTAGTTACGTGTATTGAAGGGATTACTTGTGGTGTCCATTAAGTTTTCAATTCTGAGTGTTCCTTGTGGATATTGGCCATACATGTACATGTTTAAATTTTGTCCATGTCGAAGGTTTGTTTGTGCATTTTTGTACCAAGTTGCTTACTGCCGTGTTAAGCCGCAGTCGCATTGGACTAACTATTGTCAAAAGTTACCGTGCGAGATTGTTAACATTCCACTGGGGTTATTCTTCCGTGCGTCCGCACTTGGATTACACGGCCCGCGGAAAGTCCTTGGCCACGTAAACTTTACAGTGGTCAAATACGGAAAGCACATGATTAAAATGCCATTTTACATTACAGTGGCTGTCCGCACTGGACTTTTCAGCGATGTAAAACTGCCACGTAACTCTTCCGCTACACGGTTGGCCCTGTAAAAGTTCCCACTGTGGAGGGATAAACGGACAACCGATGATCTACACTTGACAATTTGGAAAGTTTACCGGCTGTCCGCACTGGACTTAATTTGGTTAAGTTGACAACAGTCTCCGTACGTTTTACCCAAAAAAGTCCAATGCGGACACGGCTTTAGTCAGCTACATGATACAGATAAATATTGAAGGTAGGCCTACACGTAGCACTAGAATGAAAATTATGGCAATTTAGCTTCAATAGCCACAGCTACTGTACTTCATCATTGCTACTAGATGCATTGTGATTTTTAAAATACACATCAGATGATGTGTATTTTGTGTAGACTAGGACAAACTTAAACATACATGTACATATGTACACAATGTACATTGTCAAAAGTACTGTGAGCCTAGTTTGCTATTGGGGATCATAAGTTATCACTTGACAATGGTGACATGTTTTAGATCATGTATGGTTTTTTTTATGTTAAAGTTGGTAATGTAAAATGTAGATTTGTAAAGCGCTCGTATTCACCATGATCACGGTGTTGAAGGCGCTACATTATTACCCCCGCTCATCAGGCCTATTAATTCCTGAAACCTCAGCTTCCTTAGGGGTATACAGCCCTGGCTGCAAGTTAAATGCATGTGGGCTCATCAAACACATAACCATCACTGCCCTCACAGGTACCCATTTACTCCTGGGTGGAGACAAGCAACTTGTGACAAAGTGTCTTGCTGAAGGACACAAGCACCACGACCTCCTGCTAGTCTCGAACCCACAGTGTGTGGTACCACCAAGACCTTGAGTCTGGTTCACTAGACCACGAGGCCACAGCAGTCCAACATGTAGTTGAAAATTAAAGGCAATTGAAATTGATAAAAAAATGAAAAAGCTCAATATTTTAGTTTGTTTGTACTAGCTCTTATTGCATTTTGATTTAGCAAATGACTGTAATTTTAATTGTAAAAGCTATAAGAATGATTTTAAGTCATGAATTGTTGTTGTAGATAGTGAAAATACTGACAATTTCACTCATCATTGGTCTTGATTATCTTAATTCTTGTTTTAATTTTATCTGATTACATGATAAAATCATTGTCAGAGTGAAGCATGTTTAATACACAAACAGCATACATTATAGAGCAGGTGATTTTGTTGAATGAGCAGCCCAGATGCTGTGTCCCAGTTGACGAGACAGAAAAACCCCCATTAATGGTAACAACCTGATTATCTCAGGCCCCGCCTCCTTCGCCCACTCTCCCCCAGTATCCTCATGGATGACTAATGCATCTGTTCCTTCATCCGCTCTCCTCCGCTGCCTCCGTCGTGATGTTGCCAGTGTCTGCTCCCCACTGATGATTCATCCTGCGTCGTCAATGGACGTGCTCGACGCTAGTCACTGAGTAGCATCTCATTTGGCCGTGTCGTCACGTACACACGACTTGAATACTAAACCTCGGGCCGCTAGCTCTCGATGGTTTACACATCCACACGTACGGGACATGGAGTAGATGAGTCGCCCGGCTCCTGAGTGACAACAAAACGAGACAAAACAATGAGAAATTATGGATTCGGGTTTTACGCCCCAACCTGCAGGAGGAGGGTCGGATTTTTTATGAATGTCTCGCGTGAGGGCCTCTAGGGGGAGTCACATTGTGTTTACTTTTTTCGCATGCTGAGTCGCCGTACTCGTCGGAGAGACTATATCGATGTCTTGGTACAGCGACATAGTGCACAGGAAGGTGGCCGCCATGAGGAGATTGTTCCGTCATCAGCGGGTAACGTAGCCTTCAAATTATGCCGGTTTCTTGTGGTTTTGCAGTGGGGACTCATTAATAGGGAGGGTGTTTCTTAGACTCGGTGGTGCCATCATTCAAGGAGGTTTAAATTGTATGAATGATTGAATGACTAGTAGGAGAGATGTTACTTATCAATATGTTCACAGGTTGCTTGTCTCATTCACTATGTGCATGTGAGATTTAAGGCTTGTCTGTGCTGGCTCTGGGTGCTCTTTTCATGTGTACATCCACATGTCTCTCAGGATTTAATTGTTGGAGTAGGCCGTGCCGAGGATATATTTCTCTGTTAACGGATGGATTGTCTTCACCAACCACCCAAGGTATTTATTTCTTAAAGAGTTGAATATTCCAGAAGCTAGCATGGTTTGCTTCAGCATATGTGGACACTGGAAATAAATGCATTTAAACAATTTTTGTTGGTGATTTTCATATCTGTTGTGGAAGATATTTTGCCACAAGCTTCTTCCCCCTATCCATGCAAGCGTATTATGTTTATATTATTTCATGTTTATACTTATAGACATGTTTATAATTGTTTATAATTGACATTTCCTGCTTTCAATTTTATTTCAGTTTTGTGTACAGCGTTTTGAAATATTTGTATTTCATTGAATTCATTGAGATAAACAAACCTAACATTTCCAATTTATTTTCTTATGAAACGATAACTTGTGTCGATACATAGTATTTTGTTGATGTAATTGTAACCCACATAATAAATTAAAAAAAGACTGTGCTGTTCCCGGAAACATGTTCATGATAAACACGGAAATTATCAAACATGTAATCTGCATTATGTACGGACTTTTCCATGCAAACATTTCCTTGATATTTCCTCGGGGGCATGGGCGGATGGTATTGTCATTAGCTTCCTGTACATACATGTACTGGGCACTGATGCACAACATGCCGTCCTGCTGATGATTACAGTCATCTCCAGCCAAAGATGATGGCTTTCGGATTTTCACATACATGAAGCATGGTTTAATGGCTGAATATAAATATGTGTATTGCCATTTGTTAAATCAATTGACTTCCCTATCTCCCTGCATTGGGTTTTGGGGTTCCAAGTAAGGTGTTATTCTGCTCTTTCAATTTCTGCTTTACTTTTGTTTTTTATTGCTCGTTGGTTGCTTGTTTGTTTATTTATTCAGTTATTAAAAAGTGGCCTCTGCTTATTAAATTAAAAAAAAATTAATTTATTCATTGCTTATTAAAAAAAAAAAAAATTGGGGGGGGGGACTCATAAACCACCACTATTAGTTTGTGTTTATTGTAGTTTTTTATTTATTATTCTCTTTTTTGTAAGATGAATGTGCAGTCTTCAAAGTGTACTTTATCAAATTTCTTTTTTTTTCATTTGATTTTTTAAAAAATTGTACACATATGTTTTATTCAATAAAAAAAAACCCACATTTGTCTATTTTGGGTAACCCGCGACCCTCCATGTGCCTCAAATGCACAAAAAAAGATGCAGGAACTACATTTTTGTCGAGCTGCCAGAAATTTTGTAAAGTAATTATCTGATAGCAAAACTTGGACAGATTTTTTCGTTTGTCTTGGATTTTAAAGTGGGTAACTTTTGCATTACAAATAAAATAGCAATTGAAAAATATAATACATTTTTGTTGGGATGTTTCTCGAAAAGATCCGGGACAGTTCATCTTTAAACAAGAAGATTACTATTGTCAGGTGAAGCAAAAACTATATTTTATAATAGACTGAGGAAGAAGCCTTCAAACCAACAGGTTGGTGTATGGGAATGCCCACCATTCCAAATACAATGTATATCAACACCTTCGGGAATCATGGAATAATGCTATATACTGTAGTGCATTGTATTGTAATCTGATTGGACCCTTCTGTCATTATCACCACTGTCATCACTGCTTGGTCTATCTCCTTGCTGTGCCCATCAATAATAAAACGGGTGCCACCATTCTTAATTAATTGATGAATAATTTCGGCAGCCCTAGCCCAATTTCTGTGGGACTCATCAGTCGGCAAGAGATGGAATTCCAGGCCTCCAATTTAAGATTTTCTAGGGCACGGCCATTTTGCCTTCGATAATGAAAAAATTTGCAGGGCACCAAGGCCAAAGCAAAGGGCACCAAGGCCAAAGCAAAGGGCACCAAGGCCAATGGCATTTTTTTTAAAGGGCACGGAGGCCAGTCATTATTACTTCTATTAGAAATATTCTGTGAAGCCCTGTAAAAATCTACAAGCTCTGTAAAACTCCACAGATACATGTACATTTACATGAATGTTTGTCGCTTTAATCGATCTTTTCGTGGCATTTTTACAAACTTGATAGTTCAGGTTATTACAAACAACACAATACATCGGTCATACAATGAATGATGCCATGCGCCGCACGTACACAACTTCATAATGAAAGCGCGAGCGAACTTGACAACCAACTTGGTCGATTTTGCCTGGTAACCTATGCACAAAATATAACCTGGGTACCAGGCACAATCGACCAGTGGTTGGCAAATAGTCGCTGATTGAACTTGGCCACACCGTACGTGTACGTGCTTTAGATTAAATCTGGCTTCTGCCCCCTGCATTCGAAATTAAAATGCTGATGGAGGGATCGAAACCAGTCTATATCAAGCTTCGTGTGTCGTATGCATGCTGCAGCAGCCGTACATGTACGTACATGTAGTACATACTGTACCGGTCTGGCCCGCGTGCACCATTGCCGCGCTGCGCCGACTACGGCGCCGGCCAGCCCGGCCCGTCGGCGCGGCACTTCCGGCACAGGTGGGTACGCGTGGGCCGGCAACGAGGGCACTACGGCCAGTTGGGAAAAGGGCACGGCAAGACTGGCCGTGAAGAGTACGATTTTGTGAAGGGCACCACGACAAACTTAAGAGCATCGACGGCACTGGCCGTCGTGGCCGCCGTTAAATTTGAGGCCTGGAATTCTCCTGTACATGCGACGAGTCTTTGTTCTGCCCTAGTTGCTTTTTTTCTATATCCGTAGCAAATAGATGAATTTCAGTCCCGTCTGTGCGCTACCAGGTTGAAAGTGAGGCTCTCATTGCTAAACAAACACAGTGCTGTTCAACAGATTCATTCATGCGTGAACGAATCAATGCAGAAAGGACAATGAAATGACATAAATGTAGATGGTTTATCCTACATGGATGTTCAACTTTATCGGAAGGAAATCAACTTTGGCTATACTTCAGCCTCTTCCCATACATACATGGATATTTATTTACCACAATAATTATTATAAAAAAATAGTAGAATACATTTTGGAAATTGAACCATTCATAAAGAGTACCACTTCAAATTTTGGGGGTATTTGTGCCATTGAGGCAGAAATTAATAATGCTTTTGTTGAACTTGTAAAACATGTGTAGTGGTTGCAGAAAAAAATGTCTATTTCTGAATTTGGACCCTGAAAAAATGGTTACCACCCACGTTTAGGGGGTAACCCTCCTGCACCCTCAGAAAATTATAGCCTAGAATCGTTCCGGTCTGAATCATTTGCATCTGCGTAACCTTTTATCGTTGATTGAAAAATTACCTTTAAAAATTGTTACCGCCCAAGTTTTTTGGCTTCCCCCCCCCCAACCCTGAAAAAAACAACTGGTCGATAATTGTGCTTGTCTAAATCATTCACACCTGCATAGCCTAAGCAATCAGCCAGTGGCAATTAAAAAAAAACTCTTTCTCTTTTCCCCCAAATCGACGTGCCCAATGACAGTCCCGTCTGTTATAGTCATTTCACAGGATGGAGGGCACTTTACGTAGTTTTGAGGAGCCTTAATGAATATTTTAAAGTTTCATTTGAAGACACATGCACAGTAGCTGCTGCAGTCGACACAGAAAACATCCACTCACATAGTTCTTCAGTTGTCAAAATGTTGAATGTTGTATATCCTCGTGTGACCATTATTCGCGCACTTAAGACTTTAACCACAATTTTAACAGTATAAACTAAGCTTTACATGGTTTTGGTATTTACAATTTAACGCCCTCTGTTGTTTAGCGAAAGTAAACTGAAGACGTCATTTACGAGTCGGAGCTGGTCGTGCAACACTGACCTGGAGTTTGCATTGAATTTTTAGTAGTCTTTTGGGAAATTTAAACAAGCGGTGTTTTGTATTTAGTCTATATGGTAAGATTTTACTCTCTTTTTGCATTTTGTCAAAATACTTACGGGAAAAGCTTTTACTTTCCACATAACTGCACACAGAAGAAAGATAATGTGACGAACGATCATGACAGCAAATTTGATGTCAGTGCGTGCTACGTGCAAAAAGTTACGCGTTGAGAAAGTTGGTCGCGCGAATATTGGGCAGCGCGAATTTGGGACCCAGCACGATACATGTTGTAAACAAGCCCTTACAAACCAATGTTCATTATTGAACCTAATGCAAAATACGCCAAGATCCAACACCATGAAGTACAACGAATATGGCCATACGCTGTACATGTGGGTATACTGCGCAAGTTGAAGCAAGTTTTTGCAAGTTGAAGCATCAGAGGAGTTTGCAGGATTGAGGGCATTAGAGGAGTTTTGCCTCTGGAGGAAAATGGAGGATCCAGGTCATCAGGCCCAATCTGGTGCTGGATCATTTCGGAGGATTGAGGTTACTGGGGGGGGGGGGGGGGGGGGTTATTCAAAACCCACTGGAGGATTTTGCAGGATTCAGGAAGTAAGAAACATTGGAGGATTTTGGAATTGGAGGATATTGGAGGATTCAGGTAACATGTAGGAAAAATGATGTATTGAGTTAGGGTTAATATTCAATGTCTAAATATTTCTTTGTTGTATGCCTCACTTGAAAAGATGTTTTTCCGCAGCTGTAAAGAATTCTGCATAAATTGTAATGAGTGACAACAACAGGCTAACTTTAAACACAATATTCTCATATAGGGTTTTAGCTCATTTTGTGGACCCACACTCATCTTTGTGACAAATTGACGACGGAGACTTGATGGCAAAGGTTTGCATTGCTTTTCGAAAAGTGTTGACTTTGGATGTAATTGAGGAGAGGTGATGCCTCGTTTCTTTAAATATTGCATTTCCAGCTGTCCCACGACCACAGTTGGTAAAAAGATAAATGGACTTCCTTAATTGCCAATCAGTCAAGCTGATCATTAATGAAGTGTCTCTTCTGATAGAATTGAGTTGCTCCTCCTCTGTCGTTTGATTTCCTCATAGTTGGAGGAGCGGATATTAAAAAATAGGTGGCACATATGTAATAGCTCCTTTTTAAATTAAAAGTTAATTGGGAAATCATTTTTTGAACCACAAGATATAGACCCCTTTGCATTGAATCACAGAGTTGCAGTGTACCACAGTTAATTTTTGGGAGTCAAATTCTTTGCCACTGTTTTTGTGAAGACACAGGCATG
The DNA here is from genome assembly GCA_037893225.1 of Hippasteria phrygiana. Lineage (NCBI taxonomy): Eukaryota > Metazoa > Echinodermata > Asteroidea > Valvatida > Goniasteridae > Hippasteria > Hippasteria phrygiana. The sequence goes on from JAZGUH010000733.1 coordinate 485,489, forward strand.
TCGATTTTCAAGAAAAACACATTTCGAGATAATCGCACTTGAAGTTCTTCTTTTTTAACTTGTAGAAAGTAGGGTTGTTCATTTTCGAATAATTCAGTATTCAATTATTCGAAACTGGATTTGACCGAATATTTGAATATTCGATACTTGCCGATCAAGTTTTTCACGTGTCTGCTGCAACTGCATACGGTGCCTTTCCACGCGGTGTTTTACATGCGGCGGTTGATATTATGGACTGCTCAATCAACATTTTTTGTGCATGCGTCCGTTGTATCAAGATCATTACGGGTACGTAACGTTCTGATAAGAAACCAAACTTTTATGCAGGAATATTTTTTTTAAGTGTCAAGGGTTTTACGGACAGGAACAAAAACTTCTGGCCACAAAAAAGTTACCTTCGACAAAAATGCGGCATTTCACACTACTGAGCACTGTAACTTTTCTACTAAAATAGCATCAGAGTCGTATCTGTACATATTTTTTCGAATATTCGAACCGGCAAAAAGTCATTTGAATATTCGGTTGACGATCGAATAATCAAATATTTGGTATATTCAGGTCAGCCCTGGTGGAAAAGCCCTAGTGGAAAAGCCCTAGTGGAAAGTATAAAACATTCACATAACTTCATACAGGAAAACAAATCTCATGTGGTTCTTTAAAAATTAAATCTTCGTATGGTAAACTGTCATAAACACAGCAGTTAATTAGCGAAAATAAGAAGTTATTTATGGCTGGGTGCACATGTAAACGCAGCCGCACATGCCACATGCACATGTACCAAAGATGTCCATTCCTTCCTGCAAGCTAAAATCTCAGTTGACCTACTTTTATGAATTTCCGTGCCATTTGTTTTGTGCACGTTCAAGGGGTAGGCATGTTTGCGTCAAGCTTAGTGAACATGTAAAATGCAGTGCTGGTCTGTTGCACATTTAGTCTATTTAAGAAGTTAATTAACTTTTGCTCTTGAGAGCCAGAGTCAGAATGGTTGAGCACAACGCTGTTAAATAAGAAGTGAGAAAAAAACCCTCGAAATTGAAAAAAAAAATGTGCCCGTTTTGACATGCCTGTCCGATTGTGAAAATGGTGACCAAGAGACCTGCATGTGTTGCATACCAAAGCGTACAATGTACACGTAGGTATTGAACAATCAAATTGTGCACACTTGATCCCCACGTAAGGAAATTTGAACCCCAAGGTGATGTTGTTGCAGACGTATCATGCAGATTATTTGTCCTTTTCATAAAAAATAATAACAATTGAACAACAAACTTAAATGCTGTTGTGGCTTTTAGTGGGATAACCGTTATATCCTGCAAGAAGTGCAAAGTCCGCTGATTGCAGAAAATCAAACAACCAAGAATTGTTCACTGTGTTGCAGAGCCCAACCTGCTCCAATAGAATTTTTTTTTTTTGTGTGGGATTCGTTCGGATTCAGGAAATACTTCAATTATTGACCACAGGTCAAGTGCATAGTAAAACTGGTAGCCTTGATCAGTTAGAGGAAGTTGTTTTTTTACATTATATTAATTGTCTACATTTGTTTTGCTTCATGAGTTGCTCAAATGAAACCATCCCAAAAATAGATTATGTTTTGAAGTTAATGACATTTGTTGTACAATAATTTGATGTTTTGTCTCTGTTAATGTACGAGCTTTAGTCCATACGCTTCAAAAACTGACTTCCTTTTAAAGGTAGTATATACACCACTTGCTTTTGCTGTTTTTTTCCAGAAATAAATGAATTTGGGGAATAGCATTTTATAGCAAATACTGTAACACTGACCTGTTTAAAGTATTTTGTGCATAGATGCTGGGAAAACAGTAGTAGTCTGGTTCCCCGACCATACTTGAGACAAAACGGAGGGGAATTATCAGGGCGGGGAACTAGACTATTGTCGGCCGACAATTGTTGGGAAAACGATATAAATTTCCACTTTTCTTGAAAACGACAGCACGCCAGGTGCCATAATTTCACAGGATGCTTGAAATTGCTGTTTACTTATCAGTCTAGTGCGGTATTTTGTAATAATTCAGTTGTTTTGTTTTTTGATGTCTGCAAATGTTGTATACATTTTGTACTACCTTTAAAGAAATTTGTTTCCCCATTTTAAAAATAATTTTGTTTTTAATTTAGTTTATTTTTTAAAACAGACAATTTTTGGCTGTACTTGAAACTGAACTTGGTCCTGATCGGTTGGAAGCTGGTTGACAATCTGAACCCCACTGAATTTCTAATATGTGGCTTGGATTGAGTGGAGTCAGGATCATTAACCCGGATCCTCTGCTGTAATCCGAGTCTGATTGATTTCTTGTCAGAGATGCTCATTGTAATATCAATCAAACTTTAGCCGAGTGGCAATAATCGCTGTAGAACTCGAGAGTCCCACGGAGAGGGTATTCTCACACCGTTTGTCAACGTCCCCACCATCCTTTATCCTCCGGGCAGCTAATAGCTTTCCAGCTATTCCTCTGAGATACCCCCGTAGGGGTATTCCATGTCGTCCACTCACGCTGAGTAACATATTTTTGTGGCGTAGCTTCATCATAAACCTTTGAGAAATGGGTTTTGAAGGTGATGCATTGCTTTGATACACTGTTGAAGTTTGTCAAGAATTATCGCGACCAATGATGAGGTGTACATCGCCTGCCCATACTGTCTCTAGTGTTGGCGGGAGAAAGGTGGCATTTGGGATCTAATTTGACACCGGTTCAGGAGTGGAGGGGGGGGGGGTGGGGTGGGTTGAACAACCTCTTTTTAATGAGCAACAGTCTCATATCAGGCTCGTTTGGCAACTTCTTTTGTGGGGATGGGAAGGGGGCTTTTACAGGCAGAATACACAATGTTTATCATTGCCATTTTCACGAAGTGACAGATCACATCAGTCACGTAAATCCAGATTCGTCGCTTCATGAAAACTGCAATGAAATATATCTGGCCTGACAACCCCCCCCCCCAAAAAGAATTTCCTGAATGTATGTTTTTTCTCCTAGATTATAATGTTTGCAAGGCAAAATAAAACAAAGCCTTCAAATAGGAAGAAAGAGGCCCTTTTTTTAAAGAATTTTTTTTTCCAAGATGGCTGCTCCTATTTTTTTTTCAAGATGGCTCTTGCTCACGTGGTAGTCGATTGAAAGCATGCAGTATGCTGAGAGGCATTTCCACCTTTTGCAAGTTTATGGTGTTTTGGGGAGAAAAGCCCCAAAAAGTATGCAGCCGCTAAAAAGGAAGCAGGCCCTGCCAAATATGTTTTTTTAAATTAAATTTTATCCAATACTGCATAAACACATTGATATTAATTAAACATACGCTTTCACTTAATATCGTTATCTCATTTTTCTGGGAAGTGGCATTTAGTGGCTTTTGCGCCTGAAGTCTTCATGTATAAAACCACTATTATTGGTTTGCCTGTGGTCCATGTTGATGTACTTGAAATATATTCACTTTCTTTTGTAAACATGGAGATTTGTATACTTCCCTGTCTGCTTATTTTGTCCTGCTCCCGAAGCCAACCCGGACCCATCTTATCATTAAGCGATTATCAGGAAGAATATGCTTCTGTGACAAAGTGACAATTGCCTTATCTTATCAAAGCTGTATTCACACAGGATATGTATATAAACCAAAAACAAATCTATTGTGAATGTGGTTTAATATAGCAAGCTACAATATTTTTGAAGTAGAAAGAACTTGGATTCATAGTAGATACAAAGATAAATAGTGTTAACCAACCACAAACCTGATCCTACCTGTATTTCAGAATGCATTTCAGAATGCATGTGAGCAGTTGCCACTAAATTGAGTACCATTTTTTGGTTTTGTTAGTATGGTTGTTCATGACCAGAGACATCCAATCCAATAAAAGGTTTCAACCACTGCTAATAATCACACAGAATTTCTGTCTATTTTTCCAGAAACCCCCCCCCCCAAAAAAAAATTATGAAAACAACTTTGGGGGACCATGCATTTGCACAAGCCACTCCCACGTTATGGAACCAGCTTATGGTTTCTGCACAAAACAAAACTATTATTATTCAGCAGTTACTGGCCAAAATGCTATGTGATTAAGTCTTTCACATTTGACTGGCTCGCAGCTTTATTATGCTCCAAAAATACATCCAGCCAGCTGCACTTTGTGCTTGGCCATGCCGAGAAATAAACCCTAGGTTGAGAAATTTGTAACCGGAATGCCAGCGATTGCTGTTGCTTGCTTTGATGCTATGGTTCGTTATGCTTGACCACAACTGACTGCCGATGACAGCCTATATCTTTCACATAGGAATGAGCAATGTTGCTTCATGCAAAATATTGCCAGCGTCAAGCTTCAGTGAACCTGGGGTGTCAACCGGTCATGGATGACTGGACATGGGCATATCCGATACCCTCGGTAGGGCTTCGTTAATTGTACTTGACACTTGTGTTAATTAAACTGCATGACTAAGCCTGGTGATGTATTAGACCAAATATTTGATCGGGGTACACATTCTGTACTGAGTAATTCAATTTTTTTGTGTGGAGAGAGTTGGTTGGAACATGACTTCAGAAAACATTGTACATCAGAAATTAGAACTGGGCATGAATAACACAGTTGCAATAAATCTAACAAATTGCAACAGCTCTTAACCATTGTTGAATTTGTTGGATTTAGCAGGGTCAGGGTTGAAGAGCGTAAAGTTGAACAAGGCACAAAGTTTAAATAGCACAAAGTTAAAAAGGAGAAAGATGAAAATTGTCAAAAAGCGAAGTTAGAAGGAATACAAAATTGCAATCAAACATTGTTCATGCTTGATATTGCCTGTCTGTAAATCGGACTGTACATGTTGATGGTTACACTGTATTTCTCATTTGTGTATTATATAGTCCAGCTATACGCATCCAAAGTGCAGTGTAAACATCGGTTGTGAGTTGAATTCATTTATTCCCCGATATCGGACGCTCATGAATGAAGAACCACTTGTCTATCTCCACCTTCTACCCTCATTGAACACTTGGAGCCGGTCGGGTTTATCCTGCGAGAGGCGGAGTGTGTTACATTACACCCTCTGTTCCTGAAAGCTTTTTCCCCAGGTCCCGCATTTTGTTCCAGACGGCGTGTATACATACACATTATGTTTTCTGAGCACGTCATCGGGGTGCTTGCATTGTTCTCCTTGGCAATTCTTGGTGATCCAGAAATGGGGTAGGGGGAGGGGGGGGGGGGGGGTCAAGTTTCAAATCTTGAACCAAGAAACCCGCGCTGTTAGCACTACATTCAGAGTCACACCTGCTACCTGTACACATACAAAGTACCCTTGCATACTTGTAAGTCGGTCAGAGTGTGTACATTTGCATATCTGTGTACAGTTGTTGTTTTTTACAGCCTTGTGGGGGTCATCACACAATGGGAACAATGCGGGCCCCACAAGTTGGTCTTTGTGTAAAAGCTGGCCCACAAAGGAAATTCTAAAGGTTTAGGGATAATGGAAACACAATGCCAGTACCCCACAAACCCAAAGTATGAGTTTGTGTGTCTGAAAAGAGTATATTCATCTTGGTTTATGTCTGACGTGATTTAGACGAAAAATTTAATTTAACCTGTTCAGTCATTTCAGGAAATAATTGTTGCCCCTCCCCCAATTTATGAATGGAGAGCTGCCCCTAAGTTAATGTCGTTTGGGATTTAAGCATTCAGAAATACCTGTGATTTGTCGATGAGGTACATACAGCCTGTGACTTTGTTAATTTTTAAAAAATAGTTTAAATGTAGTGTACATTGGTCATTGTTGCAATTTTCAGAAATGGGCGGATTTGGGGGGTCAGTATTCTTTAGGAAATATCGTTCCACTGACCTGTTCAAAGTTTTGCGTTGTTGGATGGCGAAAAAAACGAGAGAAAAACAGCGCTTGTTTTCAACCGTTGGGCGGATGATAGCCTTTAGTCAAGGCGTGCGTGGCTACCTGGACGCGTTACGCGCCTCAAATGCTAGTATGTCCGAGGCGCGCCACTCGTCCATGTAGCCACGCGCGCCTTGACTACAGGGCAGTTTTCCCAACGATTTACAGCTGGAAATCGTTGGAAAACGATATAAATTTCCACTTTTCTTGACAATGACAGCACACCTGGTGCCATCATTTCACAGGATGATTGAGACTACTATTAACTTACAGTCTAGTAAGGTATTTCGTAATAATTCAGTAAAAAAAGATTGGAGGATTACCAATCGTGTACACTACGTTTAAATCTGTGCTTTGAAAGTGTTTCAATAGAGATGGTGGCATGCACATCACAAAAGAAGACCAAGAGGGTCGACAACTCCATTTACATCAAAGGTGCTCAGCCTCATACATGTGTACAACCTATTATGAATGGGTGCAATGTGTTTTCTGTTTTGATTAATTTAAACACTTTCTTCACTTATTTTACAAATTATGGTTTACAAAAATGTGACCTGCTCTGCAAAAAGGGCACATAAGTCGCTGTATGCTTTTACGAGTTATGGGCCGTTCAATGTGAAGAGGGTGAAAAATTCTTCAAACAAGTGATTTTAGAGGGAGGGAATTTTTTGCATCTTTGATACCTATATTATTCTATTTCATAACCAAAATCTTTGATTTCAGTTAATCAAGTTGGAAAAAGAATGTGTTTTTGTCGAGTGCTTCCATCTGTTGCTTTGCTTTTTGTTTTTTTAAATGCTTGTTTCTCCTCTAGTCATTTCAAGAAATTCCTAAAAACAAACATGCAAATTTCCAAATATCTTGTGATTGCAAAATGCTACAGACCTCAGACATATACCATATGAAAGCTTATAAAATGGCCTTTCCAGCTATAGTATATATAAAACACTCTTTTCAAATTTTGCAACATAAGTGCCCTTTTTGCAGAGCGGGTCACAAATAGCATTCAGTCACTTTTAAAACTAAAAATCAATGCTGGGATTGAAATTCCCCTCCTTGAAGAACTACTGTCCATTAATTAATCATAGGAATTTGCAAGTTCAGGAAATTACACTGGAAGGGATGGTCCCAAGCTGGGTACGTTTTGTTTTAAACATTTACAAGATTAAAATTCTTTTCGTTCAGAACCATTTAAATGTTTAGATACCACAAGCCTCTGTCTAGGATCTATTTTCTTTACTTTTTTTTTGAAATGAACAACTTTAGGCAATTTGTAAAAGTAGGATTTGAACTTGTGACATTTAGAATACTGCTTCAGCTTTCAACCATTTTGATTTTTATTTGATCCTCCAGACTCAATTTCATGGAATCCGTTATGGTAGATTCTGCGTTTACAGTCTGCAATTCTGCAGAGTTGTAGTTGAGTCCCTGCACAGTGTTCGATTTAGACGGGTGCACGCATGCACTGGTGCATGTACTTTTTCCTCTGTGCACGTAAACCTCTGGTACAACGTGCACGCTGTGCATGTACTTTTTTAAGCCTGTACCTGCTGTTATATTCCCCATGTTGAACAACGTATCACAACGCGCACCCGATTTATTGCACGCAACGATCGACATGATGTGTGCGTGCCTGCATATTACCATCGTTGTAGTCTCGGTCAAGTGCAAACAACCGCAACCGATCTGCTACCGTATTATTCCCAATGTACAATGTACGTACGCGCAGCTAACATTGACTTGAGAAAAGACTCGTTTACCCGGCCCCCGCGACCTGGGGTTAGAGCAATTGATCAATAAAGCCAACCCCAAAAGCGCATCTGCGCATGCGCGTTGCTTTGTTGCTAGTCTTGGACAAGGGCAAGCAACCGCACTGAATGCCACCGTCTTATTCCCAGTGTACAATGCATGTACACGCATCTAACACGAAGCGAAAGTCGTCTTGAGAAACGACAAACGCGTGCGGCACATGCATTGTGCACAAGACATGCAAGACAATGTTTTTAACAGCTCACGTGTGATTTGGGCGTCCATGGTATAAATTTTCAGCTGTTACTAATAAACAGTGTCGAAATAGAAACAAACGCTCGTCTTTCTAGTGCCGCAAGGAAGCCAACTGAAGGTAAATGTCGTATTGTACCCCAACTACTCAACAAGTGAAGCCTTGTCATCAACCCGGCCCCCGATCCTTCTTGCCCCGATTGCCGGCGCGGCCCCGGCCCCCGACCCCGGCCCCCGGCCCGATTCGCGATCTCTCGGTGGCGATGGCCGGCCCTGATATTAAATTTTAGCGGAACCGAGCTCAGTCCCGGCGGGTCCGATCCCGGTGGGCCCGATCTCATGATGCTGTACACGTGGTGATTTCCATCAGGTATTTAAAAAGAAAAATTATTCCTCCTTCTGACACCGTGGAACATGATACTACAGTAGTAACGTAACTTCGGCTTCGCCTTCGTCTTCTCGCGATCGTGTCAGAGATTGCTAATTACCACTGATGAAATATACAAACAGCGAATACCAATTGTACAAAAACACATTTTATTTACAAAGCAAAACAATACCCTTAACAGCACTATACATGTACTAATAGCTACATTTGAAAATTTGTAGGAATACACATATTTTAAAACAACAAATATGTCTACCTATTGTTCTTTTGGGTTATGACTTGTGTGCACACTTTTTTGTGCATGTAAAATTTATTTTGTGCATGTAACTTTTTCGGTCTACATGCACCAGTGCATGCGATTTTTTTCTTTCTAAATCGACCCCTGTCCCTGCAAGTCCTTTCACAAGTCCTTTCATAAAGTCGGTCACAAGTAACTGGATGAACAACGACAGAGGAATGCCTTTGTTAAAGCTCATTTGAATAGCTTGTGATTGGAATTGGGACTAGAAGGCTTGTGATGGACTTGCAGGGACTAATTGCAGGGACTTGCAGGGACTTGTGATGGACTTGACTACATCCCTGCAATTCTGTACTGACAGCTTGCAAAGAAATTCTATGCTAACGCCTATAAGTGCACACAACAGATGGGGTTCATCATTGGGTACATATGTTACTTGCATTGTGCTCCCATTATCCCTAATCTTTAGAATTTCTCCTGTGGGCCACCTTTACAGAAAGACCAACTTGTGGGATCGCATTGTTCCCATTGTGTAATAACCCCACAAGGCTGTACTCGTAAAAACAGAATCCTAGCGCACGTACACAAGCTGACCCATGAAATACGCTAACCAGTAGCGTAGAACTTTCTAGTTGGTGGAAATACTTCGCGTACGGTAAACAGATCCATAAAATTAAGCCCAGGCCTGATGTTTGTGACACTTTTGTCACCAGAGGGGTTCCAATAATTCCTGTGTTTACGTCTTGACTTCACAATTCGTCATGGTACTCTTAAAGGCGTATTAGGTAATGCAGGAAATTTAATTAGGTTAAGTATTATGCACCGGAAATTGTTCATCACTTACTGGGCGGCCCAAGTAGTCCTGCACAGTGATGGTTAATGGAGCACGTTGACCACAGTACATAAGGAGATTGGCTTCTTACTGTTGTTGAGTGCTTAGGCTTTGTTCGATGTCAGCACTTAGCTCAATTGAATGAACACTGGACAAGTTACTCAACAGGAATGAGATGCTAGATCTTAAAGGTTCACACACAGCCATTTACACTTCTGTCCGTTCCACTTCAATTTCTAGGAATTCAAAATTATTACAGTAATGTAAATTAATTTAAAAAAATTAGGCACGATAAAGCAAATCAATTCATTTGTTATCTCCTTCAAACTCATTTCTGCCGAGCTTTTAACCCTAACGTACATAAATCCATCAAAATCCTTCCCCTGTTTTGGAGGATTTCGGCGGATTGAGGATACCTCCATATTGAAACCTGGGGATTTTGATGGATTGAGGATTGTAAGCCTAGCGGTACTGCAAGATTTTGATTGATTCAGGATACCTCCATATTGAGCAGTCACCAAAACCAACTTTTTGTGCATGACAAAATAGGTGGATTTTGGCGGATTCAAATCTAGTAAAGTTACCCAAGGGGTTAGGGTTAAAGACACTCTGTCATGAGATTCCAAAGTTGTTACAAAACTGGCATTGAAAACCCTATAATTCCGGACTGATTTAGCTGTATGGTTTTTTAACCAGTTTCATTTTATCTTAAAGATTCGGCCATTAACCCTAACCTCCTAGACCCTTTTTGCTAGGAACCATCCTCAATCCTCCAAAATCCTCTTTTTCTTGAAATACCATTCATCCTCAATCCTCCAAAATCCTCCTGTGCTTCAATCACCATTCACGCTCAATCCTCCTGTCTCTCAAACACCATTCACCCTCAATCCTCTAAAAGCCTCCTGTTTTTCAAACACCATTCATCCTCAATCCTCCAAAATCCTCCTTTTTAAAAAAATACCATTCATCCTCAATCCTCCAAAATCCTTCTCGCTTGAAACACCATTCATCCTCAATCCTCCAAAATCCTCTTTTTCTTGAAATACCATTCATCCTCAATCCTCCAAAATCCTCCTGTTTCTCAAACACCATTTACCCTCAATCCTCTAAAAGCCTCCTGTATGTTTCTCAAACACCATTCATCCTCAATCCCCCAAAATCCTCCTTTTTTTTGAAACACCATTCATCTTCAATCCTCCAAAATCCTCCAAAACTGCAAGGAGGATTTCGGAGGATTGAGGTGGGTTAGGGTTAAGCCCAATATAGATCCTAATAATGACCCCACATGAAAAAATATAGTATTCGGCCAGTTACTTTATTTTTTCATGCGGGATCCCTCTGTTTCCAAAGAGAAATGACATTGTTAAAATAGAGGAATAAATGTTCAATCAACCATTACATGACAAAAAGTACAAAGTTAGACAGGTGGCTGATGTATACTACTCCAAAAAATTAAAGGTTTAGACATTTGCCTTTGAAAATTTCAATCAGGTGTGTACTGAAGTTGACTTTATTCATTGTACACTGCAGGCATGTCCATGCTTGGTTAAGCACCACAGAATGTGAGATGATGCAATTGCTCAGTCAATTGTTTCAAAGTCAAATTGACTGGAGGAGCTAACAAAAATTAACAATTAAGTTTGATCCTTTAATTTGTTTTGAGTAGTATATATCCAATGGGCATAACAAAAAGAACAAAAAGCAAGATCCTCCTGGTTAATAGTTTGAAAATTAAAATTTCAGATGAATTATTTAAGTCCATGTACACGTGTACGTGCACAACACTGGTACGCATCACCACTCACAGTGCTTAATTGTCTGGCCTATTTTACAATGCCGCAGCCGGCATCCATCTCGCGGACAATGGTTGCCGTGACGACACGGGCATCCTCTGGTTTTTGCCTCCTGAGATCCCTGTGGGATGAGTCATCATCTGCGTCTGTTTGTGATATGAACAATAATTTATTGTCGTGGTTTGATGAAGAGAGGACAATCAAGACGTCTCTTCGGCGTGCACTGTACTGGTGTACTCGGTGGTCGTTGCTGACTGATTGGCTTTTGGTTCAGTCATCAGTGGGGTATTTCCAATTAGCGATGCAGGGGTGTGCATTTACGGGTAGTACAGAAATCGGGTACCCGACTGAAAAAAAACACGGGTACCCGGGTGTTCGTTAAAGAAAGCCAGTCCCAAAAATTAAATCTCGGAAATTGCAGTGCATATTGTTTATAAAGGTCCATACCTTAATACTACCACATCAGTGCATCAAGATGCAAGTGTGTACAGTGAGTTCTATAGCTTTACGGTGTAAATGCATTTTTGCAAGCGTCATAAACATTAACCCTAACGTACATAAATCCATCAAAATCCTTCCCCTGTTTTGCAGGATTTCGGCGGATTCAGGATACCTCCATATTGAAACCTGGGGGATTTTGATGGATTGAGGATTGTAAGCCTAGCATTACTGCAGGATTTTGATGGATTCAGGATACCTCCATATTGAGCAGTCACCAAAACCAACTTTTTGTGCATGACAAAATAGGTGGATTTTGGGGGATTCAGGATACTTTCTAGTAAAGTTACACAAGGGGTTAGGGTTAATAACCCCCTAATGGTTCACCAGGACTACCCTGCTAAATCCAACAGAGTCCAACGGTGATTCATACATGTATGGGTTTCCTGCTCAATCCAACGCAGTCCAACACGTCATAAAAAATGACTTGCCTGCTAAAATCCAACAGAATCTAACCATGGCATATTTTTTCGTTGAATGCAACAGGATTGTAACATTAAGAGCTAGCTGCTCAACCCAACAGGTTACAACAGGAATATCAAATTGTTGGATCCTGTTGGATTCAGCAGGGTTAGGGTTACTCCCTTTTTTTCTATGTACCATGGTTTTATTTTGAAAATTTCCCATAAATGACATTCAAAAACTTTCTTTGTCATTGTCTGAGAAATTACTTAGTAATAAGTTAATTCAGTTACGGGTACTTGACATTGGCGGTTGGGTACTCGGATACCCGGTTCCAAGGCACAGCTCTAAAGCATTTCCCCCTAGAGTTCCCTTTTTAGCATGATGAAACAAAGCAGAACTTAAATATTTTTGGAGTTTTTTTGCGGGGGGAGGGGGGTTTGAATATAAGCCAAACATGATTAAGATCACAAAATACCCCATCCCTTCTTACCATAGATTTTTATCATGATGAAACATTGATCCAGTACTCAAAGCAGAACTGAAATATTTGCGGGGGGAGGGGGGTTTGAATAAGCCAAACATGATTAAGATCACAAAATACCCCATCTTGTGATGTTAATCAGGTTTGGCTTATTCAAACTACATGTAGATGTTCTCAAAATTCAATAAGTCATGCATTGTAATCTTCCGGAATAGTATGTGTCAAAAACAAGTCCAAAAAATGGTGCCACCAACATTAAAAAGAGCCATAGCCCCCCCTCTTTTTTTCAAATTCTTGTCCTGACAGAAAGTTTGTGGAAGACTTTTTTTTTTAATTTAGAAAAGAATTGTTGAGCCCCCCCCCCCCCCCAAAAAAAAGAAAATTTAAATACTGGGTGCACCATTGCATCAGTTGCCGATCTCAAATGCTCCACCCTGGCAGAAAGTGGCAAGATGCACTCTGAAAATTAACCAGAAACTGAAATTATGATCCTCGACTGCAGATATTCAGACTGCCGAATCCCACCACGCTCTCGCCCTCACCTCTTGCATGCCAAGAGTCAGTCGAGCCTTGATGGAAATTGACGGTCCCCGGATCGATAGGTCCATTTTCTCTGCCGGCGCGCTCGTAATCATGAAGTGAGGTGGAAAACCGTCTTCGGAAGACGCTGACACCCGTGGCTTCCGTCGGAGTTACTGAAACTGGGAAAGTAAATAGGAGGAGGGATGGTGTAGGGGCATTGACATCCGAGTTATTTTAGTGTCTTGTTTCAAAAAGTTTTTTATGTTTTTTTACATAATTATTTTGTGGATTTTGTGGATTGTTTGACAAATTATTATTATTTTGTCACAGATGTATTCATTTTGAATGCTTAGTCACAAGCTTCAAGCATGTAGAATGTTGAGAAATAATTTTGGTTGCATGAGCTCGGCAGGGCTGTGTTGATAAAGATACAAATTTGTAAAGTATTTCAATTTGTCTTGTAATCTAACCGTAAATCAAGGAATCGCTTTCACTACGTGATAGTCTTGTTTTCCAAAATGGTTGCACTATAGACATGGGTTTTCCATAATGTCGGAAATAACAATAGACATCCACTGAATCGGAAAACCTTTTACTACATGTATTTCAAATGATATCCCAATAGAATACAAAATGAGAAAAATATATTACAGATATGGTCAGAAACATGCCTCGGTGCTCGAGAGCCAAATGTCGTATCTAATTAATTACATTAGAATATCAGAAGTCTTTAGGATGAACAAAAAAAGTTGAGAAAAGCAGGATTTGGACCGGAGAGCTCCAAAACGCCATGCTGGCACTCTGCCAACTGAGCTGTCTTGCTCTACGTGTATGTTGTTGGTCGTCCATTCTCAAAATTATTTAAATTGCATGTACTAAGTCGGTTTCCTTTTAAGGCATGTTTGGTGAAATCATATGATTACAAAAATCCTCATTGAGTGATCTCCACATTGCTGCATCTGAGGCTATACGACATTGTGGGGTTTTGACTTCTGACTAGTGCCCCCCGAACAAATCGTTGCAGAGCTGACATACTGGCCAGTGGACTAACTTCAAGCGTGCTTTATTCATACATGACTAGCACATTGTCATAAATCTTGGGATGTGAGATCGCCTGTAAGAGAAAAACCTACTAGCTCAGAGTTTTGTACAGTAGAGAAAACCTGTGTTCATTACAATGGCAGCTCGTTTGTAATGCAATTATAAACCAAGCGAACACAAGAGAAAAAGAGAAACCCTCCTATACTTATAACTATCACAGCCTATCAAAAAATCTGAACACCAACTCTCACAGTCAGTTTGTGTTTCAACCTGTCATTTGATAGGTTTTGATCTGTACAGCAGCTGGGTCGATTTTGGCCCTGAGAACAGGAGGGTTAGCTAATGTGTTAGAACCAAAAATAATGTTTAACCTTAACCCTGCTAAATCCAACAAAATCCAACAAGGTAAAAAGTTGATGGAATTTGTTGGATTTAACAGTCAACTAATTGGTGTGTTGGATTTTGTTGTACATGTATGTAGAAGGGTGGTTCAGCTAAATATACCTGTTGGATTTTGTCGTATTTAGGAGGGTGGAAGCAGACTTCAAGTAAAATTTCAGTTGGATTTTGTTGGATTTGGTAGGACTCATACAAACAAATACCTGTTGTATTTTGTTGGATTAAGCAAGGTACATGTAGCTACAAAATGCCAAGGCTGGTGTGTAGGTGGTACACTGCAGAATCCAACACAATTTGCTGCTGGATTTTGTTGTATATTTTTTAGCAGTCTCCTCATTTCAGTTTTGTTGGAAATTGTTGGATTTAGTAGGGTCATGTGAAAAACATTGAAGGGGGTTAGGGTTAAGGAACCATCTCCTCTCGACAATGGCATTATAATGTATGGAGTTGTCAGTTTTGAGTATTCATCATGATGTCCGTTCTGTGAGGAGATTGACAACATTTTGAGACCCTCCCTACACCAGGTCAAGGGAGCTCAGTTGATAAGAGGACAGGTGTAACATTGTGGTGGTCACAGGTTTAAATCCCACTCTTGTCAGTTTTTGTGTTCAATCTCAAAAGTGATTAAATTTCCCAGTGACATTCTTCCCTATTTGTTGGCAGGTGTAAGGTTTGGTGTGTAATGCATCTTGTCGGGTTCAATCACTCACTTAAACTGCCGTTAAACACGACAGAAAACGGAACCTAACCAACGCTGCATAATTAAAGCAATTTATTTTCCTCGTCGCACACTCGAATGTGATAATACATTCCGTGCTTTCTCATTCAATTCATGTTCCTGCACGGGGTGAATCTAAATGTCACGACGGCTCAGGGCATGCAGAAGTTGCAGTATACAGAAAGCACAAAAAAATGCAGTGTGCTGCCCACTATGAGGATATTTGCATTCGTGCCCTAGGTATAGTCCTTCCAAGGTTTTTCCTCGAAGAGTTGAAATGAAAAGAAAAATAATTCCTTTACAGCTTGCGCTGTAGGGCCTATTGAAAAAAATCCTGGTTTAAAGGGGCGGAATTGCCATCAATGTTGCTCTATGTTTAATGTTTTGATCGGGACATTAAAATGTTGCAATATGATATCGCAATATAGGGCTGTCCCGAATATAGCGAATATTCGAATATTTGATCATCAACCAAATATTCAAATAGCTTTTTGCCGTTTCGAATATTTAAAAAAAATATACATGCACGTACAGATAGTTATGGTGCTTAGCAGTGTCAAATGCCGCATTTTTTTGTGGACAGAGGTTTATTGTTCCTGACCGTAAAACCCTTGATACTTCTAAAATAATTATTGCAAAAACTCAGGCTAGAATTTGGTTTCTTGTTTATTAGAACATTATACGTACTTGTAATCGATCGCCGCATGTAAAACACCGGCGTGCTTTGTGTGCAACTTTTTACCGATGCGGCATGCAGTTGCAGCAGACGCCTGAAATACTTGATCGGCGAGTATCAAATATTTGAATATTCGGTCAAGCCATATCTCGAATAATCAAATATTAAATTATTCGAAAATAAATAGCCCTATCGCAATACAAAAGATACTTGAGTTTACTGTTAATTTTTTTAATCTGCCAACCCAACATTTTTTACCGAATGAAAACTTAACCTGTGCATATCCTCATGTGGTCTTTTGTAGTGTAGTCACAACATTCCTGCATTTTTTCCTGCTTTTTGCATCCTGCCCATTTTGCGGTCCCAGTTTCAGTCCAGTTTGAATTGAAACCGTGACCTACACTTTGTAAACCCCTTTCCTAATGAAGTATTTTCATCACAAGCTTTACGGTCCTTGGAAAAAAATAATAGGGGTTTTCCAAGGTTCTACTGTGAATGTGAAACTCTCTGACCGAGATAGCACATTTAATAATCATGTTACTTACTAGCTACCGTTTTCCCAGTTTATTTATCAATTTCTAGTGTTTGTCCAGGGTAGGCTTTTCATCAGATGGTGGTCTTCCATTGTGCCCCGACATAAAATAAAAAAAAATAAAAATGGCTTTCTTTTTAGTGTTCTGTGTCCGTTGCATTTTTTGGCCGTAAAACGCTTGTGGAAAGCCGGCTCAAGCTGGTATTCTTATTGAGTATAGGGCTGTACGTACACCCATACAGGGTACTGAGCATCCAACTGCTGAAGTCAGGAACCGGTTCCTGATTATGGAATCAAGTACCCGTCACTGAATTAACATATTTGTAATTTCTCAGAAAATGAAAAAGAAATGTTTTGAATGTCATTTGTGTTGAATTTTCAAAATGAAAACCAGGATACATGGAGAAGCAAAACGGATTTAATTAACGTTTATGATGCTTGCGAAAATACAATTTACATCGTAAAGCTGTAGAGCTCACTTTACACACTTGCATCTGATACACCGATGTGGTCATATTAACTAGCAGACCTTTACGAACAATATGGACAGCAGTTTCCGAGATTACATTTTTGGGATTGGCTTTCTTTAACCCTAATCCGCCAGGGTGCGTGAAAAATCATATTGAAATTGGAGGATTTGGGACTGTTATTGGGTCAACGGGTACCCGGATACCATGCTTTTAAAACAAAAACAAAAAGACAAATGTGAGTAATTATAAGCCAGCAGGTGTTTGAGTGGCTGTTGAACCTGCACTTAAAAGCGGAGTCTGAAGTTAGGACCCTTCCTCAGGGTAAATGAAGAATTTGTTTGCGCTGTCGAAAAGCACAGTGTACAGTCATGGACGGTACCCGGTACCCGGTACCAATCTCTGTGTGTTTAAAAATATTCTAACATACCAGGAAGCTAATCCTATTTGGAAGTTAATCTTATTTGTGGTACTGGTAGTTAATATTGAAGTGTTTAACATGACACTAAATCTCCAGAAATATTCCATTTACATGTAATTAACAAGATGAGCTTTAGAAGTTGCAACCTGAAGTTTTGTGATTCCTGTTTAATATTATAAACATGGTAACACTTTATCTAAATTTAAACACAGATTAGGAAAAACACCTTGCTATATAGAAACGCCTTCAAATGAGCGTCATGGATGTTACATTTGTAGGCACGTCATGGACGTTACACATTTGATTTTTCAACATTTACTTTCTTAAGGAGTTGATAACCCAAAGTCATGGGCTCGCTGCAGCTCCTTTCAGTTTGTATAAATGTCTGTTCATCAACTACGTGTTTATTTTCCCATTTATTGCAATAAAATTAATTTGCATTTTTATTCACAGGGGGACATTGACACGGAATTGCCCATATATACAGGTTTTCTAATGGGTGGTGTGGTGATTTTCAAATTATGTAGACCGAATTGTAACATTTGTTTAGGCATGGCAAAATATTTTTATATCACCCCCCACCCCCAACCACCCGGCTGCATGCCCACCCAGGCCCGGTATGCTGTGGAAAAAAGGCAGGAATTTCTGTTGATCATACACTAGTACGTGTAAGTGGAAACACATTATTTTTTAGCATGTGCCAACATTTCAAAGTTTTTGCTTGAAATTAAAGTTTGACCTTAATAAGCCAGTTCGGTTTTCCAACTGCGCATGTGCACATCAAGATTTGACAATTTTTTCTTTTGGGAGAAACATATTTCATTGTATACAAAAGCATAGCGGGTGCCAGCAAATTTAAAGAGATCGTCGTGTTCTGAAGTAACATTTTTCAAAAAGAGATTGGACAGCGAAGTGTTTTCAGGTCTCTTGTGTGTCCAAACTTTTGTTCGAACAAAAGTTTCCATCGTCTTTTCGATTGTAGAAAAATTGCATAGAATGCCAATTCGGTTACCACATCTCCCATAATAGCCTTGTGTGCATTTATCTGCCACGTTTTTCCCGAGAGAAAAATCGTTGAATCTTGTTGTGCACATGCGCAGTTGGAATACCGAACTGGCTTATTAACGAAGTGTGTAAGTATTTCATGGTCATTGGTGTGTGTTATGAATTACGTTCATATATTTAATTTAATGGCATACATGTTGGAGCTGCGGGATTTTTTTGTCAACTTACAGTATTGTGAATGTATCTCTACTGCTGCGTGTGGAGACAGGCATTTTAGAGCCAGTCATTTTAGAGCCAGCCATGAATGCAAAACATGGCTGCTAATCCTATTTAATATAACAGGCTCACATCCCATATTGGATAAATCGCGTGCAGATTGCTGCAAATTGGTCTTTGGGTCTTGCCGACACGTGGGAATTGGCAAGGAAAGCGGTCGCCGTTAAAGCTGTTTTCCCAAACGCGCTCGCGGCAAAAAAAGTCCGGGAAGTACGAAGCGTAAATAAACGAATTACTCGCCGCTTGCATAATTGGCTTGTGTACAAGCTGAGTCCAAAATAACGGAACCATAATATTTTGTCATGAAATCCTCTGTGTATTGTTAAGTTGTGTGGATGTAGAAGTCCAATAAGCTTTCTTGTATTACAAAAATAATCTGAATAATTTATGTTCCTAGCGAGACAGTCCGACTGACTTTTTAAAGAGCAACTCCAACGATTCCCAACTTTTCTTAGGTTTCGATTTAATTGAGAAGAGCTATATCAAATAAAACACATACTTGTCAAGGTCCCTATCTTTGACGCCGGGTTTTTATGTAAAAAAAATGAATTTTTGTTGCCTTCCGTGAGTCCCAGTTTCGTGAAAATGAGCGTGACGTCAAAGCTCATTTACATCTAATGACTATTCATTTATGACGTATTACCATTGAGCATGCAACAACGTGACACGTACGTTTTTATGCACATAACATCGCGTGCAGCTTTCTACGGTACTACATCATTTTTTTGCATTTCTCAACAGTGCCACCAGCGGCCAATTTGTGGAAAGTTTTCATAAACTCGAAAGAAAATGGTACTTATTTCTCGCAAAAATAACAACATTGAGACGCAAAACAAACATGATTTTGTAATAAGTAATTTATTATAGCATGCCCGTTCGAAATGTGCCTGTTGGAAACGGACAAATTGCTTGGCTTTTTCGTAAAAAAAAGCCACGGGTGTATGTTTCCATGCCACACGTGGACCACAGTTTTGGAAGTGAGTTTCTTGGGAAGAGCTTTTTGGTAACACTGATGCGCATGCGTCAAATTTATTTTCAAACTATTGTATTACAAACAGTGCTGTACAATGCATGCATACACAGCACAGACAAATTCTAAAAGATGATGTTGCTAATAATTGAGGGCAAAGTGACAAGTGACAAGTGAGGTGCTACATGAAAAGCCCTCCCAATGACTGGATATAGTTTGCAGGATTCAGTGACCACTGGGCCTTTACAAAAATACTCCAGAGCTGTCAATGCAGTTACAATCAGAGACCATGGAGCAAATTGGAGGATGTTCCAGTTGTTTTCTTTAGCCTGTGTCACATAAAATAGAAAGCTTAATTTTTTTAAGGTTGCTTTCAAATATCCGGTTTCCAAAAGTCAAAACCGAATAGTGGAATTCAAACCTAATTTTTAAAGATGATGTTGATTGCTGAGAGAAGTCTGCGTCATTTTTTAGTTTGATGTAGATTGCGTATTGTAAAATGTAACTGCCAATTATTTCTGCAATGAAATAACAAAAAAGTGACTTTTGAGAGCTATTTTTATCAAGCCCCCTCTAGCGCAGCATAGCCCGTTGATGCCATTTGTCTAGCACTAGGAACAAAAGAGGAGTACGTCCTATGACGTCAGAATTGTTTGCTGCCTGCAGCGACGACTTTTAGACAAATGGCACCAGCGGGCTAGAGGGACTTGATAAAAATAGCTCACAAAAGTTTCCTTTTGATATTTCATGGCAGAAATAATTGGCAGTTAATTTTTACAATACGCAATCTACATAAAACAAAAAAATGACCCAGACTTCTCTCAGCAATCAACATCATCTTTAAAAAATCTTTATTTATATCCCACCACTAGCATGTTGTAGCGCCAAGGGGGGAACCCAGCTTTTGCAAATTGTTTTCTTACGATTTGAAACCAGGCCTCAAATTTAACGGCGGCCACGACGGCCAGTGGTGCCCTTCACAAAATCGCACTCTTCACGGCCAGTCTTGCCGTGCCCTTTTCCCAACTGGTCGTAGTGCCCTCGTTGCCGGCCCACGCGTACCCACCCGTGCCGCGCCGAGCCGGTACCGGTATGTAGTACATGTACATGTACATGTACGTACGGCTGCTGCAACATGCATACGACACGAAGCTTGATATAGACTGGTTTCGATCCCTTCATCAGCATTTTAATTTTGAATGCAGGGGGCAGAAGCCAGATTTAATGTAAAGCACATACACGTACGGTACGACCAAGTTCAATCAGCGACTATTTGTCAACCACTAGTCGATTGTGCCTGGTACCCAGGTTATATTTTGTGCATAGGTTACCGGGCAAAATCGACCAAGTTGGTTGTCAAGTTCGCTCGTGTGGCAGTGCCAAATTATATTGCCTTGTTATTTTTAGAGAGTTGCTCCCCTGCTTATTATTGTTAACATGTAATGTGGTTTATTTAGTTGTGTGTCCCCCTGGCCCCATACCAGCACCCCCCCCCCCCTTGACCACTATACTTGTGTACAGAGTTTTAGCTTGCCTTCACTTAGCAGACCGGGGGAGAAGAGTGCACACGTGCCTCTTTCACACTCCTTTGAGTTGTGCGACCTCCCGTAGCCTTGTCTTTCGTCTGCTACAGTGCCCTGGTTTCAATCGGAGTGTACCTAAGGTCCATTATTTGATACTCTGTGTTGGTTTAAACTTTTATTTTTTTGTTG
The DNA here is from genome assembly GCA_037893225.1 of Hippasteria phrygiana. Taxonomy (NCBI): domain Eukaryota; kingdom Metazoa; phylum Echinodermata; class Asteroidea; order Valvatida; family Goniasteridae; genus Hippasteria; species Hippasteria phrygiana. Next base: position 506,734 of record JAZGUH010000733.1, read on the forward strand.
GTTTATAAGGTTTTAAACAAGTTTATATTTCTTGTTTAGGTTTTTTAAAATTTAGTTTGGGTTGGTTTTGTTTTGGTTTATTTAAACTTTTTCTTGGGTTTTAACTTCAAGGTTTGGGTCACAAGTTCACTTCATTCTTAAATCCTTTTCCTAATAAAATAGTTCGCGACTTGTTCTTTAGATCCTGGTATTGCTTTGTCTTTTTTTTGTGTCGAGTAAAGTCCCCATGGTGTGTCATTTTTCCAGGTTACACTCACGCTTTCATCATGGAGTTGTGTACGTGCGGCGCATGGCCTCATTCATTGTATGACCGATGTATTGTGTGTTGTTTATAATAACCTGAACTATCAACTATCAAGTTTGTAAAAATGCCACGAAAAGATCGATTAAAGCGACAAACATTCATGTAAATGTACATGTATCTGTGGAGTTTTACAGAGCTTGTAGAGTTTTACAGGGCTTCACAGAATATTTCTAATAGAAGTAATAATGACTGGCCTCCGTGCCCTTTAAAAAAAAAATGCCATTGGCCTTGGTGCCCTTTGCTTTGGCCTTGGTGCCCTGCCAAATTGTTCATAATCGAAGGCCATTGCCCTAGAAAATCTTAAATTTGAGGCCTGGAAACTGATAGTGTCTCGGCAGTTGCCTACTATGAAAATATGATTAACTCCTAATCTTTTGTTGACGCAGGTTTCGGTCATTTTTCATACTTGACATGAATGCGTACATGAATAGGGCAATGACAACTGCACGTATAATGTTGAAATGGCAATGGGTCATTTAACAAATAGAGCTTTTCGTGCTACATTGTACAAATAGAAGTCGACTGACTTTTTTTGTTTTCCACTGAAAAGTGTATGCAATGAAACATGTAATGGCGGAGTAGTGATCATGTTTACTGGACAGGCATGAGATTTTTCAGACTTTTGTCTGAAATCAGACTTTTGAATCTCAGAGAAACATATTATTGCAACTTCCGGGATTGGAAGTTTGGGGTTTGGTTTCTTTAACGGGTACCCGGGTACCCGGGTACCCGGGTACCCGTATTTTTTTCAATCGGGTACCCGGTTCTTTTACTACCTGTAAATGCACATGCACCCCTAAAATGGTCCCCAGGCAAGGTTCATATCCTTGTTCATGACCGCCACCACTGAGAGAAGGGAAGAATAGGCTTCATCTGAATTTGCCTTACAAATGTACAGACATTGCACAATCTCGCGTCAGTCACATAGAAGAAATATTTAGCTTTATATGTACCCTTTCTTTTGAGTGTGGGGTGTTTCATTATTTTTTTTTTTTTTTGGGGGGGGGGCTCTTGGTAAACATATAGGGTTAATGTCAACAAGAGCTGCCTGGTTCAGAATTGGCATACATGTAGATGTACCTTGGTCTCATAACTGCCTTGAAAAACAAACTCTAACATGTTTCACTAGTTGTAAGTTTGGTGTGGATGATGTCGGAAGGATTGTAAATGGTCGGCATGCAGCAGAACACAATGTAGCAATCTCCCATCATGTTTGTGTTCCCAAAGTGACGGATTCTGAAAGCATGAACTACATGTAATTCTTGTATTATACAGCTCATGAAAGTATATGGTGCCCATCTGTTTTTATACCTCTAGAAATATTTAAGCCAGGCACTAGTCAAATGGAGAGGGGGGTACAGGGCACATAAAAAAAGCAACAAAAAAACAGACAAAGTACATTTATTTGAATTTGTTCAATATTTGAAATTTTTGAAAATTTTCCCAAATCACCCAGATTAAAAAAAGAATATCTCAAATATTAGGCAAACCTCCCATGTTTAGCATCCGAAATTGCTTCCTATTACGCAGCCACGTGTACACATCTTTCTTAAATGACACAAAACCGGCTGTCTCGAAAATTCACTCAGTCATATTTATTTTTTTAAAGTGAAAAATAGTTAAACCTGTGAATTTTGGTATGAGTCATGACAGTAAACTGTCACTTCCATCACGCTTTGCTTATTGTCCTTTACACTTCGGTCTCTCTCAGTTCATGCAGTACGTTGCCAGTCCAGCGCAATTAGAAGCTGGCCAATTTGCCGACAGCCAGGTAGTACGCGTAGTCCATTAAAATAAGGAATGCCCATATGCGAGGAGGTTTGTTCTCGTGCACATCTCTACCACACAGCTCATTTTGGGCTTGCAGTACCGGACTCAGAATCTCCAGAAATGTTTCATATTGGATTGCGAAGCATGAATGGACCTGATTGGTTCATGCCGTTGGCATACAGCCAATTTCCGCGATAATTATTCAGGCCTCGGGGCGGATTGAAGCACCGGTTCTATTTTTGGCCGGAGTAGCATATGGAGATGAATGTAATTCCCTTCTCCCTGCAGAATATGCCCCCGGAGGGCCCCGCAAATCACAAAATTGTCCCATGTATTTTGCGCCATTCGCATTAGGACATGAGGAGGATCAGTGTGACATGCTTGTAATCTGATCATTCAAAGACAGGTTCAAACTTTTATTAAGTAATATTTCCAAAGCATGTGGTTCTAATTCTGCTTTGCCATCAGTCCGATGAGCAGTTTTTCGTTTGTCATTGGTGTAGTAGTCCCAGGATATTTGCAAAATAAAAAAAACAAAACCATTAATTAACCCTAACCTTTCCAAATCCTCCAAAATCCTCTTAGCCAAATGGAGGAATTTGGAGGATTGAGGGTCTTTGGAAGTTGAAGCATCGGAGGATTTTGCAGGATTGAGGGCATTAGAGAATTTTGCCTCTGGAGGAAAATGGAGGATCCAGGTAATCGGGCCCAATCTGATGCTGGATGATTTCGGAGGATTGAGGTTACTGGGGTGTTTATCCAAAACCCACTGAAGGATTTTGCAGGATTCAGACACTGGAGGATTTTGGGAATCTAAGGATATTGGAGGATTTAGGTTACATGTAGGAAAAATGTAGGTTGTTGGGGTTAAAAGATCAATTATTGGTGAGAAGGTGGAATTTGCGTCAGGGATGATGTAAATTAGAAGAGAGATTTTTGCCCTTTCCTGACGTAATGTGTGAAGCACTGTATGCTCAGTGCTTTCTAAGAGTCTGTGGGAAAGAATTCACAGGCTTACTTAACCACCAATAATTATATCTATGTGGTATACCTTTTTTGAACAGTCCCCTCCACCCCCTAATGATCCCTTGTAATCCTATCAACACCAGGCCCTCACTCCATGAAACATTTTTAAGGAGGAAATTATTGAGAAGTTACTTTTGGGGGATTTTAAAAACTCTGGATCGTACCCCCACTTTTGGACTGAACTTTTTAAAAGGCATATAATTAGATAACTGTTAAATGAGGCTCATTGTATATGTGACCCGCTCCAGAAAAAGGTGATATAAGTCGCACTATGCATTTACGTGTAATGGCCCTTTCAACATTGAGAGGGTGAAATTTTTGTCAAAATTCATTTTTTGTTTTTGTCTTTAATGACATCTTAAATATCTAAAGTTTCAGGTTTGGTGCACAACGATGTTGGTTTCAGTGAATAAAGTGGAAAAATATCCCTTTTAGAGTGCATTGTTCTATTGCATTGTATTAGAACTAGCTATTTCAAAGCCTGTTTTCTCTGTTGTGCAATTTGAACTCCATAGAACTAATTAATATGCAAAAACGCCATATCTCCAGAACAGAAAGGGCTTTGGAGCTCTATCGTGTACCAAATGAAAGCTTACATTGCGGGCTTTCCAAACATACATAGAACTCAATTTTCATATTTTGTGACATAATATACCTTTTTCCGGAGCGGGTCACATATGTGTGAGTGGTGTATCCAGGTGATAAAATTGCAAATTTTATTGAAAAGGTGTCCCCCCATTTTAAACATTTTTTTTTTGCCCTAGAATGTTTTTGGGAAAGGAGGCCCCAATTTTGTTTCACCTGGACGTAAATATATATACTTGTGGGGCAGGGAAAGACCAGTTGTGAAGTGATGGGGCTTTGAAAAAAAAGAAGTCAAAATATCACCAGGGGAATTAAAGGTTGTCCGCCGCTCCCCCCACCACACTAAATATACCATTGATGCATATTTGGTGTATTTGTTAAGTCTGTGCTAAGCAGAACTAGAAAACACATTTTGAACGTCTGTGAAAAGTCACCTTGCCCCTCTAAATGACAACATTGAACCATCGACGAGAGACCTTGATGTATGAACCTTTGCTTGAAGACAGCTTTTAGTCAGTAGCGTATCCAGTTTCTTGTGCCAGGGAGGGCAAACAACATATAAACCATCTTAAAACCATCGCAAATACACTATTTCCTTTTGCCGCCAGGGGGGGGGGGGGGGGGGGAAGTCCCCCCCCCCCCTGGATACGCCACTGCTATTGGTACCCTGGTACTATACCCTACTACAGGTATCCAATTAGGGCTCCACCTTCAGATGACTGCGTAAGAGTTTTAGAGTACAGAGGTGTGATGTCATGCACTGGTTCACACATTAACCCTAACTACCCCCAAGCCTTATTATAAACTCCAACAGCAGGTTGTGTTGAATTTAGATGGGTTCAGGACTGTAGGGCCTTGGCATCATTACTTTGCATGGAGCTGTAATGCCCCAAATTGTCCAAGTCCAAAGAATGTGCCAAAGGTGAATAGTGGTATGTATTGAATGCATCAATTTGAGAGCCAAAGAGGACGTTCGTTATAGCCAAATGTCCGGTAAAGAGGTGTTCGCTACAGCAAAATGTTACTTTGTTTGTCTTGGATCTTTCTCTTTGCAGATGGTGAAAGAGAACAAGGACATCAAGAGAAAGAGTGCGGCCTTCTTGTCCCGCGCCGGTGAGGATCTCGTGCGGCAGTTTGAGCTGTCGCTGGACGAAGGCGAAGAGGAGGAGACCGAGAATGGAGCGGACCCGCACCAGATTAAAGAACTCAGCGGGAGAATAGAGGGTAGGTTACCATAGTAACCAAGGAATAATACGTCACTGCGGGTCGTACAGAATGAGTCATAAGAACAGTTGTTCACTTAGTAGCTGCTTTTTATGTGCATCAGAAAGAGAATTCTCAGCTTAATAGGCTTGGGCGATTCCACGGCCGAATCGATAAGAATCAATTTGAAACTCGGAATCGGAATCGCGATTCCACTTTTTTGAGGAATCGATTCTCTGATGGAGGTGATTCCAGTTCCTCGAGCGTCGATTCCAGTCCTCGCATGGCAATTTCAAAAACTGGCCAACTCCAACACGCCTTCAATTAATTAAGTCTTGTTCTTTAATGAAAAGAACCCTAAACAGTTTCAAAAGCATGCCGTACATCAAAGACCAACTGATGAAGCAAAGGTAGCTCTGTCAACTTCCAACTCATTTTGTTGTGTTGGGTCACATGTTTAAAAAGTTGTTCAGTTGCTCCCCCCCCAAAAAAAAAGAATGGCTCTGCATGTAAATCTGATTTAGATACAAAGTACTGATTTGAATTTGAATCTTAGATCTAAAGGATCAGCTGATAGCGACCAAGCGGGACCTGGAGCAGGTATTGGTGGAGCGTGATGAGGCGAGGGAAGAAGTCATTGGCATCTCACAGCAGGGCAAGCATTTCGCCGAGCAGGTAAAATCCCCATGGCAAGGGTTGCTATAGGAGACCCTGGATAACTCATAGAGCTATATTCAATGACTGGAGCACTAACTCCTCATTCCCTCATGCAGGTGCTTTGAAGCCACCCTGGAGGCGGCCATGATTATCGTGTGCGTGACCGATGAGTATTCTGAGTTATCATTGCGTGACTGTTCTGCATAATTATGTTCCTATGAGAGAGACTGGGATTGCGGGTAACACCATGGGAAATAGATCTCTTCTAGGAAGAAGTGTGGTTCTGAAAAGAACCGGGTACGTGAGTGTGTAACTCGACGTTTCGACAGTGTGCTCTGTCCGTCCTCAAATCGTATCTATGTACGTGCACTGTATATATATCTCCGAGGACAAGAGAAGAAAGGAAACACAAAGAAACCTTTCAGTCCTCGAACGTAGAGTCTTTTGTTGAAATCGGTCCTCGAACGTAAGGATACGTGCTTAGTCTATGGGGGTTGGTTATATTAAAGGAACAATAGGAAACACAAAGCATTGTCCTCGGACGTATTGGGGAAGTACGACTGTGTGTTCCTATGTGTGTCTGTAAACATCCAGGATGCTCACTTGAAAAAAAGGTGTTTTATTCCTGTACACCGCTATACCGAACATTCGGCTATACCGAACACCATCCTTGGCTCCCACATTTTGTGTACAAAACTTACCGAACATTGTTGTTGTTGGAAAAAAAGGCAACAGATAAAAAATGTACCGGGTATTTGGGCTATTTGTAATTCCTAAACGGCCGCAGCTTTACGTTGACGAGTGACAGGCGGCTATTATTTCCCCAAGGAATAGAAGGGAAAAGCCAACTGTTGCTTTAGAATTCAGTAAGAAAGTATGAACATGTAATTACATGATTCAATGGCTGGCACATGTTCATCTACAATCAAAAGAGGGCGCACTTCAAATACGATGCAAGATGTTGCTATTTAAAAGAACGGACGCCATGTTGGCGGACTGGCGGCTGAAAATCGTTATACCGAACAAAATCTGTGGATCTCGCGATGTTCGTTATAGTGGCGTTCCACTGTACTTATTCATGTACATAGATACGGGCATTTAATTGGTGCACATAGCTTGCTCAGCCTTGACCATCATTGAGATCATCAATGTCGTATTCTGTTTTTGTATGCAAATCAGTGCAAATGCAAACATGCAAATAGGCATACTTAGGCTGTACTAAATTTTTGAGAATTCTATAGGTTTGTGCACCCAGCAGGCTTCACTCCAAAGGGAAGTTAGTGCTATAATAATTTTATATAGCTCTATGGGAAAAACCTGAATGTCTTTGTATTGCTTGTGCTGTTAGTGACTGAAGAACTGAGGGCTGAGTCCCGGACAATTCTGGAAAAATGGTGAAGAGTGTGTCGCCCTTTTTAAAAATTGAGGATGGGGACTACATTTTTTCTTCTGTACTACTGTTTTGATTTCCATCTTAAGTTACCCATTCGTAAATCTTAAGATGTAAAAAACTCATCCTCATCGTCTGTTCAATTAGTTAATTCTGGAGAGGCAGAGCCATGAAGCAGCGAAAGCCTCCCTGGAGGCGGACAAAGTCGCCTATGAATCCATGAAGATGGCTCTGGAGGAGAAAATGCAGACCATTGCACAGTTCAGAAGAGGTGAGGCCCAAGTGGTATTTAACAATTGTTGACTGCTGTGATGTGGGACGAGGAACGAGGGTGTTAAAAATGTCATATCCCACATCACAGCAGTCAACAATTGTTTTGTTATATCGCCAAACCTAGTTTTTTTCAGTTCAGCTTGCTTTGCTCGATGGAAATTAACTCAAACAAATCATGCGATCAAAACAGCTGATCGTCTGCTAGTTCGCTGCTCCCACTACAGTTTATTATCGCAAACAGCGTAGGTAAAAATTGCGTGGGTACCAATGATACAGCTCAATAGCTAGCTGGCTGATGTGTGATATCATGCTTGGAGTGTGCCAGTCGTTTTTATAGACCGGACACATGATCGTTCTAGGCCAATCAAAATACAGTATCCAAGACGGAGATATAACAATGATATTTATGACCTCCGACGAGCATTCCCCTGACCAAAGATAGATCAATCTGGAGACTGCCAGTGTAGGGCAAGATAGCTCAGTTGGTAAGAGTACTGGTACCATAATCTGGAGGTCGCAGGTTCAAATCCCGCTCCTGCCAGATTGCTTTGTTCACTTTGAAAATTGACTGAAAGTACGTATTTGGTTTCCTTTGGTTTGGTGATGATATAAGTTAAAGAGTCATATCCCTCACTGAGTGATCCCCGCAATGTGTCCGTTTTACAGGTTATATCGTAAAGTTGGGCGTGATCGTGATCCCTGGCTACGTGTATCAGGGTGTCTTCCCCCAAAAAAGTTGTATGTGTGAAAACAAGTTGGAAATATCACAAACATCCCATAAGTAGACCGAGGAAAAAGCCAGGAGGACCTGTAAATTGAAACATTTGAATGTGCCGCAAATTCTTCCCACAGTTTCAACGGTGGTGTTCCAAGAACTCTTTGAAGTCAAAGGCAAGTACGAGGAAGAAGCCATGCTGAGAGAGAAAGCTGAAAACTTTGCAGCACAGGTGAGTGAAAATGGAGTGATGGAAGGTGGGGAAGAAATCCTACAGGTGGATGGAAATGACAAGAGAAATTTCTCCTCTAGAGGCAGGTTTGCAAATTGCAATTGTTTCTTACTGCCATTTAAAAGTCACTTGATAATGAAATTTGAAGCATGGCTGATTATTTTTCTGTTGTTTCTTTTTTTCTTTGCTCATTAGCGGTTCAGATGGTTTGGCTTTGAGCTTATTCCTTGTTACCAATATTTTGTGCGGATAAAACTGAGTCCACTCGTAAGGCTATCTACATGTGTACATGTATCTCGGAACTTTGTGTTGAAATTCCATGATGATGTACAATTCCTCAAGTTTGGAAAAACCAAACTGTGCTTACTTCAGAGGAGTAAATTAGTTTCCTTCAGATTTCACCATGGGTAGTCAGAGAATGTCTACTGAGTCGACCAAATATTTGTTACATTGTGCTATCAATCATGGCACAGGTGACATTACTGTTTGCAGAATTCTTGGACAACCTTTGCCGATATGCAGAATGTGCAATGTAACATTTACTGGCGCAAAGCATACTCAAGCGCTCATAAAGCGTTTGCTGTAGTGTCCCATGTTTGCATGAGTTTGCATACTGCATTTCAAGGAACAAGACGCACATGCGGGGGCTTTCACACGTTTTCTCCGTTTGTCCAAGATTTGGAATATCACGTGATATTTAACGGATGCCATGATTGGCTAATGCTTACAAATGGCAATAGGTCAGTTGACGACAAATAAATGAACAAGATGTTTTCCTGTGTCTTAGATGTACAAGGAGAGGCAAACAGCCGACGCCCACAAGAGGCAGAGCATGCTGATGCTGAATGAAGCCATCGGGCCTGATGAGAAGATGGAAGAGCTCATGAAGGAAGTAGAGCAACTCACCAAGGTACTGGCTGACGAGAAACAGAAACACGAGAAGGAGGTAGGTAGACAGTTGGCCAAGCAGAGATGAATGGATGCATACAAAAAAAAACAACAACCAGATATTTGTACATATCAGTGGGAGGAGCTAGATCAATGATTTCGGGGGTGGGGTGGGGGAAACAACACACCCCTAGCCAAAATGCTCCACAAGTTACCCCGCAAAGATAGCTCAGTTGGTAGAGCACTGGTACGGTTTTCTGGGGGTTGCAGGTTCAAATCCCACTCCTGCAAGTTTTCTTTGTTCACTTCAGACATGCAACTTTTCCTCTGATAAGCTGATTTCCTCGTTTTTCACTTCACACTTACGCCATTGAAAATTGAAAAACGCTGTACAAAGTCTTGTAAAGATTGTAATTTCCTCGTTTTTGGTTAATTCAAAGTTGCATGCCTGTCGCTTTGAAAATTAAAACAAAAATGTCATCAAATTCTACTCTTATCAGCTTGGCCAGCTCCAAGCCAACCTCCGGGAAGCCAGAGACGTGGAGCACCTGGAGTCCCTAGAGACCAAGCTCAGCATCGCCCAGGAGGAGAACGAGGCATTGGAGAGGAAAGTCAACGAGCAACTGCCTAACATCTGTAGGCTGCAGAACAAGATCGTCGAGCAGGGTGTTACCATCAAGAAGCTGATGAACGAGCTGGACAAGGCCATGCTGAAACCGGTGGCCCCGCCCCCGCCTCCGCCTCCACCCCCTCCCCCGGTGCCGCACTCCCCTCTAGAGTAAGTCCTGTTCGGGTGCAGGGGCCAGTTACGCAAAGTGCTGCCAAATTCCATATATTCTGAAGAAAAAAAATACATCTCCTTAAAAAGGGCAGTTTTTATTTGGTGGTGGTGTTAAAACTGTTGCTCAGCTAGTGTGTTTGTGTGCGTTTGTATAGCTATTCAGACCGTGGACCTTTAACAAAGAGGACAATAGGGTCCGCGATTGTGTCAAGGTCCACGATTGAAAATCGTGTACAAAACCAATGGGAGGCCTTCCGAAAAAGTTAGAGTATAAACAAAAGAGGAACAATGGGAGGTCCACGATTGCACCCGTTTACATGACTGTGTGTGTGTGTGTGTGTTTTTTTTGGTTTTGTTTTGTTTTTTTGTTGCTTTTTTTTCTTGGGGGAGGGGGGGGGGGGGGGGTTGGCACAACAAAATAAACCAGTTGACAATTTCTCATCCGACTTTAAACAATTCAGGGGCAGAAATCTTTTGCTCACATGTGCAGCTCTTATATGACTTTTGTTGATGTAAATTTAAAAAGTGATCTATTAGGTTTCGGGAAGTTATATCCCCAAATAGGAACCCCTCTCAAAAAAACAAAACAAATAATAATAATAATAAGAACAAAAAACAAACAAACAAATAAATAAAAAAATCCCCCCCCCCAAATTCTGTTTGTATAACAAGTGAGAAGCATCAATGACAATGTGTAAGACCAGAGGCCACTTTCATAAAGCTGCTTAAGCAAAACAAATTGCTTCAGCACAAAAACCTTGCTTAGGAAAATCAGGTTACCAGCCAAAAGTTCCTGTGATGTATATTGCTTGTGGCTGGTATTCAGGTGTTGTTTGCTTAGCACATTAATCACACAGAGTTCTGGCTGGTAACCTGATTTTACTAAGCAAATTGTTTGTGCGTAAGCACATTTTTGTGCTGAAGCACCTCTATGAAATTGTTCCCCAGTTCTGTTGACATATTCTTCCATTCTGACATTTAGAGAGTATTTTGAAGAATTGTGCTATTCTACCACCTTGCAGGGTTCTGCGGAAGATCATTGGAGTGAGAAGGGCCAATAAAAGTGCAGGGGCGGTACCCACAGAAACGGATGGCGTAGGTGGCAGCGGCAAGGCTGGTGGTAAGTATAATGTGTGGTTCAGAACGATGAGTGGAACAAATCAAGAACAAGAGATCCGAGTTAAAATTGAGTCATTACAAATCAATCACAACTCACAAGTCAATCATATGTAAATCACAAGTCAAGTCCAAAGGCTGGTCTCAAGTCAAGACACAAGCCATTCAAGTGAGATGTGACAAAGGCATTCCGTTGTCGCTATTCATCTTCTGTAGATTGTGATTTGACTTGTGATTTGACTTGTGACTTGACTTGTGACTTGACTTGTGACTTGACTTGTGACTTGACTTGTGACTTGACTTGTGACTTGACTTGTGATGTGACTTGTGATGTGACTTGTGATGTGACTTGTGATGTGACTTGTGATTTGACTTGTGATTTGACTTGTGATTTGACTTGTGATTTGACTTGTGATTTGACTTGTGATTTGACTTGTGATTTGACTTGTGATTTTAACTTGTGATTTGACTTGTTTACAAATCTACAAAGGGGTGACTGCTGGACATTATGGTTCAAAAGGCTTACTGTAGTGGATCTTTGAATTAAAGTAATGTACACGATTGGTAATCCTCAATTTTTGTTTTACTGAATTATTACGAAATACTTTACTAGACTAAGTTAAGAGCAGTCTCAATCATCCTGTGAAATGATGGCACCTGGTGTGCTGTTTTCAAGAAAAGTTGTAATTTATATCGTTTTCCAACGATTGTTCCGCGTAACAAGCGTTGGTAAAAATAACGGATTTAAAAAATACTGCCCTCTATTGACCAAATGTAGTTAGTCCGCATTGCGTTTTAAATGGGTTAACAATCCGAAAACGGGCGCAAGGTTGCAATTGTAGTACAAGTGTGTGTTGCGTAGTGTACTGAAGCGACGGGTTGTAACCAGTCGGCTCGCATAGTTATATGACCAATTGAAAACGATCCCGTTTACAAAAATTGGGCTTATTTTACAAGAGGACGCTATAACAAATCCAGTTAACTGCCGCCCGACGGTTTGAAACGAACGCCGTTTGAACAGGTCAGTCAAACGATATTTCCTATAAAATACTAACCCCCAAATCTGCCCATTTGTGAAAATTGCAGCAATGACCAATCATGTACACTAGCTTTAATGTTGAATAGGAGTACCGTAATTTTCGGAATATAGGCCGCGCGGAGTATAAGCCGCAGCACGCAAAAATATGTAAAATAAGATTTAAAGTTGGCGTATTAGCCGCACCGGTGTATAAGCTGCACCGCGGCGCTGACGACGTCCAACCACAAGTCATCGTGCTACATGCTGAAGCACTAGTCGGACTCCCTATTAATTATCGCGGCAACTCTTATTATCGCGGCATCGGAAATTACTCCTTTTTGCGTTGCCAACCATATGGCGATTGTTCATCCAGTTCATCAGGCATTAAGGACTTCCTGCCAAGTTGTATAAAAATGACGATTATAAAATGTTGTGTCGGGACTTTTTATGATTTTAAATAAATTCACGTTTTCCAAAACTTGTACATTTTGCCTCACCGTGTCTGCTAAAAAGTACCGTCTTTATTTTAACATAAATCCTCAATGGTGGTCTGTCCATGGAAGTTCTATTGTCTGGTTCCCATTCTACAGCTACAAATGCAAAATGACGCCGAAGGACGATATTTCCACCGCGAAATCGTAAAAACTTGTACGAGAGCAAAATGACAGTGCGGTAAAAAAATAAAACGCGTAACGACGCACCGTGTAAAGTGAATAGCGCCCCCAATCGTCAATCAGTAGACTTGTCTCAGTGAATTTTATCGCCTTCCGGGGGGGACAGGGTGTTAAGAAATCATCCTGCAGGCCTAATCGTCTTTAATCAACTTGAACTTGACGGGGAAAATAAACTTTATTCAGGGGATGTTTTGGTCAAACATTAACTGTGAATAAAAAAGTTGAGATCATTGGAAAAACCACTTCCAGTACCGCGATAATATACAGAGTCTGTACTCCGCCGAGCAACGGCGGGCATGTCTATTTTCACAGGCATCGCAAAGGAAATTCCTTATGCATTATGCATCATGTATGAGCACGTGTCGCTAGTCGTTGTTTTGATTGGCCAAAGTAGATTTTGTTGCACGCTTACATGTACATGTACGTGCTGGCAACCATTCATAAATTTGGGGCCTTGCTAATTCATGCAAAGGGATGTTTATTGGTTTCAGCTTAAGATTTCAGTATAAAAGTAATTTTTCTTTAAATTTGATATAAAGCAAATACGCCTGGAAGTAAGTAACTTCTTTTTCAAACACAAATATGATTTTTATTTCCCACATTATCATTTACTCCACTCGACAATGTTTTCGGAAATTCAACAACATCCCTCGTAGCATATTTGGTGCAATCCAAAACTAGGCACGCTCATTAGATCTGAAGAAAATAATTCGTTTTGCTGTAAACAAAAGATGATTTTTGTCTGGATTTTTCTCCACTTCAGGGAACATACAAGGACGAAATTAAATCGCCAGAATGACAATTGATGAATAATAAATATATATGCAGATAGATGAATATATTTTACTGAAAGATTTCAGCGGATTGCAATGGATTGTAATATTTCGGTCAAAATTCTCCTAATGTGAAAATGAACACGTCGCATGGTGCCCGCGCGCGATTTTGTTACTACGGATAATACTGGTACCCGCGCCCCGGAAGTACATGACTTTTCCGCAAAGATGTGGCGACAAAACATTATTGCAACAATATTTTGCTTACTTTAGAGGACGCTGGAAATGGAAGTTGTGTACGTATTAAAGTCTACAATTATTGTAGGCTTTAATACGTACACAACAGCATTTTTTTGTCACATTCGCAGACCGCAGATGCGATAGATTAAGCCTCAAAGCGGTGGAGGTATGTGTTTATCATGATCCTTTATACTATAATAATAGTTGACTAGCGCTTCGTTTAGTCCCAGAATTTTGACATTTTGACATCGAATATAATCGATGTTGGACCTCCGCTGTATCGATCATGTCGATTATTGAAAATTCTGATAGCCGGACCCTACATTAACCAGTGAAATAATAAACAACATGGATTACACAACGATAAAACAGACAAAACCGAACAGACGCACCACACGATTTATGAGGTGTGAACGGTACTTACGGTACATTTGTCTATTCGGTCCCTCTGGACTGGTTTCCTATATTTTCAACACGTGACTGTCTGGCCCGGAGCATGCACCGCCTGCACGCGTGGCCCGGGCTGCGCTGAGAGGCGCGGCTTCTGTGATTTTATTCTTCTAATGTTGCCGTATAAGCCGCCCGGAGTATAAGCCGCAGGGATATTTTTCAGCATGAGAATCAACGTATAAGCCGCGGCCTATATTCCGAAAATTACGGTAATTTTCTAGAAGTTCGTGTTGTATGCTTGTATCAGACATGACAATCTCTGAACATGTTTCTTTCTTCCCTGAATTTCTGGTAAAGCTGACCCCCATCAGAAGCAATACGAAGCTACCATCGATGAAATGATGAACAGAATCAAGAGTGGACGGGTCAAGCTGAAGCCAGTACAAACCGAGGTAGGTTGACCCATATACAGCGGGGCAGAATTTGCAGTGTTGTAACCAAGTCATTTTTTCTCAAGTCAAGTCAAGTCCCAAGTAAATGTTTTCCAAGTCGAGTCAAGTCAAGTCCCAAGTCAATTTTGTTCAAGTCAAGTACCAAGTCTTGAGTCAATTGTTAGTAAAGTAAAGGCTGTATAATGCAGTAAAAACCTCAGAAAATTATGTATTTCCAATGATTTTGTTTAAATTTTTTTTAGCTTTGTTTGTAAAACACCCCTTTAGCTTTTTAATGGTTCGTGCCTCACGCGAGTAGTGCTAAATTTGTTTCTTATATGGAAATTGACGCACGCATGACGCGTGCGTGATATGTGGCATGACGTGGCCCAGAACGCAGCAGTGCCGGTGTAGTGTGAAATTATGGACTCTAAATACGGACGCAACGGTAGTATTGCGCTTGCACAATTGGGAGAGTGACTGGTCGCATGAGTGTTCAACCAATAAAAGGAACCAGATTTCATAGGAGTCTAAATTTCGTGTGACACCGGAAAAAGTGTTTAAAACCGGTTGGTGTTTTATCGGCCGTTTAAAACCACCCACGTGACGAGCTCTCGACCAAAAGGAATGGTAACTGTCTTGGGTATTTATGAATTAAAGTCAACTTATGTTGTCAAACAAACCACAAGGGAAATTGACTAGGTAATTTGAAATAATTTTCAAAGCGAACAAAGAAAACTGGCAGGAGCGGGATTTGAACCTGCAACCTCCGCAACATTTTCCTTTTCAGTCGACTCTTGAGGGCGCTTTTTCTGCTTGAGTGGTTTACGCTTGACTGAAGAAAGAGTGCGGTACTGGGGGAAGATAAGCCAATAAACAATGTGGTACTGAAAGGGTGAAACATGAAAAACTAATATGAAAACATTGAAACATGCACACCAGTTATTGAAACAAAACGCTATAACTAGTCCTAGTGAGACTTGGTTTAATACTGATGAACTGAAAGTTGAGAAAAAAAATGTTTTTATCAGGAAATGTAAATATTACCTTTGCTGGCATCACACGTTTACTTTCATACATTTATTCCCAGGATCACCAGGATAAATGGTACAAGTGACCATAGACCAGAATCATTTTGTTTCCAGTGGCTGTGGAAGTGCTGTGGGCTAGTGGTTTGGCACATTGAATTCAAGGTCTGTGGGTAATTCTGCAGGTTGTGGGTTCGAGCCCAGTCCTGGGCTATAGCACTTCTACGCTTAATATGGGTAGAGGCATTATTAATGCCTTGCAGTGGACTAGTTACCCATCCCGACCCTATTCATACTGTGAAGAGATTAGCTGGTCTTGTTTCAGTGTGAGGGGCTGGTTCTTCCACATAATCCTCTGTAGCTCACACCTCGAGTGCCCTAGGGCTTGTGATGGGCGATTTTGCATTAAAAAAAAGTGGCTGTCAAAACTCACTTTAGGCTTTCAAGTATTCTTACTTTTCCTACATTTTCCAATGTTTTTTTTTACCTTGCTCCTACTTTTCCTACTTTTTTCTTGAAATTCCCCATTTTTCCTACTTTTTCCTACTTTTTTGTCCCACAACTCCGAAAAAAATAATATCTCATTGAATATTTTTCATAACAGTGTTACGCACTGTCATATGAAAATCACACAATGAAAGGCTTGGGTGCAGGAGTGCTGCAACTTTACTTCCAAGAGCTTAATAGTTGAGGATGGAGCACAAGTGTTGTGAGTACAGAACATGCCAAATGAGGCTTGTGATGCTGTGGACATGGGTGAGTATCAACGCAAACTACTGAAAGCCTGCAAAAGTCCTACATTTATCCTGATTTTGTCCTCCAAAAACGTGTTAATAAATGTTTAGTGACTGAAAATAGAAAGGTAGACCTCGTTCATAATGTGAAGATAGAATTTGCGTTGGGGATGATGATGTAAATTTTTGTTTCTCTTTTGCCCTTTCCCCGACGTAAGCATACAGTGCTTCATACATTACGTCAGGAAAGGGCAAAAGAGGAAAAAACTGTTCCAATTTACATAAAATTTCCGGAATAGATTGGTGTTTGAGACGCACATCCGACCTCCTATTAATTACAACCCTCCTATGCAAAAATACATTCTGGGCCATGTTGTTGTATGGGTCAAAAACAGTCAGGCGACCGTTTGTGACCCATTGGAATTCTATGCATAGAACAACATGATTGACTTGTGATGACTGCTTAAGTAACTAGCTATGAGAATGATTTCGCTAGCTGTGACCCATAGAACAGGGGCTGATGTTGGATATTTGCTGACTGCTATTGACCTCTTAAAGTACTGTCTGCAGTTTGTAAGTGGCTGGTATTGGCTCACCGAAACATGATCCTGTCAAAACAGCTGTATGATAAAGTGCTGAGATAGTGTTTTGATGTAAACATCACCCCTGTCTGGGTTGGTATTGGCTAGGTGGTTCAACTTTGCCATTGTTAGTTGAAAACAAATTGGCATGTTCCATTTTGCTACAGGGAAGGCTAAATAAGCATGTAAGTAATCTGACCATTGGTGCCTATCCTCTCAATGATGAATGAACGAACGAATGAATGAATGCCTGTCCCAAGAGTCAAAACTGGTCTGAATTTGACCTGATCTGACCATTGGTGCCTAGTCTGTGTTAAAAGTATAGCAGGGGGAGGATGGACATTTTGACTGACTTTGAACTTTTAAATAGTAGGGGGGTTTTAATCACCACTGAACACTCGGGAACTAGATGGCAGACTTGTCAAGAGACTCTTAGTTTATAAACAAAAATAATTTGTATTTTCATATTTGCAGGAGAAGACGTTACTGACTAGGAAGGTGCCTGGGTCTATCAGAAACATGAGCCCAGCTATGAGTCAGCTGAACGGCATGCTTGTAAGTCTTTTGCTATTTTGCCTGGCTCATCTATATGTCTCATCAGTCAGCGCGCTGAATACAGAGCGCCACCAAGTGGCTGCACAAGAGGAACCGTTTTCATATTGTGCGGTCGACAGATTACCCATACTACCTCATTGATCCAAGGGTATTTCTCAGGAAATTTGAGGATAGTAATATTGAAAAGCATGCAGGAAGCATGTGAACAAAGAAACTGGCAGGAGCGGGATTCGAACCTGCGATCTCCGGGTTAACGTAACTGGCACTCTACCAACTGAGCTATCTTTCCCTATGTTGGCGGTCTCCCAAATTGTCAGTATCTTTTTTTCGGGTGGGCGCTAGTCAGAAGTCATCAACCCAGAATGCCGTATAGCCAGGGATCACACCCAATATTACGATACAACCCGGGAAGCGACATTGTGGGGATCACTCAATGAGGATACGACTTTTTAACTTATAATTCGTCAAACAATCCACAAGGGAAATTGACTATGTAAATTTGAATACATTTTCAAAGTGAACAAAGAAACTGGCAGGAGCGGAATTCGAACCTGCGACCTCCGGGTTAAAGTACCGGCGCTCTACCAACTGAGCTATGTTGGCGGTCTCCCAAATTGTCAGTATCTTTGTAAAGTTTTAACGTATTTTAGAAACTTGTGAATTTTCTATTTTTCATTTATTTTTTCCAAAAAGAACTTTAGAGCCAGAACTGTAATCTGTTTAAAAAAAATAAAAATTTCCCCCTGAGTTTAGTTGTACTGTTACTCTCACTTCACTTTGCACATGTCAAAAGTGTGTTCTCCATTTTTCCCCATTTCTGCGGAGGCGCACTGTAATTCCAATGTGGCTGTTTCTTTAAGTATGTTAGTTTCTTGTGGTCAGTGTTGTTTTTCATTTTTAATTGTCATTACAACCAAAACAGACGGTATTAAAGAAGAGAGGACCGCATGGGGATGTCGCCCCTGGGACAGAGGGCACAGCCCGGGGTGCTCCTAGCCCAGAACTGGCAGCCATCATGCAGAGGAGGAGAAAGAAGACGGAGGAGATCGTCTTCGAGGAACCGACCAAGGGAGAAAGCCAGGAGGACACTCAGACCGGTAGGTCCTGGTTGTGGTCACATTGTAAACTGTTGTGGTTGTAATTAGTAATTATAAACATTATTTTATTTACAGATGGTAGTCATGTGACCAGATGTTTATCAGTTGGTCATCATAGTATAGAAATAAATATCAGGCTTAATAAGTATTACTACTTTTCCAACTTTATCCTAATTTTTTCACCTGCTCTTATTTTTCCTACTTTTTTCTTGAAATTCCAATTTTTTTCTACTTTTTTGTCTCACAACTCAAAAAAATGAAATCTCATCGAGTGTTTTTCATAACGGTGTTTTCATAACAGTCCTAATTTTATCCTGATTTTGTCTTCCAAAGTCCTACTTTAGTCGTGTTTTTCTAAAAAATTTGGATCCTACTATTCTACTTTTTCACCTGCTTGATAGCCTGCAATAATGTGTTTACATAAAATTCACTTAACGAAAATAAATCTAAAAGCAATTACGAGAAAATTTACGGCAACTTTCAAAAAATTACTTATAAAATTACTATTCAGATTAACCCCTTGAGTACGTTTTTTTACGGGAGACGTCGGGGTGCTGCGGCGGCTCTGGCAGCCAAGCGAAACGGCCACAATGTGTTTGTGCAGTCAAGCGTAACATACACAATAATCCAACAATGGATTGAAACTGCACAAACAGCAGCCAATGGCGTCATCCGGCCTGGTGGCACTGTTTAATCCAACAATGGATTGAAACTGCACAAACAGAGGTCAATGGCGTCATCTGGCCTGGTGGCACTGTTTTTTTTGCGCCATGTAGCGTCATCCGTACGCAAGGGGTTAAAAGGATTACATGAAAGAAAATAAAGAAATTCTTCACTTCAGCTGAAGTGAATGGGGTCAAACTAATGTCCATGATGAATGGAATTGCCCTTGATTTTTCACACCACCCAGGGAGTTAAGGTTAACTCTAACTCCCTAGGTGGTGTGAAAAATCGTATTGAAATTGGAGGATTCAGGACTGTTGGGGTTAAGCAACCTCTTTGGATGTGATGGCAACTGGTAACCGTGAAGTGTCATTAGAGATAGAATGTGCCCATAGTGAAACCACACACGCTGTACACGGCTTTGACATGATTTTTCTGTTCAAAACAAATGGCAAGGTGGAGGTGAGTTAGTCTCACCGACAGTCGCGGTTACCCCGCCTGGGTCTAAAGCTCTGAAAATTGGGAGAATTTATTTGGTATCTATTGAAAATGTATCCTCTATTTAAACCTGGTCCCAGGAAAACTTAAACCCTAACCCCCCTAGACCCTTTTTGCGAGAAAACTATCCTCAATCCTCCAAAATCCTTTGATTGCCCTACCCCCAAAAATGCATTCATACTCAATCCTCAAAAATCCTCCCAATTTTTGCATTGATGTTCCTCCAAAATCCTCCTGTTTCTCAAACACCGTTCACTTCAATCCTCTAAAATCCTCCTGTTTTTCAAACACCGTTCACCCTCAATCCTCTAAAATCCTCCTGTTTCTCAAACACCATTCACCCTCAATCCTCTAAAATCCTCCTTTTTTTCTTTTTTTAAACACCATTCATCCTCAATCCTCCAAAATCATCCTCGATTGAAACACCATTCATCCTCCATCCTCCAAAATCCTCCTCGCTTGAAACACCATTCATCCTCAATCCTCCGAAATCCTCTTTTTCTTGAAACACCATTCATCCTCAATCCTCCAAAATACTCCTCGCTTGAAACACCATTCATCCTCAATCCTCAAAAATCCTCTTTTTCTTGAAATACCATTCATCCTTAATTCTCCAAAATCCTCCAAAACTGTAAAGAGCATTTTGGAGGATTGAGGTGGGTTAGGGTTAAGGGTGGTGAGGCTGGCAACCTAAAATGTGGCGAGCCCCACCACCTCTGCTGTAGCCCTTTACCTTGATCCTTGTATTGGGTGACTTCCATAAAAAAGGATGATGTGATTTTGACAATGGGTGTCCAAAATCACATCTCTGTCTTTTCAAAATCACATCTGAAGACTTCGCCCCTTGTTCCACCTTACAGAGATTACATCGTGACTTCTGCGGTTTGACAGCTTAAACCTCATTGTGATTCTGGGCTCTGGATGGGATTTTGGACGCTCACTGTTACAATCACATCAACCTAACCTGCCTATCCAGTTTTAATAGAAAATTACATCCAGGGGTTTCACAGTGTGAATAGGCATTTACTTATTTAGTTACAAAGAATACAAATATATGAGTCATTTTTTTTACCATAAATCACAAATAGAGTTTTAATAAATAATAACTGTGAAGAGAATTTTTTTTAGAGCTTTTTCTCAACAGCGCCACCAGCGGCCAATTTCTGGAAATTTTTCAGAAACTCTAAAGAAAATGGTAATAATTGATACGCAAAACAAACATGATTTTGTAATGAATAAGTAATTTATTATATATTGAACACAATAACATTTAATTCTAACACTTTTTAAAACTTCGTCAAACAATCCACAAGGGAAACTGACTAGGTAAATTTGAATACATTTTCAAAGTGAACAAAGAAACTGGCAGGAGCGGGATTCGAACCTGCGACCTCCGGAATACCGTACCGGCGCTCTACCAACTGAGCTATCTTGCCCTATGTTGGCGGTCTCCAAAATTGTCAGTATCTTTATTCGGGTGGGCGCTAGTCAGAAGTCATAAACCCAGAATGCTGTATAGCCAGGGATCACACCCAATTTTACGATACAACATGGGAAGCGACATTGTGGGGATCACTCAATGAGGATACGAAAAGAACTCCACAAGGCCAAACCCCTAAAAGTAGAATTTATATTAGAACTAAGGATTTCAAAGTTAACCTTTTTTATATCAATGTCATTTATTCATTAATCTCTTCTGTATTATTCTATTCTACTTCAGATTCAAACGGTCCCCATGAGAGACAAAGTAAGTACCGCATTGTCTCCATCTTTTCTTCCTTCTTTAACCCTTGCATTTTTTTTTTATCTGGGAATAATGATAAAGTCTTGAGGTAAAGTGATGCCTTAACATCCAGCTCTGTAGTGATTTCATGTTTCATGTTCCCTACTCTTTCTTATTTTAATTTTTGTTACCTTTCTTCTACTTTTCCTACTTTTTTCTTGAAATCCCTATTTTTTCCTACTTTTTTGTCCAACTTCGAAAAATGAAATCTCATTGAGTATTTTTCATAACATTGTTACACACTGTCATATGAAAATCACACAAAGAGCTTGGGTGAAGGGGTACAGCAATTTTACTTCCAAGAGCTTAGTTGAGGATGGAGCACAAGTCTTGTAAGTACAGAACATGCCAAATGAGGCTTGTGATGCTGTTGGCCATGGGTGAGTATCAATGAAAACTACTCGGAAAGGCCCGCAAAAGTCCTACTTTTATTCTTTTTTTGAAATTACGATCCTACTGTTCTCCTACTTTTTCACCTGGGTCTTCTTGAAACTGGATTCCACTTTGTAGAGCTTCAAATTATGTTGCTTTAAAGTGGGAAATGAGAATTAAGTTCTATTCTTTGTTTTTTTCTGACAGATGGTACGACACCCAAGTCCAAGCGAAAGCCTCCAATTCCAGTGCCTAGAACTACACCCACAACGTAAGTTTTTCTGTTTCTGTGTGTTTGTCTCGTAGATATCCTGCCCACAGACAGACTTTGCGTTTTACCTGCACTGCATCTAGCCAGCGATAAACTTTGACATTTCTATTCAGATCATGAAGTTGACCCTTTCCTTAACGTGTCGAGAAACTCGACATAGGAAACCACACACCAGAGCTATCCAAACAAAAATATTCACCATTTTTCAACGAACGGCAGTGCTTGTATTTTTCGCTGTCCATACATGATTTTTATACCAACAGAAAGAGCTTGTTCGGATCTTTCCAATAGTGCTGTCAAATTCATGCGTCACCATTACAATATTTTGAGAAAACTTTGTCCGAAGTTTCCCAGGACAGCTATGTGTATGGAGTGCCATTTGTTCGTGTTACAAGAAGAGAAAATAGCCGTAACTTTGCTATTTTAGCAGTTTGACTTTCATTTTTACACCATATCAAAGAGTAAATTTCATGGAACAAACTTTACTCACAAACTTTACATTCAACCATTCAACAAGCGGTCAGCTGCTTTTCTGTGTAAGCGGTGGCATAGGTTGACCGAT
Source organism: Hippasteria phrygiana (assembly GCA_037893225.1). NCBI lineage: Eukaryota > Metazoa > Echinodermata > Asteroidea > Valvatida > Goniasteridae > Hippasteria > Hippasteria phrygiana. The sequence goes on from JAZGUH010000733.1 coordinate 529,344, forward strand.
CAAGGTAAGCGATGAATTGTGCAGCCACATTTTGGCATATTTCAGCCACGGATTCGGAGCCAAATGACGCATCTGTCAGGTAAAAAAAACACAAAAAAAACTGACATTGGCAACGGCTGGCTCTAATATCTTTTTTGTTGACCTGAAAACCTCGCATTCAGAATAATGATTGAATACAGGGCACGCTAAATCAGGTGGTTTGTTGAAAGAAATATCGCCGGGTGGTATGTGTCCGATAAGGAATGGCGAGATGAACAAGTGACCCTAAGAAAATAATGTGGCGAAAACCCTCCGGAACCCTGGATGGACAAACTCGGTAGTTCCTATCTTCAATTGTTTAATATTGGGCTTTGTGCAAGGGGACAAAGAAATGGAGGTTGATATTGTAATGAATTTATGTAATGTCTGAGGACTTAATACATTTGTATACCTCACAGTTTAACAGTGAAAGAAAGAATGGTCCTGTTTGAGAACAAGTAAGTCGAGAGCTTGAAATCTAGTGATGGAAGGTGATGGAACTGCAGTTTTGCTGGCGTACAATTTGGTGGTTGGGGGACACTGATCATTAGTGGTGTTTAAGGGATAATAGTGGGAAATTTGAAAAATAGCTTGAAATTTGGTGCTGGGGAGATAAATGTTCCTCCAGAACCTAATGAACAGGAGTCTTAGACAGCGAGTGCGTGCTTATAGTTGGCCTTGCTGCAAGCTGTTGTTTTGTCCTAGATTTTATTCAATGTGCACTTTTACATAATATGCTTTAAAACCCTAACCCTGCCAGATGCAGCACAGTGCATATGGACTGACAGCTCTACTTTGCTGGACTCTCTGCACACAAGTCAATGTGACAAAGTATGCAATCTGATGCGTCTTGCAGGGTTCTAGCAAACATGCCCTGGAGGGTTAGGGTTAAAAGTCGAAACATATTCTTTACAATGTCAGTCTAGAAGAAAAGATAGCGATCCAAATTATTCGCAATATCATACAGGGTGCTTTCAGCTTTTGTGCCGGGGAGGGCAAACAACGTCTGAACTGTCTTAAAAACACAATTTATTTTGTTATTTTATGACGTCTCAAATGCCGCCAGGGGGGCAAGTGGACAAGTCACTGTTCTTGTACAAAATCCACTGTCCAGACTCATGCATTATGCTTATGATATAGCTATGGTAGTAAGAAAAAAACCAAAGATTGGTTTCACTCTGAAAGCTTACTGTTTATAAAGATGTTAACAGTACCAGTCCTCCTGGGAAATATTTCCGTTTGAGATGCTGTCATCTTTGAGAAAATGACATCTGAAGATCTCCCAAAATGACATGGCATGTTTTGATTTCAACAATAAGCCAGTTCGGTATCTCAAAGGTCAAAGGTTATTCGGGATAAAATTGCTGACGTAAAGTCACGCCATGTTAGGCGAACGCCCATTCTGATTGAATTTAACACGTGCGCGTTGTGCGACCACCTTTTGCGTTCACACGCGCGCGTTAGGTCATGCGGGTCATTCGGGATAAAATGTCATTGTTCACATGCGCAGTTGAAATACCAAACTGGCTTATTGTAATAAGCCGCATGTGAACATGCCAAAAAAAATCAGTTAAAATGGACTCGTTTTTCCCCCACTGTTTTCTCGTTACTCGGTGGATGGATTGAGTACAAACTTTCACAGGTTTGTTATTTCATGTATGTGTTGAATCTCACAAAATACAAACACTGCCTACAACTATGTTGTGAGCTCTGCTAATGCGATATCATGCCTTAACGAAACAAATGTTTCTGTGCGTTTGCAATGGGGGGGTAGATAAGCATTGAAAGAGACTCCAGATGTTGTATGGTATAGTAGAGGGTAGGCTACTCGTTCTAACTTTGGAAGGATTCAAAATGGGAGATTAATCCTCAAGAAACTGTGTTCCGAAAATTGAAATGTAAATTCTGGTGGAGTGCTGTGCCTTACAGTCTTGGAGTCTGATTGGTTGTGTTGTGGTTGAGGCTTCATGAATGTGGGTTTCAAATCCTGGCAGGGGACTATGGAGCCTATGTCCTTGGGCATGGTACCAGGTCTGTAGTCGAGTCCATCACAAGTCCCTGCAAGTCCATCACAAGCACTCCAGTCCTAATTCCAATCACAAGCTATTCAAATGAGCTTTGACAAAGTCATTCCTTTGTCATTGTTCATCCAGTTACTTGTGACCGGCTTTATGAAAGGACTTCTGACTGGACTTGCGAAAGGACTTGTGAAAGGACTTGTGAAAGGACTTGCAGGGACTCGACTACAGCTCTGCATGGTACCTCTCCAGAGTACCACTTTGAAATTTGCAATGACGTGAAATGCGAACTTGATTCCTGTTTCAAGATGTCCGTAGATTTGACCATTTGCCGAATTTACTTTATCCCCAGCAAACTCACGAAGAGCACCAGCGTCGACAGTGGCATGACGGAGGAGAATACGGCATCCAAGAAGGATAAATCTGACACCGTCAGCATCAAGACGTGCCCCGAGATGAGCCTGGCTGAGGAGGGCGCTTACGCCGAAATCATGCCGGACGCGGACGACAAAAAATCGGACATGTCCTACTCGGGCTCCTATCCTTCCTTCAAGGGCTCCTCGGACGTCTCGTCGGAATACTCGGAAAAGGATTCGGAGGTTTCTTCCAACAAAGGCTCGGGGGAACTGGATGACATACTGCTCCATGCTAACCCGGCATACGAGAGTGCCGAGAGTATTCAATTTTCGGAGGAGGGTGCGGTGGGCGAAGAGGACAGTGGTGACTATGCGATGTTGAGAATCGGCGCGGCCAACAGTACGCATAATGGGAGCCCACAGTACAGTTCAATCCAATAGGTGTAGATTACAGTACCTGTCTTAAGCCTGGTTTCCATATAGTTGCTATAATCCCCGACAGCGTTTGCAAGGAATCGCAATCAGCAGCTGTGATTATGGGCCTGTTCTGTCCTGACCGACACAAACAGGGAAAGTAATAGCTGGCAAAGTTGAACCAAGTTCCACTTTGCCAACTGTCTGCATCGAATTGTATGAGCAGGCCGATTAAAGTGCACATGCCGGCATGTAATGCCTTCAACAATGCCTCACTCTGCTTGCGTGCCACAAATATGAGACATTTTATACCTTTTGGACTAGGAAATACGACCATAAATGTCAGTAAAATAGTTCACCATGATTGAAAGTCTGTCAACATGAAGTATGAGTTTAGATTTCAGAAAAGTTGTAAATACCAAACAAAGCCATTAAGCCTCATGGCTGCGGTTTGAAGAAAAAAAGACCACCTGGCTGGTTGTCTTCCATATGCGCATTCCTGCGTGTAACCCAATCCATTGTTTGCCTATTGTGTGTGTTACACTTGGCTGCACAAGCCCGTATTGGCACACCAGCACCCCAGACAGTACAGCCGGACAGAATGGATTAATACTTAGAAACGTTTGACCATTCAGATGCCATTTTGTTTCTATTTTTTTAGCCAATTGATGTCATGCACTGTCTCTGCTCCAGCAATCTCTAACTTGACGTCTTACGCACTGTCGGCGTTTATTGCGACCACACGGAAACTGTGCTTTACAGACATTTTTTTTCCATTTCCATTTACATGTGCATATACATTTACACACCGATAATTTGCGAGAGTAAAAATTGTACATATTGTGATTATGAAATCAGTTTGAAATGAACTCCAAATCAAATCCGTTCATTTTTTTCTCTCTAATAATGTACTGGTTCAGATTTTTTGATATATGCGTGAGTGTGGTGTTTATTTTCAGTACTGGATTTCTTGTTTAATACACAATGTAGATCTTAGAGCTGTAGGAACCGGCTGGCAATTTGGAACGTGGTGTATTGTTGCAGCAGAATGAATTCCTTTTGCTTCTTATCAGAAATTAGAATCAGAGATGTTTTGCATGAGCTGCAACAGCTGACATTTGCAGAGCATCGATTGAATTTCCTTGAAGTTTATTTCAGCTCCGTCGAAGCTCTTTGTTAAAAAGAAATTCAGCCACAATGTCGGCTTGTTCAGCTGGCTTGGGTTACCAAAAATCTCTCAATTATGGTAACTTGCTTGCTTTTGCGAAGGGAGTCAGTGAGTTTGGTACAGGGTAGACACACCCCCCACATACTTTTTGGAGAGAGAGGACAGCATATCAGTTGCCCCGCCCCCACTTGCAGATGGTAAAAAACCACAAACAATATTATATGCCATATGAGGTGCGATCAAAAAGTTCCGAGACTGTTCCTGTTGCGAACGAACTGAGCGCGGCACAGTAATGTGCATAGGAGGTGTAAGCAACAACTTCCGTGAGTAAGTATTTCAAGTTACTTCGCTTGATCAACATCAGCATCTCTGTTTTTGTGACCACTGGTACGTGCGCATTTGCAATTTCACCATGGACCTGAAACTTGAGCAAAAGCAGTACAGTGTCAAAGTCTGCGAGGATCTCCATCAACAGGCCAGGGATGACCCAAACTTCATGTCGAGGATCATCAGCGGTAACGAGAGTTGGGTCTACGGCTACGACCCAGAGACCAAACAGCAGTCTTCGTAGTGGAAGTGCCCGCAGTCTCCACGACCGAAGAAGGTGCATCAGGTCAGGAGCGCAACCAAGAGCATGCTCATCGTTTTCTTTGACATTCGCGTGGTTGTGCACCGTGAATTCCTTCCCCAGGGTCAGACTGTCAACGCTGAGTTCTACTGCACCGTTCTGAGGCGTTTGAGCGAGAACATTCGGCACAAACGGCCTGAACTGTGGCACGCTTGCAATTGGGTACTCCAACAGGACAACGCGCCCACTCAAAGCACATTGAAAACGCGTGAGTTTCTCGCCCGCAACAACACTATCATCACTCCCCACCCCCCTAATCGCCAGATTTGGCTCCCTGCGACTTCTTTCTGTTCCCCAAAATGAAGCTGAAGGGTGGCCATTTTTACACTGGAGGAGATCCGGTGAGAATCGCAGATGGTACGTGCTTGACGTGCTTACGGAACGGGATTTCCAGGGAGCGTTCCAAGCATGGCAGGAGTGCTGGGAGCGGTGTATCGCTGCACAAGGGGATGGCAGCCAGATTTAAATCACGTCCGGTTTTTGCTTGTTGTAGGCGCAGTCTCTGAACTTTTTGATCGCACCTCGTATAAAGGATTGCCTTGAATTAGCTTTGAAATCCCTAGGCATTTTTACTAGGAGGCTTCCTCAACCTGTCAAAATCCAACACTGTGCAGTAATACCTATGGCACATTCTTTGGACAAATTGGGGCATCATATAGCTCCATGTAAAGTAATGGTGCCAAGGCCCTGCAGTACTGAACCCATCAAAACTTGACAAAACCTGCTATTGGAGTTTGCAAGGCTTAGGGTAGTTAGGGTTAATCACCAAAAATGCAGGGGTTCAGAATGATTTACAGTGTAGGCAGATCCATTGGGGGGGGGGGGGGGGGGGCCAAACTCAGATAAATAGAGCCGCTACTATAAGACAAATCTTTTGATTTGCCTGGCAAAGGTTACCAGCCAAATTGATATTTGATTTAAATTCCTTGTGACTGGTTCTCAGCCGACTTTTGCAGAGTTGTTATCAAGTAAATCGCAAGTCAATCACAAGTCAATCACTCACTACATGGGATGAACAATGACAAAGGAATGCTTTTGTTATATAGTGTGTTTGAATAGCTTGTTACATGGCTTGAGACCAGAATTGTGAAGTGACTTGTGAAGTGACTTGTGATGACTTGTGATTGACTTGATTACAACTCTGGACTTTTGCGTAGTCAGTAAATGTGCTCCGTGATATTTTCTGACTGGCCCCTGGTCGGGTGCATTTTTGCATTACACCAGGCGATGCGAGAAAAGACAATGTGACTAAGTGCTAAAAGTACTTCTCATACCCTTATTCAGGTAGCATTGTAACTATTGTCGTTTACTTGTTTAAATGAATTTTTAATTCGCTGGTGTCATTGTGATTGATGTTTGTATGCGTGTACAAAAAAAATATTCTGCATCCATGAAAAAAAAAATTGTGATCTATTGTACAAACGACGAAACCCTAGTAAATTGGTGTAGAAAATTATTTTTGTAGCACACCACTTTGTGTATTACAGACAAAGAAAGAAAATAAGATGCTATCTCGGTCACTGTTATGTGGAAGTATGACAGTCCTAATATTATTTATGAAAAGTTCAGTTAAATGTGTACATTTTAGCAGGTTATTCCAACGACCAAAGTTAATTCTACAGACAGTTGGTTGACCCACTGTTATTGCATATGTGACCCGCTCCAGAAAAAGGTGATATAAGTCGCGCTATGCATTTACGTGTAATGGCCCTTTCAACATTTAAAGGGTAAAAATTTTCGTAAAAATGTATTTTTTGTTTTTGTCTTTAATGACATCTTAAATATCTAAAGTTTCAAGTTGGGTGCACAACAATGTTGATTTAAGTGAATAAAGTGAAAAAATAACCTTTTTAGAGTGCATTGTTTCATTGCATTGTATTAGAACTAGCTATTTCAAAGCCTGTTTTCTCTGTTTGAACTCCATAGAGCTAACTAATATGCAAAAACGCGATATCTCCAGAATGGAAAGGGCATTTGAGCTCTATCATGTACCAAATGAAAGCTTACATTGCGGGCTTTCCAAACATACATAAAACTCATTTTTCATATTTTGCGACATAATATACCTTTTTTCAGAGCGGGTCACAATTATATGATTAGCTAGTAAAAACTGTGGTTTAGAGTGTGAATTTTTTACTTGAGATTGAAGGAATCTTCAAAGATTTATCTACTTAAAAATAATTGTATAGGTTATATTTGTTTTAGATACCATTATGTGTCCAGAAAGGTCAAGTTCACACTCCCAGAAGGAAAAGAACGCATTGCGATCAATGAGTGTTCATTGAATAGTTTTTTAGTTTATATATATATTAGTATACTTGAGATATGGACCCCGAGTTAATTCTGCAGTAATTCTGGAGTCCGATAGTCTATAGCTTGTTAAAGTGACACATTGCATTGGAGGTGCCCAATACGCCAGTTCGGTATCTCAAAGGTCAAAGGTTATTCGGGATAAAATTGCTGACGTAATGTCACGCCATGTTACGCGAACGTGCATTCTGATTGAATTTAACACGTGCACGTTGTGCGACCACCTTTTGCGTTCGGTCACGCGTGTCATTCGGGATAAAATGTCATTGTGCACATGCGCAGTTGAAATACCACACTGGCTTATTGAGCTACTAAAAGCATTCATCTTAAAATTGCTGTGGTTGGAAAGATCATTGAAAAGTAGAATGTATATGACCATCCCTTGAAAAATGCACCGTTTGTCTGAAAATCATTGACGAAAATCATTTCAGGGATGCCAGTTTGGTTCAGAAAAGTCACACCACTGGAAAATTGGACAATTCAGAGTGGTGCCCTTTATCTGTAGTGCTTTGGTTGTGTAAAGGCTGCACAATGTGCGGCACCAGTCTGAATGTCCAGATGCCAATGCTTCATTCCCCCCCCCCCCCACATTCTCCATAAATAGTGCACATTATGGTATATTTTGTACACTCAGACCTCGGAAATAGGGTAGGTAACTAATCAAAGAGATGAACTTTGGGGGATTTCAGAGCAATGTGTGCCTTTTAAAGGTAGTTCGTTTTACACTTTTGGAATCACATGACAAATTTAGATTTCTTTTATTCAGGAAAAGAAGACTTTATACTCAGTTTTGTTTGACAAAATGAAATGTATAATCAATATGTAGGGTAGTGATTTTTTCTTTTCTTTTGGATTGGATAAAAAAAAAAATAACATCCAGCCTTGTCTTTTTGTACTTTCTCTTGCCTTTGAAATTGAGACATTCAATTAATGGCCTAATTATATGAAATTTCAGTGATTTAGCTAATACTTTGATACCAGTTGTTGAAACCTAATGTTGGAAGTTAATCTAAAAGCAAAAACAAAAAATTACTGGAAGTGCCATTTTTGTGAATAATGTTTAGAAAGCCACATTTAAAACTTGTACATACTCCCACTTCCAATTGTCCAAGTAAAATAACTCACCTTAACACACAAGAAGGCTGTCCGATTTTGTGTTGCAAGATTCCCCATTGCTCATTGACAAACAGGAAAAACCTGAAGTTGAACAATAGCTATCCTGTGCTAAAGGCTTTTTTCTATTTAAAGAGGGCCACGGGTTTGACTCTGGTTTCGGCTCCTGCTTTTGTGTGTCCATTTGAATCCTTTAACCAAATAAAGGCAGGTCTCTGGCTTCAGAATCAAGGCTTTGATTGTATACCCAGCACGATATGGGGCAGAGGGGTACCCCCCTTTTTGTCCCTATACCCTATACACTCTCCAGACTATTGTTACCTAACACATCCCCCCTAGACTTCTGAAAAGAATTCCTGAGATTCCGGGAACACAATGACCAACACAAAAGAGGGGGGGGGGGGGGGGGGGGGTTCGCTCTGCCCCATATCACGCATCATATGTTTGATTGACATGCTGCAAAACAAAGAGAACCAGACTAGCCATAGCCACTTCTTGAGCTTGAACCAGAAGTTGTAAAGCCAGAGCCTGATGCTTCAGCCTTGGTTTCAGACATGTTGCAAAAATAAACTACTCTTAATTTAGTCTGATCTATACCTTTTTTAAGCTGTCATGACCAGAGTTGTATTCGAATCCCTGCAAGTCCTTTCACAAGTCCCTGCAAGTCCCTGCAAGTCCATCACAAACCCTCCAGTCCTAATCCCAATCACAAGCTATTCAAATGAGCTGTGACAAAGGCATTCCTTTGTCATTGTTCATCCAGTTACTTGTGACCGGCTTTATGAAAGCACTTTTGACTGGGCTTGTGAAAGGACTTGTGAAAGGATTTGTGAAAGGATTTGCAGGGACTCGAATACAACTCTGGTCATGACAGAAGTTGTTTTAGAACAGTGATCTCAGTGTAGCCTATTTGATATGAAATAACATGTCATGATTTATTTGTGATAATAAGTATTTTTCACTGTTGAATTATGGGAAGTCTGTGTGACAGAGTGTTCTTACATTAGTCTCCTTACAGGGTACCGGGAAGAAAGGGTAACAATGGGGACAATGGTACCCCACGAGGGAGTCTTTGGAAATTGATGTACCCCACAAAGTTAATGCTATGGGTTTTGAGATTTCAATAGGGATAAAGGAGAATAAAAGAAGGAAAGTAAAGTCTACAATAGAGGTACCCCGTATGGGTGCATATGTGTGAATGAGTTTGGGTTTAGACCAGACTCTGTCGTTGTCACAGATTTCCATTTTCCTTCATTTCTCACATCCCTGCAATTTCATAGTCAAATATTGTTTTTATTGCATTTTCAGTCATGCTTAATATACCATAAGTATTTTTAAAAAAAAATTTCCTTTGAATTTCTTGAGGACATATCCCACTTCAATTGTGGGACAACTAGCAAAAGCATTATTACAAAACATTAAATCGTAGTTAAACCAAAAGAAAATTCAAAATTATCATTAGTGTTTAAACTAGGTTATAAGTTAACACTTGTATTATTGGTAGTGAGCATGTTGCCGATGATTTATCTTGCCATTACTGAAGCATCGGTCTTCCAGATTTTCAAATTTGAGATGTTTGTACTTTGTCACAAAGTCATTGAGGAAACCCACAAAAATATATCAGAGTCCATTATACAGGGTGAGTGAAAAATCGATCTAAAATTATCAACCGTAATTTAAAAGTTATTTTTAAAGGTATAATAAGCACATGAAATCATAACTCATCAGCTTTTGCGTTCAGCACAGAAACCATCAAATTCAAGGACAGACTTGCCCAGATATTTTAAACTAAATATAGGGACATTTGGTTCTTTTTACTCACTCTGTGTATCTAAACAAAAATCTTGTTAGCCATTGTTTGTTTTTACCAAGGCAACATTTTACAGTTGTCCATGTTTTTTTTCCACTCTTAATTGGCTGCCCGTTTTTCTTCCATTTTTTCTTTTTCTTTAAGTTTGGTTGAAATATTGAATGTGAAAGAGTGCTCTTCAAAATGCAGACTTTCTGATCATTTGCAAAGTGGGTTCACTTGTAATCAGTGTGGTTATTGCCACATTTTATGATCCAATTGTGACCGGCTCTGGCAAAATCCGACGCTTCTCGGCATTTCCCATGACACAGTATGGGCCCACAATGTAAAAAAAAATGGCATCAGTGATCATCCAAAACCCCAATATTGAAATTTCACCCCAAGTGTGATACCAGATGCCATTTAAAAAAAAAAAGTTGTGGGCCCATACCGCATAATGGGAAATGCCGTCAGGTTTTGCCAGAGCCGGTCACAATATATAAAAATGTTTTTTACACTTGCACTTGACCAGAAATAATTTCCTGGAAGCACTCAAATTTGTTGGCTCAAACTTAAAGATTTGTTTACATGCAACTTGGAGGCAACTAGCAGTACTGCAGGCTAAAGGAATGCTTGGGTAGCGTAAAAGACATTTTTCTGACAACATCCACATTCCTTAAAAAATTTCAAACTTAAAATGTGAAAGTTTTTCTAGTTAAAAATGGCCTGAAACTGATTGCCTGTGAATTGTCTGGTGTGACATGACTCTGAGGCACCGGGTATGATTGTAATGCATGTCAAACTTTAATTACTTTTTTTTTGGTCAAACAATTAACCACAAGGGAACGGCAAGATAGCTCAGTTGGTAGAGCGCCGGTACAGTATTCCGGAGGTCGCAAGTTCGAATCCCACTCCTGCCAGTTTTTTTGGTTCACCTTTTAATTTTTTTTATTGAGGTGCTTGCATTTGTTAGGAAATAGTGAAAATAATGGTTCAATGTTCAAATACGTACCTGCATCGCACAGTTCTTTTGACCGTCTGTCACGTTTGTGGAAGTGTGCGGCAAGTACGATGTTCTCAGTTATTAAAGATTTTAAAAAATATTCTAAAACGTGAGATGATGCATACTCCATCTAAACTTAACACATTTGCAAAGTCATGGACGATCATAACTCAGAAACCACATGTTGTAATTGGCCCACAAGAAAGTCTCAACAAATAAATAATGGAGTCTTTATTATAGAGTCGATAGGGGAAAAAATATCTAAATTAATATTACGTTTTGTAATACTTTTTAATCATTGAAGGTAACAAGTACTAATTATGGCTGTGTTTGTTTTGCTCCAATGTTTTCAGAGAAATATTACAAAAAAAGAGCAATGCCATTTAAAATTGAATGCAAAAATAGTTTGTTCATTGGAAAATTAAGTTTTGTTTTGATGTCCAGGCTAATTTAAAAGACTAAATTATAAGTTAGTCTTAATCTTTTGCCCTTTTAAGCTCGTTTGTAATTTTACATTTTAGATGGAAATAATTATTTTGATCTTTGCAATTTATGTACTGTCAACGAATTATGAAAATAAATTATAAAAACTTTCCATCGATAAAAATTAATGTAAATGAATAATGAAAAAATGTAAATAAAAGCCAGTGATGAAGACCCAACCTTGAAGAAATCTTTGCTGTGCGTTACCGATGGATTTGTCTCCGCCCTTGGGGAATGGATTAGAAAGGTCAGTTCCTAGAAAATGATGGCAAAAAGATCTTAAGTACTCCACATTAATGTGAGAAAGATTTTTTTTAAAGAGGTGTCAAATTTGGAGGGGAAGATTTTTTTTTAAATGAAAGGGAGGGGGAATGAACAATCTATTTGAAAAGTGATGACGAAATGGAAAATATTTGCAGAGTTATGCATAAAAAATATTAAATAAAAGCGCAACGTAGTGTTCAAATTATCTGAGGCATTTCTTTGGCGTTTCAATACAAAATGGATTTGTTTTGTTTTTGTTTTTGCATTGCCAAAGCTGCAAACTCTTGTAAGTTGTCTATCTATATCTGTGTGGCGCCCGCAGGCGGCGGGCTTAGCCGGCGCAGTGTAGCGCCGCCAACGTCAATTCAGAGAGGGGATTTTTTTCCTGGCAACGTGATTGGTTGAAATTCTCTCGCTGCGGGATTCTTGAAAACATCATTCCGGGTCGAAGGCGCACTTGTTTGAAGAGCTATTTGGAAACATTTGAAGAAACTACACATTTGTTGCGTCTGTGAGATTATACCTTTGCATTTTGTACTCCTTGAGGTTGGTGTCTGATAATTTCTTGTTACAAAAATGTCTTTCTATAGCCGAAGTGTTAAAATTTCGGAAAATTTTTCGGTCAGTTCTGTAGACATGGTAGAGTTCATTCATAAGGTAGTTTATTTCCGACACTATCTTGCAGCATGTGCTAGCCTTTAAGTTCCCTAGGTTGTGTGAAAAATCGTATTAAAATTGGAGGATTCAGGAAATGGTCCATGCTTAGTCTTCGGACTCGGACTTTTGAATAATTTTAATATTGAGTCAAAGTAGTTTTAGCAATTGATGTTAAATGTAGGTAACACCCTAATTTTAAAGAATTGTCTAAATGTATCAAGTTATACATCAAAATGAAGCTCTTGCTGAGAGAGGATCAGCGGTGCAATTTGTTTTTGAATATCTCTTTCGGTTTTTGAGTTGTGCTCCTTTAAACTTTATAAAATTGTTACTTTGTGTGCCGCTAATTTGACCATAAAGGCATTTGCGGTAGCCCATTTCACAAAAGTTATGTAAATATGTCAAGGTATATCAAAATGAAGCTACTAATGTGCGGAATTCAGGGATGTTATTTGCCTTCAAATTAACCTCTTACTTCTTGAGATATTGGTTTTTGAAGTTGTGTAAACTTGAAAAAAAATTCCAAAACTGGATTTGTTTTCTTTAAAATCTCGGCACTACTTTTTTTACTTTCTAATAATACATTACATGTAGGGCCTATTTACGGTAAAAGCATACAAATAAATAAAACAATAATCATTCAGGCCTAGACTACATATTATTAAAAAAAAAAAAATACATATCTTACACTTCACTGTTAAAATAATAACTATGCAAGTCTAGAGCGGATGAACACTGAGCAAATCTTCACATGAGCTTTAATATTAATTCGAGACCGCGCGGGTGCATATGCCATTATCGTGCAAACAATTGATCATATGACATGACCTCAGAAAACACGTTCTAGGGGAAGTTAGCGATGTTTTTCACAGAAAATGTGCATTGATATTGCTCAAAAGCAGTCCAGACAATGTACTAATATGTGAATCCAAGGCGGGGTCATTGGTTTTATGTCAGTTTGAACACGTTTTACTTCAAATAGACAACTTTTTTTTGGATAAAAATTCCGAAAATTTCACGTTTTCTTACCCTTCAGATGAGTCTTAGTCCGTATTGAATAGCTCGATATCTCAATGTGATCGTGTTTCACACATTGACCTTTCAACTTTCATCAAAATCTCCAAGAAACTCGCGAACAAAACGAGATTTCAACGAGACCTCCAAACGCAGTCAGAGGTCAAAAAAGTCGTCTTCAAAAACACGCACATTTTTGGATAACTGTTACATCAATAATCTCACCAAAGATGTTAAATTGAAGAATAAGTATTACTCCACATTACTGGGTCATTTTATGGGTAATTTTGGGACCGTTTGGGCGTTATTCGTTTCTAAAAACTTCGTTTTTTACGTGGTGGCACATAGGCAAATGTCTTAACTGGCGTTTACGTATTATAGCTATTAAATGAGTAATACATGTTCTTTAGTGTTTGCAGATAAGGAGTCGAGCGAAATGGCGATTGCCGTTTTCATATCTGTTTGTTGTTGTTTTAAACTTGTTTTTTTATGGTTAAATGGAACAACCTAAGATTTGAAAGAATTTAAGATGGATCTTTTAAACTGTATCATGTTTTTCACATTAAAACATCATTTTAAGCTTTTAATAATGCGATAAATATAGTGTACATTCATCTTGCCGAATGAGAGTTCCAGTTTTGAAGAATTGTGGGTCACATCTCATTAACCCCTATAAACCTAATCTGAAATGTAAGGTGATGATGCAGTAGGGAAAAAAAATTCTTTCTCCAGTGATACCAAATTCATGTCGGAGCTGTGCGAGTTTTGTGATAGAATTTATCAGTTTCTGAGAGGCACAAATCAAGGTATTTTTATCTAGTCCGAGTAACTTGGACCCTCTATTGCCTTTTTTAACATTTGGACATGATCTGGCGATAGTATAGTAGGGTCCAAGGTCGTCTGCAGTGGTCGTGTGGTTTTTCTGAAAATTTATCTGAAGTCTCAACAAAAGCATCCGATTTCACCCTTACAAAGGCCTCCAAAATGCTAGATATGCCACCTGAGATACAAGTTCTTCGGGGATTAAGGTGCAGACAATACTATCGAGATGAAAAGTCGAATTTCACGTCCAATTCCGAGAGGCACCCGTAGCGATATCGTCTGTTTTCTTACATATACATTCAAACGGGACCTGACTACTTGACTGCGCAATAATACATCACTGCATAAAGTTGGACTCCAGATCCTGCGCACACATAATGCACCGCGCGGTTTCCTGGCGACTTTTTCCTGAAGAGTACAACGTAGGTTTGCAGTATGTGTTGATATCAGTATGAGGCTGCGCGCATGACTCCTTTTGCTTCATGGAACAGTCTCCGGGATGCCGTGCGGCGCATGCATTCTGCGTGCGCAGGATCTGTCCAACTTCAGAGTCCAACTTCATGCAGTGATGTATTATTGCACAGTCGAGTAGTCGGGTCCTGTTTGAATGTATGTAAGAAACGATATCGCTACGGGTGCCTCTCGGAATTGGACGTAAAATTTGACTTTTCATCCGGATCGTAAGTGAACCTTAGTATCTGCACCTTAATCCTCAAACTCTGCTTGTATCTCAGGTGGCGTATCTAGCATTTTTAAGGCTGTTGTAAGGGTGAAATCGGATGCTTTTGTTGAGACTTCAGATAAATTTTCAGAAAAACCACAGGACCACTGCAGACGACCTTGGACCCTACTATCGCCAGATCATGTCCAAATGTTAAAAAAGGCGATAGAGGGTCCAAGTTAATCGCACTAATTTTTATCCAGATTTTTCTTGTCGAAAAGCTTTTGATTCAGCTACACTGTATAAGGAGTTCGTGAAACATACATGTATATGAAACTTGTATTAGATTAAAAAATGACCACATTTCATAGCAATCTGTGCATGCGATAAAAATGCGAAGTGAGATTTTGTACACGGTGAGGTAATACCGATTCATGGCCGGCGGCTGCGTACGGTGTATCACTATTGCGGCAGCGTAAACAAAATGCGTGTTTGGTTAGGAAAAAAATGAAAAAGGGACATTTAACCAATTTTTGTTACCTATTTTATTCAATTCTATGATCTCTGTAATAATTTTGTTTTCATGTTGAAGTTGAGTAATAAGCTGAGCTGGCTCACTGCACCGGTAAATGGCATTGACATGATCATGATGGCAGAACATTTTATGTGGGCTTAAGAAAAAAATGAGACAAAACATTGAATTGCAGTAACATTATTTATGTTGCTTCTTTTAATCAATTCAATGATTTTTTTAAAGAATCTCTGCAACTATTAATTTAAGTATTCTGTTAAGTATTTTTCACTTACAGACTTTTAAAGGGTCATGGTTGCATGATAGTTGTACACTGACATGACACGTATTGAAAAATGACCAATGGTAAAAAAAGCAGTATCCAGACTAAGGTTTTTGAAGCATAACTCCCCTATACTTCAAGCAACTGAACTGATTTAAACACTGTTCGTTTTCTTTTCTCAATTCTCTTTCCAATGATACTTAAATATGTTGGATTTTGAATGAATTGTGAAACAGAAATTGACAATCATTGCACACCCTCTCGTCTGTTGAGATGACAGACACGAAACCTGTGCGCACACAAGTTTACTTCACTTAGCTACTGAGCTGATTTAAACACTGTTGGTTTTCTTTTTAAATTCTCTTTCCAATGATTTACCAAATTTGTTTGGGTTTGCTTTAAAAAATAGAAAGCAAAAGTGTCGGACTCCCTATTTGCAGTGAAATAGAAATCGTTTTAATTTGTGGTCGGCCATTGTGATTCCTATTTTTTTTCTTTCTGTTTGATAAGTGACTTTATCTTGCACTCGTTTCCTGTTAATCAATGTTTACAAATTAAATTTAAATTGTTGTTAAAGGTTCAAGTTGCCATCATGACGTCTCAACTTGTGCATGCGTACGTTGACAAAGAAAACACAACCAGCATCACCATAAATAATAGCAAAGGCCGTCTTGGTTCGCTGGCTGGTAGGCAAGGTACAGTGTACATGTATGCTTATTGTCATTTGTACTAAGACAGTACTAGTAAACATAAACTGCATGCTTTTTTTCATTAGAAGTGAAAATAAGGTTGTGGTTTGATATGTAAGAGGGGCCGGTTTGTGTTTGGTCATACAAAGAACTCCTTATCAAAAGGACACTACTTCAAAATAATCCGCCAACAAAGTTTTATATTGGCTGCTAATGTTTGAAATAAGTCCAATATGGAACTTACTGCAAGAAATGTTAGAGTAAATTGATATGATGTATGCGAAGCTATGGAGTCGCTGATTTTGTGCCTTTGATGACATCATGTTTTGGCTCATGAATATGCAAATTTTCTAAGCCAAAGCGTGATGTCATAAAAGGTACAAAATAATTGTCTGCAGAGCTTTGTATACATTATACACATTTTTCCAATTTCCTTGGAGTAGGCTCCATATTTGACTCTTTTTTTCATCTTAACCCCTTGCTACGGATGACGCAAAATGGCACCAAAAAACAGTGGCACCAGGCCGGATGATGCCATTTGCCACTATTTGTGCAGTTTCAATCCATTGTTGTATTATTGTGTATGTTACGCTTGACTGCACAAGCACACTGTCCGTTTCGCTTGGCTGCCAGAGCCGGTGCGACACCCCGGCTCCTCCTATAAATAACTGTACTTAAGGGGTTAAACAGCCTGGATAGACTCTGTTAGGTGGTAGACATTCATAACACATTGAAAGAAACCTGTCCGGCATGTATGTAAGTCATTAACATGGAAACCCCTATTTTGTTATTCTTAAAGTTTTGTTGCTCCAAAGTTTGGAACCTCGGACAACGTTCTTTTAATTATACTGACCCTATTTGTTCCAAATTTTAAAGAGTATTTTGGGAGAAAAAAAACAACTTTCTTACCAGGTTTTCCAGTAGCGAGCATGCGACTCAACACTCATACTGCCGCACGATACGCTCCCCCTCGCTATTCTGGACCAATCAGAGAGTGGCTTCTAAATAAAACTCTCGTCAACCAATTGGCGACGGTCTACCAAACCAGTGCTGGCACTGTCGGCATGTTTGGTTTCAGTTTGTGCGTGTTTGTCGTCGTCGTCATTTTACCACATAATTTTCCTCAAAAATCAAAACCCTGCCCTCTTTCCACCAAATTAATCCTGCAGATATTCAATTTGGTGTCATCGCCATCTACTGCGAGTCCAAACAGTTAAAAGTGGATTTTCGTTCTCTTATAGGAACAGTGTCCTAAACTTCACAATCGCCATAAACATTTTATTGCATGGTTCGTTTAAGCCCTCCGATATCAGTCCTCAAAATAATACAGCTTACTGGCTTACATTTCAAAACTGGTGAATTGTTCTGAAATCAACAGCTGTGAAGTCATTCAGCGTGGGTCCATCTCCCATCGCCACGCCACGCCGAGCCCTAGGAAACCTTAGCAATGACACGACACGCCTAGCTAGTGGTCTCGGCAACAGTCACAAGAAGCCATTCAAGTCGGTTGGTGGGGGCGGAGTCTTCAAGAAGCCCCTGGGATCACAGTCCAGGACGCCAGGATTGTCGCTCAGGAACCCCAACTCACTTACTCCATCGGGCCAGGTATGATGACGGTGGAAATGGTTGCGAGTGTGATTTATGTGATAATAATAATGGACAAGTACACATATCCACCAAGACCACAGTGCTCAAGGCGCTGTATATTATTACCCCTGCTCATCAGGCCTATTAATCATTCCTGAAACCTTTTCAGTTCCCTGGGGAGTATACAGCCCTGGCTGCTATTTAAGCACACAGGCTTATCAAACACACAGCCATCACTGCCCTCACAAGTACCCACTTACTCCTGGGTGGATAGAAGCAACTTGTGACAAAGTGTCTTGCTCAAGGACACAAGCACCATGACCCCCCCTGCTGGTCTCGCACAAACAACCTGCAATATCACCAAGATCTTGAGTTTGGTACACTAAGCCACGAGGCCACAGCTCTTTATGATGGTGATTGTGAGGAATTATCTAGCTTCATTGTCAGTAGTTGATCTGGAGTGCAGAAATAGATTGTAGAATGTGGGTTTAAACCAAGTCAGAGTGAACAATGGTGCTTGTGTCCTTGAGCAAGACACTCTGTGCAGTTTCTTCTGTGTCCAGGAGTTAATTTGTTGATTATTGTGCATGTACAAAAGCGGTTGCTAATGAGCTGTTTAAAGACATGTATGCTCTTCTGAGAGTTAAAAAAGAAATTACAAAGACGTATTTAAAGGAGAATTCCAGGCTCTATAATATTTTATCTAGTCTAAAAGAACATACACTAACATACAGACTGCACCGAGAGTTGGATTTTCTTTGTTATAGAGAACGACACACGCGCCCTTTATATTTACGATTTCTTGCCATTCAGCAGTACAAAGGGCGCATCCATACTGTTCGAAATTCCTGCGACATCTGGGAGATTATGACGTAGTGTCCGCACCTCAATGGAAACCCATGGTTGGCTATGTGCGGTATGCACTGGTATCACACCTACATGCAGCTTACTGCATATGAATACGTATGTTTTATAAGGCACCTGACTATTGCGTGTATGTGTAAGGCTGATGTTTACTTCGACTTGACGTGCTGCAATTTATCGTGGTTTTTCGTACTTTTTTAGAAGAGCACAAAGTCTGTTCTGGTCGGAAAGAAAATATGTTAGGCACTGCATCATCTCAAAGATTCTTAGCCTACCCCAGGAGAACTGCCTGCCGATTTTCCTCGAAGCAATCTGGTTCGAAGTCGAACTTCGCGTTTTTATATTGTTCAGCCATTTCTTACAAATATCCGGTCTTTTGGGGGATTGGAAATTTGGAAGAAGCTGAGACCTTTTCGAGAATACGGTTTATTTGAGCAGCCAAAAGCTTGCCAAATCATCATGATGTTGCTGTACTACAGCACGACTGAGTTTTGCTTTAGCAATCAGGCAAAAATTCGCCAGGAATATGGAAAACGGACGTGCGTCAAGGAACACTGCCACGTTCGCATGTGTGTTGCATGTACGGACAATGGTTCACTGCACTCGCACAGCTCAGGCCGCGGGACCGGCTGGGTACCCGGCCGGCCGGCTTGGTAGTGCAGCCACTATGTCACAGTATCCCGGATGTACCGATATTCCAGAGCAAAAGGGCGGCTCGCATGACGGCAGGCGCGTTATGAAAAAATCTCCGGTTTATACGATTACCGAAACCAATCAAAATGAAATAAAAAGTAAGTCACAATTGCAATTAACGTTCTTTAACATTATGTTATTATAAACTCAGGGTGGAGTTTCTCTTTAAAGTTATGATATAGTATTAGCAGGGCTGACAACGTACATGTAGTTGCAGGCAGCAGTGCTCATACTTCATACTGTGTGATTCAATACACAAAATAACAAACCTGTCAAGGTTTGAGCTCAATCAGTCGTCCAAGTCCTGAGAAAATAGTCAAAAACTGTTCTGTTCTTGTAGTGATTTTTTGCAAGTTCATATGGGCTTATTTCAGTTGTTAAAATTGAAATAAACGATGGCACTTTTAGAGGTCCTCAAAGAGTACAGCATTTCAGATATTTTTCAGGAAACATTATAATAAACACTGAGCTTACAGATAGAAACTAAGTAATTTGGTTTGGACCATTACCAAAGCTATATCGTACCTTTAATTTGTTCATTGATTAACCCTAACCCTCCAGGGTATTTTGGCAAGAAACCCTGCCAGATGCATCAGATTGCATACTTTGTCACATTGACTTGTGTGCAGAGTGCAGCAAGGTCAAGCTGTCACCACAGATGCACTGTGCTGCGTCTGGCAGGGTTAGGGTTAATGGAAATTTATGAAGTGCTGTGATATTCTTTTTTATTGCAGATGTAAATAAAGAACAGTATAATAGTGGATGCATTGGTGATACACCATGTTTCTTTTTTCTCTCCAGATTTTAACACCGAAACCTAAGACTAAATCCCAACTGCCGGCCAAATCGTCTAATGCCGTCAGATCGACAGACAGTTACCCTGACATTGAAACGATGCACATATACCAAGATAAAGGTAGGGCAATATGCGTATGTCTCAGATTCTGTTGTATTGTGTGGACTGGTGTATTGAGCACCACTACTGGACGTATTGACCAATTATAGAGGTGACTATGATCAGACAAATGTCGGCTGTTATTAATGGGGTACCAGTATGCCAATACGGGCTTTTACAGCCAAGCGTAATGTAAACAATAGGCAAACAATGGATTAAATACATGCAAGAATGTGTGTATAGATGACAACTGACAACTGGAGCCATGGCTATCTTCCGTATTCAAAAGGTTAATGGAGTGCCTATTTTCAATCGGTTTAAAACCACTTATTACCTTTACATGTAGATTTCTGGAAAAATTATTGACTTTGTTGATCTTTCCATTGATAGTGTGCACATGCAATTAGTATGTACACTGTATATATATGTAAAGGCAGATTTAATCGTCAGATTTAACCTGGTTTTCAAGAGGGTATTTTTGTGCCTGCAGCTGTTCCCTCTTCTGATTGCTATTTTTGACCGTTTCCACCACAGAGCCAGACTTTGAGTCGTTACCCCCGGAGCATTGTCTGAGTCTGTACCTAGACAGACTGTCCTCCCTCAGAGTGCCTCCCATGCCACGCCCGCCGATGAAGACAACACCCACTGCTGACTACTCGCATATGCAGCTTGAGACCAGTGACAGATTGTCAGAGGGCAACCCGGCAGGTATGGGATTGACCAAATCGGACCCCACCTGGGTCTTTAGTCTGAAAATTGGGATAATTTCTCTGGAATTTGTTGAAGAATTCAGGGGTGAGATTGGCCAAAAATGAAAAATCCACAAAATCCACGAAAAATCCACTGTGGGCCCCTTAAAATAGCCGCTGTTATTGGTCTATATCCACTTTTACATGGAAAAACATCTTTAGGACAACACCTCAGGAATTCCGGATTGCAAATTCTTAAAAAATTCTGAAATCAGGAAAAATCCTGACAAAACTTATCCACTGAGAATTATCCTCTATTTAGATCTGGGACCAGGAAAATTGTAATGGTGGTGGGGTTGGTCAATTCAAAATCTCACCAACCCTGCAATGTCTAATAGTAACCCTTTACCTAAAGTGGCCTTTTTTTTAGCCTTGTATTGGGTGATTTGAACAGGGTATCTGCAGGTCTTTAAAAAGTCTTAAAAAGTCTGAAATTTACTTTTCTCAATTTAAGGCTTTAAAAAGCCTTAAATTGAGTTTTCCCAAGGTCTTAAAAAGAATGGCCAAAGCGAGTAATTATTTCTTAATCAGCTCGTAAATAACGATCACAGAGCCTGTATAAAAAATCAGCTATTGGAACCCATAGCAATTTTTTCGGAAAGCTGATCGCATGCGATAGACACATTGTATATACACCAAGCGTTCCAATCCCGAGATCCAAAATCCACCCATACACCTAGTGTCGGTCCGCGTATTTTTGGTCTTAAATTTTGGTTAGGGCAGCATTAAAAGGGTCTTAAAAAGTGTTATATTTGAAGTTCCGAAACATGCAGATAACCTGTTTGAAGGACATGTACAGTAGGCCGTTCACTGGTCACTTTTTGATAAACACTGCTTATGTGCACGTCAAAGGGGAAGTGGCGAACCAAATTGTGATTTTTTTATAAATTTTTGTACACAAAAATCCCATAGGCCCGCTATCTGTAAAAGGCTCTGTGCGTAGTACTTTATTGTGTTATACCTCTGTATTACTAATGTACCCAAACGGGTTCTAAAATATCCTTTCTCTTTATTTCTTATGACCCCATCCCTTCCTCCAGAATCATCACTGAACAGTATTGACATTGACAGTCCTCTAAGCCTGGACTCCTGCCTAGACTTGCCCCCACTGGACACGGTGGACTTCATGGACATCAACAACATCAAACTCTGGGATCAGCAGGACACCGATTAAAAAGAAAAAAACAAAACAATGTGAGAATTTATTAATTAATACGCTAAAAAATCATGAGTTGAGTGTCGGCTGAATGCTTTCCCAAATGACCAGTCCGGAGTGACTGTATTGGCTGTGGTGTCAATAGAGGGCAGCACGTAGCTGCTTCTGGTGGTTTGTGGGAAGACTGGCCCTTTAACAGGTATTCCAATAGACAGAGTGAAGACTCTGCAAAGGAATATTCACAATGAAATGTCTTGTGGAACAATCTTTTATTACTGACTTGTTAGTTCCCAGTGTGACGTTTTTCTGTTCAGTGTATAAACATTACTTTGGAGCACCAAGATGGAACTTTTATCAAAACAAGGATTCGCATGTTAATTCAATTTGAAACTTGGATTTAAAAAGATCGCAAATTAACACAGGGTTATATTGGCAATTTAAGTCAATTTATGTTTTGACTCTAACACTGACCTACACGAATAGGCTTTTTTTCTGGTAGAACAGTGAAGACTTTTTGAGTATTTAATTCAGAATGTCAAAATCCTGTTTCCCCACCCATGGGTACAGAGCGGGTGAAAGGCCAAAGTCACTTTCACAGGCCACATGTATGCGTATTAGACGATTCTTGTAAAACAGCTCACCACGTTTACATACCAAAGCGTAAACTAAACTTTAAACATACTTGTGTAAGAGTTTTGCTTATTTGTCAGTTTGTCAGCTCTGCGATAGATTAATAGTTTATTATTGCTTTACCATTCATTCAATGTGTTATTTGAAATGTAAAAAAATTCATGTGGTTAGTGTTGTTTGTACCATGGTCCATTTGATTTGCCTTAATTTCTTTCTTTTTTCCTTGTAGTTGTTTATTATTTAGAATATACTTTGTCACTGCCTTCATCTTTTGTTTTGTTAACCTTGTAAATAAATATGTTCATGTTTGTATCAAATACTTTCGCTGGTTTCAATTTAAAGTGGTTTATTCATGTTTTGATTTGCTGTTTCAGTTTTGCTAGAATTTTCCTTAATCTTGCCTTCTCCAGCCCAATCACGTGGGGTTCTGCATTCCATGCTGTATTTCTGCTGCAGCTAAAGACCACTTAATTTCAACCGAAAAAAAAGGTTGATTTTGGCCCCAAAATAGCATTTTTCATAATTGCCCTAACTTGAATTCAGAGACAATGCAGGAGTGATGGAAACCAATTTGAAGTGTTCTCAAAGCATGACAGAAATAGTGCAATATTTCTATAATTTTGTTTAAAAATATGAAATATTAAACAATTCATGAAAAACACTTCATTCCCAGACATCAAATATTGCAGAGTGAGTCTGTTTCGAAGGCTGCTTATTTTACCACCAAAAAAAAAAAGGGGTTCCCCTCACCTTGTTATATTTAGCCCCAAAATGGCATTTTGCGCATTTGCCTGAAAGTGCTACTAGAGACACGCAGGAGTGCCAACAACTCACTAAAGTGTTACCCAAAGCATATCTGGCAGAATTATTGCAATATTTCTACAATTTTGGGGAACAAATTAAACTAGAAATGTATTTCTTCATATTATTTCTTCTGCTTTTATTTAGGAAAAGCTTTAATCAAACAGACTCCTTTAAAAAGACACACGAACAAAGTACATTCATTTTAAGATTCATATTTTTCCTTCATTTAACAATTTTATAGTAATAATAAGCTCTAGCAAGCCAAGCCATGCATACAGATAGTTTAAATTTTTGTTTTTGTTTTTATCTCTGATAAAATAGGGTGCGTGTATTCACATATTTTCAACTGTACATAGCTTCTATTTTTTTCCAGACAGAGGTTCCTGTAAGAGATGTCACCCTACAGCCTCATCCACACCCTTTTGTTTTAAGCCTGACTTAATTAATCTATTTTCTCTCATATAAAAATAACACTATGTGACATATATACAGCACAGCTACACGAGTGATATGGAGGATCACGAGAACAGTTCACTTCACCCAGCATGCACTGCATTACCCAGAATGCCGTGCAAACCAGACACAGATCAAGGTGAAATGACACGGAGAATTTTATAACGACTAATCCAAGAAATCATCTGTAATGTTCAACTGGCTACAGATACAAACACTACAAAAGGCAAACTCACTCCGTTTCCACCCTCTTGTTCACACAGGAAATGCAGAAAAGAAAAAAAAAAACACCAATTACAATAGATTCATTATCAACAATAGATCACCAGCCTATTGTGCGCCATCCCACACCAACAATTTTGTATGTATGGCAAATAGTTTTGTACAAATTTTTTCCCTCACTAAAAAACGGTATTAAATCAATGTACATACATACATACACACTACACACATATGTTCATATACAATATTTGTACAGAGAAACTGGTTCAAGGGCACTTAACCTAACTCAGAATTCAGTTTTATGATTCCAGCAATTTCTCGTCAATCATCATCTCGGTTCTAGTTTCAAAACAATGGCAGTAAAAAAAAAAATGGACAGACTTCAACCAGTCAAGCACAGCTTAAACCGTCTCCTATAATCAACCTACTGTTCAATCTTTAATCAATCAATCAATCAATCAATCAATCACTGGAATTCCTGACAATTTGTACACACCTTTCTACACAATCTGTACAAATGACAGAAAATGAAAGAGCGCTTCAACTGGGATCAATTTGTACAAATTCACAAGCCATCACATCAACTATCTTTGCATTGGGTTCACAGTTACTTCTGATCATCCAACAAACACAATTTCGGTGTTGTTGGAAGAAACCACTAAGTACCTTGTTTAGTTGACTAAAAGAGGCTTTAAATGTGCACAATTAAAATAAATTGGGTAAAAAATAAACATTGTAAATTTTATTACAAAATTATGTCAGATGTGACTCAAGAGAACAATACTTTTTCTCCCCAACACTATTAAAAACGGCTTGGCCTAATGTATTAACATTTCAATATTTTCTACTGGAGAAGCATGTACTGAAACACAATAATGAAAGTTTGTATAATTCCATCTCATTAAAAAAGGTCTAAAAAGTTCATCAACATTTAAACAAAAATCAGTTGGTGTGTGCTTTTCTAACATCAGAATAATTAACAAAATACTGTAAATATTAAACCTTTAGTGTACAAGAACAAAAGAAAGATGGAATGTTGGTTTTTGTTCATCAGTTTGCAATAATGCACTACTAAGGAAAGGTTTATACTCCGGTGACAAACACCCCCCCCCCCCCCCCTTCCCAAAAAAGAATACTTTAAATAATATCTCTCACAAAATACCAACAGCTTACATACCAAGGCATGTTTACCTAGATACTTCAATTCTTATCTACAACGTTACCGGTAAGTCTGTGTTCCTTTTGGTGCCGTAAAGGTACACAAAATTCTCACCAACAAGTCCAATCATTCAATAAAAATCCTTCACATATCCACTTCAAAGAAACACACCTACATGCCTTCCCTAATTTCTTCTACTTTATATTTCGTCACCAAAAAACAGAACTTCACAACATCTAAAGTTGACCACGGAAATTT
Organism: Hippasteria phrygiana; assembly: GCA_037893225.1. Taxonomy (NCBI): domain Eukaryota; kingdom Metazoa; phylum Echinodermata; class Asteroidea; order Valvatida; family Goniasteridae; genus Hippasteria; species Hippasteria phrygiana. The sequence goes on from JAZGUH010000733.1 coordinate 555,015, forward strand.
CCAAATGTAGAAAGAAAGCAAACCAACATGTCCGCAGTTAAACAGCAAATTTCAAACTACCTCAAAGAGCCCGGACATTTTTACCCGTCGGTCGGTACTCTTTTCAGGCATGCTGAATATAATTGACACAACACGTCACCCAACATTTGGAACAAATGAAGAACAGGAGTTTCACACTTCAAAAGTGAACAGAACTGACAGCTACAAACCACACCATCAAAACAGGTGATGGAGCAAACTTTGTTACGTTTTGTGACCATGTTTCTATCAGCTACTTACACTTTCTCAACACATTAACATGGCGCACACCCACACCTGCCAACTGACTGAAAAGAATCTCTGCAACACTGCAGCTACTTCAACCTGCAAGGCCTAGTTTGATGGCTGAACATCCATCATACAAACAGCAGAGATTTCTCAGTGCAAGTATCTAACGTCAAAAATCCCCTCCACACCCAAACCAACCCCCTCCTCCCCAAAAATACAAACGATTGAGGTATTTCATCACCGATTGTGATCAGAAGGACGTTGTCCTGTGTTCCCTGTGATATAATCATGGTTTAAAGAAAATCAAATTAAATGCGTCTATAAACACTCCATTGCAAGAATTGACAGCCAACGTTTGGACGTCGGTGCCTAAAGAAAGTTGCGGACATCAGCACCTTACTAGATCGTACAATGTATATGTACCCCAAGCAACACATACTTTGTAAAGTGCAATGAATTAATATTACCACCATGACTGAAATGATCAATGATGTGAGGTAAAAAAATCCGTTCGAAGCTGTGTACTACTTCGAAACACTAATCATTCGTTAACCCTTTCAGCCCCAATGGCGACTATAGTCGCCCGTGCACTATACCCCGCTTCAGCCCCAATGGCGATTAAAGTCGACCGTTAAGTGCTTAGTGTGTGAACAATGTGGGCACCACAGGCTGCATGCCAATAAACAATGCGGGGCTGAAAGGGTTAATCAGGCTTCAAAGTCAGGAAAACTACCTCCTTAACAAAGTTTTCCCTTTTTTTACGGCCATCACAAAGCCACAAACTGACAAATCTAATCCTCAAATCGTCTCATCAATCAACCATCCACGTCTTCAGAAGTCAGGCAATCTGGACTACACACCATGTTGCAGTCAACACAACCATTTCTTCTGAACCGTTCTCGCAGACAAATGAAGGTCCCTCCAGGGAAACCTTTTCATTAAACAAATTTTGTTTCAAAATGTTCAGGTTTTCATCTGTGACTGGCTTTGATGGATAATCACAAACAGTGAAATAGTCCATCCAGCAATGTATGGGAATGGTTTCTTACTGAGGTCAGTTTTGAGATGCTTACAGCAATCCTGCCACTTAGACTAAACCCCACAGCAAAATGCTTTAGAGTAGGTTATGACATTCCCAATATTGAGGAACCATTCTGGAACAGCATAGACCCTTTTCATCCATGTGACCAGATAGCTCCAGATGTAAACAATGTGTGGACACGGTGATCACAGTGCATGTATAATATGGAAAGGTTAAACCACATGGCACGTGCAACTGGTTATAACGAGAGAGCACTTCCTAACCATTACTGCACTAGCCAGTCTAATATGGACTGGTGATGTCGCATGGAAAGGGTCTATAACGAGAAGCCGCATAAAAAAATATTCTATTACAGATGATTAGACCAGTGGTTTCTTAGACCATACACAACGATTCCCACCACGATGCAGTCTCCTATACTTCCTGTCATCGCGGGGAATCGTTGGCTTGCTGCTTCTCCTGATTCATCAGGACACCCACCGCATCCTTGACTGCGTGGAAGATGATGTTCTTGATCTGCAGCTTGTCCTCGTGGTTGGAGTGGGTGCTGCTCAGACGACGGAATTCATGGGTCAGCTGGAAGCAGCGGGAGATGTGCTCGGGGGAGACAAAGTCTTCAGCCACCTTGATGCAGGAGTGAAGGTTCCTCACCTGATGGAATTCAGTGAAAATGAACACACTCATTGACCGATCACATTCACTTTGCCAAGTTAAAGCTGGAAATTATAAGGACATTAAGCAGGGAGCTTTTTGCCTAGAGCCTGAAAATAAGGTAAGAAAAGTCTGACTGTACATGTTAAGGCCTGAAATTAGCCCAAAATGTTACATGAAAAAGCCTGAAGATTATACTAGGATAAAACATCATGCCAGTTTTTGCAAATTTTCCAGTGTTTTTTTTTCCTCCATTTTTCAGAAAAACCTAGCAAACTGGAGGACACCCATGCAGTTTAATATCTGCTACCCAAGCATGCACATGCAAAGAACACTGTTCCCAGATGGAATAGTGCGTTGTTCTCGATTGGAACAGGCAATGTTCTTGTCGGAGAACCCCAAGTATTCTGACTTTTACGACTCTCCCAAAGACCCAAACATTTCTTTCCGATATCACGTGCATACCTGGTGAGGAGCGCCAGCCGGAATGACGATAGCATCCCCCATGCATTGGAGGATCGGCCAACCTTGCACCCCATACTCCCTATGTAGCCGGTCCAGCAGGATCTCATCCAGGTACCAGCTCTGGTCGTGGATGGGGTCGTGGTCCTCGGGCACGTCCTGCCCCTGCTCCTTGGCCGCCTTGGTCAGCAGTTGCCGGATCTTGTCCGCATCCTCGGCATGGAACAGGTGCCAGATGGCGCCGGGCCGCTCCTTGTTCTCCTTGACACGTAGCTTGGTCTGCTCGTCACCCCGGCACACCTCATCAATGACATCCAGGATGTCCTGACTGATCTCCCCGCTGGTGGTCACTTTGCCATTCTGGCTGGGCTTGCTGCTGTCCCCGACATACACCATGACGTTGACAGCATCCGAGATGTCTAGGTGGAGGTTGGTGGTGCCTTCTTTGGGACGTGTTGCTAGACCTGGCATTAACAACAACAAAATGGTTAAATAATATACAAAATAATTCAGCATCTGGGAAAGATGAAGCAAGGACACAAACACCAGTCCTTCCAACTTCTATCAAACAAATCTCAAACAAACCACAAGTTAACGTTGGGGCGTGATCCATTGGCTTTATGGCATGATTGGTTTCTTCTTTCTAAGGGAGAATCAGATTGACTGCCACAACAGGTGTCACAAATCCAAGCCCTTACCGTAGGCATTATACATCTTTGGGCCCAAGTCCGGCTTGACGAAGAAGTCCGGGAGGCGGGAGGAGATGTTGAGCCGACCGTCCCTCCGGGTGTACTCCGGCAGTGGCAGGTTCTTCATCAGGTCCTGGAAATGGTCCGGTAGCAACTCGGCAAAGTCTTCAGCTGGCGGCCAGTCCTTGAGTTTCAGGATCAGGGCTTCGCCTTGCTTGGTCTCAAGACGATCTGCAAAGGACATTTGATTCATGATAAATGCATTCTAGTTTGCCATTAACCCTAACCCCCTAGGGTGCATGCAAAATCCTATTAAAATTTGAGGATTTGGGACTGTTAGGGTTAAGGTTAAGAGTTCTTAAGGTAACAAAGCTTATTCGTTTGAGACAAATTTTGTGTTGGTTTAACCCCAACAACCCAGGCAAGAGACCTTCCCAAATCCTTCAAAATCTACCATGATACAGTAACCCTAAGGCACATTCTTTGTACTTATAATTTTCAAAGAGCATTAAGCCCTTGTTAACCCTTTCTTTACCACATTGTTTATTATCTTATCTTTCCCCAGTACCATATTCTTTGTTCAGTCGAGCATAAAACCACTTATGCAGAAAAAGCAGCCGACTGCTTGTTGAATGGTTGTATTTTCAACCAAAGATTTCACCCTCAAGAATTGATTGAAAAGGAAAATGTGTGTAAAGCTTGTTGCATGAAAATTTCTCTTTCATATGGTGTACAAATAAAAATCTGCTAAAATAGCAAAGTTACGGCTGTTTTCTCTTCTGACCTACTTTATCAATCAGGAAAGTTTTTTGTCACAATGGCACTCCATACACATAACTCTACACGGAAACTTCGGATACAGTTTTCTCACAATATTGTAATGGTGACATAGGAATTTCATAGCACCATTGGAAAGATCCGAACAAGCTCTTTCTGTAGGTATATAGATCATGTATGTACAGCGAAAAACACAAGCACTACAGTTGGTTGAAACATGGTGAATATATTTGTTGTTTGGATGCTCTGGTGTGTGGTTTCCTTGTCGAGTAAACTCGACATTGGTAAGCAACAGGGGCGCTGTGGCTTGTCGAGTAAACTCGACCTTGGTAAGGAAAGGGTTAAGTACAAGTAATATTGGCCAGGCTCTGCTATCCTGGATCTGGCAAAAGCCTCCCAAAGCTCCTGGTGGATTACAGAAAGTCTAGGAGGGTTTAGGGGTATAAGGTGCAACTGGTTTGGAAAAGCTTACGATCACCAGGTGCCATTTATGCTGTGCTCGTAAATATGGGACAGAACTAACCATCGGTGACACAACATGGTCTTTGATGTGTGCATCAGATTATTATTGTCCCGGTGCTGAAGTCATTCAGGACTCCATACAATTTCATTTAAACCAGCCTATTGTCATTTAGATAAGTTTGTTACTGCTTTTCATGTAACAAGTTTAAAGCAAGGGTTAAACAAAGTTTGTAATTTTCCTGCAAGCTTTCATTCAGATAATCTTACTTTTAAATCTTTTTAACCCAAACTACCCCAAGCCTTACAAACTCCAACAGCAGGTTTTGTCAAATTTTGATGGGTTCAGGACTGTAGATCCTTGGCACCATTACTTTACATGGAGCTATGATGCCCCAATTCGTCTAAGTCCAAAGAGGGTGCCATAGGTATACTGCACTGTGTTGGATTTGTTTACACTTTCTAGTAAAAATGCCTAGCGGGTTAGGGTTAATTTGAAATATTTCCACAAAGAGGAAAGGACGATTCAGGGAGGAACAATTGAGTGAGTGAGGTGGAAGGAAAAAGAAAAGATGGGAATGAGAGAGGGAGGGGGGCCCTAGAGGATGGTTTTAACTCACTCTCAACATCCTCGAAGCCATCCCAGAAGTCCTTCATGGGAGCTCCCTGGATCACGCTGCCAGTGCTGCAATCGATCAGGTCATTCTTGAGCTCACCAAATTTCTGGTTAAAGGAAGCCGGATGCCAAAGTCTCTCATCCAACAGCTTGCGAACGCCACTCACCAGGACGGGCTGTGGGTGTGGAATTAGTACAAGGTTAGCCAACTTTAAGATGGACTGACAAAAGACATTTATTTTACATTTTCACTACAGAGTCCCCCAACCTTTCTATAATAAAAAAAAAAAAAAAAAAGAGTTATCCCAATCTGGGATGTGTCTTGTGAGGAATCGTGGGAATTACCAGGGTGATGGAGTCCAGCCGTAGTAACTTTCATTATCACCACCATAAACTTTCTAACAAACCTCAGCTACCTCGTCAAGAGCTATACCAACATTTACATTAAAATTCCAGAGTTTCTTCCAGATTTTCCAGGGCAGGCTACCTTGTAACAACTACTAATGACCTTGCAATATGACATATGTTGTCGACCCTTGCTTGATCTTCCTTCACGGGAAGGAATATAAATCTTTCGGCTTACTTGAACTACAAAACAATCAACAACAATGTATGCATAGGCCCTGTTGGCATCGCTCAAAAACCACGCATGTCACAGAGATGCAACAATAGATTGTAGAAATTACACCCAACAAAGGCACCTGCTTCTAGCCCTTCTATCCAAGATCAATTAAAAACCTGGATTAAACTATCACACTCAATAATCGATTTCCCCAACCCAAACACATCTCAGGAACTAATATCTCCCAAAATTAACAATTCAATTAATCATTCGCTGCTAAACTTCCACAATCACTAAGTACCAAGTAAGTAATAAGTAGTGACTGCATAAGTACACTTACCACTCCTCTCCTCCACTGCTCCTGGAAGATCTTAAGGTTGCCCCTGTGAGAGGAATCGTGCAGCCTCAGTAGCCTACCATCACACAGCCAAGAATGAGGCACGTCGGGATATTCCAGGCTAGACTCTGTCAAGGTCTGTCTGCCCTGTTGGAGCACTACCTCACCGACGGCGTTCACACTGACCGCTGAGGGCGACTCTGGCTTGAGGGACGGATTGGTGTAGACACTGGGTGGCAAATCAATGGCCATCGTTTGTTGGCTGGCTGGTCGGGTGGGCGTCTTGGCGGCACTCCGGTCGTGCTTATTCAGCGCCGGTGCCGAAATGTTCTGCTCCACGACCGTGGCGATGATGTCCTCAAACGTGCTCGTCATGGTCCGGGTTGACTTCTTGCTGGTGTTTTCTCCTTTCGGCAGGAATGCAGTCATGAGGTAGGCCGATCCATCCATCCCACCAGTTGGACGGCCCAGCTTGCCGGCGGTTTTGGTCAGGAGTTCCCGCAGTGTGGAGCAGCTCTCACTCTTGGCCGACTCGGCATCAGCACGCGATACCTTGTCAGTGGTCATGGTGACCGCCTTGGTGTTCGGCAGTGACTGTTCGTACGACTTGGGAGAGGACGGGTTGGCAAAGCGGTTGGTGCTCTCAGACTGCGCAGATGTGGCCACATTAGCCAGCACGTCCAGCGGAGAGGCTGAGGGAAAGGAAGTCAACTTGGGCGCCTTGGGACTCCTAGAGTTGCTGTTGACCGGTGTCGAGTGGCCAGAATCACTCAGTTCACTCTTGCCCGATTCATTAGGGGCCTTGTCATTCAGCAACACCTGGGAAATGAGACGAGAAAGAATTTCAGAAACTGCTCAGAAACGATGCATGATGTGCAGATCAATGACATACAAATGGTTGGTGTAATGAGCTCTTCACCAATATCTTGATCATCAAGTTATCTGAGTGTGCAGGATGAAATTTCAAAACATTTGTAATCATGTCAGACTTTAGCAGTGTAATAACTGATCACAAACTTCTGAGATATGAAAGGTCGATTAAAATCTCTTTAAAAACCGACCCTCTCTAACAAATGCTTTTCTTATATAAAAAAAAGAAAAGTGAAACACATGACAAAATTGGCAACAGGGCTAGTCCCAGAAGGCAGATCATCTTAAAACAAGTGTAGCTTACCGGGGATAGGCCGTTGATGGCAGGCACTTTGTCAGGTGAATTGTTGAGCGCTCTCTTACTGCAAGGACACGAGGCAGTGATGTTCCATTTGGTTCTCATCTGGTGCACCAACATGCCTACGTCCCACAGTGCTGCAGAGGATATCAATAATATAAGCACTTCAATATGGAGTTTTGGCGATTTCACAGTTTACGTTGACAAAGTGCAATGCTTACAACTTGCTTCAGGCAAATTTTCTTTAAATCTCTTTGGGAAATTCCAAACAACCACTGTCATTGAGTACTACTGACATTAATTTTTTCTTATGGAGCTACTAATGATCACACAAGGTGTATGAAAAGTATTAATTTCTTCAGCCACATCAAGAAGTAACATCATGTATAGGTGTACTATGAAGCGAACAACAGTTCGTACACATTACAAATATATCCTATCCTAGTCTTCACACAATAGAACGCCTGAATAAATCCCTGCCATCCGATTGGTGAATCGTCGATCACGTGCATTAAATTATTTGTCCCATCGCACGACGCGAACCCGCACCGCCAACAAAAGTTCTATCACATGGTTCTATCAAACGGTAACGCGTTTGATAGAACTTCCCCGCCGCCACAACACGGCTCCGTTGTCCTTCGGACTTTAAATGTATATTATATACATATGGGGACCGGGAACCAGTCTAGGCTGTCATTCACACAAAATGGCGGACGGTGTTTCCGAACCGCGGTTTGTTTTCCTAACAGACGACAAAATATTGGAACTCGTAGGCGATGCTGACGCTGCTAACACAAAGAGACAAATTAAATATGCAGTCAAACGATTAGAGGAATTTGCAAGGCACGCAGGAACAATAATTAAAGCTTTAACTGATTCGGAACTGGACCACTTTTTGTCGCGGTTTTATGCGGGACTGAGAAGGTAAACGGCACGTTGTACACCAAGAAATCCATGCATGCAATCTGTCGGATTTGTTCAGGCGTTGTATAAAACAAATAATGAATGTTTCACATTCGTGCAATGGTAAGAATAATTTCATTCGGTGACAGATGGAATGTCCCATTCCACTCAGCTTCGCCTCGTGGAATGGAACATTCAATTTGTCACCTCATGAAATTCTTCTTACCATCGCACTCATAAACATTCATTATTTGTATACTGTCAGCTGGCACACACAGCCCATATGTAAACACTGTGCTAAGCCTGGCCTTGCATGTACCAATTCCCATTTGTCTTGCTCAAGGGCACATGTGGAATGGTCCCCCAAGCTGGGTAGAAATCCTTATCAGAGCACTCTTGGTACCAGACACGAGTCCGACGTTATCATAACTAATGGACTATCACACCAAACAATTCTACTGGACAAACAGACCAACTCCAATGGACTACCACTGTACAAATTTCTACACAACAAACAGACCAACAGACAGATGAAGACATCTTACCGGAGCCAGGGATGATCTGAGTGAGGATGAGGCTGTCTGGTTGATGCGGCTGATCCTTGATACACTTGAGCCAGACGAGTCCAGACTTTGTCTTGCCCTTGGCTGTCGAGGTAATAAGACAAGAAATTAAAAAAATGTACCAAATTATAAATACCTGGGAGAAGTTACAGATGGCATTGCAAATGATGGAAATGTTCTGTGATGGCTGACGCTAACAGGGACAGTGATAGCTCAGCTTTGCCAATGATCTACGTCGAGTCGTAAGAGTAGACCCATTCAAATACACGAACTGACATGCCATGTGTTCAACGATGTCCCCCACTGCATGAGTACCACAAATTTGTTCCATTTTATCCTTTTGACAATAAAAGTCGTCAAAATAGGTTACTATAATTGAAATCATTTTCTTTTGCCGAATGATGTCATAAGCCATCTCTGTCCCAACAGTCTTGAACTTGCCGTCTCACATGTCAGCATTCATTGCGACTATATGAAAAACCAGGTTTATAGAGTTGGTAGCAGAAAACAATTTTTCCTTAAATTGTACCTTGCAATTCTTAACATCAGAAATATTTCGCTCAAATTCTTTAAAAAGAAATTGCGCGGTCATAAAGTATCATCGTTGTACTACCGGAGCTGTTTCTTACAGTGGGACACAATGCAGTTCGTCTCAGGAGGAGCGTTATGAAATTCAGTACCTTTTGGATTTGGGTGCTTCTGCTTGTAGCAATCAAGGCACACCACAAAGCCACACTTGGGGCAGGTCCAGTGAATGTTGAACAATGTCGTGTCGCAGGTGTCACACATCTCCCTAACACCTGTTACTGCCCTCTTCCAGGCAATTTTACCTGCAGAAACAAAGAGCAAAAAAATATAATTCAGCAAAGAAAGGCTTATAAGAGAACAGAAATCTGAGATTAGGAAGTTAGCATGCTAGTAATAAAAAGCCCGCATTGATTGCAAACGACAAGACCAAACAATAGTTCACCTGGGGTAGCGCTCCAGGATTTGGCCCGGTGTTCCTGCTCAACCAGCTCACAGAACTGATCCCCAACCTTCTTCAGGATGTACTTGGAGGTCTCCACGTCCAGTTGGCATTCGGAATCTGGTGGGTATGGCAACCAGGGAGTCAGGTCCTCTGGCTGGCAGTGACTGGGCATAGAGAATCCGGCGATGGTCAAGTTACCGTTTTTAGAGTACCGCAGTCTGTTGGGGAAGAGAGAATCATAAATTCGGTTTCTTTCTGGAAATCAGCATACCAGCTAGTCTTCTGATTGCAACGCAGACAAGCCTGAAGCCAGTGTTTAAGTTCCAATGGTTATTAAACTGGTCTTTGGGAACAGCCTTCAACAGGGTTTAGGGGTTTATCAAGAGCAAACAAACCCAAGTTCCAAAAACTGGGTTATCACAAAGCTTACCAAACACAGTTTTAATACCTGATCCAATTTTGTGGAACTGTTATGGAGAAAATATTATTTAGTAATTTACTAGCAAAGCTAAAACCCGCTGAGAACCAGTCACAAATAGTATTTTTCTCGAGCAATATTGACTGGCAACCTGTTTTTACCAGGGGTGAGACTGGCCGAAAATGAAAAATCTTTGAAATCTGCAGTGAATGGGGGTCACCGAGGACCCCAGTTCAACGTAGGCACCCCTTTAAATACACATTTCTATTGGTTTATATCCACTTTTACAGGTAAAAACACCTTTAGGGTAACACCTCAGGAATTCCAAATTTCAAAAGAGATTCTTTTAAAATTCTGAATTCAGTAAAAAATCCTGACCAAAAAATCCTGAAGTCAGGAAAAATCCTCACAAATCTCGACTCTGTTTTACTGTGCGAAGCTTTTTTATGCTCAGAAAATGTTTATGTTTAGCAGCTATTTGCTTAACAAGAAATTCACACAGTTTTGGCTGGTAACCTGCTTTCCCCGAGTCAGACTTTGTGCGAAACATTTTTGTGCGTTGAGCTCCATGAAATTGGCCACGGACCTTTTCTTTCAGGTCAAACGATAGCAGCATCTCACCTTCTGAATGCATAGAAACGGCAGAAGATATTCATCTTGGACTGCCTGGAGCTGGGCTTCATGCGGCACTCTCGGCATTTCATCAGGCTCGGCGTGACGTCGCAGCAAGCACCGTCTTGCAGGAAGGGCTCGCAGGTCTTCTTCAACTTGGAGACGGAGGGCTTGACGAGGGCACGGCTGACATTCAGTGCTGTGTGCAAGAATCGATACAAATCTCAGACAATGCTCAAGGAATTCAGTTGCAGCTACAAGTGTAGCTGTGCTGTCCCTAGTCATGTTATTTTTCATTTGGTGTTTGTTTTATTTGTCCTTGTTCGCTTGGTTTATAACAATGTCACATACAAATGTGAAAATGAATTGAAGTGCAAACTACTAACCAGGGTTCCCACAGAAATCTGAAAACCAAATTCCGTGACTTTTCCAGGACTTTCCAGGACTAAAATGACGATTTCCATGACATTTAACGCCATTTTACAGAGAAAAGTTGTTTGGTATTATGATACTGATGAACCGCTGATGTCGGGCTAACCATTTGTTAATATGAAATTTTGAAAATATGTTTTAATTAATAATGGCCTCCTCCTCCTCACATCAAAAGCGGCCCATCAAAAATAACCCTGCATGATTTGGATTTCCATGACTTTTCCATGACTTTTATTTTCCCCAATTTTCCATGACTTTTCCATGACTTTCCAGGACAACTTTTTTCCCAGGATTTTCCATGACCCGTGGGAACCCTGACTAACTGACTGGATTGACTTAAAATATACAAAACTTGAGCAAGTTCTTTTCCAAAGGCAAATGAGAAAGAACTTGTTTAAGTTTGAAATGTTAGGCCAGCTAATTTTGTTGAATGTTACATCCACTTTGTAAGCTGTTGTACATGTAAACCTTTATTAAAGGCATGATATAATAAGCTTTGGCTTTCCGTGACTATGCCACCGTTTAAACTCTAGTTTTGTTTATATATATTTTTTTTATTTTTAAAATGTGAATTTTATAGTATGACCATGCTCTTGACATTTTGCAGGATCGTCGTTTGAATTAGGAATCAAGATCTGCACTTACCATAGGGTGGGCTATTTGTATCACCTTTCATTGCCAGATAGTTTACCAATTACGCAAGAGACACTTAAACTCCAGTCAAGACCACCTACCATCAAACTTGTCTTTCTCCTTGCGTGCTCGGGTGACGATACGCTTCTTGGGAGCCAGAAGCAAACGATCCATGACCGCCGGTATCTGGGACTGCATGCAAAACCAAAAATAATTGCAACGGGATGAGAACTGCCTGGCTGACAGATCAAATGCCACTAGTTTGTTAACAGACCGACAAATGTCAGGGTTAACAGGGTTGAGAGTATCAAATTCAATTTAACTGAAGGAATGACTCGCAGGTATTTCCTTGCCTAGCTAATTGAGGCTGGAAGTTAGGCAATTTGGAACTTGTTTTGCTCATATTTAAAAGGTTGTCACAATTAGCGCCTTGGTTCGGAGGTAGCAATCAGGCCCATGTGTGCAGAAGGTTGCATGACTTGCATCTGTAACCAAACTTACAGATACATCTCCAGTAATTCCCGGATTTACTTTGGTATAAATCAGACTTAGCTTTCCAATCCACACCGAGAATAAACGCAATCACAGGGTACGTTTCTTAAAACCCACAATGCATTCATGCAACTCAATGCAGAACTAAATCAATGTTGGGTAGTCACACAAATACATCACAAGGCCAAAAATAACTCCAGTAAACTGGGTCGAAGAGCCATTTGTCAAATTCCTGACCCAGTAACGAGGGAGAAGTCTGCCCAGGCTAGTTTCCCCCTCACTGGGACACATCCACTTATCACCTCGGGGAAATCAAACCAGGTCACATCGGCCTCGGGCGCTGACAGATTGGCCTGCATGCTGAATTGAACTTCAGAAATCAGGCTTTTTGTTGCAGGCTATGATGCCACGCACTGCCTTATGAGATAAATTTACTGGCTGACCTGCTGACGAGACGACTCGCAATGCACGTTCACTACCATGAAATGAAGGGTCTCCCCCTCCTCCTTTGAGATGCGCAGTGAGCTTTTGTCAATTCCAAATTGAGGGTCCAAAAAAGGTGAAATTGCTCACTGTATTTGTGTGATGTGCAGAACAAGGTTTGCATCTAAATATATCTATATTGGGGCTTCTTCAGTTCGTACTTCATTTTGAAACTTTCCAAAAGCAACATACATGCACGTATCTCATTCATGGTGTGTGGACAAATGTGTGGTTGACGTGATCAACATTCAAGTTCATTTTTTAATTTTTCAAGAAGCGGTATTGATGAAGTAAAAAAAAAAAAAAACCTGTTCGGCAATTTTAATGCTCTAGATAACCACTTGCTAAAGCACCCAAAGTGAAAAATACCGAGATATCACATTGATGTCATGAAGTATACATATCTTCATTACAGGAAAAGAATTAGACAAGATTTTTACCCTTCCTAAAGTTCAAATCCTTCCCGATTAAGCGTATGAATTTTTCTCCACAGGGTCTCCGAAAGCACTGAGCATATAGTGGTTACAAATCTTATCTACAAATATCAACTTTGAATAGGAGAGAGTTGTTCAGAGAATGTCACCTTTTCCCCTTTAAAGTCTGTCACGCTCACCTTAATTTCTTTAGGTTTCTCTCCTTCTGGATGAACAACAAAGCCCTTGTATCCATCATAATCATTCTCCTCAACAGCTCCTTTGTCTATGACTGCATTGCTTCTGCCCTTGGCCTGCTCTTTGCCGCAGTCGTTGTGGTGCTTGCTCTTACGCTCGCTGGACCCGCAGTGCCTCTTCCGGTCTCGGTGCTTCTTGGAGTGTTTGGATTCTCTGCCTCGCTTGGCCCGGCCCTTGGATGTAGTGGAGCTGTCTGAGCATGTAGACGAGTTGTCAAAGTCATAGACGTGGTCTGGGACGCTGCTTTTTGGAATGTCTGCAAGGGTGACGGCACTGAGTGGCTTGTCCCGTCCTCGGCTGCTGAGGCAGGCAGCAGCCTGTTGCATGTGGCCATTGGGGATAGCCTGTGACAGCCTCTCCTTGGACTGGGATTCCAGCAGTTTTAAAGAGTCACTGTTGGGTGTTTTAACACCAAGCTCATACAGTTTGCGCTCCGTTAGAGTACTGGTCGTGCCACTGGACGGGATGATTGTGGAGGTATTGCTGTCCTCTGAATGACGCTGAAGCCAGGCCTTCTTCAGATTCATGTGCCCACCGGATCTGTTGGGCGAGGCCGTCTTGACACTGCGTCCATCAGACGACTCACTGCCTGTTGCCTTAGGGGAGCAGGATCGGGTACTGTCACTATCCGACATTGCTCCATTGTTGATCCTATCACTGAAAAAAGACACAGGGCCAGAGGGGTCGAGACCTAGTCGATACTGGTCTACTTTTTCAATTTTGAGTTCAACATTCTCATTGTTCCTGCACTCACGGCTGAGGGACTCGGGGGCTGACCCTCCTGTTATCTGGTTGTTGCGAGCATCAAGGACAAATGATTTGTAGTGCTCGGCAAAGAAGGCCCCACTAGGTTTCCGGTCATCTGAGTTCAAGTTCGAGGCAGAATTTACCTCATCTCCACCTTCAGGGTGCTTCCCTTTTACTTTAGGGTGCTTGCGTTTTGTACCTGCACCAGATCCACTAGATTTACGTTTAGCGGATGGTGGTGCATCAGTACTTCTAGACGAATCCATTTGCGATTGGTAATCACCTGGACGACCATCATCATTTGGCCTCAAGGCGGACATGAGAAGGGAAGTGTGTCCTGACTGCACGGAATAGGAGGCATGAGATGTGGCTTGGGGGTAACCAGACAGAGACTTTCCAGATTTCTGCAACTCAATGGACTGCAGGGCAGCAGCAGAGAGCTGCTGTGGAGTTGCCACACGTAGCGGTGACTGCGGCTGTAAGCCATGGCTGCGGTTAGAGTTTGCAATGCTCTGGACCGTCTGGCCTTGCAAGGGAGGGGGTTTCCCGATGGAACTGTGCACAATAACAGGCACATTGTGAGCACTGTCACCAACTCGGAGATCCAAACCTTCCTTCATGTATGATTTGCCAGACTGTGAGGAGAGATGGTGTGAAGAGCCTCCGGCGACCGTGTACATGGGCTGGTGACCTGAGTTATCCCTGCTCTGAATAACGCTCGATGTTGGTGCCGCTTCTCCTGCTTTGATGGGTTCTGGGTCTCTACGAAGTGGCGGAGGGGTTGGAATGTCTTTGCGGGAGGCACCGCTTGCTTTCATGGGCAGCCCGGCGGTTATGCTTCCAGTCCTGAGAGAATCAGCAGTTCTGGTCAAGAATGCAACACTGGGTTTGCTCTCCTCGGCGGAGGAGTCCGTCTCCAGGCCCATCGCGTCTGCATGACTGCTGGTCATGGCATGCCTGAATGGCTGGTACCCGATAGGTGGCTCATTTTTGATGTGGAACACAGGCATGTGCTTGGACTGTTCAGTCCGTACCGGTACCCCGGATCGAGAGTCCTCATATCTGGCCTGTACTGTGCTGTAATATGGCACATGGCCGTCTGGCTTGGGCGCGGGCTGGTAGACCTTGAAGCCATGGCCTTCCCTGATGCGACCCTCCTCCGTTTTCAGTTTAATGAGTTCAGCGGCAGTGGCATGGTCCTTCTCAAGTCTCTGCAGGCGCTCGTTCTCTGTGGTCCGGCCAAGGAATGCCTTCCGGTAAAGCTGGTCCTCGTGGATGCGGGCCTGGTCCCCAGAGGAGTGCATCTTGAGGTAACGATCTCGCTCCATCTGACTCAAGGAGTGCTGCAAGTAAAAAATAAAAATGCCATATGTAAAAAACCCACACAGCAAATATGTCTTGTGACTATTCATAATGTTATCGTATTCAGCCCAGAGCAACTGCTCCAATAAATAACTCTCCAACCACTTGCCACACATTCCCAATGACTCATTGATCCACATACATAATCCTTCACATTCTCAATCAATGTCAAACAATGCAGACTGATGTGCAGATGAACGGTGACCCTGTATTTTCTCTGGGAGACATGCTTGGGTTCATGTATGATTCACAGGACGGGGCGGACACAACTGTAAGATGAGAAGGCTCGGCAGCACTCTTATTTCAGCTGAAATCACAGCGTGTGGATTGCCAATGTCAATTGGTAATGAGACGGCAACACGATCGCAATGTTCATATCAATTCTCTCAGCATCATACTCTGCATGAATAATGCATGGCGTAATGGTGATGGGCATGCAACACAGTCCAAGCCAGTGGGTTGAGTATGTATGTATCGGATGTCAGAGGCAGACTGCTTGAAAAAGTGGCATTTGTTTTCGTTGGCGCTCTTGTTTTATTCTGGTTGACTTAGCTGGCTTGTACGAAAAACAAGACAGAGACGAGGACTGCATGACAATGAAGCACCACTCTGTACACGAAAGATGGCACAATAAGCATTTCTCCTGTAACAATGTGTAAACCATTGGAAACTGGAGAATTGAGAATCACGTCGCCGTCCCTTCTGCTGTCAAAATTTACAACATAAGGCATCTCCACGCTACGTGCAAGAGTACAGCCAACCTCACTCGCTCCCCCCACTCAAAAATGAAAGCTATTGATTTTAAATCTCAGTTGGTGCCAATGTGAAAGGTGAGGGGAGGATGCAGGGCGTCGACTCGGCTGGTGACAGCTGCAAAAATCTTCCACGAGGGGACCCCCTTGGTCCATCGGCCATTTGTATAAAGGACTGTTGACAGCTATACACACAATTCGGGACTTGGCCTGGAAACAATTTCATTCATCAAACCTAGAAAAATACTGATGCAGTTCTGTTACTCGTAAACAAATCTGGGTGTAGATTTTTTTAACAGCCTAGCGGAATCTTGCTCAGGAGATTCTGAATTTGGACCTGCAAGCTGCTGCATTTCATACTGCATAGGTACTTCACTGAATGTTTTGAATTGCACTTTCCCACCATCTACTAATAGATTACAGCCAACAAGCTTCCTTTACATTATACTCGTGATATATCCTTGTACAACATCAAAAACAAAACAAATTTCATCATTCACACATCTCTAATAATGTCTGGAGTCTTCTAAACTTTTAAAAATCCCAAAACTCATCAATACCTGATTTCTGAAATCCTATTACAACTAAAGTTCACGGGTGAAACCATCCATCAAAGAACATGAAAAGTCATGACAAGCGTTGATAATATCCAAGAATAACACTTTATCACGCGTACTGCGAGCAACCCTCATACCAATTAAGCTATCACACCAGTTCGCCAGCTGATCACCCCACCACACACACCACACTCCCAACCTCGGATGCCAATGAACTCCCCATTATTATACACAACCGGGTTTTCTCCTTCCCAGGGGCAAGACTTGAAGCAGCCCCCATGCACCCTCCCACTGGCATTCCGGAGGGGCACTTAAGTCTGGCTGTCTGCATTCCGTTCCCTGGGTCTCTGTTTAGTCAATGGGTTCATCAAGACCGAGTCTGGCATAAAGTGCCTGGCTTTTAATCTAATCGGCTCGAGATCAAGACTTGAGACTGGGCTGAATGGGAATTTCGAAGTCTCTCCTTTCCCATGCAGGAAAAGAAATTTGAAGCCTGGAATATTAGGGAGTAATAAATTAAAAAGTAAAAAAAAACCAAAAAAACCCATCAAATTCAACACTGATTTTGATCATTAATACTCTCCTTCACCATCAGAAACATTTGGCAGACGACAATTCTCGATAGGTTTACAACTAATGGAATATTCACTGGCCTTGTGCACAGTGCAAATACCCAACAACAAATGTCAGTCTTCAAAGGATTGACCTTTTCAGCTTCCCACCTGGGGCTCATTCCAAAATGTGATTATTAATGCCGCCGACATTTTCAATATCAGGCATATTTCCATTTCATACAAAGGAGAGATGAATTTGTAATGTTTGGGTAAGTTCTTGGTCTTTTCATCAAGTGTTTGGAGATTTTTATTTTGATACATCAAATAGTTTCGCATCGTTGCTGAATGACTAACAAAAAAGTATGAGTGCTTGGCACAGTGACATGATACTACTCAAGGTGCAGTCCAAACAAAAGCCAAGTCTGATTTAACAAGCTGGTTTTGAACAACATCGATAAAACTGTCCAGCATTATCCCGACCCTGTTTACTAACAGGCAAATGTTACCACTTGATTTACTGAATTCCAACACACTTCCACATACTTTCCTCCTTGTTTTTCATATTCGTATCTCCAGGGCTGGATGTTTTTGTCAAACCCACTCACATACAGGCCTGGAGTCAATAGGCGCCTTGAATGCAACACAACACCCAGGCTCGCCTGCCAACATGAATGACCAGAACACACACAGGACTCCTTCAGTCTTTCAGCGAGAGGCAATCCATATCTCCTCTTTCATTTCCGTCTGACTCTACCCCCCCCCCCCCCCCCCCCCTCTCCTTGAGCAACATGGCAGACCAATAAACATGGCAGACCAATAAACATGTCACCTACCACCCCCTCAATTCTAGCGATATTAATATGCCAGAGGCTTCCCCCACAAAAAAATCTCTGACGTTCAGGCCCCTAAATCTCCAAACGGCCACCCCCTTTGCTATGGCAGAGTATTTCTGAATTCAACCTGTTGTTATACAAACAAAATCAATATGGCTCCAGAAGGGTAGTTCAACCTGGAGATCAGCCTTTATAAAGGAGTGCAATTCTGTTACTTCATAAACCAGGCGTATGCATACAGCAAGATCGAAATATACACTGCATGGTGTCTGTTGGGTACTCACTAACAAATGAGTTCATTTGGGTCTCAAAGCAGACAAATGGTCATGTTGAATTATTAGCATCTTTACAACATGTAAGTGTGACGTAAATTTAGCTGGTATTTAGCTGTTGTTTGCTCTGCATGACATCACATTCGGCTGGTAACCTGATTCTATTAGGCATTTTTGCACTTAAGCAGCTGTATGAAATTCTTTTTAACATTTTCAGGACATTTTCTCAGTAAATGTAAAATTTCGAGCCTAATTCCTCAGCAATTTGTTTTAATAACGACTGCATTTCAAAAATGAGATTACCTTTTGGGAATCAAATATCTTCATTATATTCTGTGAATGTCTCCATAGTAACTAAACTGCCGTGTAACATTATCAACAACCCTCCCCTGAAAAATCTAAATTATTATCTAGGTGTGCGCCATCATACACTCAGGAGAATCTCTCTACTCGCATAAATTAGGAATTAGGACTTGAAAAATTGATGTAGATCCGATGTAAGCAGCCGGGAATGTCAAGTGACAATATGTTGAATTCAGAGTCGGAAAAGCCAAATTAACATCTCGAGAAGATATGGGAATCCTTGGACGGCAGATTAATTCAACATGAAGCCAGATTAATTTGGTCTCAAACATTGCTCCCACCGACCCCTCCAGAGAAAAATAGTCTCAGATGTCAGGACGACATGGGCCAGCCTGAATCATGCATTACATTAAGGGGGCGGCTGGGAGGCGGATGAAGGAACATGAGCGAGCGGAGACGATCGCATTTCAGATGCTCCTCAAAACTTGGGGCCACCTATTACTCGAATTCCCCCTTCCCTCAGGCCCTGTCCAACAATTCAGACTTTCAATATGCGTCACAGACAGGGGGGGGCGGGGGGGGGGGGGGGGGGGGGGGGGTGGACACGACATGTAATATTTTGTGTGCTTGTGCAAGGAAATTGAGTGGATAGTTTTTTCTTGTGGTTTCAACAGTCTAGTAGGTTTATTCAAGACACACCCAGGTATGATCTCATTCTGAGGTTTGAAATACAAGTGCCAGATATGACATTTTCAAGTTTTGACGTCAATTTGAGCGGACATGATTGATAGGATAATGTCTCCCGTGACATACAACTAGGATTGAAACTGATATCAGGGAAACAAAGAGATGAGTTGGCAAGAAACAAAATACATCTTCATTGCTTAAGGGAACAAAAATAACAGTTGGGAAAATAACTGAAGTATTTTTTTCAGAATGGGTGAGAAGTGAAGGATATCTTGAGCGATTTCAATCTGGAGCATTACTGTACGTACAATTTTTGTTTTATGACAAACTGCCTGATAGGCACATTCTTGAATTACAGACAGAGGCTCAGACAGATAAAACAGTTTGATACATGGAAAGAATATTAGACTTGTTTAGACTTGATTCCAGTCTCTGGCAAGTGATACATTGCAAGTGTCTCATTTGAAGGTCAATGCCTCCCTCTTATTTTATAACAAAAATACAGTTTAATTAGTTTCCTAAGAACATGCTGAGAAATGGAAACCCCCCAAAAAACATGAGAAATTTGGCTGGGGTAAATCTATTCCCTGCTTAGCACTTCTGTACATTGCAATACAAAACTGGTTACTTAAAAAATGAATGAGAGGCCTTTACACTCTTGACTGACCGAACATGAACCTCGTAAATCGACTTGAACACAGTGTTCTGCCAATCAGCAACAAGCGACTTGAATCAAGGCTAATGGAAAGCCAACGTATATAGAGACTGCCTCTTTACTAACCTGTCCTTTTTCAGGCTGTAGTCTCCTCTCCAGCTCCCTTTCCCGTTGCTGCTGCTGCTGCTGCTGTATCTGATTCATCTCCTTGTCGCGTTGCAGCCTCTGCCACTCTAGCTCTTTCTCTTCCCGCTCTCGTCTGGCCCGTTCCTCAGGGTCCGCCGACTGGAAGGAAAAAACAAGTCCAATCCCCATCGTAAGTATGACGTCACTCCAACAAAAACTGTGTCCACGTCACACAGACTGGATCCAGCCAGAATCCGTTGTCATATGGAAACCCTTTGGCCAATTATTTTTCTCAAGATGTGGTACAAATTATTTAACATAATGTGTTCCAAAGCCTTCAATTCATTACTTATGTCCATTTCAACGGTATAACCATGGGGGCAAGCAAAGGGAGAAATCACCGGCCGTGGAAAAATTGAAAGGGAGGGGGGTGCTGGACATCACTCAACGCTTTGTTCAAGACTACGATACCTAGGCCTATTTTAGCCGCATTTTAGGCCCCTTTCAGCAGGTTTCGAGTGTTTTAAATATACATTCAATTCAACCCTCTTCCTTTTTTAGTTTTCTTTTTAGTCCTTTTTTTTGGGTGGAATTTCCAGGGTATAACATACTTTGACGAGGGTAGAAATGAAGCCAAAATGGTTTATGGAATATGTGTTTGTACAGTGAATTATCACGAGCCAGAAGTAACAAAAACTGAATGTATTACTCATCTAATATAAAGATGACGGACACAGGGTTTCTGACAACTGCCCATACAAAAATTAAAAAACCAGAAATTTCTTTAGATTTAATAGTCCATACATCCATGACGGATAATGGTTTCTTTCTTCTGAGCTGAAATACATTCTCAGCATGTAACACAATTTAGATTTACGAGTTACGCACCTGTGGACCAGGCTATCAAATGTACAAAAATCTGGGAAAACAACATCAGTGATGATTTTCTTTCACTGTTTCTTTCACGTGCGTACATCAAAGTTAAATCTGTTTCCAAGTACGCGTGCATAGACATGCATACTAAAAATAGTATACAATATTATTGTCCATGTACTCAGAACTAAACACGTACACATGTACATGATAACTATCGTATACGTACATAGGTGAAAAATAACGATCTATTCTGTTGTTACCAGAGCATCATACAAAGATTTTAAAAGTCCAGTCCAGTCCCGTGCACTGCAAGCCGTCAATGCTAGCAGGAACCATAAATTGGACAGATCCCATTGACCCCAGAGCTTGAACATCAGACCCAACATTCCAAGATCAAATTCAGACCATTCTCATTATCAGCTGCAAACATGCCTACAAACACTGTTTTTACCCTCACTCAAACTTTAACCTTGCCATTCTGGGAAAAAAAAAAATTGAAACCAAAATACCAAACAAACAATAACCTTTGACCTCAACAACAGGCTGGTATGTAGGTTGCTGTATAATGTAGCTGCATAGCATTAGAGGTATATGCTGAAAGCTATCAATTCACCTTAGCAGATTTCCCCCTGGTTCATTACACAATAATCAAGACGCATGGTGCATGTACAGTTAATGACCTTCTTGGCACTACAAAATGTAAAGTATGCCAAATTTGTTAACATAGTTAATATGTGCCGTCTCTCATTGGACCTTTTTCCTCTCAAAAGAGAAATTCAAATATAAGACGATAACAATTGTACAAATCTGATGTGACTAGCATAAAAAGAGGCCCATCTCAAGTTTTAAGACGTTTGAATATGAAAAGTAAAAAAAGACCGAAGAAATTAGTCCATTTTATATCTCAACAACAAGTTACTATTTACTAAACAGACCCTTATCCCATGACAGTGCAGTGGCCGACCCAAGTCTACAGCCGAAAGTGCAAGCACCCCATTGGACTGGCAAGTGGAAGGAGGGGGGGGGGGGGGGGGGGATCCGAATCAATTCCACTCCAGGACCTCAGCCTGTCGCACTGGCGAATTAGCAACTCAGTCCCTTGTCACATTGCCAGGAGTTGTCATCCGGTTCACAGACTGACAAATGAACTCAACAGACATACATGTACTAACAGGGGGCCGACTAGAAAGCTGGGGAAATTGTCTCCTACCTGTCCAATGTACTAAAGAGCTCCCCTCCCCCCCCCCCCCCCCCCCCCCCCCCCCCCCCCCCCGAACTATGAGCTGATGTGGCACTGCTCGTTGGATAGTGTGGCACCGCCACCCGACTCCCTAACGTCCAGGGGACGGGCCTGCAATAATTACCGGGCTAATTTGTGCATAATCAAGACCGATGCCAAGTATGGGGCCAAAACAGGAATGGGTTGCAGACACGAATAGACACCCCCCCCCCCCCCCCCCCAACAGCCGGGTGACTCACTGCTGCAAGGCAGGGCATGTCCTCTGCAGACAGATTTGGCAACAACCTCCCCGCGAACCCAAAATAATAAAAAATCACGCAGATAATGACAACAACGAGTAAATACATCAAATTCGGCCGAGTGATCTAATAAGGGCACAAATTAAGCTGTCATAGAAAAATTACTTGTGACATGCACTTCTGACATTTTTAAAATTGCAACTGGCACGTCAATTAAAATGGTTATTTGTAATTTAGTGTGACAGCAAGCCTCCGATATTTCTTTTAAAACATTTTTTTTCCTTTGGAGTTATTTTTCGGGAGCCTTTCATCCCAAGATGAACACAAACATACCCAAGGAACACCTGCCGGCATTTAGGTTTTTCTGAGCTAAATGCATAAATGGCTGGCTATATCTAGCTGTCTCACCAATGGTGCGCAGGTGTTTCGCTGCTATTTAGATCACTCGTCTTGTCGCTGTATGAAGTTGAGTAAGCGGCCCGACTTAAATGTCACTAGAATAGCGGTACATGTTGGCACATCTGAAATACAACTACATGTATCTAGCCAGTGGTGCACATGGGTCATTCCATAAGGCCAAAACAAAATTGTTTGGTTGTCCTCCATACCCCTTCGCCAGTGGGGGTCGGGCGGGAATTCCCCGGAAGTCCAACTTCAAACCATACACAAAGTAAAACAAACACACAAATGTTAGGCCCATAAACAGTTTAATATACGTAATACGGCTGCCTCTTCAGCGATGGCCGCCGGGTCATTCACTCCATCCGAACAACACATACCATAGCCCTAAGGCTGCCAGTGCTGACACTGTTTCCTTGGGCTCAATGTCACTCTATGGACCACTTTTTGGTGGATGCGACCTTTGTGTTACAGCTGTATTTGAGCTGGCTCAACATTCGACCAAAAAAACCTCACAAAGTTTTGATGTGGTAGCCACACTAGCACACACAATCAAACAAGACTTTTACACCCAGTTTGCAATGAATGCTGATGAGCGTGTATTAAAGACGCCATCTTGGCTTCCCCTGTGCATACTCGTTCAGTTGATGCATTTTTTTGTTTGAATATTTATTATTTAATCGTTTGTGTAAATATACAACAACAAAATTCCAAACTAAATATTAAAATATATAGTGATTAAAGAATTTTAGAAAAATTTTGAGATTTTTTTTCAAAAGTGTATTTCTCAAAATGCAATTTTCATAACATTTTAGCCTTGTGCGTTATACTTGTGTGCACTGTGGCCACTCCTTGGGATTTTTCCCAAGATCTTGGGAATTTTGGTGGGAAAAATATGGATTGCACATGCGCAAAGTGCTTATTCCGATGCTCTTTGCACAGTGTTTTCCCATCGCCTTTGGAATTCTTGGGAATTTTACTGGATGAATCTTGGGAATTTGAAATTTGATGAGTGGCCATGCTGCATTTGTGTATTTCTGTACAGCGTGTATTTCCATCGAGATATTTATTGCGCGAAGTCACACACTGATACTAGAATATGAACTTTCTAACTCTAGAGTAAAAGGTAGGGTCGTGTTTGTGCATTACAAATAACAAAATAAAGATGGAAACGAGATTGGAACGAATCAACTAGCGAAATCAATTCGAGTTTTGGGATAAAATTGAAGAAAAAAAAAAGAATTATTTTTGGCGCGGAACGAAAAATAGGGGCGGGCGGTCGAGGACAACCAAACAATTATTTTTTTTGGCCTAAATTTGGGGTCCAAATGTGGGAAATTACACAGGTCAGGTGTAACAGGGACACCAAAAAATGTCACACTTTTGGAGCCCAAATTTATAGAATGATACAGATACAAGTTTGTGCAGAAAGGGGGCCTTCAACCTGTACAGATCTGCAGGAAAAGGTTGTCACTGTGCAATATCTTCAGATACATGTCGGCAGAGGTTCTTGTTTTAAACAGCAACGTAGAGAGATCAATGCACTCTGACTGAGTTAATGCCACACAAGACTGGGCAGTTTATTATTGCTTTTAATTCAATTGAAATTTCGATAAATGGAATACACGATTAAATACAACTGTACACTTTTTCAGCCTCTCATTAGTGAATTTCATGTCACGTGGGAATTTCATTTCAGAAAGTAAGGGAAGGAAAGAAATGTCAAGCCAGTTTTTACGGCTTCTAATTAGAGAGGCTGTTTTCCGAGTTGATGTCTTTCATGCCAAATGGAAAGCACGGCCTTGTCGCACTGTGAAACATTGCAAAACAAATTCTGCCGAGGATTTAATTCACGAAACACAGAGAAACGAAGGACTCGGAACAGAGTGAAAAGGTACAGAAAGCACAGCTGGGACCTACCTGTCTGTCGAGAGTGTCTGCATGGCCCTCCCGTTTGGGTATAGCCGTCCCCGTTGTTATACTGCCCACAGAACTTGTGGTAGCAGACGTGTTGAACGAAAATGGCACTTGGAGTTTGCGGAGGGACTCCTGGAAATGTCGCTGTACCAGCGCCTGGGCATCCGAAGGTGGATATTCCTGTAAGGGGGAGGGGGGAAATAAGGATTAAAACTGGACAACATTAGAAGTGCCGTTGGGGAAGAAGCGTGTTGGGCAATGACTGTTCAAAGTACAGGTGTTAGGTTAGGTGTCAGAACAAATCTAGGAGAAAATGTGAGCATCATTTGTGAATACACTGTGTCAGAACTCATTACCCACAGGAATTGGTTTCTCAACATCGGTTGCTTCCCCTACAAGTAACTGCCAACATTTTTACATCTTTATTCACGGTAGGGAGGACAGTCGAAGGGCTAAGGTCGATGCATCCATGACTGAACATTCACGTAATGGGAAAATCTGTCTTCCTCCACAGTCTCTTGCCTTCTCCAGTTTTAATATTTTGTGGAATTATTTCAACTTCATGTTTATTTTGTGGAGTGAAAAATTATAATAGTTAAATGTCTGTGAGTAATTCCTAACATGCCAAGCCTCAAATCGTAATGCATACAGACATTTTGGCTGAATCTGTCTCGTGATGAAGCATGTTAATCACTAAGGTATGAATGCAAAGCTTTACGGTACCTGGTAATGTCGGACAGTGGGATCCCGTCCGTTGTCATGTGGTACAGGCACTGATTTGTGGGGTGGCGGCTGCGATGTCGGCCTTGGTGTGTGCAGCTTGCTATCCGGATGGGTCTGTCCCTGGGCCTGAGCTTGCTGCGTCTTCTCCTGCTGTTGTTGCTGTTGCTGCTGCTGCTGCTGCTGCTGCTGTGAATGATGCAAGTGGCTCAGCTCCTCAGGGTGCACCACCCAAGCCGTGGGCAACCCCAGGGAAGCAGCATGCTGCTGCTGCTGTTGTTGCTGCTGCTGCCACAGAGCCTGCAGCTGTGCCGCAGACATCCCACCCGGATGCAGCCCTTGTGCCTGGAGCTGGGCTAGCAACTGAGGGCTGATGAGTGTAGGGTAGCTCAGCTGAGGTCGCAACCTGGCGATGGAATCCTGGTGGATAAAGCCCGCAACATGGGAGGGATGGAGGTGCTGCTGCTCCAGGGCTGCCAGATGCGGTGTGGCAGCGTAGGACGACAGTCCATGGGGCGCCAGGGGGTGAGGGTACATGTGAACCTGGGAAAACATTGGACGGCGCTGTAGAGAGTGGTGCCCTAGAATGTGGCCGGCTGACGCAATGGCGGCTGCAGAAGGCACAAAAGCACTGGGTTTGACTCCGATGGCCGTGGGCGTCGTACAGAGAGTACTGTGGGGTGAGGGGCCTAACAGCTTGTGGCTAGGGGATGGGGTGTGCTCGCGACTTAAATGGCGGAAGTGCTGGATGGACTCAATGTGAGTGACTGAAGTGTCCACCAGGCTGGGGTCGCGGTACACTTGAACCGGCTCCGACGTGTACAGGGGCACTTTGGCACTTGAAGGGCGACTATCGGACTGGGCTTCCTGTTTTAAATCAGATTCCGAATTATCAGCTTCGTATCTTGGGTTTGTTTGTTCGTTTGTCCCCTCCGATGATGTTGAGGTAGCAGTGTTGGGTTCCCTGCTACTGCTGACTTCTCTCACTGCCTCTTCCAAGTCTACCTTGGAATCGTGGCTTGGAACAGGTAGAGTTTTTTCTTTCTCCTCGTCGGCTAGTTTTTGCTCCCCCTCATTCAGCAGCTCTGACCCTGCAACTAAGATCTCAGAGGGAGGACGATCGGTAGCCGAATCGGCTTCGGGGTTGACAGGGTTGATTTTGGATATAACGGTGACAGTGTTTTGTGTCGGATTAGTCCAAACTGTTGTTGGGTTCGCTGAGTTCTGAGAAGTAGATGCAACAGGAGAAGAGGCTGAAACGGTGGAGGTAGTGAATGTGGAGTCTGTCCTTGCCGTCACAGATCGCACCGTGGTCGTATCAGCTGCATCATAAAAATGAAACAAATTTGCTCCCGTTGGATCTGGCACTCGTGGCGGTTCCCATACTCGAGAGGTGGAGTCCTTGCTCTGGGGAAATTGTTTGGTTGCTTCCAAATCACGAGTCACCTCCCTAGTGATGATATTCTCCACGCACTGTGAAAAAAAGCTGGTCACACTGGGCACAGGCGCCGAGGAAAATTTACTTGTGCCCCCAATCTCCTGACTCTGGGGTTCAAAAACAGTGGACGTGGGCGTCTCCTGCTGGCTGTCTGTTGACGTCGGCTCACTGTCTCCTTTTGCTTTGGACTCGCGGGTTTTGGACCTGTGCTTGCTTTTGTGATGTTTCCGTTCTGTGTGCGCAATGTCCCTGCCCTCGCCGGTAACGAGGCTCAAGTTGTCTTTGGTTTCGGATTTCTTTTCCTCGGTGCCGTGCTTTCGCGATTTGCTGCGGTGGCGGCTGGAGTGTTTCTCGTGGTCTGGTGAGCGCGACGAGTGATGATGATGGTGCTTGCGCTCCTTCCGCTCCTTCTTGTCCTCCTTGGATTTCTTCTCTTCCTTGCCTTCCCGTTTCTCCTCCTTCTCTCGCTTCCCTTCCTTCTTCTCCTCTCTGCTCAGAGTCTTTCCACTTTTCCTCTCCTCTTTTGTGTTCTCTTCCACTCGGGTCTTCTCTTCCTCTTGAACCTTCCCTTTGTCCTTCGCTTTCTCCTTCTCCAGGGGTGACAGGGAGTTGGCAGATCGGGACAGGGGCCTCTTGGGTTGGGTCACAAGTTTCTTTGGCTCATCGGCTGCAACTGGATCACAGGCTTTGCGTTTTCGCTCCTTCTTGGACTTGTGGTTGCTGGAGGACTTTTCCTTGGTGATTTTCTCTGTGGATGGCAACAAAGTAAGGGTTTGTAAGAAACCGGACACCGTTTTTTTTCTCTCTCCGAATGAACCCATTTGCCCTGTTCATTGCAAAAGACATACAAACTTCACCCACACTGCATGCAGCATTTATTTATTTATTTATTTATTATTTATTACATTTCTTTACCCAGGGTGTGCCCAAACAGTTTAAAACTGGTTTCCATTGGGCCCTGCATATTATTAGTTAAAACTGAATATTTACACATTCATACAAAATATTTTAACAAATACAATAATGTTCACACAAATATTATTGTATTTGTTAAAATATTTTGTATGAATGCATTTACACATTGTGTTAGTGTTATACATTTTTTCCGGTCATACTTGTGACAAAGATTCCATTTTGGCAAACATTGTGAGCCCTTTACAATTTTCTTTAGATAACCTTGCAATAATCTCGTGCAAGGCACATCAGAACAACAATCTGATCACCAAAAGGGCTAGCCCAATACTGACAAGTACATGAAGATTTGACACATCAAAGATTCTACAATTGCACGCTCCTGTATGTAGGTTTGCTTGTGGAGTACACAGTGGCGCAAAGCCCCATGTTATACCAGCTGTTATGCAAGGGACAGGGTTTTGACCTACTTTACAATGTCTGAGTTTGAACAACAAGCAGCCCATTTCTGCTCC
Organism: Hippasteria phrygiana; assembly: GCA_037893225.1. Lineage (NCBI taxonomy): Eukaryota > Metazoa > Echinodermata > Asteroidea > Valvatida > Goniasteridae > Hippasteria > Hippasteria phrygiana. The sequence goes on from JAZGUH010000733.1 coordinate 583,326, forward strand.
CCCCCCCCCCCCCCCCCCAACCAGCCAGGAGTAGCAGTTACAATTGCCATACTTCAATTCAGTCCTGGCGGGACAAAAGCTCTGTCTTCAGGGACAGCAGACGAAGCCATGAGAACGTGGTGCTGGCAAGCGGGGACACCATGCCCAGCACAATGTAACATTTTGATAACTCTGACTCTAATCCGCTCTATTCAACCGCATGGGGGGTTTGCACAACAGTTTGGAAATCCTCCACACACACACACACACACACGCACAAAAAGAACTTGAAAAACTCTGCACTGCATGGTAGTAGCTCGGTGGCAACTTAATGCCGCAGGGGTATACTATGTCCGGGGATAAACTCATGTTTGCTTCAACTCAATCACACTCCCAAATTTTATCATAACTCTACAGTGGGCGGACAGAAAGGGGAAAACTGAGAACTGATAAAAATCCAGCAATTTGTGCCCTGTGGGTACAGTCCCTGCATTGTTCGAAAGAAAAACAACACCTCTCTCAAGCTGAGGGGTGCCTGGCAGATTTTGAGGTCAGTCGAGGAGGACAGCTCGGGTCAATATCGCTACCTTCTCTTTGAGGCTGCACAACAACCCCTGAACAAAAAAAAGCACTGGTTGAATAGCTTGCTGAACAGAAGGGATTGGCAGCTCCAGATCAGTACGAACCCGCTATTTGTGATATTTCAGTCGGGTGGCTCATGAGTTCGAGTGTACTTTCTAGTGTCTACTCCCCCCACTCCTTCCTAAATTCATGTCAGACCATCGTTGGGAAATGGGCAAAGCACACGGCTATTTTGTTTTTGCCAAATGAGGAACACAAAGAGGAAGTGACACCCCGAGTTATGAAGGCGATAGAATTCCCCACAAGATAAACCAGAGAATCCATAATTTGATTAAGTGGCTTCCTAGGGGTCTTGAGTGGATAACTGAACTAATAGGGGGGACAATGTGAAGCCTTGACAGAATGAAAATTACACTGTTGATGTGGGAAAACAAGTGTCCCATTGGTCATTAAAAGTGCAGCTCAAATAGAAAGTGCACAATGCACAGTGCTGCAACTTTATACTCTCAAATCATAAGGCTGATTAGAAACAAAACAAAACATGTTTAGCTTGCTTCCTATTTTTACAGGCCATGGACTATTTGTATGTATTGTACAGGTTCTGTATATATGTCCGAGGACAAGAGGACAAAGGAAATACAAAGAAACCTTTCAGTCCTCGCAAGTCAAGTCTTTTGTTGAAATCGGTCCTCGCACGTAGAAGTACGTGCTTAGTCTATGGGGTTGGTTATATTAAAGGAACAATAGGAAACACAAAGCATTGTCCTTGCACGTATTGGGATAGTACGACTAAGTGTCCTTTCTAAAAATCCACAAGAAATTTGGGGGGAAAAAAAACAAGACGACAAGTCTCAGTTGATCAATCGTGTGTTTGAAATCAAGCTATCGAGACAAACAAAAGATGGCAGGGGGTTAAACATGATTGGTTGTTTCTTGTCCAACCCCACAATTCACATTGTCAATGTATGCACCTTGGATGCTAACTAGACACTTTGAACGGGTCACACTCCGTACGTTCAGGTCATTCTCACAGCAAACCCTGTACAAATAAAATCCATCTCGCTGAAGACTTTCAGTGATTGTCTGAATGCAGACTCGTGCATCTAGGCTAATGAAGTGGGGCCAATTCAAGCCCCGGTCCCCCTGACCCAATTTGTTTATTTCTGTTCAAATTGAAGTTGGCACAAGCAAACAGAAAAAAATATGTCAATGCTAACACACACGCATCCCATTCAACGCATGCAAAATCAATCTGGTTAATGTGAAGGTTTTCTGATTTAATTCCCCGTCTTTGTCGGTTGCGACCGGGTTACATAAATGATGATTAACCTACAATGTACATGAGGATAAATGCTCTGGCCATCAATTCTTTGAAAAAGAAGTCTTATAGAGCTGAAGATCAGGAGTTTGTTGCAAAACACTCTAGCAAATTGACAAGCTAAACATAACCCCTCATTACAACCAAATACAGTACGGGAAAATAATGTTGGGATATTTACCAAAACAATGTTAAATGGTTAGGTTTGTATACAAGCACCCTTGTTCGTCTGTGTCGAGTATCCATAAAATCCATTGCAAATCCCGAGGAATGCCGGAATTGCTTAACAAATCCCCCTCTACCCTTTGACATTTCATGTTCTGCCAACAGCTGCTTACATCAGTTATGTCGTCCAAACCTGGCCACTCAGATACTTGGAAATCAAGTTTACTACCAAATATAGAATGAGATCATCAGTTAAGGAGGGTAGGGGAGGGGGAGATGGTGGTGTAGGGGAGGGGGAGATGGTGGTGTGGGGAAGGGGGGTGGGGTTAGACTCTGGGGTTAGACTCTGGGCCAAGAGCAGGTGCTTCTCACTGAAATGCCGTTTCCTGGGTGCGTCTTTTCAGCTGTGACAGGCCGACTGTTTTTGAACCGCAGGGGGCCCGAAATGAATGCTTGGCAAGCAGACATCTTCGGCACATTCCTCGAGGGCATGGTGGGGATCAGAATAAAGTGGGTCAGTCCATAACAAGCACCAGACTACAGTGGGCATGAACTTCATCCTGCGCAACAAAGACTCGATTCACAAGTAATGTCATTCAATAGTTTTAGACACCCTCTAGGCTGTGCTAGTTGGTACACACCATGTTGAATTCATAGGGAAATTAATTTTCTTCATTGACAACCAAGAACTCACAATCCACAAAACTTGATTTATTTCTTGTGTGGTTTAAACTGATTTCCTAACACTGCATTAGGAATATGAATAAGTTCTGTCCTTTTCAGTATTTTAACCACCTACACCCCCCCCCCCCCGAAAAAAAAGAAAAAAAGAATTGCTTTATTAATTGTGCTGAAGAATGTTCTTTTTGAATTTGTTTGATCTTTCTTTCCCTTTTTTGGGGGGAGGGGGAATGATATTCAAGCTCGTTCTTAATCCCCTTATCACAAAAAGAGCACACCAGATTGCTATATACAAATAATACACAAATTGACTTCATTTTTTTCTCTTCAGTAACAGACAACCTGATACCGAAAACAAGAATGAATTAAGGTTTGTAACGGTGAGCCAACGCATGGTTGTCCCATCCCGAGCAGCTGACGACCTACATCTTTTCACTTCCGTTCTAGATTTTACCAGATGGGGAAGCTCCATAACCCAAAACTCTGGTTTACACAGGTCTTAGGGGATCTCAGAATATAGATTGCCAATATTTAAGAGTTTCGTGACGCATAACAGAGACATCAACAGCACATCAAGCCCTGTTGTCGCTTGGATCGGAATCCTCTCAGAAACGTCCATTCTGAGGACATTTCTTGGGCAAGGCTAGGAATGAAATTTCCTTGGTCAACATCATGGGGCTCTGGGACCTAGTACATGAGGCCTGGTCTTTAGATATATGCACCAGGCTGAATTTGTTCTTGTTTTCAAATCGTTCTGCATTAAATTAGGTTGGAGGATGTCAGTAGTCAATGAATCACCAAGGGTATCATGTCCTTGTATCCCCAACAGGAAATTGAGTTGAGGTTTGGAGTCAACTCCAACTGCAAAAATCTTATATATATATAAAAAAAAAAAAAAAAATAGAAAAGGACATCGGTATCTATGTACACCTGACTAGAATGAAACTACTTTCCTGAAACAATGTGCAGCATTGTAACCCATATAAAGATGCTTTAACAAGTTGCAAAACAACAGAAACTAAACAGTTTCTATGCAAAATTAATCACTTCTCATCACAAATTACGGCTTCTGCTTGTTTCTTTCAAATGGCAAACCATTTTGAAAAATTACCGACTTTAAGGATTTTCTTAGTTTTCAAAAAAGAAGAAAAAGCATCACTATTTTCTTAAAGGCTATTTTCAGTTTAACGTAAACTGCATGACACACACTATGATGACACAGATTACGAATTTGTTTGTGTGAAACTGTTACGGTGGAGAAAATGTAATTTTGGACAAAGGTCAAATGGAAAATCCCCAATTTAGCAAAGGTGCAAGAATAGGATAATAGCCAAAACGATGAGTTCACTCCAATTTACAGTGCATGTGTAAGCCCTTTGTATATACCTAATGAGAGTCGTCAACGACAAATCAATCAGAATTATAGAATACAACCTGTTTGCACAACAACCATTTAAGAGTCCATTTTGGACCTGCACTAGAGGGTGGCGAATCAATCACCAATGCATCGACAGGAATTAATAAAACAAAACAGGTGAGCCATTTCTTCAAATATTGTTTTCCCACAAGCTTCCAGTCAGATTTTTTTACCTTGAAAGCCAACTCTCCGTCCAACTACTGTTTTCGCTCCCGATTCCCAACAATAATGAATGCTGCTTTTTTACCTTCTTCTTTTGGGCACAATGCTCAGGGCAATTAACAACATAAGGGAGAAAAACAAGCAGTTCTCAAAATACAACAGGATGAAAAGATCCCACAGGAAATAAATGACACATCAGCCCCTTGAAGAAATCTATTCTTTGCAGAAAAACACCCTGGCCCGTGTGTCAGGTCTCAGTGTCGGGTGTTAGTCTTCAATAGCCAATCGCCCTGGCAACCAACACCCCCTTGGATGCAAGGGGTTAGATGATCTGTTCAAACATGTGACAGTGGCTGTTGCATTTGACTATTACACACAATTCCCCTTGGATGCCCCCAGTGCTTCACAGGGCAAATGAGATTTCAGATTACTCCGCAAGCAAGTGGGAGTGAGCCAGCCAGAGTATTCCATAATACCCAGATTCTGTTCACACTTTGTCATTACTGCAAACATATTCCTCATACAATCCACGTACTACGTGCTCCATCCATCCAGACAACTGCACGCCATGTTGGCAACTACAGGGCAATCGATCCAGGAGGGAATACTGGCCTCAGTAATTTGATTTACTAAGAGATGACAACAATGAAAGACCTGTCACAGGTTCTTGTGTCTAACCACAAAAATAAGTCTGGCCTGTTGATGTGATCTTTGGGCTTTTCTCTGCCGGTGGCTAGTTTCGAAATGCTCAAATCCAAAATTAACACCTGTAAATTCTTCTTTTTTTAATGCTTACAGGCTGGATCGGGCTGAGTTGACATGGCATCCCAAACAATCACTTGCGGTAAATTACTCCGCACAGATGAGAAAGTTCTACATGAAAGTATTCATCATTGTAGGATGGGATTAACCCTCCTACTATTATAACTATCACAACCTATCGAAAAAACCAAATCCTCTCCTTTCCCACAGCTTGTGTGTCTCGACCTGTCACTCGATAGGTTTGGATAGATACATGTAGGGTAGTTGGCTCCATTTTGGCACTGAGAGAGGGAGGGTTAAACAAGGCTTTCAACTACTGTGAAAGCAGATGAAGCTTAGTTCTCACAAATGGGAAATTACAACTTCCATCCTAAAAAAATAAGAGCTTTTTCATCTCGTGGAGACATACGTCCCCCCCCCCCCCCCCCACCCCCCAAAAAAAAATTGACGAAAAAACAAAAAACAATTCCAAGTCATTGAATCAGGAAGTTTGGGAGTTGATTGGTATTCAGAGAATCACTTGCCATGTGGTGGATGGGTGAAAGGAAGTGGCGATTTATTAAGGACAATGCACCACTGCAACCTGGATTAGTGTTTGCAAAATGCATGGACCAAACATCCAGTTTAGTGAGAATTAGGGAGCCTAAAAGAAAATCTTGTACAGATGGTTACAGGTCAAGTGAGTCTCTGCTAAATTCTGCCTAAATTGGTACTTTGGACTGAGAAGTACAGGCCCAAGTCCACAAGCACGCCTGTAATAAAAATTAAAAAAACATGATTTAATTTTAGAAGATAAAATAATATAACCCAGAAATAATAATCTGGACTTTGGAAGTTCCGATAAGTGAACAATCAACTGAAGTATTTTCAACATTTGCGGTACAATGTAATTTCAAGATATCCCCACATTTTCCCAGCAGGCATTTCCAACTGGAAGCGTTCTAAGTGACATTTATTCTTAGTCATTTGATTTTCTTGAACTAATTTCCTGTATTTGCTCCAAAAAAGGTCAGTCAAACTTTTTTTTAAAGAACAGGAATATGGAATCAAGGACATGAAATCCAAAGCAGGATTTTTAATACTAACTGGTAAATCAAACATGACTAAAACGTGAAAATTGCACCAGGAACAGCCATCAGCACTTCAGGTTATACCAAGTGGGTACACACACAAAAATGTGTATTTCAAAAAAGTGTAATTTAACCCTAACGTCCCAGGCATTCACTTGGGGTAACAGTACTAGAAAATACTACTAAATTCTCATAGGCCTGTGCAGTAAAAGTACTGCATACTACAGTTTACTCAAGCAGTATTTTGTAGTATTCGATGATGTTTTGAGGCCCCCCCCCCCCCCCCCCAGTCAAAATCCATTAACCCACAATGCCGTACAGCCAGGGATCATGATACAACCTGGGAAGCAACAATGTGGGGATCACTCAGTTGAGGGTACAACTTTAAAATTAAAGGATTAAACTCATGTCGTCAAACAACCCACAAGGACAACTAAAAAGGGAAATTTAAATCCATTTTGCGAGATTACCAACGGAGCTATTTTGCCCTGTGTTGGCAGAGTGCCAGTATGGTAAACTGGAGGTCAAAGGTTCAAAGCCTGCTTACACTGGGAAAACAGCCCTGAATTCAAATGAGTAAGGAAGCGCCCCACACTGGAACAACAGGAAAACACTACAAACCCCTAATACCCCACCATGTTTGCCTCACAAAGTTATTACCCTTTCATGGATGAGATGAAATGGGGCAAATACTCCAGGCTTAATGTGGACTCTTCAATTCTTACATGTAGTTAAAACACTTTCTCTGTGGAGCCCTTAAGAGGTTTTTCTGGTTTAAGAAGGGATTTAGCTTTAGGGCGTCCCTTTTTATTTCTATGGTTCTTATTTAATTTCCAACCGACCCTATTTTTGGCATCAGACCGAGGTCAAAAAAGACTTTTGTATGCCACCGACCCTGTCTGGAATTAGATAACCTTAAGAACTTCTGGTAAAAAATTCCGCAAAAAAAAAAAGTCCATGGTAATTTTACGTACCTATTAGTTACAAGTAGTGCCAAAAAACAGATTGGAAATTGGATGAGTTGCATTATCACGTGCATCACGACAGGCGTCCGCGGTATGAACATTATTTTGTTAGTTGCATGGTGCAGAGTACCCTAGGTCTCGTCGTAAAACTATAATTCAACCAACGTGGATCTAAGATGTGTTGAAAGAAACAGAGTTTGTCCCAACAGTTGCCAGAGATTGCTATATTTATTTCATCACTTGAAAATATTGCACAAAAGGTGTGTTCCAGGCCGAGCATGGAAAAGGCACATTTATACCAAAACAGAAGGTTATTTATAATTTGTTTATTTTATTTTACTCATGCCAACGGTTAGCAGTGAAGAATTTTGTTTATTTATTTTAAGTGAACAGGAAGTTTGCTCCAGCATGAAAAGGGTGTATTTATAGCAAGGAGCCGCGTGCAAATTTGTACAAGTTAGTAAAGTAGCCAAAGATGATTCATAATGTAAAATTTAATGCAAAATTTTGCCAAAGTTGGATTCATTTAGAAACAAGGCACAGACGATGTGTTTCAGGATGCAAAATGTGTTTTTCATCATTTTATTTAGCCCATGTGTGTTCAACATGAAATTTTTTTTTTACCTATGATTTTATTTTTTTCGACCGACCGATTGACTCTCCACCAAGGCCAAACAAATATGAGAACCACAGAACTAAAAAGGGACGCCCTTATCCCTCTGCCGAGCACAAGACAACAAGCAAGTGTGCACTTAAAATGTCGACTGCCAGCTTGTCAGTCGGCCTCTGAGGAGGGCCTTTTTCAGCATTCGGTTTACCTCCAGCGACTCAATTTCGTTTCAGTTTACGGAGAAACAAGTTAAGACAATGCCGTGTAATAAACACAAATTGTTTGAAATTTTTGAATTTGATTAATACAAAATTCAAATGAGTACTACATATAGTTGTGGACACTACACACAAATCAGTTTTTTTGTGGTCTGCCAACAGAATACTAGCATTTGTTGTGGTGAACATAAACAGGAACTATACCAGGAATTCCTGTAAAATACGATGTACATGTACTTGTACGTTTGACCTCATCTCAGTGGTAGAGCAGTTTCATGGAATTATTTGACCTTCAAAAGGTTAACCATATTTTAACAGTTCACATGTCTGACCTGCACTGTCGTAAAAAAAACAATTCTGGTTGGGTCAAGTAAAAGCTTTTCTGATATATCTGATTTTCCATGGAAGAAAACCTTTGCTCTCTTTACTACCATGTGATTTTCTCATCACGTGTTTATCTAGATATTTCTTGAAGTGGAAAAATTGGAATCATACATTTTTCACTGCGACTTGGGAGCAGAGAAGTGGTTTGCAGAAATGACTCATTTGATGCCAAAAATTAGTCTCTTGGGCTCAGGTTATGACTGAAATCGGTAATAAGTATGTACACTTTCTTATGGTACATATGTACATCAGGGATTTCGGTAGGATAAGTTTTCAAGATATGAATAGGTCTGAAGTAAAATAATTGGTATCAGTTATACAAGTTGTGCTTAAAAAAATGCAATATAATTAATATCAAGGGTGAGATTAGCCAAAAATAAAAAAATCCACGAAATCCACAAAAAATCAACCCCAGATCAACATATTTTTTATTTACCTAAAGGCAGCCCCTTAAAACATCAATTTTTATTGGTCTATATCCACTTTGGCATATCCTTAAATCTTGCAAACAGAAAAACATACTTGGACATTTCTTCCTGTCCTACTAATTAGTTCATGAAGCCACAGGCGTACTCCTATATCCAATGACGCAGAAATGTAACCATGCTCAGAGAATCTGCTTGACTAATACTCTAATCAATCTAACCGAGTAAAAATTCGCAAGACACATCATTTTCATCCGCAATGTTTACATGTAAATAACAGTCAAATAAAAATACTTGCAAAACCAAAACAAATTTACACTGGGGGAAAAAAGTTACTAAACTGTTTTTTGTAATTTTGTATATTAAAACCCGACACTTTCATCTGCTACCTGGTAAATAAAACTTTGACACTTATCCAGTAGATTCTGACAAGGATGTGGCACTGCTGAGTCCCAATCTGCCAGGGGTCATCAAAACGTTTCCCCTCCTCAGGGAGACCCAAGCTTTCCCATACATTAAGACACCAAGCAATTCCAATGGAGAGTACTACAAATGCTCCATTACCCTACATTCAGGATAAAAGTAGGACTTTGTGGGCTTTCAGGAGTAGTTTTCACTGATACTCACCCATGTCCACAGCATCACAAGCCTCATTTCACATGTGCTGTACTCTCAACACTTGTGCTCCATCCTCAACTAAGCTCTTGAAAGAAAAGTTGCAGCACTCCTGCACCCAAGGCCTCCATTGTGTGATTTTCATATGACGGCGTGTAACAGTTACGAAAAACATTCAATGAGATTTTATTTTTCGGAGTTAGTTGTGGGACAACAAAGTAGAAAAAAAACTAGGAACAAATAGAAACTTCAAGAATTTTTTTTAGGAAAACTAGAAGCCAGTGTTCTGGCCAGGCATTAAATAGCGCTGGCACCCACTACACTTTCGGGAATTAGCACTACACTTGAATCCTGCCCCCACTCTACCACTACGCTATAAATTTAAGAGCAAGAGTATTCTAAACAATTTCAAATGAACTAAATTTTGCCCAAGTAACTTTTGCTCAAAACAGTCAAGGGAAAGTGGCCAGGAATTGGCTCAGATTGCACCACAGAGCATCTAGAATCAAAAAAAAAATCGGACCCCGGGCCCCACACGGGCTTTGCGCTCCATGCTCACATTTATTTATTTATTTTTTAAAATTTATAATCGGGCAAACAAGATAAAAAAACATTGCCCATCCTTGAGCTTTATTTTTGCCCTGGCTAGAACACTGCTAGAAGCAAAGGAAAAAAGTACGGCAAGTAGGAATACATAAAAGCCTGTTTATGGAAAATGCGAAACCACACATCCCTATGGCTCTATTAACCACTGCCACTTATTCATTACACAATCTAAAGCATGCTAATGAGCTGTCAGGATTCATATTTGTCCTAGTTACAATGTCCGAATCTGTAGGGAGAAGTAGAAAGGCATTTTGCTTTCCTTTCTCCCTACATGTTGGCAATACTTTCGCAATGTCGATGTGAACCATTTAATAATTAATACATAGGTATTTCAAATCTGTATTCGTGTAAACAATGCAATTACGCCAACATAGAAATAAGAGTGTGTGTAACAATAGTTACACATATTTTGCATTGCTGAATGCGTTTGCTTTGGATAATATCAAAACAAAAACCGCTCGTTGATGACGTCTTTGTTTGATCGAAAGTGAAGGCTGTGTGCTCACAAAGGCTTTATCTTGTTGCTCCACTTCTAGGGGTATGCACCTTTAACCGCTTCCAAAATTATTAACCAGGTGTGGTTCTTGCATACCAGAGGACTGTGTGTGGAAATTATATCAATTAGAATATCATAATGCAGTGTTATGACCAATATAATTGGCTGACAAGGGGAAGAGAAGTTTCCACAGCACAATGAGTCACTATCAGGCAACACATCCGCGCCCCTAAAAACCACAATCAACTCTTATCTCAAAGCCACAAAAATAACATCAGCCTCCATTAACCACAACTGCTACCTCGCTTTTCATGATGATCTAATGCATGTCCATTAACTAAAGCTGGTTTCATGCAGATTAGGCTTGCAGAACTGTCAAACGGCAATACATATGAATGACTGATGCCACAATGTACAGTCATGGCACTGACCTACATTAATGTACTTTAAGCTCTCCCGGATCCTCGCATTTCTCTCCCAGAGACACAACAAAATACCCCGTACACGTCAGGCGCAGGAAAATTGACACATTCCACAACATTTTCCACAAACCCTACCTGCTGGAAATGTTAGCTTCTGGTCCAAAATACTGTATCAAATATCCATGTTGCCGGAGAGAGTATCTGTTGCCATCAGAACCCACGCACAAAGTGCTGTGGCCCATCCACATGAATATTTTGCTGATTATCATTCAAATGCCCATCCAAGACATCAGGTGAATGCAATATTCTGTGGCCCCAGCTGCAACATGACGGGACGGTTCCCGAAACTGGCCGGCTTCACAGACGACGATTACTTCCCCTAATGAGCTGATGAATCACAAGCATGTCTCAGTGCCCCCCCCCCCCCCCCCCCCCACAAGACAACGCGGTTCACTCGCACGCTGGAGGCAACTTGTTTACCGCTGACCGTAGTTCCTCTTCCGTCATTATGCATGCATCAGATGTGAATTACCCTGTAATCCAAGATCAAGATCTCAGAGAGAAAAGTTATCTTGTCTCCTCTGCGGTGATGCTGCGGCTGATTCTCCGACAAACGCCCACGCAAAATGTCAAGGCACGGGCTGTTGTTGGAGAGCGTCATGCATTTGCACACAAGTGCAGCTTTAGGAAGTCAAATTGTCAACAACAAAAATGCCTGCCATCCATTGAATATCAAGGTTTTTATCTCGACAATGCATCAAAATAGACCGGGAATGGCATGGACAATAGAGAAACTGAGGTGTGACCTATCACAGTGAGAAAAAGGCCTCCTTGTAACAATTTTTTAAAATGTGAACGAAGGAGTCTTTTGATACATTTTGACAAAGACCAGGATCAGTGACAGTGTATTTTTAGTTCTTTGTTGGCACAGTGCCCATTGCTAGATATAGTCTGTATTGTCGGCTTTCCAGAATTGACTTTAGAAAAGAAAGTTATCGCATCCAAGATGACTACATGTACATACACGGATAGAGGGACGACCAGTCAACTTTACATCAAATTAAATTAATACCAATTTCATTGTTTCTTGAAGGATTGCCAAATTAATGTGAACTGTGGAATCAACTTTTTTGCTGACAGCAGCCATAAGCAGCAACTGAATGAAAAATACAATGTAATCTTCGGTACAAAATACCGACCCTCTTTTCCCACAAAAGTGTACGTTCTTTTGATTGCTCAATAATGGGGGTCTTCTCGTGAGGTCATCCCCTCCCCAAAATAACACATTTCTGGAAAGCCAACAATGCCTGGCACTTGCATGACAAACAGACCCTAAATCCTCTATCACAACACAGGGATACAGGTGTTGGATGTAAGCCACTGAACCCATTGAAAGGAACAATGCCAGACTGACAACAAAGGTACAGGGTTCCCACAGAAATCTGAAAACCAAATTACGTGACTTTTCCAGGACTTTCCAGGACTAAAATATGACAATTTCCATGACATTTAACGGCATTTTGCAGCGAAAGGTTGTTTGGTATTATGATACTGATGAACCGCTGATGTTGGGCTAACCATTTGTTAGCTTTTGAAAATAAGTTTTAATTTAAAACTGGAAGACTGTCAAGGATATACATTGTAGCCTGTACATTTATCATTATTCCGTTATCACATCAAAAGCGGCCTATCAAAACTAACCCTTGCATGATCTTGATTTCCATGACTTTTGTATTTTTCCCAATTTTCCATGACTTTTCCAGGACAACTTTTTTTTCAAGTATTTTCCATGACCCATGGGAACCCTGAAAGTAGCTTGGTTCCCCTCAAATCCCACAATATACAGCCAGGGATACAGTGCAGTACACATGAAGTATAACACAGTACAAGTTTGGGAAACTATCTTGATTCTCAAACTGGTAGTACTGATAGATTAGTTTGTGATCCAAGTACATGTCAAATGACTGATTTAGTAAACTCCATTAGTGGGCATTCATGACTGCTCTGATATATCAGAAAGCATGTTTAAATTTGTTATTTAAGCCAACATCTCTAAAAATTCAAGAACACCTTTTCAAGATAACACGGGCCAATTCCACAGAGTGGTAACTGCGCAAACTTGCTTAGCACAACAATGTTTTGCTTGGCAATCAGGATACCAACCAAAATGGCATACAATATGTGCTTGCTTGGGTGGTACCCGCCAAATTCAGCAAATAAGGTAATTACATCATCTTCAGATTTGGTCCTGGTAATAACCCAAACCTATACAATTGATTTAAATAATGAGGTGGGGGGGGGGGGGGGTCCTGTGAACAAATCTAAATTACCCACTTGACCTAAAAAAAAAAAAAAAATGGAGAAATGTATCCGAGATTGTGACAAAACTGACCCAAGGGGCAGGAAGAACAATTTCTAGTCAATTAGCAAGTCCCAGTGACCCATACGACCTTAGAAAACTATTAAGGATAATTCCTTCTAGAATGGGTTCCTTCCTCTGGAAAAGATATGGGGGAGGTTAGGGAGGTGATCCTTGGCCTGAAAAAGCTTGCTTGGTTCATACATTCATGACCACTGTCCTTGCATCAACATGTTTTCACTAAAAGGCCTGAGGGGCATTCCCCCAGGCCTACCTTACCTTTCCAAAATCCCGTCAAAATGAACGTCATAATTGTTTAGATTTTTTGTCCACAGGTACAATGTACATCAAAGAGAATTCAACTCCTCCAAAAAGAAGGATGTGACTACATTTAACTGGCAAAAACTTGCTGAATCATGAGAAAGTACGGGGTACAAGGCTGAGGCAGTTTCGATCCCAGTGATGTATACCCCCCTCCTCCAGTAAGCCCCTTTAATCCAAATCGACCCCCCCCCCTCCATCATGGGCTGAGCACAGCCAGGCAGGATTATGGCTCCCAAGGGAGGCAGTTCAGAGAAGTGTCCTGGAAGTTGTCTCATGTTACAAGTACAAGGTCAACTAAGCACCACACATGGTGAAAGGGATCCTCCAGAGGCCATTAAAGGGGCACTCTCCACCTCATCCCAACAGGTCAGCCAGGACAACACAAACAATGCACTCCCATCATCTAAAGTGCCTTAGTAAAAAAAAAAACACCACAAATATTTCCTTTAACCGCCGAGAGATTAAATAAAAAGTGTAATGACACATTTGGGAATCAAACGGCTGTTTGAACTCACTTTTTCATCCCGAGAGAAACGAATCTGTGATTTGTGAAAGTTGGTGACTTTTTCAGATGTTGCTTTTTCATAAATCTCATTATCTCCAGATTGTTTTGTCTGCTGGAGTGCATGCCGAGTTGACGATTCCAAATAGTTTGAGTTTCATTACATTGTATAAAAACAGTGAACTCGGAACCTCTCCATGGACCAAAGTATGGTAAACACTTTATCATTTCTGTGATCTGAGTAAAGTCCTTATCCCATGACATTTGTAAGCCAATCACAGGTTTATCTCTGTTCTCACAAAGGGGGGGGGGGGGGGGGGGTCTACTTTTAAGGGCAACACTATCAGTGCCCTTATGAAGCTACATGTCCCTCATTCACATAATCATATTGGATTCCAGGCATGTTAAAACCCTAACAGCCCAAGCCTTTTTACTAGAATCCTTCCCTAACCACACAAACTCCAACACTGTGTAGTAAACCAATGGCACATTCTTTGTACTTAGACAGACAAAATCAGGGCATCAAGTCCCATGCAAAGTGATGGTGCCAAGGCTCTACAGTACCCAATCACACAAAATTCAACACAATGGGGTGTTTGATTTTGGCAGGTTAGGGATAATAAACTCGACATGTAAAAGGTTAGTTCCCAATGCCATGCAACCCACTGTAAAACCACAGGGTCTCCATGATGACGATACAATTGTGCGTAAAATGCTAGCATATGGAAGCTGACATTTGGAACAAACATGTCACATGAATCTGTGTCACAACAAACAACAGCTGTCCAAACGTTCATCATCACCCTGCTTGTAGTCCTAATAATAGACAGCTAGCTTTCATTTCTCGGTAAAAGGATAGTTTACAGAAGGATACATTTTGTGCCTTGTGGAAACATGCCTGCACACAAGGTCCTTCATTCAAACAACGCTAATTTGGCAGAGTCGTAACCGACTGAATCATTAGTCAATTACAAGTCAAATCACGCAGTCACAAGATAATGGGGATGAAAAATAAAATGACAAAGGAATGCCTCTGTCACAGTTCATTTGAATAGCTTATGACTTGACTCCAGACTGGACTTGCACTGTGACTTGTAACAGACTCATGATTGACTTTTGACTTGATTACAACTCTGCAATTTGGGATATTCTCACTCGTTGACAAAACTCCCCCACTGTCTAAAAATGTACTGATTTGATGAATACAGTAGAACTTGGCTATAATGAACACCGCTATACCAAACACTTGGCTATACCGAACATCCTCTTTGGCTCCCAAATTGTTGTATTTAATACACACCATTATTCACTATAACAAACGACCACTATAGTGAACATTTTTTTTGGATCCCAAGATGCTTGTTCATAGTGGTGTTCTACTGTAATAATTATTATGGCAACTTCAACTGCGCCATTGTAAGACTTCAACAGAAACGGAAGAAAACAATCCGGCATGAGAAAACGCACACAAGAAAAAGCAAATGTTCCTACCTGATCCCTTTACAAAGCCGTTGCACTCAAGGCCATCTGTGATACAACCCAATATGCTGAATTTTGCTGGTAGTACATCCATGTATATCCAAGCGGAAGGTGCCCAGACTGAAATCCCTTCACAAGGCAAATGTCTTCACGCAAACACACTCATCGGGGTCTGCTAATCCTAGAGAGTTACGTAACTCCTTTCAGGTCCCGCAGCACAGACTGCCAGAATTTAGTCATACAAGAAACGAGGCTTGAATATGCTTGTAAACACTGTTGGCCTCTAGTCTTAGGCTAGGACTGTTTGTGCTGTTCAGAAAAATCGGTCGCCTCAAAAATCACTCCGGCATTCCCCAATCAAAAACTGGCAGCTCTTGGCCATGTTTGATGCTTCCAGCGGAATCAGTTATTGAAATAGTCGAGTACAGGCTGTATTACAATTACACTCCATCCATCCGAGCCACGCGCCGACACACAGGAAAGACTGGCATAATCTCCGACAAAAAAAGCAGCCAACAATGTAATTAATGTTAGTGAGGTTCCACTATGCCGGACCCAGAGAGAGCGGTTCGACTCGCAGGAAGAGGGTCATCACCTTGACGGGCACAAAAACAGGCGGGAGGGGAGAACAACAGCCCGAGCAGGAAATAGCATGCTAAACGCATGGGGTTAGAGGAAGCTGTGAACTCAATCAAAGACTGGCCGGACGACCTTTTCCCTTATACACTGCTGCGCCCCGTGGTAGTGTGTACGGCATGTGTGAGTGCTCTCTTCACACAACCAACCATGATCTGATTGTTGTCGCTCTCTCACACAGATACACTGGTACACCACACATGTGCATGAGCTGACTGAGCCAGCCAATACTATATTACTCCCAGTCAGGTGACCTCGGCCAACCACAGACTCAGACACTCGATCAATGGGCCATTCACAAGCCAGCCAATGAGTCATTCTGTTACATTGTGCATTGCAGGTGTACACATATTCAGGGACGGTCTCCTATTGTCCAACATAAACATGCATTTAAAAAAATGCTATTGATAATAATGATCATGGCATGACAAGAGTTTTGGCAATGGGGATAGATTTGTATGCTGCTGGGCTAACAGATGAGGATAGCCGAGTTATTGG